>CM054146.1:55630343-55722843 GCA_028751875.1 Rapana venosa
ACGAAATGACCACACTGAAGCACGCCTTCAACGCCAGAGACATGAACTCGCTGGTCTACAAGATCCTCAAAGGAAAAGTAAGAACTGTTTAGTATAGCAACATGATAGGTCTGTTTTGCAGGTCTCTTT
Organism: Rapana venosa; assembly: GCA_028751875.1. Taxonomy (NCBI): domain Eukaryota; kingdom Metazoa; phylum Mollusca; class Gastropoda; order Neogastropoda; family Muricidae; genus Rapana; species Rapana venosa. The sequence goes on from CM054146.1 coordinate 55,630,473, forward strand.
AGACTGTAATCACATCGAACATTGTTTATGTGCTGATGGAGCTTGGATAAAAATGTATATTTGTGAAAGGAACTGTTGTAAAACTTTGTCATCTTGGAATTTTGATCCAAATCAGTTGTGGGTGGTTTTTAGATTATTTCTGTTTTTGTTTTGTAGGGGTATGGGAGGGGGGGGGGTGGAGTGGTAAATGGAGTTTGACACAGTCACTGGATGTATAAAAATTTTTAAAATCTGAGGGGGCTTTGCAGACTCTTAGGTCATACCCCTACCTCCACATGGTGCCACCTGGGTAACACTAACGGATGAGGGCAAGAAATGCTGGGAGGCAGGGGATGGTTGACAGCAGAAGGTGTATGGAGATTATCTTCAACAAATCAGCCTGTATCACGTGTCATTGCAGCCACAAGCAGAGGATTCCTACCAGTGTAAGAACTGTGGTCAGGGTCTGGTTCAGTATGTACTCTGCTACTATCAGAAGGCAATGGAAAACCACTGATATTGGTTTTGTGCAGAAAAATAACTTCGCAAGATGTTGTTGCAAGGAAAGTCAGTCATAGAACTGTTCCTACTGAGACCCACAGGGAGGGACAAGACTCCAGCACTTCTGAGGAGGCAGTAGCAGTGATTGTAGAAGACAGTCATGGTGACAATACATAATTATTTGATGGAGGTTATAATAAGACACTGTCATGTAGAGACTCCTTACCAACAACTCTACTGGAAAAAGGTGCAGAATAAGTGCAAAGTTAAGGATAAAAAGGAATAGGAGAAAGATGAAATTTAAAAAAAGAAGAAATAGCTGTGGTGTTACAAGGTGTATGCTGATATGTGTATACAAATGGAAGACAATATGATTAGGAGAGAAAGGAAAAGAAGAAAGATGACATTGAAGAAAAAAGAAATAGCCTTGGCATTACAGGGTATATGTTGATAGATATATACAAACTGAGGACTATGGTGTGATTCCAGCTGCCTCTAATACCTCATATCTACAAAGTGAGGACTGAGGTGTGATTTCAGCTGCCACTAATACCTCATATCTACAAACTGAGGACTGTGGTGTGATTTCAGATGCCTCTAATACCTCATATTTACAAACTGAGGACTGTGGTATGATTCCAGCTGCCTCTAATACCTCATATCTACAAACTGAGGACTGTGGTGTGATTTCAGATGCCTCTAATACCTCATATTTACAACTGAGGACTGTGGTGTGATTTCAGCTGCCTCTAATACCTCATATTTACAAAGTGGAGACTATAAACTGAGGTCCCGTGTGCGAACGCATGCAGAACATCTTGCGCACACGTTAAATCCTGTTCCACTTTTCGAAAGAGTAGGCCATTGTGTGCCGGTGGGAACAGATGACAAAATTGACAAAACCGCATACACATGGGGACTGGATATAAAAAAGCACCCAAGTGTTTATTCCATTATCCTCAATATGAAATAATAAATTAAAAGAAAAAAGTCATCTGAGCGCTTTGATTTGTTGCTTTACAAGATGCAGCGCTATATAAATTCCATACATTATTATTTTTTTTATTTCAGCTGCCTCTAATACCTCATATTTACAAAGTGAGGACTGTGGTGTGATTTCAGCTGCCTCTAATACCTCATATTTACAAAGTGAGGACTGTGATATGATTCCAGCTGCCTTTAATACCTCATAAATACAAAGTGAGGACTATGGCCGTCAGCGCCTAGGCTTTATCACAGTTCTTGATTAAACCATTGACGCTGGGGGCAACGGCAAAGTGAGAGGCTGTATGACCAGTGGCTTTCTTCCCCACCCATGGAATTCCACTTTACAGCTTAGTCTTTAGTGATCGACTAGGACTCTCTGACTAGGAGGCTTGACTTGCACAGTCCTTATGTGCTGCTGCAGCCCTGGGGGCTGGTTGGCCTTTGGAGAACATCTCCAACGCTGACTGTCCTTATGCCCACTTGGCCGAGAGAGTGGGGATGTGCTGTGGGCAAGGCATCTCCACTATAATCAAATTTCTGCCCAGTTTCCAAAACAGCAGCTGCCTCCTCTGCTGTTTTGGAGGTCATCGTTGAAAACGACAGACTAACATACATACTGTGGTGTGATTTCAGCTGCCTTTAATACCTCATATTTACAAACTGAGGATTATGGTGTGATTCCAGCTGCCTCTAATACCTCATATTTACAAAGTGAGGACTGTGGTGTGATTTCAGCTGCCTCTAATACCTCATATTTACAAAGTGAGGACTGTGGTGTGATTCCAGCTGCCTTTAATACCTCATAAATACAAAGTGAGGACTATGGCCATCAGCGCCTGGGCTTTATCACAGTTCTTGATTAAACCATTGACGCTGGGGGCAACAGCAAAGTGAGAGGCTGTATGACCAGTGGCTTTCTTCCCCACCCATGGAATTCCACTTTACAGCTTAGTCTTTAGTGATCGACTAGGACTCTCTGACTAGGAGGCTTGACTCGCACAGTCCTTATGTGCTGCTGCAGCCCTGGGGGCTAGTTGGCCTTTGGAGAACATCTCCAACGCTGACTGTCCTTATGCCCACTTGGCCGAGAGAGTGGGGATGTACTGTGGGCAAGGCATCTCCACTATAATCAAATTTCTGCCCAGTTTCCGAAACAGCAGCTGCCTCCTCTGCTGTTTTGGAGGTCATCGTCGAAAACGGCGGACTAACATACATACTAACATACATACTAACATACATACTAACATACATACTGACATACATACTAACATACATACTGACATACATACTAACATACATACTAACATACATACTAACATACATACTAACATACATACTAGTATGTTCTTTCGAGCCAGAAGGCCCATAGAACCGGAGCTTATCCCGGTTTCTGTAGCGTTAAGCGAACTGATGGTTTTTCACCACCCCTGTGACAGGACGCTAGTCTGTCGCCAGATACTTCCCCAGCAGAGCTGGTACCCACTTGTACACCTGGGTGGAGTGAGGAAAATAGGAGTAAAGTGTCTTTCCCAAGGACACAACACCGAGCCGAGCGGGGATCGAACCCGCGACCTCTGGATCATGAGTTGACCGCCTAAACCACTCGACCACGGTGCCTCCTAACATATATACTAACATACATACTAACATACATACTACCATACATACTACCATACATACTAACATACATACATACTGCGGTGTGATTGCAGCTGCCCCCCATGCCTCACCAGTACAGCCCACAGCTGCTGGACCTCCTGCGGGCAATGCTCCACCAGGACCCCTCCAGACGGCCCACCATCAACCGCATCCTGCGCGACCCCTACATCAGAAACAACATCGCCGTCTTCCTGGAAGACACCAGAAGAGGGTGCGTCCTTTACCGTTGCTTCTGTTTTATGTTAGTTGTGTGTTTAGTTTTTATTTGATTTATTGATCTATTCTTTTATTTCGAGGATAATGGTATAAGCACTCGTGTGCTTTTTTATATCCAGTCCCTGTGTATATGCAGTTTTGTAAATTTTTTCATCCGTTCCCACCGGCACTTAATGGCCTACTCTTCCGAAAAGTGGAACAGGTTTTAACATATGCGCAAGATGGTCTGTGTGCATTCACATACAGGACCTCGGTCTCATCCGAAGGACTTTTAGGGGGAGTGGATTTGGCACTGATGTGAAGTCCAGAGGAAAAATCCTCTTGAACGAGATTTGAACCTGGGTCAGCAGATCACGAGCGCTATGTTGTGTATGCTAGATCATGGATTGTATTTTCCATTTCTTTTTTTTTAAAATATGTATGTCTGTGAGATGTCGGAATGGTATGTTTGGGTTTTCATGTTCTTGTTCCTGGGGCTACAGCTCTGAGGTTCCCCAATGGTGAGATTTTGCATATATAAATATATATAGATATAGAGAGAGATATATATAGAGAGAGATATATATAGAGAGAGATATATATAGATATATAGACATATATATCTATCTATCTATCTATATATATATATGCGATCGTTTTTAACCTCCATTAAGGGGAACCGCATTCTGGCTTTGGAGATGGTGTCTAAACATAACACCTGTGTGCGTGTATTTTTTTAAAAATTACAATCCATTTTTTTACCGGTGAAGTGTATTTCCTGGCACTTGAAATGTCAGAGTCAAGTAAACCTTCACACAAATTTCCTAAAATTCACGTTCTTTCACACAGGGCTAACCGTCGTCTCAGCATGGCCGGAAAACGGCCATCCTCGCAAAATCTGGTCGTAGGAGTGCCTCCAGGTGTCAATAAACCTTCAAACACCGCAGAGTCAGACAAACGACCTCCAAGTTCAAGGTCATCCCGTAACGAAGACCGCAGACCATTCAAACCGAACAACCTTGATGGTGACCGTGCAAAAGACCCCCAGAATCTCCCTGTTAGGAAACCGTCCAATCAGACGCCAAAGAGTGCGGCATCTGCGGAAAAAGGTTCCAAGTCAAAGGATGAAAAAGAGGGAGATAAGTCCGAGGACGATGATGAGGACACGATTAAAGCCGGTGATGTGAAGGGGCAGAAAGAGGTTGGTTCAATGATTGGATGGTGGTTTGGTTTTGTGGTGGAGGTGGTTTTCATCCTGGGTTTTTACATGTCTGTTTTGTGTGTTGTCTGATACTAGAATGGGATGAATAGATAATTAAAAGAAAAAAATGTTTTTAATTTGTTTTGGGGTTATGATACCATACCATACCATACCACACTGAATTACATTTTGTACATGTCTTCATTACATACATTATATGTAAATAGCACAAACATGTCCAACAGATGTTTCAAAAATTCATATTTCTTGCAGTGTTACAGAGAAAGTGATTTTCTTTATTCCTTAAAAACAAAAATGAAAGACTTAATTTGGGGGGAGGTTTTTTTTTTTAAAAATTGAATCTTTAATAAATCATCATCAAAATAATTGAGAAGTTGTAAGTTGTTACCTGCACTTGTTTTCCTACACTACTATTTCTGCATCAATTCCTTAAAAAAAAAAAAAAAAACATAATAATATCATTTCTTTCATCATCTTCTGTAACATACCACTTAAAAACTTGATAACCCTGACATGTCTTTCCAGCCAGAGGCGAGGCCTAAAGCAGAGGGAGAGAAGTCAGAGAGGAACAGGAGGCCAGTGTCCAGCCAGCTTCCTCCAGAGAGCCAGGCCAACAAAGAACACAACAAAGGACGGGCTGATGTGGGCTCTGCCAGGGCCAGAGACAGAGCTGTAGCCAAGGTGACTTCTTCATCATCCTCATGTTTTCTTCTTCTTCTTCTTCTCTTCTCTGCCTTCTGATGTTGCTTCCGTCTGTTTACTGAAAGTTATTGGGTGGGATGTGTAGTGCCTGCAGGTCTTGGTTTAAATGAAATTCATTTGTTCAGAAACAACACAGCACTAATGCATGAAATGAGGTCAACAAGCAATGCTTATTTGAGTACGCCAACATCGTTACATGTGCAAGAATGGGCTGCAGCTGAACAAATTGGCATCAAATACATGAACAATAAGAAAAGATAACTGTAATTATTTAAAGAATGTGAAAATATCGCAAAAGAAACAACGGATAAACAACGATAACAAAGGGGTAGATGTGTCGCAGCGATGCAAGCGAACACCATCATAAGACAGGCTGTGACTTGCCTACATCAGAAAACAACAGCGCCATATACAATATATTATGACATTCAACACATGAGGCCGCAGCTCTCTCCTGTCCAATCACTCTGCATGGACACTAGTCCACACGTGTGGGCAACATCCATGCATGACATACACCATGTCCATGCGTGTGTGCAGGTGAGCGCGCGCACCGCACGCAGGCAAGTGCACGCACACACACACACGGGCGCATGCACGCAAGTCATGAATGAAAATTCTTAGCACACAGCATCAGTCAAAGTGATAAGCAATAGAAGTAGGTCAATCTGAATTAAACCTTTCAGCCTGATGGTTTTCTCCTGTGCTTGTAACTCTGCATGAGGCCTTCCCAATGGCTTCATCCTGCACATTCTGACTTCAGGCAGCTTATTTTCTTACCAAAATCCATGCTGGGTACTTTTGTGTTACTGTATTGTAATGAATGCTGACATAAATTAAGGGGTCTTTAATATGCTTATTTGATCTCCTGCTTGTATATATACATCAAGAGAATTACGATACTGGCAGGTCTGCACTTTAAGTTGACCTGGGAGATCATTTAAAAAAATAATAATAATAATCTCTGCCATTAACTCAAGAGATACTGCCACTGAGATTTGAACCCATGATGTCACGGATCCATGACAAAAAAAGTTTAAAAGTCTTAACCACTCAGCTATGGCATTCAGTGAATTCTTGGTTCTTTTCTTCTTTTTTTTTTTCTTTTTTTTTTTGGGGGGGGGGGGGGGGGGGTTCTTTTTCATTCCTGGGCTAGAGTTCCAAGCTTCACCAATGGTGTGATTTTTCAACTAGTTTCTCTCTCTCTCTCTCTCTCTCTCTCTCTCCTCTCTACTCTCTCATCTCTCTCTCTCTCCTCTCTCTCTCCTCTCTCTCTCTCTCTCTCTCTCCTCTCTCACAACCACACACACAACACACACACCACACACACATACACCACACAACACTCACCATTAAGGTGGCCACATTTCGACTTCAGAGATAGCTCTTGTTTTAAAATCTTCTTTTTCAACTCCTTGAAAAAAACATACCACAGTGGTGGTGATTCTTGAGGAGGAGGAGGAGGAGGAGGAGGAGGAGGAGGAGGAGGAGGAGGATGATGATGATGATGATGATGATGATGATGATGATGATGAAAATCGAACTGAATGTCAAAGTCCTTCGGATGAGACTATAAACCGAGGCTCCGAGTTCGAACGCATGCAGAACATCTTGCGCACATGTTAAATCCTGTTCCGCTTTTCAGAAGAGTAGGCCATTGTGTGCCGGTGGAAACAGATGACAGAATTTCCAAAACCGCATACACACGGGGACTGGATGTAAAAAAGCACATGAGTGCTTATTCCATTATCCTCGATATAAAAGAATAAATAAATAAATATGATGAAGATAGTAGTAGCGATGGCAACAACAATGACAATGATGATGATGACTGTGATAATGGTGGTGGTGGTGGTGGTGGTGATGGTGGTGGTGGTGGTGGTGGTGGTGAAGGTGGAGGTGGTGGGAGATGACGACAGTGGTAATAGTTTTGTAACAGTGCTGATGATAACAAAACCACCAATAACACTGAGATGACGACGGTCATCATTTGTTGTTGTTGCTGTGACAGAGCTATGACCATGCACCCTCCAAACCAGCCACGCCCAAAGCGGAGAAGAGCGAAGGTTTGCCTCAGAAGCACGTCTCACTGGCCGAGCAGAAACGACAAGAGAGGGGGAGAGGAAAGAGAGCCGATTCCGCCGTCTCCAAGTCTTCCTCACTGTCTGACAGCGTCACCGATGATACACCCAGGGTACATTGTCATTATTGTTTGCTGCTGCTGCTGCTGCTGCTGCTGTTGTTGTTGTTGGGTATTCCCCAGCTTAACACCCGGGGGGGGGGGGGAGTCAACCAGATTATGCGCTAAGTCTCGCTCATCCCAACTCAGAATCACTGTGAGATTGTAAGTACACACTTTGATGAGAAGTTTGTATGATTGACTGTTTTCCAACTCAGTCAAGTGCTGTTCCTACAATTTGAAAGTAATAAATCAAGCTCCTCTGAAGTTGGAATATGGCTGTCTATATGGCCAGATTTGGGGGGGGGGGGTGGGGGGTGGGGAGGCTTTCAGGGTTTTCTTTCTTGTTCCTTGGCTAGACCGCTGAGGTTCACCAATGGTGAGATTTTGCGATTCTGAAGGATGTTCAGGGGAGTGGAGACAGCATTGATGTTAAGAAAATCCCCTTGAAGAGGAAATATTGAGGTTAAATCCAGGGCGGAAATCCCCTTGCACAGGCATCTCAGTGGTGGCTGGAAGCAGGGCTCAATCCTGGGACATCAGATTGTGGGAGCAATGCACTAACCACTGGGCTATCCCCCCCTCTCTGGCAAGGTATTTAAGAACAGTCACCCCAGTGGGGATGCCTGGGGCTCTTTCAATTCAAATAGCATCCCCACTTTTGGGAAATTTCTGTGCTAGAAATTTCCCCTTTTCTATCACTCCCTGTGTTTCTGCCTTCTTTTACCTTTCTCTTCCTCTCTCTCTCTCTCTTCCTCTCTTTTCTCTTCTCTCTCTCTCTCTCTCTCCCTCTCCTCTCCTCCCCCTCTCTCTCTCCTCTCTCTCTCTCTCTCTCCTCCTCTCCCCTCTCTCTCTCCCCCTCTTCCTCTATCCATCTCTCTCCCCTCCCTCCCTCCCTCTCCCTGTCTTTCTCTCCCCCTCTCTCTTCCCTCTCTCTTTCCCTGCTAAAAGTTTTAATAATCCTAGTTTACAATGTATCATGTTTGTTGCAGCTGTTTAAACCACGATATGGAATCCATGTCATGATGATTATTTGGGCAGTTGGGTATTGTTTTTACTTATTGGTTAACCTCTTAACTGCCCAGTGCAAGTGCACCCTATATGCCGGGGAATAAAATTCTTATGTACCACTGTTATGTTCACATCCCTCTTACTCAGAAACTACTACATGAATATTCCTGATAGTCTGCCCAATGACAGTATATATATCGTAGATTACTTCGAGGCAAGCTCAAATTAGTTAGCATGATATTTCACTGCGAAAATATATTTAAAATGCAAAAGTCGACCATAAATACGATTTCTTCATCACCACTGTCATTCTGAGTACCCCCCCCCCCCCCCATCTCAATAATGTCAAACATAAATTATGTCTAGGCCAAATCTCATTCATTGTTTTTTAAATACACGATCTCCTGAATCATATGCGATCGTTTTCATCACTGTTAGGTAAATCTAGAGTATTATTTGCCACTTTTACAGCTGTGTAAAGTTATTTATGCCTTCAACAAGAAGTGTCAGCAATTTTGAACAAGAACTTCCCTAGCAGTCATGCATAAAAACACAAATAACGAGCGAAAAAACGATCGTTTTTGCCACGATTTTTGCAGCTCGATGTTGCCAAGCAACGGGAGAGTGACCTCCATTAATTTTGGAGTTGTTTCCCTTTAACTGTAGTCAAGGAAGCAGGCTTGTTTACTTTGGTGCGACACCCCAGAAATTTTCCGGGTTCTTGGCATATAGGGTGCACGTTTAGCCCCGGAAAATTTCCGGGGTAAGGCAGTCTAGTGGATAAATATGTGTTTGTGCCCAGTCCTCTTCTCCCTGTCCTCCTTGTGAATGGGTTAGTAAGCTTACCACAATAAACCATTGTCATTCTCTCTCTCTTGCTCGCTCTCTCTCTCTCTCATTTTCTGTAGGAAAAAAAAGGCGCTACTCTTCACTCTTATAATGAAACAATTTAACTTCTTTGTTTAAAAATGGATGGCGTGTGTCTTTGGTTATCGTCGGGTTGTTGAAGTAGGGCAATGCTAAACAACAACAACAACAACAGAGAATATCACTTTCAGCCTGCTTGCGTGAGTGGTATTCAAAACAATTAATCCTTGTATCATGCGCCAGTTATCTTATCCCTTCAGCCCAAGTAACGCCATGTTTATCACTATTTATTTTTATTTATTTATTTATTCTTTTATATCAAGGATAATGGAATAAGCACGTGCTTTTTTACATCCAGTCCCCGTGTATATGCAGTTTTGTAAATTTTGTCTTCTGTTTCCACCAGCACACAATGGCCTACTCTTCCGAAAAGCAGAACAGGATTTAAAGTGTGCGCTAGATGTTCTGCATGCTTTCAAACACGGGGCCTCGGTTTATAGTCTCATCTGAAGGACTTTGACATTCAGTTCGATTTTTTTGTCAAACTGGGAAGAAAGGGCGAGACTGGGAATCGAACCCAGAACCTCATGGTTAACAGGCAGGCGGCAGGCGAACGTCTTAACCATCCTGCCACCTTCCTTCACTATCACGTGTGTGTGTGTGTGTTGCAGAGCTTGCCCAACATGTCGGCAAGAGATAGAAGACGACAGAAATATGCCAGCAGCTGTGAGTGACCTCATTTCTTAGGAAATAGATTGTGTGTGTGTGTGTGTGTGTGTGTGTGTGTGTTGTGTGTGTGTGTGTGTGTGTGTGTGTGTGTGTTTGTGTGTGTGTTGGTGTGTGTGGTGTGTGTGTGGTGTGTGTGTGTGTGTGTGTGTGTGTGTGTGTGTATGTGTGTGTGTATAGTGTGTGTGTGTAGTGTAGTGTAATGTGTGTAGTGTAATGGGTTTTTTTATTATTGTTATTTTTATTATTCTTTTATTTGGAGGATAATGAAATAAGCACTCATCATATTGATCATCATTTCTATGCTGATGACACTCAGCTTCAATGTAGCAACACCCTTGAAAATCTGCCTTCCCTCCTGACAAATAAGGCTCACTGCCTTCTAGACATTCAAAACTGGATGACTCAAAATAAGTTACAGCTAAATGCCGATAAAACGGAAGCCATGCTCATGGGGACCAAACATAAACTTTCCTCCATCACAACGACCTCAGTGGAATTCAGCAATACATCGGTTCCTCTGTCCAGCTCTGTGAAATATCTAGGTGTGGTTCTTGACAACACACTCTCTATGAAAAAATTCATCACCCAGACCTGCCAGTCTTGCTACTATCAATTACGGCGCATAAGTGCAATTCGCAAGTATCTGTCTACTGAAGCAACATCCAAACTTGTCACATCTCTCATTCTCTCTCGACTGGACTACTGTAATTCTCTCTTGGCTGGTTTGCCGGCATCATCCATCTACTCCCTTCAACGCATACAAAACTCTGCAGCTCGACTGGTCCTTAGAAAGAAAAAATCTGAACACATCACTCCTCTTTTGCGATCTCTTCACTGGCTGCCTGTCTCACAAAGAATAAAGTATAAGATTAATACCCTTTGTTTCAAATGTCTCCACAAATCTGCACCTTCTTATCTCTGTAACTGTCTTCACCTGTACACTCCGTCCCGCTCCCTTCGTTCATCTGTAGATGCCTTGTGCTTTCGGACACCCAGATTTAAACAAACCACTGTTGGCCGTCGCTCTTTCTCTGTTTCCGGTCCCTCCACATGGAACGACCTCCCTCTTCCACTTCGCCAAAAGCCTTCATTTGATTCTTTCAAATCGAGCCTCAAAACGCACTTATACTCTACTCGAGATCTTCCCCTGTTATCTGTTCCTACTTTTCAATAGCTGCCTTCACCTCCACCACCCCCACCTAAGTGTGTTGTGTATATAAATTTGATATTTGTTTATCTTGATATTTATGGCTGGTTGCATGCGTGTGAATGATTTGAATGCAAGCGCTTTGATTTGTTTACTTTGCAAGATTCAGCGCTATATAAATTCCATACATTATTATTATTATATGCTTTTTTTCATCCAGTCCCCATGTGTATGCAGTTTTGTAAATTTTGTTATCTGTTCCCACCAGCACACAATGGCCTACTCTTCTGAAAAGCAGAACAGGTTTTAATGTGTGCACAAGATGTTCTGCATGCATTCGCACACTGGACCTCAGTTTATAGTCTCATCCGAAAGACTTTTGGGGAGAGTGGAGTCGGCATTGATGTTAACTCCAGAGGAAAAATCCTCTTGAACCAGAATCGAACCTGGGTTAGCAGATCACGAATATATCACTGTAATCACCAGGCTATCCCATACCTGTGGTGTAATGTAGTGTAGTTTAGTGTAATGTAGTGTAGTGTAGTGTAGTGTATGTTGTAGCCTGTGTTATTTGAATTATGTAAAAGGTTTTATTGTTGACGTTATTATCATTGTTACTACTCCTGCTGCTGCTGCTGCTGCTGCTGCTGCTGCTGCTGCTGCTGCTGCTGCTGCTGCTGCTGCTGCTGCTGCTGCTGCTGCTGCTGCTGCTGCTGCTGCTACTACTACTACTGCTGCTACTACTACTATACTACTACCACCACCACCATCACCACTACTACTACTACTACTACTACTACTACTACTGCTACTACTACTACTACTACCACTTCTACTGCTACTACTGCAGCAGCTTATGCTGCTGCTATTTTTTGTTGTTATTATTTCTGTCATTATCATTTCTTTTATTGTCTCCTTTGCAGCCATGGAAAATCCACCATCTGCCAGGAATATCAAACTACGTGAACTTCCCAAAAAATCAGAGGTGAAGTTTGTTTTATAAAGCCACTGTCTTGTAAGGTTGAATGATCATTTGCATCTGTACTATAAGATTGACATGATCATTTCCAACTTTAAAAAAAAATCTGCTGTTGTCTGCATTTGCCAGCTGTGCTTTAATAACCCCCCCCTCCCCCTTCATTATTTTCTATTTTTGTATGATCTATGTATTAAGCATCTTTTATTCAAGCATTTTGTTGTGTCAGGGATTCAATGAATTATATTTTCATTGTCCGTACATTTTATACTGTGTAAAAGGCATGTGCGCTATGGAATGTAAATGTCTACTCCTGGATGCATCATTGTGGTATAAACACTGGGGGTTAATCATTAGATTTATTTTGTGGCTCTTAAATATAACAGAGTGATAACTCCAGGAAACAATAGAAAATAATTGTAATCTTTTAATTTTGTCATTTAACATAAGATACTATTCCATGTTGAATACAGTATAGGCTCTCACGTATGCAGCCTGTAAGACTTCTCACATGAGAAAAGGCATAGACAAAATGTTTTATATTTTCTGTGTGTAGTTTGCTTTAATTGTTATTAATGATATGAGAGGTGTAATACATTAAAAGATTATTTATATTTGTTATGCTTATAATTAAGAGGGGAAAATGCTGAAACCAAAAACGTTTTCAGAACAAGCAAAAACAAAATTCAGCATATGCAATACCCACACAGACATGAACATTCCTTGAATAACATGTTTTTTGCACAAAAAAGTTTCCATACAGCTAGTATACTTTTTTTCTCTGTTTTTTTGTCCCTTGCATAGTACAATATGTACTTTGAAATTTACATTTCAATAATTACAACACATTTGAGTTACTTGTAATTCATGATCATTCCTAAGGTACTTGTCGTTTATGATAGTGATATGCATGAAGCACTGTCAACTCTATAAAAACTACATCTGATTCACAAGCCTAGCTATGACACTTTTAAATCCAGCCTCAAGACATATTTATTTCAAACCTAAGATTTCCCCCCTCCTGTTTCATATCAGAACTATCCCACCCTTCATTAACCCATGTCCTATCACCCTGCTAAAGTATATGACCTGTGTGAGTGTGTGTGTGTGTGTGTGTGTGTGTGTGTGTGTGTGTGCTTTTTTTTTTTTCAAAAACATTTGACTATTGCAATTTTATTTTATAGATTTGGTCTGCAGCGTCCCATGTTTGTAATATCTGTTTGAACTATTGATTATTTGTCATTGGTTGTATGACTGTGTAAGATTAGGTTGAATGCATGCGCTTTGATATTTCTTTGCAAGATATAGCGCTATATAAGTTCCATTTATTATTATTATTATTATAATGCGCCACAATAACAAGTACATTTTGCGCAGCCTCCCAAAATGAAAGGGGTCCAGTCTCGGCGGCAGAGACAGCCCTCGATCAAAGACAGCTCCAGTTCTTCTGATGAAGCCACGCCCGTCCGTGACGAAAACACCAAGGAGAGGCAGAAGAGAAGGTAGCGCCGGCATTTATCTTTTTTTTATTTATTCCTTTATTCTTTTATATCGAGGATAATGGAATAAGCACTCATGTGCCTTTTTACATCCAGTCCCTGTGTGTATGCGGTTTTTGTAAATTTTTGTCATCTGTTCCCACCGGCACACAATAGCCTGCTCTTCTGAAAAGCGGAACAGGATTTAATGTGTGCGCAAGATGTTCTGTATGCGTTCGCACACAGGGGCCTCGGTTTATAGTCTCATCCGAAGGACTGTGACATTCAGTTTGATTTTTTGGTCAAACTGGGAAGAAAGGGCGAGGCTGGGAATCGAACCCACAACCTCACGGTTTACTTGTTGGCAGGCGAACGTCTTAACCATCCTGCCACCTTCCTTTTCCTGCAAAGATCTTGTGTGTGTGTGTGTGTGTGTGTGTGTGTGTGTGTGTGTGTGTGTGTCATAGGGAGAGTTCATTTTCTGCAGTAACCTGCAGGGCCTCCTAGTTGTGGTAGACTTTACCTTTGGTCACTGGGGTGGTGTGGGCCAGAACAGATTCTCTTTCAGAGTGCTACCTCATGTAGCGGGCAGGCAGGACTGCAGCTCATGTTCTGTTGTCTGGCTGCTGCCAGTGTTGCAAGGGCAGTGCTGCTCTGCGAGATGGTGAAGATGGCATCCTGGTGTTACATTCTTCACTGTGTCAGATTGTATTGGTGGTCAGTTTTACAAACAAGGTGTCTTAGTCGCTAGATTATTTGAAATTAGTTTCACTGCATCAACAATTTTGCTGATGCTTGTTCAACTGCATAACCTATTGTGCTAATGAAGCCTTAAATGTATGCTTGGTATTTGGGGGAGGGAAATCTAAAAAGCGCACAACTGGTTTGTTTTGTATTTCTGTGAATTTTATTCTAAAGTGAGTAGGGGAAATTCAAGAAGTTCGTTATTGGTTTGTTTTCCATTCTGATGTTTCATTTGACACAGATTTATTTCAAAATGTTGATTTTAGTTTGAAATTATGGTTGTTATTAAAACTGTGGACGTTTAAAGGAAGAGTATCATTATAATAGAAAGCCTTTTACTGGTATATGTTTACCTAATTTTCCCATCTTGCTAGATAGCATTTTACTGATGTTGACATTGGAAAGGTCAGTAACCCTTTGTTTTTAAAACAAATTTCTATTTGTCAATAACTAGCTTCTTTTTTATTATTTTTTAACGTTTTTAAAATGTTGTTTTACACAAAATGACAAAGAAAATGCTCTGTGCAATTTATCAGCCTTAAAGCCTGGCTCTGTAAAAACTTGCAAAAGTCAGTAAAGGGTGTCTTTTTGTAATCTTTCTAAAGTGTTATTTTGACATAGAATGATAAACAAAAACTGGTCGCTTTATCAGACTTAAACCTGGTTTGTGACTGCATAGTGTTCTAGAAGTCACTTTCTTCAAAAGAATGCAACTTATTCTAGCCCAGTTCAACTCAGATGAACTCCCCTAGAATAAAACAGAATAATGATGAAACTACTACTACTACTACTACTACTACTACTACTTCTACACTACTACCACTACTACTACTACTACTACTACTACTACTTCTACTACTACTGCTAATCTACTAATGATAATAATAAATGGAATTTGTATAGCGCTATATCTTGCAAAGACAAATCAAAGCGATTGTAAAGGTGAAATAAAGGTTGCAATAAAGGTTGTATCCTGTATCTGCTAGCACTGATGTTGCCAGTCTGGGCTACACTCCACATTTAGCTTCCAACTGATGTAGTATCTTCTGTAAAATGCTACTTGGGGGAAAAGTTCTGCAAATTTTCAGAGAAAATATGAAAAAAAATGCACTGTTAACTTGTTTTGGGGGATTGAGGACATGGTAGAGCAATACCAGACAGTCACAAGAAAGTCAGAAACGATCCTCAAATAAGAGTGGCCTGTGTTTCTACCAAAAGAATCAGAACAGAGATAAAAGGTAAAAAGGTAAAGGAGTCCCATAACCTATAAGGTCGTAGGGGAGCGAGGCGTCAGAGACCTCACTTCTCAAGGGCCAGCATTTTGAGGGCGGCGCCCATCTCCTCTCCCTCGCTGCTTTACCTCCCCTGACCCTAAAGAGGGCAGGTACCCATTTACAGCTGGGGGAACTGTACTGAAGCCAAGGCGTGCAAACGGTCACCCATCCAATTGGTAACCACGCTCGACGCTGCTTAACTTGGCTGGGGGAAAGCGAGTGCTCCGACCACTGAGCTATCCCGTCCCACTAACAGAGATACCCCCCCCAAAAAAAAAACACACACAAAAACAACAACAAAACCCACCAACAATTAACCCTGTTTTAACCCTGACAGGGACAACAAGGAGATGGACCAGTTTATCTCCGTGCTGGACATGACGCTGAAGAGAAACGCGGAGCAGGAGAATTCCGATGAAGACACCAGCACGGTGGAGGCCCCAGCCCAGCCCCCTAAACCTGCTGCCGCAGAACACCCACCGCTGGAGAGGAAGACCAGCGAACAGGTTTTGTCAAAACCCCAGATCCAGCGGGAAAAACCCTCAGAAACCCCGGCACATATCATACACAAGTCACCGTCCATGCCCAGTGAGTTCGGTTTCGCTTGGAGTTTTGGGGAGTTACGGTGTTGTTTTGTTTTGTTTTGTTTTGATGGTAAGGTGTGGCGTGAGATTGTGAAATGGAGGAGGAGTTTGTTTTCTCTGTGTGTGTGTGGTGGGGGGGAGGGGTACGTGGGGGGGGGGGTGGGTGTGGATGGGTGTGTTTGTGTGTGGATGGGTGTGCGTGTGTGTTGTGTGTGTGTGTGTGCGTGTGGGGGGTTGGGAGGTGGATGTGTGTGTGTGTGTACTTGTGCTTATGTGTTGTGGGTTTTTAAAAAAAAATCTTTTATATCGAGGATAATGGAATAAGCACTCATGTGCATTTTTACATCCAGTCCCCTTGTGTATACAGTTTTGTAAATTTTGTCATCTGTTCCCACCGGCACACAATGGCCTACTCTTACGAAAAGCGGAACAGGATTTAATGTGTGTGCAAGATGTTTTGCATGTGTTTGCACATGGGGCCTCAGTTTCCAGTCTCATCCAAAGCACTTTTGTGGAGAGTGGAGTCTGCAGTGTGTGTGTTTGTGTGTGGATGTGTGGGTGCGGGTGGCTGGGTGTGTGTGTGTATGTGTGATTGTTTGTGTATGTGTGTGTGTGTGTGTGTGCTTGTGCATGCTATTGTTCTTCTTCTTCATTTCCTTCTTTCTTTCCCTTTTTTTCTGTTCATCCCCCTTCTTTTTGTTCTGCTGTTTTGGGTGGGTTTTTTTTGCAAACTGCTACCATTATGTTTTTATTATTGCACATAATATAGCAAGTGTGATAATGAAGCAAAGAATGCAGACTGATTATTCAAAACCTTGTGTGAAGGTAGTGCTGATAAAAGTTAAATGTTTATACAGTGTATGCATTCTTAGTATACTTTAATGTTTATCTTCTTGTTTGATTAATTGATCTATTGATTGATCGATTGATTGATCTGATTTATCTCTTTATTTTTGTGACAGTCGGGAACCACTACCTAAACCACTCGGGGACGGGATAGCCTAGTGGTTAGAACATTGTGCTTGCAATCTGATGATCCGGGTTCGATTCCTGTTCAAGGGGATGTTGTCCGCTGGAGTTAGCATCAGTGCAGACTCACTCCACTCTCCCCCAAAGTCCTTTGGATGAGACTATAAACCGAGGCCCCGTGTGCGAATGCATGCAGAACATCTTGCGCACATGTTAAATCCTGTTCCGCTTTTTGTAAGAGTAGGCCATTGTGTGCCGGTGGAAACAGATGACAAAATTGACAAAACCGCATACACATGGGGACTGGATGTAAAAAAGCACATAAGTGCTTATTCAGTTATCCTCGATATAAAAGAATAAAATAGATAAAATAAACTCTCCCTGATCTCACCACTTACAGCCCCATGCAGATTCATTGTGTCGTATTCCCAGAGCCACCATTCCATAGGGAGCCCTGTGTGTGGCCGTCCTTAAGCCCCTGACCAGGAGAAACCTGGTTTTGCTGCTGTATCACTTTGACATGTCTTCAGGGACGCCTGTCCTGATCCACCATGCACAGATCACAGCCAGTTATAAGCTGTTTTTAGGGAAGGAAGGTGGCAGGATGGTTGACGTTTACCTGCCAACAAGTAAACCGTGAGGTTCTGGGTTGGATTCCCAGCCTCGCCCTTTCTTCCCAGTTTGACAAAAAATTTGAACTGAATGTCAAAGTCCTTCGGATGAGACTATAAACCGAGGCCCTGTGTGTGAACGCATGCAGAACATCTTGCACACATGTTAAATCCTGTTCTGCTGTTCAAAAGAGTAGGCCATTGTGTGCCGGTGGGAAGAGATGACAAAATTTACAAAACCGCATACACACGCATAAATTTAATTTTAAAAATAAAATAAAATAAAAAAGTCATCTGAGCGCTTTGATTTGTAGCTTTACAAGATTCAGCGCTATATTAATTCCATACATTATTATTATTATTATTATTATTATTATTTTTACTGATGACAGTTATAGCGAAGTCATGGAGCCAGGCTGAGGCAAGTGCTCATCCTGCAGTGGTGACTGTCTTTCTAACCCTCAAGCAGCAAGTCCTTTACATTCTAAAAAGAGACAATTTTTAAAAGCTAAAAAGGAGTTCCCATAACCTATGCAGGTGTTGTGGAGCAAGATCTCAGAGATCTCAGCTTCTTTAAAAGCTAGCATCTCAAGGATGATGTCCATCTCCACTCCTTTGCTTCTTTACCTTCCCCGTCCCGAAAGAGGAGAGCCAGAACCCATGTATAGCTTTGGTAGATGGGAGGGGGAGGGGACTGCACTGAACCCAAGGCACATGAAAGGACATGCATTCAATGAGGCAACCAAACTCATCACTGCTTAACTTTACACTGTGAAGAGAAAGTGCTCTGACCACTGAACTATTCTTCCCCCGACTCTATGAGACTGCATTCTCCAAAGACGTTGACAAATTCACTACAGACAAGGAAATGGAGAAGAAGCTGAAAGTGATCTTACTTTGAAAAAGGCTTTTGAATCTGACATATTTTTGTCTTCTGCATGATGCTCTACAAGAAAGAGGACAATAATGATGATACTCTGAAGGTCCACTCTATTTCGAGACTGTTCAACAGGTCTGAACTCTATATTTCTTTTAAATGTGGGAGTTTATTTGGATCTTCTTAATCCTCTTCAAATGCTCAGACAGCAACTGTTGTTGTCTGTCATGTGAGCGAAACTGAGTCGCACTGCCGTTAACCTCTTAACTGCCCAGTGCAAGTGCACCCTATATGCCGGGGAATAAAATTCTTATGTGCCACTGCTATGTTCATATCCCTCTTACTCAGAAACTACTACATGAATATTCCTGATAGTCTACCCAATGACAGTATATATATCGTAGATTATTTCGAGGCAAGCTCAAATTAGTTAGCATGATATTTCACTGCGAAAATATATTTAAAATGTAAAACATTGACCATAAATACGATTTCTTCATCACCACTGTCAATCGAGTACCCCCCTTCTCAATAATGTCAAACATATATCTAGGCCAAATCTCATTCATTGTTTTTTAAATACACGATCTCCTGAATCATACGCGATCGTTTTCATCAATGTTAGGTAAATCTAGAGTTTTATTTGCCACTTTTACACCTGTGTAAAGTTATTTATACCTTCAACAAGAAGTGTCAGCAATTTTGAACAAGAACTTCCCAAGCAGTCATGCATAAAAACACAAAATACGAGCGAAAAAACGATAATTTTTGCCACGGTTTTTGCAGCTCGATGATGCCAAGCAACAGGAGAGTGACCTCCATTCATTTTGGAGTTGTTTCCCTTTAACTGTAGTCAAGGAAGCAGGCTTGTTTACTTCGGTTCGACACCCCAGAAATTTTCCGGGTTGTTGGTGTATAGGGTGCACGTTTAGCCCCGGAGAATTTCCGGGGTAAGGCAGTCTAGTGGTTAAGTGCCTGACAAGTCAGGCCCAGCACATCCAACTTTTGGCGTGTGCTAAATCTGATTTGTGTTGTTCTCCTTACAGGTGTTGAGACCTTGACGAGCACCTCCAGGCTGTTGGACCGGATCGGCCTGCTGCACAAGTGAGTATTTACATTGTAGTAGTAGTAGTAAAAGTATGTTCTTTCGAGCCAGAAGGCCCATAGAGCCGGAGCTTATCCCGGTTTCTGTAGCGTTAAGCGAACTGATGGTTTTTCACCACCCCTGTGACAGGACGCTAGTCTGTCGCCAGATACTTCCCCAGCAGAGCTGGTACCCACTTGTACACCTGGGTGGAGTGAGGAAAATAGGAGTAAAGTGTCTTTCCCAAGGACACAACACCGAGCCGAGCTGGGATCGAACCCGCGACTTCTGGATCACGAGTTGACCGCCTAAACTACTCGACCACGGTGCCTTCCTATTTACATTGTACACAGCTTTTTTTAGCATTATTTTTTGTTGTGCATTGTACAAATTATCATTGTTGTTATTGAAAAGATGTACACACAGTTCAATGAAAATTTGATGAAGTATTTTTGCTCTGCTTCATTTTCCATGTAAAATGTGTTTTAATGAAAGTTTAAAAAGTATTGACATCTATAATGAAAGCTTAAAAGATTGAAAGTGTTTTTGTTGAAGTTTTCTAAGATTTGAAATGTTTCAATGTAGGTTAAAAGGATCTTGAGTGCTGTTTTGATACTTTCCGTGAAATAAGAGATTTTTGAGTTTTTTTGGTTTTTTTCAGGGATTGTGTGCAGGGTGTGGGCTACAATGACTTGAAGAAAGCCTATGATATTCTGGATCACATTGAGGAAGATGAAGTGGAGGTAACGTATAACTGTCTGTTAGATTTGTTTGTAAAAGAGGGGGGGGGGTGGAGAGGAAGTTGATTCTTGTTGCTGCCCTTTGTGAATGCTGTACACACATTCATTGATCATGTTACTAATTTTGGACTTGTGAATCCTACCACCAGTGTTTGTAAGATGGACCTGAACTCCTGCCCCCCCATTCATTAGACCTTGAGTGATGGTCTGGGAACTAGTCTTTTGGATGAGATGTCCCATGTGCAATCTGCATTAAGCACACATATAAAAGAACCCACAGCAACAAGAGAGTTGTCCCTGGCCAAATTTTGTAGAAAAAAACTACTTTCATCTTCTTCTTCTTCTTCCTTTTTTGTCATGTTTCTCCCAGGGGAGGTGTGACATTTGGCACTAAGTCTGACTTTAGTTACCTCCCCTCATGAACAAGTCCTTCGGATGAGACTATAAACCAAGGTCCCGTGTGCGAACGCACGCAGAACATCTTGCGCACACGTTAAATCCTGTTCCGCTTTTCCTAAGACAGAAAAAAGCTACTGTCATAGGGAAACAAATACACTTTTAAACAGAAAAAGTTTGTGTTGGGTTTTTTCAATGGGTGGCACTGCTGTTGTGACAATGCACTTTCCCCATGGATAGCAGAGAAATCTGCTGTGACTGAAAGTAGAGAACAATACAATGCAATACAAAGCAATACATTACAGTGCAATACAATACAACAACATTAGTGGAGAGCACTAAGTCTGACTTTAGTTACCTCCCCTCATGAACATTGCATGAATGTCAGATATAGAGTAATGTTTCTAAATTTGGAAACACCTGGAAGTTCCTTCACAAATGTTTTTTGTTCAGCCAAAGTGTACACTTAAAATCTGTTCAGAAAGGCCATATTACTAACTGTCCTCTTACATTTTGGGAGAACCCAGATATTTTTCATTTCAAAAAGAAATTATGAACTTAGAATATTCTGAAAATCAGATAGAATTCAATGCAGATTGTGCTCACTGTACAATCTATACATGAATTCAATTCGCTTATGATTTTTATTGATCTATACACACACACACACATTTTTTTTGTTTTTTTAAAAAAATAAATTGAAACAAATCTCAGTAAGAGAAAGCTTTTCTACTGATTTTGAAATCTGCTCATCAAGTAAGCATAAATAAGAGATTATATATATATATATATATATATATATATATAGAGAGAGAGAGAGAGAGAGAGAGAGAGAGAGAGAGAGAACTCAGAAATTTAATGTATCTCAGCCTTAGGCCATAATACATGGTTGGTGTAGAAGAAATTGACAATGCCACAGAGTGGGCAAAAACCGGATAACATACACAATACCAAGCTCACTTTCAGTGAAAGAAATAATGAAGACAATGCACAAATACATAAAAATACATATGTATCAAACACAATTCACTATTTTGATCTAAGTGTACCTTCCTTATGTCTGGATAAAATCAATATAGATATAGTTTTTCAAAATCATAACAAAACGATAACCGTATCTTCGTTTGTGATGTAAATATCCTAATACAACAAACTTTTTCTCTTATTGATGGCATGGAATATATATCTAGACAGGCAATGATTTTTGCTACTGTTTTCTGCTTTAAGTAAATCATGCAAAGGTGTATCAACACAATCCCTTAAAAATTTAATTCTTAAATCATTATACACAAAACATTCATAAAGGAAATGCTTTTCATCTTCAACTTTGGGTTTACAAAATGGACATTGTTTCTTCTGATTCTGTGCACTATATCGATGTACATTGTTGTTGAGTGGTAAAACATTACATCTCACCTGTGACACAGCAACTCTAAAGCAGTAGGTATCTAAGTGTAGAAGATATTCTTCTTTAGCAAATATTGTTTTGAAACACCTGTAACTGTCATATCTGTCTTGGTCTCAGATTGTACTATACCATTCCTGGATAAACATATCAACTAGTCTTTGCTTAAACAAATGTAAGAATACCTTGACGTCACCAACATCCTGTTGAAGCCATACAAAGCTGAATCCTGCATCACATAAAATTTGTCTAATCATAGAAACCCAACAGTTCTTTCCAGATATATCCATGTCAAGCAACATTTGATAAGCATTATATGGTAGTCTGTTAGAATTCATTTGTAATAATTTAATCCAATATCTAAGAGTATTTATACATGAGTTGATGTATAGAGGATATCGACCCAGCTCACCATATATCATTTTATTTGGAGTTTTCAATGGTACACCCAAAAATCTCTTGCAAGCCATCATGTGTACTTTCTCTATATGTTCCAATTTATGTAACCACCATATTAGACAATGACAATGACAATGACAATATTTTATTGTAATAAGCTGTTAAAGCCCATTTACAAGGGGACAGTGGGAAGGGGACTGGGCACAAAACACGTATTTTCAGAAATACAGATGTATCATTTCTACAGCCCAAATGGTCGACATGGCATGGATTCCACAACATGGTGAAGTGTTTTACATTACGATTCAGATGAATTGGTGCCTAACACTTTCGCCCATTGCTAATGGGGAAAGGGAGGGGGGAGGGTAACAGCAACCACAAACATCATTTAAACACGGAGTCTGTGACAGGGCTTCCTGTCCCTACATTCCGTCTGATCCGGTAACTCATGCTCTTTCCAACACGTGAAAAACCTAACTCACAATATGCCTAACCTCCTGTTTTGCGCTCTCTCTCTCTCTCTCTCTCTCTCTCTCTCTCACTCACACACACACACACACATATGCACACACATATGCATGCACACACGCACACACACACGCACGAACACACACACGCACGAACACGCACACACGCACGCACAAACACACGCACGCACACACACATGCACGAACATACACAACACACACATACACACACGCGCGCACGCACGCACAAGAGGGTGCGCATGCACACACACACACACACACACTCACACACGCACATATACAGGCAACCACAGTCACTTCTATCCCAGAAAAAATCTGATAGCATCCATCATAACATGTAAAACATCCAGTCCAGCACTAATTCTGTCTTTGATTCTGTCACGATCGGCAGGTGTCCACAGCTGCAGCTTGGAATAAATGTCTTTTTCCTCCTGAGTCAGTTGCCTGGTGTTCTTTTTTGCAAACCAAAAGTAATCAGCAGGGTTGTGAGTGTCATCTGTCCAGATAAACTGAAAAATCATATCTTCACTTTCACAAATGATAGTATCAGGTATTTCATCAGAGGTATACACATTAAGAAAGTCCTTGTTTCTAGAAACGTCCCTGAGATTTCTCTGCAGGGATCTGTTTCTCAGCCCACCCACATAGTTCTTTATAGTATCTCCACTGTAGCCTGCATCCCGAATCTGATCTAGATATTCGTCACAGTCCTCCCCCTCCATCGTAATGTCAGGTACAGGCACCTCAACCAGGTCAATTCCACCTTGTTGTTCAGCCACTGTGTCAGCTTCCAACACTGTGACAGCACCTGACGCACGGCGATAATCATGTGTGGGAAGCAGCAATTGCGAAGGCATGTGGTTTGGAGAGGCTGGGGTGTTGGTGTGTGAGACAGACTGGGTGATGGGGGGTGTTGGCATAAACAAACTTGGCGAAGTTTCGAATGGGAACAATGCACTTGCCTTGTCTTCTTGCCTTTCCTCTGTCTGTCTCCTCTCCTCTGCCCGCCTCCTCTCCTCTGCCCGCCTCCTCTCCTCTGCCTGTCTCCTCTCTTCTGTCCTTCGTCGGTCCCTGTTGGTCTGACTGGGAGGCTTTCTGCGGAAGTACACAGGTGTTTGTTGACCCGCCATGTTCCCATCACTTGAGCCAGCCTTCAGTCGAAGCACAACAGTCGTTTGCTCGCCTTCTCCACAGACCTTCCATGAGGTGATGCAGTGTTGTTGCAGCAGGCACCTAGCGTCACTTCCAGCGTTGTTGGTAACCCGACAACTGGCATGGTGCTGGTTTATTTGGCAATTTAAACACAAAATTTACACAGCAAAATTTCGCCCTGCCTATATCCAAGGGAGATCACCCCCGAGCCGAACAAAGTTGAGAGAGAGAGAGCCACCATATTAGAGAGAGAGAGAGAGAGAGAGACACAGAGAGAGAGAGACAGAGAGAGAGAGAGAGAGAGAGAGATAAAAGGGCAACAGCCTCCTTCATATATCTGTTTAAGTATACACAAGTGAGAAAACTAAATTTCTTTTACAAGACCACCATCTGTTTTGCAATGATAATTAACAAATGTGTGTCTGTGTGTGTGTGTGTCTGCTTTCAGCCCAAACTGATGGCTCTGCTTGGCAAGGAGAAGTTTGACGAATATGCCGGGAAAATCTGGCAGCTCAAGTTCTGTGAGGAGGCTTTCCTGATGTCTTGATGCTCTGATGACCTTCAGGGTGTGGTCATGTCACTTCTTCTTCTTTAGAAGTCTTCTTCTTCGTCTTCTTCATCTTCTTGGCGATTCTTCTTCTTCTTCTTCATCTTCTTTGCAATTCTTCTTCTTCTTCTTCTTCTTCTTCATCTTCTTTGCAATTCTTCTTCTTCTTCTCCTCCTTTTCCTTCATCATCTTCTCCTCCTCCTCCTCTTTCTCCTCCTCGTCTTTCTCCTCCTCCTCTTTCTTCTCCTCCTCCTTCTTCTTCACCTTTTTCTTCTTCTTCTTTTTCTTCTGCATACTTTGGCCGTACTAGATTTTTAGTCCAGTCAGGATGGTAAAGTTCACAGTCTGCCACAGCCATCCCACTAGTCCTCACAGTTTTCCCTGTGCTCCACCAGCCTGGGGCGTGTCTGATGTCTCATCAGAGTGGTCATAATTATTCAGTTCATACAACTTCTTTCTTCGTATGTGTTTGTCTGCTAAGTGTCAAGTGAGAAACAATCTCAAAAACATGCTGATGAACTTTTGAGGTCACACATTTTCTCGATTAAACCATTATCTTTGTGTATATTTACAGTTAAGTAATTTTACAAGCATGTTTCACTCCTCTCAAAGAGGATTGTGATAAAGTGTACCCAGAAGCGATGATAAGCTGTGTAAACATGCTTAAGTGCCGGGTCATTTTGATTCAGCAGGTAGAAACTTATATTAAAAGTAAAACAGGTATTTCTGTTGACAGTGCTTTCACAATCATTCCGGTGTGCCACATACTTTTTGGATATATAAACTAATGATGATCTTTTTTTTGCGACAGCTTTTTATATGTGTGAAATTGCGTATCAGTTCTTAACATGTTATAATGCTTTTTGTTTCTGTCATTCTTTTGGTTTCTTTGATTTTGTTTGCCGGTAAAAATGGCATGCATATGATATATATTTTTTATTGCCAACTGCTTTATTCAGTAACTAATTTTAACAAGAAAGTCAGTGCTGTGTGTGGAATCCTGTTTCGTTGTTTCCCCTTGCAGGAAATGTTTTGTGAGCTATTTTTGTCTAGACCTGTGAAGGATATGTATATGATGTTTTGGTATTGGCTTTAGATGCTCTTTTCATTTGTTACATGCAAAATAGTCAGTAGGAATGTTTATAATTTAGGTCATAAAGGCTTGATTAGCTTAGGTGATTTTTTTTTTGGCAAAAGTTACAGCAGACACTTTTTGCTTGCTTGTTTGAATAGAAAGCTTATGACGGAAGAAAAATTTCCGAAAGATGCAAATCATGTTTCAACCAATTTGTAAAAAGCTACACATTGTTTTCTGTTCAATTATGAGGGGGAAAACTGTTGCAGAAAGATGCAAATTACATCATCCATTTAATAAAAAAAGCTCCCTGTGGCTTTTTGTTCAGTGACAGGCGAGGAGTTTTTGCAAAAAGATGCAAATAGAGCAAATCATGTTTCATCCATTTTGTGAAAAGCTGCGTGCTGCTTTCTGTTCAAGCATGACTGATAGCTGCACCTCCAGCAGGCACAGTGTCTCTCCATGGCAAACCATGTCATGACATGTGCATAACACAGCGCACAAATCCAACACAACTCAGTCAAGGGTCCAGGGCCCAGTGCTAAGCTTAGCCCCTTTGCTTTGACCAAGTCCAAGCGCGGTCAGTTCCTGCTTCAATTAGCACCAGCTGGGATGGAATTGAAAGGAGTTGAGAGTAGTGGAAAGTGGGGGAAACTGACAGCTGTGTAAACGCAAATAGCGTGACCACTTAAGCTTCAGAGTAAAGTGCTTTTTCTGTCAGCCATACATCCAGTTATTGCTAAACCTTTATTTACTCTGTGAGTTGCAGTACAGCTGACAACCTCCCCACACTTGTCCAGGGAAGGGTGATGGTTTGTATCGCCATAGTTCAAAAGTAACACAGCATGCAAACTCAGTCAAGGATCAGGGCCCAGTGCTAAAATAAGCTTGCCCCTTCCTTTTACCAAGTCCAAGTGTGGTCAGTTTCTGCTATAATTAGCACCAGCTGGGGTGGAATGGATAGCAGCTGAGAATAGCTGAAAGTGGGGGGAAACTGACAGCAGTGGTGATGAAAACAGCAAAGAGAAAGGCGACGTCATTACGTGAGATGCCATGTAAAGAAGATGTGCCTCATTCACATGTTAGACAAATCCAGTTCTACCTCATGGTTTGTTTGGGGTTTTTTTTAAAAACTGGGTACTATAAAAACTTGCTTTTTCAATTTTCGGATTGATGCAGTGTTGATTTTAATGAGTGAGTTTGCTTTTACTTTTAAAAAAAAAAAATTCTTCATGTCATTTTGTGATTACTGCTGCTAGTACTCTGCCTGATCTCACCCAAAAAATGATGTTGTCATAACCAAGTTTTTTTGTTTCAGGGTGTTTTTGAAGTTTTTTGTAAAGTGCTTTATTTTTGTATGAATTGTTTACTTTATTTTATTTGTTTTGCTTTTTTGTTTGCATGTGCCTTGATTGATTTTTCACTGATTTTCAAAGAGTCACTCTTACCAATTTTTGTCACCAATATACATAAACAGAGTATTTTTTTCTTGATTGATGAACTATAAATGTTTTGTCAGTTTCCCATGTTTAGAGTAATGTGATGGGGGGGGGGGGGGGGGGGGGGGGGGGGGGGTGGGTTGGGTTGGATTTTTCATTCTAACTTTGGAGATAAGGCTGTTTAGTTGTTTATTTGCTTACCTCAAAACATCTTGTGCACACGTTAAAACCTGTTCCGCTTTTGGGAAGAGTAGGCCATAGTGTGCCGGCAGGACGGATGACAAAATTTACAAAAACTGCATGCACACAGGGACTGAATGTAAAAAGGCACACAAGTGCTAATTCCATTATCTTCAAAATAAAAAAATAAAGAATGTAAAATAAATTAAACCAGAAACCTCCAAGAAACAAAACAATATTAAGCTTAACACCGCAAACCAAACAAAAACAGAAAAAACAATGATCATGAAATATTCTTCCCTTCTTTGCGTTTCTGCGTCAGGTGGGATGTATAGTGTCTGGTCTTCTCCTGTGCTTGTCACTCTGCAGGGGGTCTGCCTGCTGGCCTCAGTTGACATATTCTGACTTCAAGGAAGCTTTTTTTTTCTTTTTTTTCTTTTTTACATAATGCATGCTGGGTGTGTCCATATTTCCAGAACCTACTAATTGCTTACATGAATTGTGGGATATTGAATATGCATATTTGTTCTTCTGCCTGTGTATAATACATGAAGGGATTTAAGAAACTGGCAGGTCTACACTTTAAGTTGACCTGGGTAATTATAATGCACACACACACACATATGTCCGCACCCACACATGCACACGCACGTATGCGCGCATGCACATGCGCACACTCACACACACATATATATACACACACACACAGAGTGAGTGTCTTAATCTTATGCCAGACAGGGAACAGCTTTGACACTTTATGGATGGTTTTAAAAAATTATTCATTTGAATGTTTGTGTTTTTCATAAGATTCCCAGATGTGTGTGTGCATATTCTGCATGACTCCCCAGGTGTTAAGCTGAGGAAAAGTCAACAGTAACAGCACCAACAAAATTTGTATTGAGGTTTCATCTTTTTTTTATATAGTCAAGATAGCAAGTTAATCTGAGGTTTACTAGCTTGTATATATATTTAAGTTTAGCATACCCAGTTTCCTGTGGCACTTGTTGTCCCTGTTTTCAGGCCTTCCTTGATAAGGCCTTACCTGAGAGATTGTTAGAGCTTTAAGCTAGGATTAGCAATAACCACTGTCACCTGATTTCAAATTTTAGCATGTCTGTGATAGATATTGCTTTTGTTTTTTCAATATTGCTTTTTCAGAAAAATTTATCTTTTTCACCAGCTGTGATAACATATTTTACCGTTTTTTTCATGATGTTCTTTTTTAAAAATTATATCTGTCCTTTTTTTTATGTGGGTTTTTTTTTTTAAAAGAACATCACACAAAAAGGGACTGAGCCATCCCACTATCCATGAGACCTACTTTATCTTTTAATGTACATTTTTTCTGTCTGTCAGCTCTCTTTTACTGTTGTGTTATTAATGAAAAAAATACCGCCTGCCTTTATGAAAATCTCTGTTACAACCTGTTAGTGTAACTCTGGTTGTGTGTGTGTGTGTGTGTGTGTGTGTGTGTGTGATTTCCTTTTTTGTATATATATATATATACATGTATGTATGTATGTATGTATGTATTTTTATATGTATGTTTATATGTATGTATGTATGTATGTATGTATGTATGTATGTATGTATATATGTATGTATGTATATATGTATGTATGTATGTATGTATGTATGTATGTATGTATGTATGTATGCATGTCACTTTGAAAAAGGCTAATCCACATCCATCTAGCCATGAGAACTGCTTTATCTTTTGATGAATGTCTTTTTTTAAAATCAGAGTTCTTGTTACTGCTGTGTTGTTTATTAAAAAAAATTACTGTATCTGTGAAAAAATATAATTACAGATGACTGTTTTTCAGAGAAAAAAGACAAGAAAGAAAAGATGGGGGGGTAAGGGGGTCTCTGAGTTGTTTGTTTATTGCATTTTTTGGTTTATATGCATACTGGATTAGAGGACATGCATAAACTGACATGAAGAGATATAGTATGTGGTTTTGCTGATGGAAACTGTTGTTGCTTGCAGCTGCATAATGGTAACTTGCGCTAATCCAATGTAAGATTAATTAGCAATTAATTTTTAATTAATTGGCACTTTTTTAAAAAATCAAAATTGATTGAAACATGGCTAAAACACAATCAAATTAATTACACTTGTTGAAATTTTCTTTTATTTAACTTCTTTTCTTCCATATCTTGTGGGGTTTTATTTCAAGAATCTCTATTTTTCCCTATCAGTGTATATTGCGTTACACCTATTTTGATTCTAAAAATGCCCCAAACATTCCATTGCAGACAAAATTATTGTTGTTGTTGTTAATCTGACATCAGATTAAGCTGTTCAACATTTTTGTACTTGTTAGCAGTATTGTTACAGGAAGTGAAGCAAGTAATGTGCCTTTGTTGGTTTGTTAAAGGAGCAACTAATAACTTTCTTGTATGAACAGTTAGTGCCCTTGTCGTTTTGCTGCTGTTGTTTTATATTGATGCTTTTTGAGGGATACTAAGTCTCATATTCTATTTGAAAATATTGTATTTTTTAAAAAAACACCCTGGATTCAGCTTAACTAGGGGAATCCCTGTTGACAGAGTAGTGTTGTTGAAAATATCCGTTACTTGTTAAGGTAATAAATGATCTCGACTGTCTGTGACCTTTTTCGTTACCAGTTGTGGCATCAAGTGACTGCTTTAGGATGCCAGGACAAGTTTTACGGAGTCAAGGAGGCTGCAATATTTTTCATTCCTACTGTTGTGTGTTTGAATCTGCCTCTCTTTCATCCCATCTTCTGTTTATCTGTTCTTTGGTCCTCTCTTTTATATTGTAAAGAGTTGGGTTTTCTTTTTCTTTTTACGAGAATCACTTATATGATTCAATCAATACATATCATTGTTGTTACTGATTCGTTTGTGAGAGCATAAAATCATGACTGCTGCAGTTGATTATGTAGTGTTGATCACTAAACACTAAAACAAGATTGTTATTTGATGTGTATAAAGATAATTCATAAGAGTCGGTCAGTAGATTAGATTGTAATTTGCAATTACTAGTACATTTGACAGTGAATTACCACACTTTGAAGTCTTATTTTGTGTGCCTTGCTTTTACAAGTACCATTGTTATATCAGTTCAGTCCATTGGATTTTCTTGTTGATATTTACAGATCTGACATTTTTTCCTCCAAACTTTTGAAAGATGTAACTTTTTTAAGATGTGAGTCTATTCGGACTGTGAGCTTTTGTGTGCAGAACTTTTCCTAACAATTTTTGGCAATTGATAATTTTTCAATAGAGTTATAGGGCCAGTGTAAATAAAATATTTGTAGTGTCTTGAAGCTCCCGTTTTTGATATTGGTCATTGGAAGTTTGATCCTCATGCCCCTTAGTTTTCTAATCCCCTTCATACTCTGTGCCTCAGAGAATAGTTTGTCAGTTTGTAGCCTGAGAGTCAAAGATTGTAGGTGTGTGCCTTTTTTTTCTCTGTTAGCGTCACTTATCTTCTTTTCAATTTTCATCGTTATTTTTAGTTTTGTGTTTTGACCAGGTCAAGCTTAACCTCAGTTCTGTTAATGTTGTTGTTGTTGTGCATTCCCCAGCTTTACACCCTGAGGGTCACCCAGAACATGCACTCTGACTCGCTCATCCCACCTGGGAATCACTGTGAGATAGGAAGTACACCGTGTGAGAAGTTTGCGTGTACGACTATTTTCAAGTACCTCGCCACATAGGCAGCCATACTCCAACTTCAGAGGATTTTTTCTCCTATAAAGGAGAGTGCAGGTTGTTATGTTAAGAGCTTGTCATGGCTGAAGGCAATCTCAACACAACATTTTAAACATAACAACATTTTAATGTAGGCCTTGGCAATTAGCTGACATCAATAACCTGACACAGCTTTTGGCCTGGGCCAAAGTTCTGTTAATGACTTTACAGCTCTGGTCTTTTTCCTTCCTGAAATGTGTTAAAATATCTTTATAATTCCGTTATCTCATATATATATATAATATATATATATCTCTTCTCTTTTTTCCCCCTTCTTCCTTGGCTAGAGCTACAAGGTAGACCAAAGGTGAAGATAGCCATATTCCGACATTGGGGGTATATTATACTATCTAACATTATACTCTTATTCTTTTACCTGCTGATTGTATTGTTACAGCAGATTTCTCTACCTAAAATTCAGGCTGCTCTTCCTAGGTGAACGCAGCACCACCCATAAAAAAAAAAATTTAAAAAGAAGAAAATTCTGCCTGCATGGTTATTTGTCTATAAGGGGACGGGATAGCTCAGTGGTCAGAGCACTCGTTTTCCCCCAGCTAAGGTTAAGCTGCATCGAACATGGTCCCCAATTGGATGGGTGACCGTTTGCGCACCTTGGCTTCAGTACAGTTCCCCAGTTCACCCAGCTGTAAATGGGTACCTGCCCCCTTTAGGTTCAGGGAAGGTAAAGCAGCGAGGGAGAGAAGATGGGCACCACCCTCAATATGCTGGCCCCTAGAGAAGTGATGTCTCTGATGCCTTGCTCCCCTATGACCACATAGATAATGGAACACCTTTAACTATTTTTTAAAAGAGTAGCTTAAAAAATTTTTTTTTTAAGAACTTGGCCTGGGAAACTCTCTTGTTGCCATTGGTTTTTTTACATGCTCATGATGCATACCCCACACAAGACCTTGGTTTTACTTGAAAGACTTTTTTTTAAAATCTTTAGAAATTGGGAGAGGATTTTTTTTTAAAACAACACCAGTCACATAAATGCAAAAATCTCACAGTTGTGAACCTCAGAGCTCTAGCCAATGAACAAAAAATTAAAAAAATAATATAAAGAATTTCCTTCTCTTCTTTGTCATTACAGCAGGGTTGGAGCCTGAAGTGTTTTTCTTTTCTTTTCTTCCCCATTCCTCGACTAGATCTCTTGAGGTTCACTAATGGTGAGCTTTTGCATATGCGACCATTTTTGCCCACTATTAAGGTAGCCACATTCCAACTTCAGGGATCGTTTGTTTCCATGTATAAAAGTGACAGGCATTCTTTCTTCACTTCGCTTCTTCACTTTGCTGTCTTCAGATTATGAGCAGTGAAAGTCACTGGACAATCTTGTTCTCACTGAGCGCTCATCATAGGAAAGATTGCTTATAGATTGTTAAAAATAAGTTGTTAAACTTGTTGTCAAGTGTTCAGTAAGATAGCTAAAACTTGTTGATATTGCTTACAGCTATGCTGAAGTAATACAGCCGTTTGTATTTTTTGATGGATTGAAACTTATCACTTTTTTGCGTTACTGGTATGAATAAAGATTGTTTAGAAAATTGTGAGAGTGTGCATGTAGGTACATATTCATGACGCTGTGTGTGTGTATGTTTGTGTGTGTGTTAGTTGTGTGTGTGTGTGTGTGTGTTGTGTGTGTGTGTTAGTATGTGTTATAGTGTGTGTTAGTGTGTGTGTTGTGTGGTGTGTTGTGTTAATGTGTTCATGTTGTGTGTGTGTGTATGTGTGTGTGTGTGTGTGTGTGTGTGTGTGCATACAGTAAGAGATTAAACATCATTAAAACATGTGGTGTTATATTTACACACAAGAAGGAAGGTGGCAGAATGGTTAAAACATTCACCTGCCAACAAGTAAACCATGAAGGTCCTGGGTTTGATTCCCAACCTCACCTTTCCTTTCCAGTTTGACCCCAAAAAACCAAACTGAATATCAAAGTCCTTTGGATGAGACTATGAATCGAAGCCCTGTGTGCAAACACACAGAGAACATATTGTGCACATATTGAAAACATGTTTTGCTTTTTGGAAGAGTAGGCCTTTGTGTGCCAGTAGGAATAGAAGGGTACGGGATAACTCAGTGGTCGGAGCACTCGCTTTCCCCCAGCCAAGTTAAGCAGCATCGAGCATGGTTACCAGTTGGATGGGTGACCGTTTGCGCGCCTTGGCTTCAGTACAGTTTCCCCAGTTCACCCAGCTGTAAATGGGTACCTGCCCTCTTTAGGGTCAGGGAAGGTAAAGCAGCGAGGGAGAGGAGATGGGCGCCGCCCTCAATATGCTGGCTCCTAGTGAAGTGAGGTCTCTTACGCCTCGCTCCCCTACGACCTTATAGGTTATGGGACTCCTTTACCTTTACCTAGGAACAGAAGGCCGAAAAAAATAACACATGCACACAAGTGTCATATTAAGATGCCATCCTTGAAGTCAGAATGTGGCTACCTAAATAGAGATGGGGGGGGGGGAACAATTGCATACGCAAAAATCTCACCATTGGTAAACCTTGGAGCTGTACCCGAGGAACAAAACAAAACACACACAAATTCACACACACAGGTGTACACACACAAACGCGCGCGCAAGTAAACACACACACACACACAAGTACACACACACACACACAAGTACACATACAGCATTTTATTTCACATTACATCTGACAAGTGAATATCATCAATTTATAAAAAGTATAAAAGTATTACACAATAGCAAATTTAAATATTATGCCTTCAATTTTGTTTGTTTTTCATCCTGAAATGCCATACACACACAGAGAGAAAAAGGTCGAACATTTAACAAATCTTTTTAAAGATATAAACAAGAAAATGAAACTAATTTTTTCCCCAACATGATACCTAACCAGACCAAATGACCATGAAATTATGTTGAAGAGCATGTTTTGATTTCTGATACAATATTACGGAATTCCATTGAGCAGGTTATTTTTTTTCATACAGCAATATCAAATCTTGTATGTGTTTTACATTTCTCAACCAACAAAAAAATAATAAACAAATAAAAAGAGAGAGAAAGAAATGTAACATCAAACAATCTCACACACACCTTAACACACTTAAAATAACATGCACATACCCTTCTCATGAGTGATGAGATATGTACAGGTGAATGTGCAAAGAAACTCTCTCTTGATACTGTTTCGTTAATACAATCTCACACACACACACACACACAACACACACACACAAAATCACAGCACCATCTTAGCAAAACAAAATTTGAGTCACGATTGTTGTTCCCTTCCTTTTGTTTTGTTTTGATATTTTTTGTGCCCCCCCCCCCCCCCAAATACACACACACACACCCAAATTTGGTATTTTGCCACAAGAAAAACCAACATCGAAACACACACACTCAAACTCACAAAAGATTATCTGCACAAAAGCAAAAGCCAGGATTAGCAAATATACACCAACTCCTGGAGATCTTACATCCTGAAAAGAACCCCCCACAAGATTTTGGCTTTAAATATTGATGCTTCAGAAAATATGGACCTGTGAGCCCCACTGTGAATGTTGACAGTTTCATTCCTTACATACAGGGATCTGTAAACATTACGCTGTATGGGGAGGAAGTGTGTGTGTGTGCGTATGTGCGTGTGCATGCATGCTTGCGCGCGTGTGTGTGTTGGGGGTGGGGGGTATTGATGTATTTTTTTGCCTCTTCAAAGAACAAAAAGCAGGATCATTGTCTATGAAACAAAATTGGGAAGAAATGGTTATCAAGTTGAGTTTGAAGAATATATATATATAATTTTTTACAACATTCTGGAAAAAACCCCAAAAACTTACTTTCTTTTTTTAAAATGAGAAGAAAAAAAAACAAAAAAAACCCCGTCAGACCTACCAATCACGATGAAGGCTAACTGAAAAAAAATTAAATGAAAAAATTCTCCGAAAAGACATTATTGTGAGGTGAGAATGGTGAAAATAACCACAAGACTGAGGTAAAATGTGATTTTAGAGAAAAGTTTTATTGATAACAAAATAATCACGGGGATTGGTAAACATGATGATTATATTTAACTGAAAAGATTCATTTACAAAAAACAATACAAGCATGTAAGTTATAAAACACACACACACACATACACATGCTTGCACACACACACACACTGAGAAACACATCTTTATTATTACCCAGTAAGGACAGACATTAAAATGAAGAACACCTACTCACACACACACACACACACACACACTCAGAATCATTTTCAGGACTTTTTTTTTTCAAAATTCAAAATACTTCCAAACATCTTATGGATTACACATAAAAAGTAAAAAACCCCAGCTGCACATAACATGCTATACAAAGCAGTCATCAAAATACTGTTTATGACTATGACATACACACATTTCTCGCACACACTCATTAATGCAAACTCAAACGTTGTGCATTCATTTTGATTATCAGCAAAAAAATCTTTTCATTCATACCACGTAACATGATCACCAAACTACTTCGCAAAATGTTGTTGCAGCACCATTGAGTAAAAATGAAAAATGAGAAAAAAATTAAAGCTGGGCTGTAACAGTAAAGGTAAAGGTGCCCCATAACCTGTGTGGTCATAGGGGAGCGCACAAGGCATCAGAGACCTCAGCTTCTCAAGGGGCCAGCATCTTAAGGGTGGCGCCCATCTCCTCTCCCTCGCAGCTTTGCCTTCCCTGACCCTAAAGAGGGCAGGTACCCATTTACAGCTGGGTGAACTGGGGGACTGTACTGAAGCCGAGGCACACAAAACAGTCACCCATCCAAGTGCTAACCACCCTCGATGCTTGAAATAAAATACCATGAAATAAAATCTCAGTCAAACTGAAAATAAAAGCTATATTCTTGACTGTACATAGATTTATCATAGATTATCAGACACTCTGAAAAATTTCAGTAAGTTTCCTTTAATCACACGCAGCATCTTTTTTTTCTTTCTTTTTGGCGCACTTGGACTCCCTCCCCCTCTCTCTCTCTTCCTCTCTCTCCATTTCACTTATCTGAAATACTTTGTTACCAAAATGATATGTTTCATGTTGAATGATTACAAATGAAGATAGGGAAATATTTTTTTCCGTCAACGCATTTGCTTGCTTTTTTATGTTTTCATTGATGAAACACGATTCAAGCTCCAAGTCTGCTGTTGTTCTGTTTATGTCCTTATGACTAATGACAGTGTACAAGTTTTGTGAGAATAAAATATTTCTAATCAAATAAATCGAACTGTTTAAAATAAAATTAAAAGGCTTCTTAAAAACGAAATTAAATTAGATTACACAACATAAAATGAAACAGAATAAAACAGAACATAGAACAAAATGAACTGAAATAAAATAAATGAAACAAAACCAAATGAAATTACAATTTTTTTAAAAGATATAAAATTGATTAAAAACAAGTTTAAATCTACTTTTCTACCCCCCCCCCCCCCACCCCTCCCTCTTCCTTCTCTGAAGCCTTCCAAGGGTTGTGTATATATATTATATATATAATATATATATATATGTATATATATATATACATTCAAACAATAATCTGGATGACATCCCCAAAATCCCTTTTGAAGACAAGTGGATGTATTCTCACCTGACTGGAAAAGTCTTCCTTGATCTAACAGTAATACTGTTTATAGCCAAGCCAACCGCTGAGGTCATCACAGTGAATCCTGACAGAAGACAGACTAAAGCACAGGGGGTGGGGGTATAGCCTGGCAGGTAAGAGTTCTGGCCAAGGAACAACAAACAAAATTTTGTAAGATACTGACCTGCATAGTCAAATTTATGTACTCCAAAACAGCCCCTTCCCCCCAAAAAAAACAACAACAACAAAACAACAAAAAACAAAACACACCAAACAAACAAAGAAACAAAAAACCCACCAAAAAACCCAAAGACAAAAAAGAATAATACCCGAAATGGTGAAAAAAACAAAAACAAAACTGAATGTGGATAAAGAAGAAGAGAAAAGAGAAGAAGAAGAGAAGAAGAAGAAGAAGAAGAAGAGAGAAGAAGAAGAAGAAGAAGAAGAAGAGAAGAAGAAGAAGACTGAGGGTTAAAGTCCTGGTATGAAAGTGACGCATGTTTGGTCTTTTACACAACGTTAGCTACCACACATATCCACCATCAGCAAAAGATAAAACCAGCAACCCAGGGCTCTGACACTGAGCTATCAATCTATATTTCTGAGAGATAAACAAAAAAATTGAACACTTTTGTTGTGTTTTTTTTAAAAGAAAAACACTCCCTCTCAACAGCACCCCTTGTCTGCATTTTTCTGAATCCCCCCCACCCCCTACCCCACCCCCATTTAAAAAAGGCTGCCTTGTTTATTATTTGAAAATTTTGAAACTTAACCAAAAAATACCTCCCCCACCCCCCGAAAAAAAAAAATCCCGAAACCTTGAAACTTTGTTACTCAAAGGATATGACACAATCTCACAAAGTATTACACAATATTGTCAGTTTAATTGTTGGCATTTGTGGCACTCTTTCATGTTTAAAAGAAAACATTAAAAAAAACCAACCAAACAGGCAGTTAATTATTTTTTTAATGCTATTGCTGCAGTTGTCGTAACTTTGTGGTTGCTAATCTTTCGATATCATCCAAACTCAGTTGTGCCAGCCCCTCGTCAAATTTCTGTGGACAGAAAGTAAGTAAATTCGTGAAGTGATAAATAATAATGAATACTCAGCAAGTTAAAGGTTTACAGTTGCCATCTACAGAATGTGTGCTTGTGTGCATGTGTGTGTGAGATGTGTGTGTGTGTGTCATTTATTTATTTATTTATTCTTTTATATCGAGGATAATGGAACAAGCACTCATGTGCTTCTTTACATCCAGTCCCTGTGTGTATGCAGTTTTGTGAATTTTGTCATCTGTTTCCACTGGCACACAATGGCCTACTCTTCCGAAAAGCGGAACAGGATTTAACGTGTGCGCAAGTGCATGTGTGTGGGCATCTGTATGCAAGTAGAAATACACATGTGCACCCATGTATCTATGCATGCATATATTTTATGTATGTGAATATGTTTATGTACTAATCAAAGTAAGTTTCCTTTTGTAATCTAAAATTTGTCTCCACCAAAACTCCTCTAAGGTGGTATACACACAATGACACACCAATCTGTACTTACTCCACTGAAAGGGATAGCCTAGTGGTTGGAATATTGTGCTTGCATTCGACGATCCAGGTTAGAGTCCCATTCAAGGGGATTTTTCCCCTGGACTCAACATCAGTGCATACTCCACTTTCCCCAAAAGGCCTTTGAATGAGACTATAAACCCAGGCCCAGAGTGCTAACGCATGCAGAATGTCTTGCACACATGTTAAATCCTGTTCCGCTTTTAACAAGAGAAGGCCATTGTGTGCCGGTGGGAACAGATGACAAAATTTACAAAACCGCATACACATGGGGACTGGATGTAAAAAAGCACATGAAAGCTTATTTCATTTTCCTCGATTAGAGTCGATTTTTTAAAAATTATTTTTTTTAGCTTACAGTAATATGCTTATGAAAAAAAACTAATGCACAATGCAACCAGCATTATCTAACATCCAAATCTATTTCTCAAATTATCTTATTTCTTGCCTGAACATTCCATATATATATACACCCCT
This sequence comes from Rapana venosa, assembly GCA_028751875.1. Taxonomy (NCBI): domain Eukaryota; kingdom Metazoa; phylum Mollusca; class Gastropoda; order Neogastropoda; family Muricidae; genus Rapana; species Rapana venosa. The sequence goes on from CM054146.1 coordinate 55,669,419, forward strand.
AGCTTGGTAATGCCATCATTATCTGTTGATATTACTGTTCCTTAACATGAGATCTGAAGTTCACCAATGGTGAGATTTTTGCGTATGTGTCTGTTGCCCCCCTCCCCTTCCATTAGGATAGCTGCATTCTGACTTCGAGGATACAGTTGGCAATTCAACCTACCAATTTTGCCAGGATGGTCAGGGGGTACAGTCTCCCTCCCCTTTCTGATTATCAACTGTCATGGGTTCTTTTCATGTGCACAAGTCCATAAGCACACAGGTCTGTCTGGTTTACAGTCTCCTCCTAAAGACTTGACTTCAAGTTCGATTTCCCATCAAACTTTGAACAAAAGGGCAAGGCTGGGAATCAAACCCAGAACCTCACGGTTTACTTGTTCGGCAGGTGAACGTCTAAACAGTCATACCACCTTCCTTTATCTGCTGGTATATATATATAGCCTATGTTCTTTCTACTTAGATAATTATTTAAATACCAAATCTACTTCTCACCTTTCTAAATTCTGCCAAAACCAAGTTCACGTCTTTTTCTAAGAAATGTCTTTTGAGAAAAGTGTGCAGTTTTTCCCACACAGGGGGGAGTGGCGTTTGTGATGGCACCTCAGCGTCATCAGACACTGTAGGGGATGAGGGACTTCTGGAACGCTTTGCCGACTTTTTCACCATCAAGGTCAGTTCACTTTCATCTTGAACGTTGTAATCCTTCAGGAATTTATTATCTGAAAAGTGGAGAGAAGAGAAAAACAATCAACACACATACACACGCATGCATATGCACACACACACTTGACTTTGACAAACACACTCTCTGCGTCTCTGTCTTTTTCTAAGTTTCCCCCTGACTGGAGTCACAAACATTAATGACAATGATAATTAACAGCAATATAATTTTAATCAAACCACACAAACCAAAGAGACCACCACTGACAAAAAAATATTGTATCAAATAAATCATTTAATGCACACTTTCCTGATTCCATGCTTGATTGGTTTCTTCATTACCTTAGAACTACCACAGAAGTCATTGAGTACTGCAGTACTTTCTTCAGGCAGTAGCAATACTGGCAGAGCCTATAGGTACCACTCTCCGTCACAAAATGCATTCCATATTCCATGAAATTCCTCATAATCCGGTCATCCATGCCACTGGCCATAGCTGGCCACCTTCTTTTTATGAAAGATGGATAGGTTTTGTAATGTGTACATGTATGCAAGATACCCACGTGTGGTTATGTATAAAATTTAGAAAAATCTATCTTCTTCTTCTGTGGATCTTTATTATGTGGAATGCATAGTGCTCACCTAGTCTTCTCTTGAGCTCATAAGTTAAGGCCTACTCACTGACCTCAGTCAACATATTCTGAGTTCAGGGCAGCACATTGTGAAGAATGTCGAAAAATTGTTGACAGATGTGCTTTAAAAAAAAACAAAGGGCAGGGGAATGGAATGAGAGAGAGAGAGGGGGTGACAGAGAGAGAGAATGACAACGACAAATTCTTTTATTTCAAGGATAATGAATAAGCACCCATGTGCTTTTTTACATGCAGTCCCTGTGAGAGAGAGAGAGAGAGAGAGAAGAGAAAAGAGACAGAGAGAGAAGAGAGAGAGAGGAGGGGAGAGAGAAGGAGAAACAGAGACAAAGACAGAGAAACAAAGACAGAAAGTTATTAACAATAGTAATAGTAATGTATGGAATTTATATAGCGCTGAATCTTGTAAAAAACAAACAAATCAAATATTCCTCATAAGAGACAAGGAAAAGACAGAAACAAAGAGGATGACAGATAAGGGGAAATTTCAAGCACAGAATTTCCAGAAAGGGGGAGGGTGGGTGGGTGCTATTTACACTAAAAGAGCCTCCGGCATCTCCACAGAAAGGAAAATGGGAGAGGATTTGGGGGGGAGAATTGAAAGTTTCATTTTATAAAAATTATATCCTCATCGTACGGACCCATCAAAACTTTGCCTCGATACAGCAGCTTCTGCTGCTCAGTGGGGATGGACATCAGGGTGTGTATCAGCTCCTTCACCTCCCGCACCTCACTGCTAGGTGAAACCTGCACCACGTTATAATAATAATAAGAATAAGAATAATAATAATAAGAATAATAATAATAATATATCGAATTTATATAGAGCTGAATCTTGTAAAACAAACAAATCGAAGCGTTTGCACTCAAATCATTTACACGCATGCAACTTTCCTCAAATATAATGAATACCATATTTCAAATTTATGCATGCGCATGCACACACACACACACACACACACAACAGAAACACACCTGCGAACACATTTAGGAGATGAAGGATGCTGTTGCAAAGCAGGGATGGATATGAGGGGAAAGTTTCAGGTAGGAAATAAGAGTGTTTTAAGGCAGGTAAAGACAGTTTTTCAATACAATTACAAAACTTTATGAATGTGTGTGTGTGTGTGTGTGTGTGTATGTGTGTGTGTGTGTGTGTGTGTGGAACATTTGATATCAGTTATCACACATTTTCTTTTCATAAGTTCGAGTATGGTTGCCTATATTATATGTGTATATATATATATATATATATATATATATATATATATATATATATATATAAAATATATATATTAATTACTATTTATTTATTCCTTTGCTTCGAGGAGGATGGAATAGGCACTCGTTTCATTCATTTACACTGGCGCACAATTGTCTACTCTTCCGAAAGGTGGAACGGGTTTTGGCATGTGGGCCGGATGTTCTGCGTGTGCTCCCACACGGGACTTCGCTTATAGTCTCCTGGAAGGATGTGTATGTGTGTGTGCGTGTATATGTGTACATGCGTGCGTGTATGCGTGGGACGCGCAAGAGTGTGTGTTTGTGTGTGTATGTGTGTGTGTGTGAACCTTAACTATATGACCATAATTGTCCCATGTAAAATCTCCCCCCCCCCCCCTCTCTCTCTCTAACATGGTCTCAGTATGATGTTTAATTTAAAATGTCATAACAAAAGTTTCACAATGATGTATAATTGAGATTGACGTCATTCCATCACGTCATAACAAACCCCCCCTGAGGAAGGCGAAAGCCGAAATATTGGGGAACATTTATTATGCTGGTTGTTATGCTTTCACTTTGTGTGGCATATATATATATATATATATATATATATATATATAATATATATATATATATATATATATATATGATATATGGTGAGGTACTTGAAAAAGAGTCAGACGTGCAAACTTCTCATCCAGTGTGTACTTCCAATCTCATACTATAGAGTATAGTATAGTAGTGATGAATTCCCAAGTGTGATAACTGATCATTAAGTCAGATTGCATACTCAGACAGAGTGACCCCCATGGTGTTAAGCTGAGAAAAACACAGTTGACAAGCAGCTGCTTAAACAAGTTGAAGTTCTACTTGGGCAGGTGGAAGAGCCCACGGCAGTAAGACAGTTGTCCCTAGCAAAATTCTATAGAAAAAAGCCACTCTCATACTGATAGTGATATAGAACTTTTTTCTTCTTCTTTTAAAGGTGGCACTGGTCCTGTGGAGATGTGCTCTCTCTGGAGAAAGCACCCTGAATTTCATGCAGAAAATCTGCTGCCATTAAAACTGGCAAGTAATGAGTACACACTTGTTTTATATCTGATGATATGTTACATAATTTTAACAATACAATAAACTGGTAATGGCGAATGTTGAGAATAAATTCTGTCAACCACAATACTCAACCTGAATTACAGGATGCTTTGGAAAATTCATTCAGCAACACTGTGTACTATCCATAATCTCCCCACGAGTACATGATACGACAGTAGTTCACTTACTGCACTGACTGCTAATTAATACAAAGTAATAGCAGTCTATCTAATAATAATAAAATAGTATCTTGTTTAAAAAATTCAGCTCATTTCAGGAACAAAACGTCCAATTTCCTGACACATTCTGACCTACACACCGAGTTGAAACTTTTGTTGCATGACACTATGAGTGACAACAGGATTCTGATTCCCAGTCACTTTCCTGCCCCATTCCCTTCCACAACTATCAATCATCACCCTTCTACTAGTTACCATCATAGCTTACTTCACTCCCAATTACTCCCCCCCCCCCCCCCCCCCCCCCCCCCCACTTGCCCCCTCTTCCTGCCCAATGTAATCACTCATGATAATAGTATTCATACTAATAATATCAATACAGTTGCCAAATCAGGTATCTATCCAAAGATCAACAGTGTCATATACCTCCAACCCAGCTTATGGATGGCATCCTTCCACCACTCCATCCGAAGACACACTTGTTGAAGGTTACTGTTAGGGCTGTGCCAATCACAGGTGATTTCCCTAGCCCACTATAGTACACATAGTTGCCTAGTAAGTACTAACATTTTCCCAAACTGGAGTGTATGTTATCTATCAATATCAATTATCATTAACTTTATGAAGACACTTAGACAGTGATGGGGTGCTGGCTTTCTCGACCCTAACTCCTCAGTGTAAGTAATGCTCTCTTCCTATGCTGTCTTCCCCCCCCCTTTCTTAACTTTTTCAACAAATCATTAGTCTTTCGTTACGATGTGGTTACCGTTGGTGGTAATTAAAGGATGAAGAATGAATGAGAAAACCTAGCTAAAGGCTGAGACCAAAACTCAGAATAAAATAGATTGTCGTCACTCGGTTATGACTCTTAATCCAGCCTTACAGATCGAAATTTGTCCATGGATTATATGAGAATACTCACAGCCAGCGAAAACTCCTGTCCGTGGAGAAGTTTGACTGAAATACGCATAGTGATACTGATAGTCAATCGACGAGACTGTTCATAGGCCTAACACACTCCCAGGATCAACACTCAAGTTCCGTTTTGGTCTTGTTGGCCTCAGAAAACGTATTATAACCGGGATTTGCGGGAATTTCCGTACATAAAGGTTTTGGTTTGCAAATTTACATGACGTTTGGGATACCAAACCTGTTGGCATTACAAAGTTTGCCCACTTAATTCTTGTTACACACACACACACACACACGACATTGTATATTATTATACGTGCGAGCATGAGCTGTGTGTGTGTGTGTGTTTTGGGACTGTGTCAAGATCAAGGGACGAGTTATCCTTCGTGGCTACTGCATACGGCCACTTTTCGCTTTACAACGTTAGTGCAACAAACAAACAACAACAACAAAAGAAAAAAAAGAAAAGAAAAGTAAGAGAAGAATAACATAATCCAGTTCAAGATGGCGATCTCTTGTGTGAAAGGATGTCACAACAAAGTTGGTGAAAAAGATAGGCGAACAGCACTCCAAAGTGTGACAACGAAGAGAAAGGATTTTAAATAAATAAAAATTACACAGAGAAAGATGACATGTTAGAAACGAAGAGAATTATTGGCACAACTTCGATTTAAAAAAAAAACAACATTTGTAGCAAGCATGACCCACAGATTTGTTGGCTCAAGCCACTCATTATAGGGTCTTTTCGTGAGGGCTAGGCCGACAAGTTTGTTTTCTATGTGTGCGCCCCCCCCCCCCCCCCCCCCCCATCCCACGCAGCGAACCAGCTGTATGTTCCACTATAGGCTATAATTATACGGCAGCAGAGAAAACACCTGTGGAGTGACAGTGTGCCCGGGCTTTGTCACTCTTGTTTTCAGTCACTGATGAATAAACAGTGTATGCGTATCAGTAACTGACACCAGAAAACAAGAAATTATGTTCACTGACAGACCGGCATTGCTCTGCTGTTTGAATGTTTAATCAGCATGTGGCCTGTGGGAGTGACAGTGTGTGTGTGTGTGTGTGTGTTTATTTCATTTATTTCGAGAATAATGGAATAAGCACTCATGTGTGTTTTTTTACATCTAGTACCCGTGTGTATGCCGTATTGTAAATTTTGTCATACGTTCCCACTGGCACACAATCGTCTACTTTTCCGAAAAGCGGAACAGGTTTTAAAGTGAGCGCAAGATGTTCTTCATGCGTTCGCGCACAAGGGACCTCGGTTTGTCTCATCCAAAGGACTTGTGTGGGGAAGGGGGGACAAAATGCATCAATGTGTTTATTTTTCTTTCTTAGATTTGAATTTAATTTTTTTTTTTTTTTTTTAGCATTTAGGCCCCATTCTCTTTTTGTTTTCCACTTGCAAAGCTCGTTTTGTACGACACAGAAAGTCACGTGATTAGGCCGCGTGTTTTCTCGATAGCTTAGTGGAGAAACGTGATTGTGTACGTTGCTAAGATCGTTTTAGTACTTCACTAGAGAAGAACCTGAAACAACAGACGACAAGATGGCAGAAGAAGGTTCGTCAAATCTATGTGTCTGCTCCCATTGTTTTCTGTACAAACTTGTATGAAATACTTATTTAGACGTAGTGCACACACTGATCACATTTGTTTGATGTAAATGTAGCCCACTGGTGTGATTTATTATAAGTTTTTACAATTTCCATGCACGAAGGGAAACAACTCCCCTTTCAGTGTATCTATCGATTAGTATTTTGTTCATACTAGACACTAACGAAACACGTACGTTTCCGTGTACTATGACTGAACAGTTTAATATTTAAGGATACGCCTGCCAAAACAATATGAAATATTTCATCTAAACATCCGAGAGAGGGGGGGGGGGAGATGCAGTCTTTCTTATTCATCTTGGGCAGGCGGTGTGTGTGCGTGCGCGCGCGCGCGTTTTGGGCTCTTTTGATGTGCTCAAGTCAGTCAGCATACAGGTCAGATTGGTTTAGAGTCTCTTTCTTAAGACATGACATTCAGATTGATTTTCCCATCAAACTGGGCAGAAAGGGCAAGGCTGGTAATTGAACCCAGAACTCAAGTTTTACTTGTTAGGCAGGTGAACATCTAAACTATCTTGCCAGCTTCTGTCTCATTCTTCCAAATTAAACTTTGCTTTTCTCCTTTTGTTTTTCCCCACTGCTTTTCTTCTTCCAAATGGGATAGTGTGTGTGTGTGTGTTCTTCAGTTTAACGTCTATTCACATTTAGTGATTTTAGACGGGAAAAAGTAATATAAACAAGAGAATGCAAACAATAACAAAAAGTGTCAATTAACAGTACTTAAAAACTAACTTTAACATACTACAAAAACTGAATTATCGGACTTTTTATCAATCCTAACACAATGTTCAACAGTAACGATGGTTCAGACAAAATCTGATCCAGTGATAAACCTGGTATAGCAGGTAAAAATGCTTTTAAATGTCCACAATCAAAAATAACATGACTATTGGTAATCTATCTCCCCACAAATACAGTTTAACAATCTTTCAAACTACTTTGTCCTGAAAGCATTTAGTTTAAATCTGTACATAAGGATACATATTTCTACGATTAATACCAACCACAGACTTTGTTAGAAATGAAAGCTTTTCGAAATCTATCACATTTGCTTGTACAGCCATTATAGAGACAATAGCCAGAATCATATATTTTCTTTCTGAAGTGCTTCCAGCAAGCGGTTTTGTAGCAAGCTGTACCCTCATGCAGAGATAAGCAACGTTTATTTCACAAGAACTATTTTTATTTCTCGCGCCATATTTTGCAAGACTGTCTACTTTTTCATTAAAAAAAAGATACCAGTGTGTGAGGGAACCAACGAAAGTAACAGTACTACCTCTTAAAATCAAAAAGTGTACCAATGCCTGATTTCAATGATTAGGTCTTTTCTTACTTTAAAGTAGATATTTCTTAAAGCATGTAAAACCGATTAGAATCACACACAAAAGTATGTTGAATATGTCTTAGGGAAGTCAAGTACATAGTTAAGTGCCAACACTATAGCAGTTAGCTCAGCTGTAAATATAGATTTATTTTTTCCCAGGTAGACAGCTCGTTCTACTTTTAATGATGGAATAATGAAAGCTGCACCAGCCTCATTAGTATTTAAAACAGACCCATCAGTATAGATTTTGAGATGATCAGGATAAGTAGTTTGAATATGTTCTTTTTACTAGCGATGTAAGAATGTTAACATTTTCAGCTTTTCTTACAGAAGAATAATTGATGTCAAAATGAGCTTTAAAAAGTTCCCAAGGTGGGTAGGGAGCTGACTGTACGATTTTGCTAATTTATTTGGTTTAAGTTCTGAATGTTTAAAAAGGGGAGAAGTGTAAGTATTAATTGTAGTAAGCGAGCTGATAGTTCTTGCTCTTTTCGGAAAGTGAATGTCAGACTTTATCTGGACTTCATTTTCAATGTTGCTGTCATTTGTTGTACTTCTTAAGACATATTTTGCCACAGCAAGCTGTCGATATTCATTTAAAGGAAGAACTCCTACTTCCTTATATGTACCTATAGATGAGGCATGAGCTGGTACACCTAAAGCAAGTCGAAATGCTTTACAATCAAGACTCTGGATTTTCTGAAGCAAATAATTTGGAGCACTGAAAAATACTTCTTGTCCATAAGACAGTCTTGATCGCACAAGGACAAGGACAGATGCTTTAATACAGTAAATCTTGTCCCCATGGTTGTTTACTAGTAACTTTTAAGAAGTTAAGAACTTCTTAGCTTTAGTTGCCATATATTCAATATGCTGATTCCACGTTAATTTAGAAGTAAGGAAAACTCCTAAGAATTTCACTGCTTGTTTGTATTCTAGAGCTTCTCCATTTATTCGAAAATTAGGTAGAACTTGTGGTCAACACCGTTATTAAAAAGGACAAGGTTGGTTTTTTCAGGGGAAAGTGAAAGACCATTCTCAAAAAGATAACCACTAAGTTTTTCAAGTTCTTTTTGATATACTTTTTGATAAAAATTTAACTGTCTTTTGGGTGTTTTCTTTTTCATCGTAACATCCATCCACATACATATATCGTCAGCATATTGTACAATAACAACATTGTGTGTGTGTGTGTGTGTGCGTGCGTGCGTTCGTGCGTGCGTGTGTGTGGTGTCATAGTATTTCTTTTGCCAAATAAACTTCAGGTTGGTTTTTTGATTTAGCCACTTTTTCTCTTTCTAAATGGGGTATTGTGCTTTGTAGATTGTGTGCTGGGCATGATAGTGTCTTTTTCCATTCAATTTAATTGTGTCTTTACCATTGGTCTGTATGAGTTACTCTTTCACAAAGAAAATATTTTTTATCATATATGTAGGAAGTTGTGCATGAATTCACACTAAGGGCTTTATTTTGTTGTCTAATTTGAAAGACTGTGGGTAACAATGTCAGAAGGTAATTATAAACTTCCGGGGAAAACTAGTCAACCATGGTGCAGTGGTAGTACATTAGGTTTCTGGATGGAAGGTCTCAGGTTCAAATTTCTCAGTCAGCATTTTTTCTCAGGCATCAGCCAGCTCCTCCTCAAGAGTGATTTTGCGATAGGCTTGGTTGGAAGACTGGGGCAACACAGTCAAGCTTCAAGACTACTTGATCAACACTGCAGGTGTATGTATATCTTGAGCCCAGTTGGCAATGCAATATATAATGATAAAACAGTTTAATATAAACTACATCCAAGTCAAGTAGCCTCAAAGTTGGTGTACTTCTCTACCGCCATAATTATCATCATCCTTGATCGTTGTGCAGTAAATAAAAACTGATTCAATGGCGCATGTTCTCTGGTCTCATGGTAACCTCAGTCTCAATTTTCCAGACACTTCTGTGCTTGCAGTGAGTTATTGCCAAAGCCTTCATGGTCAGAGGTTCAAAGAGGGATGTTGTGTTACCACTGAGGTCTGGGTCTATGACTGAGCCGTCATTATCATCAGTAGGGGGCTTAGTAGGTGGTGTCCAGTGAATATTGGCTCAGAACAGGCACCACTGAACACCACTGAAGTGGCCTGGCAGCAGTGCAGGGACTTTCTGGTCAGTGGCCTCATGCTGGTATAACATTGATAAGCTCTCCATGAACTTCTGTTACTGTAAATAAAACATGACAAGATGGGTGTGGCTTAGGCAGGGAGATTGAGATGAGCTGCATCAGAATAGCAGGACAGAAATGTCACACAAGACGAGATATAAAAGAAACATAATAATAATAACCTGTTCTGGAAGAAAAATTGTAACATGTTTTCTTTTTTGTGTGTTGTTGTAAGTATGTATTTTGGTAACCTGGGTTTTCATGAGAATTTTTCCAGGAACAACTCTTCCTTGTTGCTGTAGGTTGGGTATGTGTGCTGAATGGTAAAGAGTATGTTGTATACTATTTGTAGTCTTGGCAGATTTCGTTGTGTAAAACTCAGGCTGCTCCCATTGACATGAACATGATAGTGCAGCACTCTTCCTTTTTCTTTCTTTTGTGCAAATGTTAATGTACACTTTTCTTTCAAAGAGATACAGCAGCTTTTTTCTACAGCATTCCGACAGGCATCACTTGTTTGGTTGCCATTGGTTCTTTTATAAGAACTAAATGCATGTTGCACTGAGAACGTTAGATATCTGGTGATGACTGCATGCATATGCTGGTATAATCACAGTGAAACAATTTTATTTCATTTTCAACATACAACTAAAAGAAAAAAGTATACATTATACATATTTTGTGTTTACAGGTAGCCCGTTACCCTCAGTCCGAATCTGTTCTAGTGATTAGATTTCTTTCCCAACTTGCTCTTTTCTTCTTCTTCTTCCTTTTTTGTCATATTTCTTCCAGGGGAGGTTTGACATTGATGAGCCTTCTCCATCTCTCTCTGTTTTGAGTTTCCTCCTTATTTATGCCCCTTTCTCTAAGATCATCTGCAATACAGGTAGCCCAGGTTTTGCTAGGTCTTCCCTTTGGTCTCTTTCCATCCACTACAAAGTTCATCGCTCTTTTTATGATGTGGTGGTCTGCTTTCCATTGAACGTGCCCAAACCAGCACATTCTATTGCTACTAGCTACAGACTTCAAATCATCATTAATTTCTTTCCCAACTTGCTCTTTTAGAAATTGATTTTCAGTAATTCATTCAGTTAGAGTTAATTTTCAGGAGTGGTCTTTTAAACAATAATTTTAAAATTTTTAAAACCTTTTTTTCTCCCTTGTGTGTGTGTTTGTGTGTGTGCCTGTGTGTGCGCACGCGTGACCAAGAGCATCCATGCATCTTGATTGCCACTGCTCTTTTTGAATCCACAGGACTATCTTCCGCAAGCAAGAACAAGGAATCGGAGACCCTCAGCACGAACAGCCTGGTGCAGCTGGCGCGAGGTCTGGGCAAGGAGAGCGATGGCCTCACCCTCCCCATGCTGCTCAACCTCCCCACCACCACCATCATCAACGTCATCTACGACAACTGTGAAGATGGACTTTTGAACGACGAGTCCGGCACTGTCCAGACTGCCGTGGTGGAAAAATGTATTCTCATGTGGAGACAGCAGACGGCCGAGCAGAAGAACAAGGACCGGGTAAAGACTCTGGAGAAGGCGATAAGAGAGATGGGAAAGAACGAGCTGGCCGATGCCATTTTAGAGCGATACCAGAACCACCAGGAAATCTCCGCAGACATTTTTGCTTGATCTGGTTTGTGAATGTTGCGAGTCATTTCTGAATACAGCTTTTCTAAACTGTCAGCCATGTATTAAGGAACTAAAGAAAAAGATGTTCTTCAAACTGTCAAATGTGTATATTTGATAGATATATATATTTTTAAAAGTCAGATTTCACACATCGAATTCAAAGTCAATATATATTGACAATATACTCATAAAAGACTATGGCCAATATGTACAGCTGGAAGGAATTGTGTCTAACAACAGCCAAAGGATTTTCTCTCAAACTGAGCCATTTCTTAGAAACTTTGTATCAAACAAAAGTTTGTCTGTTTTCATTTTGTACGTTTTGCTGGTAGTTTGAGATCTCATGTCATTTTTTTAAAAAAAAGGAAAAATAAAATGTTAATAAAAAAAATTATTTTCTGTCTGCCAAGTTTTGTGAAAGTGAGACACAATGTAAGTGACGTTTAGCGAACATATGCTTGTTATGTGTATCATACAGTTACTGCATAATACACAATAATATGCTCATAATTGTATACATGACAATTCAAATAAAATACATAAATATCTCAGAGAAAACTGTACATTTTTGTGACAAAATTTTAATCTTCAAAAACAGATAATGCGGACAATAGTAGTTTTCAAATGGGCTGTTCCATTGACTCAGAGATTCATACAGATTTTAAGTTAAAGTAATGGCGAGGTAGCTCAGTGGTCGGAACACTTGCTTTCCTCCAGCCAAGATTAAGCAGCATCAAGTGTGGTTACCAGTTGGATGGCTTCAGTCCTCCAGTTCACCCAGCTGTAAATGGGTACCTGCCTCTTTAGGGTCAGGGAAGGAAAAGCAGCAAGGAGAGGAGATGGGCGTCACCATCAATATGCTGGCCCATAGAGAAGCTGAGGTCTCTGATGCCTCGCTGCCCTATGACCACTTAGGTTATGGGACACCTTTACCTTTTAATGAAAAAGTAAGGGGCATTCAGTCAAAAAGACCAAGAAACCAACAGTTGTTTTTTCCTTTTAATTCAAAAGATACAGTCAGTACAGTGTGAAACAGGTCATGTCATGTACACACAAGGGAAAATATCAATTTCACTATCATGATGGCAAAGACGTTCGTTCACAAACAGAAGTCATCACACTATTATTTTGTAACTAAGAAAGGAGATGGTTAAATCATAATGGTTATGAGTAATGACAGTATCAGATAACCTAAATTTGTTTGCTGCTCCACCCCCCACTTAAAAAACCAACCCATCCACACTATGAGAATTATCTTAAGGAATGACAACATTCACAAAGATAAAATCGTATGCATTGATGACAAAGGAAAAAAACACACAGAAAGAAAATACATTGTGTACAAAAAAAACAACCACAAACTAGTCTGAAACGCAAGAGTTTATGAGAAAATACAAAACATGTATCAAGTCAATATGATTGGACAATGAGGCTTCTTCAAAGTCATATCGATGCAAGCAGACTTTCATCTCATCCGGGAGATGTACTTTCCCCTGAAAAAACCGAGTCTGAACAAACAAACCAAAGAAATGACAAGTTTTGAACATAGACTGTGTACCAATTAAATATTTCATCACACCTTGTATAGCTACCCTCCTCACATGATATGAATAAAACATACGACAGCAACAGTTGAGGACATCTGAAGACTATCACTGAGTGAAAATCACACAAGTGTATCAGCTTTTTCCATAACTATCTGTTGCTCATGATGCCAAAAAACCAATATATCTGATTTTCTGACCATGCTATTGCATTAAAAAAAATTTGAAAGATTTTCTTGGTACAAATTTTCTGTTTGAGCCCATGCCAAACCCTATGTTACTTCAACTTTATTGTATGAAAACCCCCATTTCCCATTCAAAAATAAAATCGCTTCTACCAAGCTAACACGATATCCAATAACTAAAACTGTCAAACCTTTACTGCGTATCTAACCACAAAATTCAAACTAAAACACCTGAAGGAAAAAAACCGAGAGCTAAAACAGGCACAGTAATTTACCACTGATGACATTTTTCCCTTCCTTTTGCTTTGCAAAGCTTAGGTATATGATAATGTAGTAAGTGCACAAATACTTCAGTTCACATGAAAATCAAAACTTCCAATGAAAATAGCACCATATCTTACAGTATTACACTTCAGTTTAAAAACAAAACAAAACGTTGATTCTAAAGCTGGACAAAACAAACCAACCAACCTACTGAATAATAAAAAAAAAGTAAAAATAAAAACATAAAACATTCAGAATTTAGGCATGCTCCTGCTTGCACTCACAAACACTTGCATCCATCCATCAACACACTCACATACGCACTCTCTTAGTCTCTTCTGTAGCACATTCAAATACCAAAATATACACACTGGAGAGAAATATTGTCGCAAAGATTTGCTGTTGTAGTTTTTTTTCTTCCCAAAGACTAATTTTCACTTCGGGAACACGATTTGCAGCCAGTTTTCTCAATCACCACACACAGACAGACCACAACCAATGGACGGACAATCATTTCAACAAAGGTGATAGAACACTTTCACATTTTAATACTTCACTTTAAAACTCTAAACCACAATTTAGTTACTCCCTCAAAATGTGACACAGGTTTACAGGTAACACAATTTCAGTCTGTCTTTAGGTGGCTTTGTGACAACTGCTTAGATTGTACAAGTGTTTCAAGTGGACTGGGACAAGTGGCTTAAAAGTATTGCATTTTCACCAGCACAGTTTATCTTCAGAAGGGCATGTGATAAATGTAGATTAGTTCTGCAATTTTATCTTGTTTTTTGAGAAACAAAAAACAAACAAACAAAAACCTAAGCAAACTGTTTTGAATTTCCATTCAGGATGCTCTCAAAACATTGTGTCAGGTATTGTGTCAGGTACCCACTGGGAATGAAAATGCTGCAAAAGAGAGCTGCAATAAATTCCTGATAGTTATACTTCTTTCACACTGCCTTTATGTAACTGTGTGATACAACACAGTGTTAACGAAACCACACGACCATTAGGCAACAAACTGAAAATCCTTAGCATTAAAATAGCAGCTTTTGTTGAAAGAGGATACAAATTCGTCTTGAAAAATGCAACAACAAAAATCTTGGCCACTACCTAACAACCTCAGGAGAAAAATCAAAGCAACATTACACATAGACTCTCCTCTCTGAACAGCCAATATATGAGCTACCTAATACCATGCAGGCAAATCTTTCCACACGCATCTCTGCAGACAGATACACAAATTCCTTGTATGACTCAAACCACATTTGCCTCAACACACGACAAAACCCTCAAGACTGAGATCGAAAGCTGAGCCCGAAGGAAGTAATTCGATGACATTGAAGGTAGTGGATTTGCTTTCCATGTGTACGGCAAGAATCCTAAACATTTTTTTTTTCTAAAGAGAAAAGGAATTCATCATTTGCCAAACATTTTAAAACAAACGGATCTTTTTTCTTGAATAAGAAAAAGTCCACCATGCATATTATCTGTACATTCTATACACATTAAAGGAGCAGTTGAAGAGTGCAACTTCAGCCACATGAATTGACTATGTCTTTCACATTACTGAAAAACAAAAATATAAATGGGGGCAAAAGCCACATATCACCATTTTGCATTCCACTATTACCCCCCCCCCCTCCTTTCCCCCTGGACAATTTCAGCAAAAAAAAAAAAAGCCTCACAAAATTAGAACATCTGAGTGTAATAACCCCCCTCACCCCCTCTTAAAAAATCCAAAATATTTTTCTTTGACTTTGCATTACACTTGTTTGTTTAAAAAAAAAAAAATTCTTTAGAACATCGGTATAGCTAGCATATGAATGACTGCGTGTGTGTGCATGTTTTAGTGTCATGTGAAACACATTTTACACACCTGTATGACTAGTAGTGATTTTCTTCTTTGGTTGTTTTTGTTGTTCTTTGCTTCTTTTCTCTTTAAAAAAAAAGAAAGTTTCTTTTCCTTTTTGGTTTGATTTGTTTCTCAGTAATGTGAAGCACATAGTATAGTGATCAAGAAATGTTCACATCTCAAAATCACACACACACACACCCATGTACACATACAGACATTTCACTTAAACCTGGTATGTACACAAGCTGCAAACATCCTAACACACATCACACACACACACACACACTGGGCAAGGAGAAGGGGACCAGGAATGCCAACCATCAGATAGAAGGCTTGCTCTCTGTGACGGCTGGAGCCAACATCTCTTCTGACGATAGCTTCCCGCTGTGGAGGATGTTCACTACGTGAAACTTGTCAGCTGAAACACATTCAGCCTGACACATAGCAATGGTAAATTTCAACACGCACAAAGAAAGAAAGGTACAGGGGTGCTAGTGACTGAAGGATAAAAAAACACCCACCCAACTCTTTCTTTACGGTGATATGCTACAGTGTAGCTGATGTTTATCTCAGTTGATTACTATGATACCCTGTAATGTACCTCGACTTTTAAAAAAAAAATTGTAGCGCATGCATCAAAGGGTATGTGCTGAACTGAAGGAAGGGTACAGTTATATTCTAAACTCTTCTAACAATGTCAATGTAGTAATGATAATAATAATGGAATTTATATAGTGCTAAATATTGTAAAAAGAAATCAAAGTGCTTGCATTCAACCTATTCTTACACATGCAACCAATAATAATTAATAGTTTTGACAAACTCCAATGCACACACACACACCATGTATCATAAGACTGGGTGTGAAAGTCTTTATTTCAGTAAAAACACTCAAGTGAATGTATGGGACTGATTTCACCTCTTCATTCCCTCACTCAACAAGATGATGTCTGGTGTGGCCTTGTGTCAGTTTATATGTGGCTTACTGACGCAGTACTCATTCTACTGTGAATGTCCATTGTGCACACACATCTGTTCATTCCATTTCTACAGTTTGGAAGTATGTGGGATGAAAAAAAAAATCTATCTTTATTAATTTTCTTTTACATGAGAATATCACATCCTCCTTTAAGAATTTGAAAATATTCATTTTTTCAAAAAATTCAATGACCACTAAATTTCTTATTTGTATGTGATTGTATTTTTTTCTGAAAAATGTCTTGTAGCCTATGCAAATGGGCAGCTCATATAGAAGGATGGCACAGAATGAGTTAAAGCAATACTGCCAGTTTCCATGACTTCATCCCTTCTCCATAAACCAAACACACTACCCACCTTCCTAAGGACGGCCAATATACACGGTATTCTGGAAACAGCCTGAACAGACTTTAACCCAACACTGCCATCAATGTTAGAATCGCATTATTTGGCACTAGATGAAACAGAAACAAAACAAAAAAACTTTTTGTGTATATATGATGGCACTATTATGAAAATTGAACATATAAAAAGCTTGATTCAGAAGTAAAGCTGCTATCGATATAGCCGTGAGTGAATTACAATGCAAACATAAAACTGAAAAAACCGACCACTGCATTCCAATGCAGTTTATGGATTTTATACATGGATCCCATATGTAAGGTACATGGAAATTTAAACAACACTAAGTACTGCTGTGAGAAACAGAGGTAGCCAATGCAGTCCTTTGTTTTGTACAAGAATTTTCTGACCAATTTTAACTATAATCTGACTACTATGCAAGTGATCAGTGATCATATCTACGAAAACAGGCAAGCTGAAGAAATGAATACCCACACCAGCAAAGAAACTGAAAATCTTTTTTTCCTTCCTCAGCTAGCAAACCCAGGTTTACCAATGGTGAGATTTTGCATATGCGACTTTTTGCACCATGAAGGTGGCACAAAACAGGGTCATCACATAATGAACACAATGCTATAACCACTAACGCCCCCCCCCCAAATCACATCATTACAAATGATAACTAATTCCTAAACTGTTAAAAGTAGAATAAACTTCCGTTGAAAGCATTATGGGCTGGGCCAAAACCCTATTTTTGTCAAAAATGAACAGCAAAAAAGATGGGCAGTATACTATAACAAAAAGCTCTACCCGGAGGAAAATAGCATGAATTTGAAAATGTGCCATGATTAAAAATGTTACACCAACAGAACACAAAACTGTACATAATTGCAAAAGATTTTCCACAAAAGAAGAAAAACAACAACAACAACAAAACCCAGCATACTTATGCCAACAGCTTTTTTCTCTGTACAACGGTGGTGTTGTGACTCACCTGTCCAGACGTTAAAGCAGCGAAGATCACATTCTGCTGGCCATTCTGATCTGTACTCATGATCTGGCCTGAACTCAGGGTCTGGGCTGAAATATAAGGAAAAATGGTTTCTTCAGTTTTGGGTTGTTTTCTTTTTTATCATCGTTCCTCAGTTAGAGCTCTAAGGTTTACCAGCGATGACATTTCTGCCTATGCGACTGTTTCTGCCCACCATTAAGGTAGCTGCATTCTGACTTTGGGTGTGACATCTGAACACAACACCTGGGTGCATGTAATTTTTAAATGTATTTTTTGTCAGGACCCAGTCTTTCCAAAGGCAGAACAGATTTTAACAGTGTACATGATGTTCTGCGTGCATTCGCACATGGGCCTCCGTATATAGTCTCATCTGAAGGAGTTTGGGGAGAGCCGAGCCAGTACAAATCTTTACTCTAGGGAAAAAAATCCCCTTCAACTGGCATCTCAGTGGTGGTTTGAGCCCAGGCCATCAGATCATGAGCGCAACACTCTGAGCACTTGGCTATCCCGCCCCTGAAGGTTAGTTTTGAAAATACAGCAGAACTGATTCTTCTTCATTTTTTGAGACAGGAGAACAAGACAGGAGGAAGTGCACATCTTCAAGCAACAGGGCCTACATAATACTGCTGTTTAATACGACACTTGAACACAATCACACGAAAACAAAACATTTTATATGAAGAAAACAGTGCTTACAATCAAGGCTAGCTCTCCTTGTTTGATACATCAATAAAAATCACCATATCAGTATTTTTTTATATTATTTTTTTTACCATATCAGTAGGTTAACTTGTATACTGGTAGAATTTTTGTTTTTAATGCAACATGCAGCACTTTTATCACTTTGGCATTGAGCTTGAGACCGGCTCTTCTTCCTGCTGTGTCTGCTCTGTGTAATACTGTCTTTTAACGGGTGATGAGAGTTGGTTGTGTGCTGTATCCCCCTAGTGCAATCTGCTCTTTTCTGCACCATCTGGAACCCTTGTCTTCAACTCAAAAATCTTTGTGATTGCTTTTGTGTTATAATGAAAGGGGGGGGGAGGATGATCCTTTCTAGATTCAATGGGCGATGGAGAGGGGACCCTTTTCAGTGTCACTGGGTCGGCAGCAAAACTGTACCCGGGGCCGACAGGGGAGAATGAATAAAAACGTAAAGGCATAAATGCTTATTTTTCTCAATCCCCAAAACCCCGGAACTCCCGCATCCCCCTTTAACCTCCTTTTCCCTTTCACTCTGCCAAACCAGATTTCACTGTAAATCATAAACCAGACAAAGAGACAGCAACATTGATTTTGTTCTTTCCCAATTGGTTAGGGCTTCAAATTTTACTTTAGGATTTTTGGTATTTCATGTCTGTAGGGTAAAAATTTTAAAAAACAAAAAAAACCACCCCAACCCCCACATAATGTAGTTGGAAATGGTAAAACTCACCCTGAACATGTTTGCTTATTCTATAGTGATGTGAATGAAATGACATGTTTCTGATAAAAACACTTTTGAAGCCATGGCTTGTGTTTCAATCATAACAGGTAAATGAGTGTGTGTGTATGTGTAGTTAGTTCTTTGGTTTAACGTCCTTCCATAGAAAAGTGATATCAGATGGTTAAGTGTGTGTGTGTGTGTGTGCGTGCGCGAGCATACGTGTGTACGTTAGATATGCACATAAAGGGTGCTGTGTAAAAGAAAACACAAATTATCTGTATTCACTCCTTGCCAAAAGAGGCTTTTACTCTAATGCAACAGTGCACAGAAAATGTTTGGATGACCAACACCAAAGGTGTGGCAAAACAATCTGCAACTGGATCCATTAACTCGATGGTCTGTTTGCTGTTGTAGTTCTGTCAGGCTAAATATTCGAATGCAGCTAAAAAAATTTTAAAATTTAGAACTTGGTTGTTTATTTTACTTTTTGTTTTCACATTTTCTCTACCAATTATATGCTCCAATATGAAAAGCTCAAAGAAAAAGAAAAAAAGAGTCCAAAGACACATCCACCACCACCTACCTCTCTGTATTTTTGCAAGTAGACTTTCAGGGGTTCCACGTAATTGTCAAATCCCAGCGTCGACATGGCAAACAAAATGTCTTCACCGTTGATAGTCTTGCGTTTTTCTTGATGGCATCTCTCGCTAGCTCTTTCACAGGTTAAGGAATAACGGTGTGGCAAGATGAACATATGCAAAACCCTGCATTCTCAATCTGTTGTGGTTTTTTCCTTTCTTTTTCAAAAATCCTTCTTTTTTTTTCATCCGTGGCTAAAACTCCATGGTTTACCATTGATGAGACTTTACATATGTGACAGTTTACCCACCATTAAAATAAGATTCTGGCTTCGGGGATGATGTCTGAACACAAGACCAGAGGGCATACATTTAAAAAAAAAAAAGGCCATTCAGTCCTACCGGCATGAAATAGCCTACTCTTCCTGTGTGTGAATGCATACAGAACATCTGGTGCACCTGTTAAAAACCTGTTCTGCTTTTTGGAAGAGCAGGCCTCAGTGTACCAGGAGGAATGGATGACAAAAAAAAAAAAAAAAAAAAAAAACCATGTACACTGGCATTTTAATAATAATAATAATAAATGGAATTTATATAGCGCTATATCTTGCAGAGACAAATCAAAGCGCTTGCACTCAACTCATTCTTACACAGTCATACAACCAGTGACAAGTAATAGTTCCATCAAGTCCAAATGTGCACACACGCACACACACACACACACACGCACACACACACGCGCACACACACACACACACACACACACAGAGGTCACACACCCTGGCAGGGCAATAGAATCTTGGCTGTTGAAGGCAGGGAAAAACTATGAGATGAGGCAGGAGAGGAAAATCTTAGGTTTGAAATAAATATGTCTTGAGACTGGATTTAAAAGTGTCATAAGAAGGCTTTTGGCGGAGAGAGAGAGGGAGATCATTCCACATCAATGGACCAGAAATTGAGAAAGAATGACGGCCGATGGTGGATTGGTTGAATCTAGGTATTCGTAAGGACAAGGTATCTGCAGCAGAGCGGAGAGAACGAGAAGGAATGTACAAGTGACGACATTCACAGAGGTAGGCGGGTGCTGTTTTGTGGAGACATTTGTAACAGAGGGTACTGATCTTATAGTTTACTCTCTGTGGCACAGGCAGCCAGTGGAGAGATTGCAAGAGAGGGGTAATATGCTCAGATTTTTTCTTTCTGAGGATTAGACGAGCTGCAGAGTTTTGTATACGTTGAAGGGATTGGATTGATGATGCTGGCAGACCAGCCAACAGAGAGTTGCAATAGTCCAGATGTGAAAGAATGAGAGACGCAACAAGTTTGGATGTTGCATCTGTGGACAGGTACTTTCGAATTGCACTAATACGCTGTAATTGATAGTAGCAGGACTGGCAGGTCTGAGTGATGAATTTTTGCATAGAGAGTGTGTTGTCAATAATGACCCCTAGATACTTCACAGCAGTGGATAAAGGGACTGATGCATTGCCAAGTTGTATTGAAGCAGGTAGGCTGGAAACAGGTCTATAGTTCTTCAGAATGTTGGGGTCAAGGTCATGCTTTTTGAGTAGAGGTGTGACTATAGCAGTTTTTAGAGCTGAAGGAACATTTCCAGAGACAAGAGGTAAGTTTACTATATTCGTAATAGTGGGAATAAGTTGTGGCAGGCACTGTGCAAAAAGAGAAGCAGGTATGGGGTCAAGATAATAATAATAAAAATAATGTATGGAATTTATATAGCGCTGAATCTTGTAAAGCAACAAATCAAAGTGCTAGATCACATGATTTTATAGTCATTCCTTTCAGAATTAGTTTGATTTCTTTCTCGCTTGCAGGATGAAAGGAAAGGAGAGGAGTGCCAGAAAATTGGGGATCAGAAGTTGCAGGCTGGAAAGGAGTCTGATCCAAACTGGAGCGAATGTTGCGGACTTTGTCAGAGAAGAAAGCAGAAAATATAGAAGGAAGTTCAGAGTGGTCGTAAATAAAAGGCAGAGGACTAGCCTTCTCAGATCCAAGAAACATGGATGTGAGGGAAAAGAGAGATTTCATAGACGTGGCATCAAGAACTTGAGAAGAGTAATACTTTGTTTTTGCTGAACGAATTAAGGTTTTAACTTTGTTGATTTGTTTACGAAGAAGCTGTTTGTTTATTTCGGTTTTTGTTTTTCGCCATTGCCGCTCTAGTTGCCGGCGTTTGCGTTTTGCGACCAGGATGTCACGGTTGTACCATGGTGCACATGGCCTATCAGGCAGGAGATGGTCAGTAGGAGGAGCATGCTCATCAAGGAGTTGGCTGAGGATGGTATTGTAGTGCTTAGAAGGGTCAGAATGGTCAGGGGTTTGTGATAGGCGTTCAACAGCTTGGGAAAGGAAAGTTTGAATATCAATGGCCTTGAGGTTGCGACGGGTAATGCACGTTTTGTTTCTGAAAGGCTTTGCAATGTTGAGAAAGAAAAGAATGGCAGAATGATCGGAGAGCAGTTCGTCAATGACAGATACAGACTGAGATGTGACTAGACCTTGTGAAATATCGGTAATAAGCCAGTCTAAAATGTGGCCTGATCTGTGTGTTGGTTCGTTTACCAGCTGGGAAAGAGAGTGATTTGACAAAGAAAGAGAAAGATGCTTGACATCAGAAGATGACTGGTTGTTGAAGTGATAGTTAAAGTCCCCAAGAATGATAAGTTTTTTTTGAGAGAGGCTGTAATGGTCAAGGAGTGACTGAAACTCTTGGTGGAAAACTGAAGATGTCAAATTGTTTCTACGGTTGGGAGGCGGACGGTAAAGGCAACAGAAAGTAACAGAGTGGCCAGGTAAGGTGAGGTTGAGTTCACAGACTTCGAAAGATTCGGGTGAAAACGGAAGGGAGTGACAGATAGACAGAGCTGGATGCAGAGTGTCTTTGTAGATGATGGCAATGCCACCTCCACGGGAGAGTCGGGGGAAAGAAAGAGTTTTGTAGCCAGGTGGAGTCAGCTCTTTTATCTTTGGTTCGTGGCCTAGTTGTTTTAGCCAAGTTTCTGTAAGAAAAGTTAGATCTATGTTGTGTTCAGAAATAAAATCAGAAATGAAGTGAGCTTTGCCATCAGGGCAGACAGATTGCGCGTTTAGTAGTCACATATGAAGGTTTGAGGGAGGCAGAGAGGTTGGAGAAGACGGTGGTGAGTGACTATGACTATCTGAGGAACAGGATGAGGGTGATGGTAGAGATGTGTACAGTGGAAGAGCAGATAGTTTGGATTGTGAGTCAGGTGAGGAAGAAGGTGAAAGAACTGGAGCAGTCGGGGGATTTAGAGTCTCATGCAGATCATGACACACGTTAGGGATAGAACCAATGTAGTCAGAGTCACACACAAATGTTGAAACAGGTGGACGACCAGAAAGTGAGGCAGGTTGTGGCTGGTAACAGTTGTTGCGGTAGTGACGTCAGAAGTGAGGGGGGAGGCAGATGTAGGGGAATCACGCTGCAGTCGATGACGTATACCCGCACGTGTTCCTCTTCTGGTTTTGCGGCGGTGAATTCCAAGGTTTACAATGTGCTCTCGGAGTTGATTTTGCATGTGGTGGAAACCACGTGAGGAAAAAGCTTTCAAGTCTGTTACAGTTAGAGTCAATGCAGTGGAGTGAGGAACACAGAGCAGTGGTGGAGGGGGTGGTTTTGGATCGTGAATCACGTGAAAATTTTCACGCTGCGGCAGGGTCAGGGTATGAAGGGTCGCAAAGATAAGCACAATCCGGTAAACACAAATCATCAGTCAATGAAACTTTGAAAATAAATATCAAATGAAGAAAATTATAAATTGAAATATATCAAATGTCAAACAATGCCAAAGAAAACTGTTCTAACCGCTCGATTCCGGGTGTTGTAACAAAAACACAGATATAAAAATTTCCTGGGAGAACGTCGGAGAAACACACAATCACACACTCAAAACACAGAGTCATGCACTATGCAGCCGCCAGGCGCAAAGGTCAGTATATAACACTTGTATTTAGACATCATCCCTGAAGTTGGATTGTGGCTACTTCATTGGTGTGTACATGGCTTCTCCCCATTTGAATCTCGGAGCTTTATCTGAGGAATGAAAAGGGGGGGAAAAAAAACACAAAAACTTGTACATGATTTTTATTTCACCAACCTCAAAATATGCATGCCCTTGAACTTTTTATCTACGATTACAAGTTCATATTTTTCTGAATGGTTAATGATCACTGATATGTATACATATAAAACAATACTGTGGCATTTTAAGAATAATAACAAATAAGCCACCTATCATTTCCATAAATATAATATATATATATATATATATATCAGCAACTGAATGAAAGGATACTCGCTGGTGATGAAACTGATGAACTCTGAAACGCATTCCTGCACACATTCCTTTGCGTCCTTTGCAATCTGAAACCCAAACTTTACAAGATGCATCATTTAACAAAAGCCTCAGACCTTAAAAAAAACAAAACAATAACAACAAACCCCAACAAAAAAAAACAACAACAACAAAAAACTGAACAAAACCCCCATAATCAAAACACCATATACAATTCCTAAAATGCACATCAAAGAAGACTTAATTTCAAACCCTGCCTTTTTATAATGACAGAAAAGTCAATACAAGTTCAATTAATTTAAAAACTTTAGTAGAAGAATGTTTACATTTTAAAAATGTTAACTCTCACTACTCCTTAGATTAAAGGTAGGAGGTAAAGGAGTCCCATAACCTATAAGGTCGTAGGGGAGCGAGGCGTCAGAGACCTCACTTCTCTAGGGCCAGCATATTGAGGGCGGCGCCCATCTCCTCTCCCTCGCTGCTTTACCTTCCCTGACCCTAAAGAGGGCAGGTACCCATTTACAGCTGGGTGAACTGGGGGAACTGTACTGAAGCCAAGGCGCGCAAACAGTCACCCATCTAACTGGTAACCACGCTCGACGCTGCTTAACTTGGCTGGGGGAAAGCGAGTGCTCCGACCACTGAGCTATCCCGTCCCCTTCTTAGATTACAGCTTAAAATTATATTTCTGTCACAGATAAGTTAAATACATAATTAGATGGCACTACTGTATTACTATGAACAAAAACTGGTTTGGAGGGACAGAAAGATATTCAAAGTGGAACAAACATGGCAGAGTAATTATTCAGGTCACCCACTTTTTTTCCATACAAACCATTACAGGTATACAAAATAATAATGCACATGCTGTCATGCTCCATTCACACCAATACAAGATACATCTGAAGATATACGCACAAACTTGCCAAATATCAAATGATTATCCCAGTTCACAGAGTATAAGTACAACTTTTTTTTTTTTTTTTTTACATGGACCCCAGTAGCTTATCCTATACTGTGGCCTATAAAAGCAGAATCCATTCATGTTCTCTTGAAACTTGGTTGTAAAAGATGAGAAAACGTTGCACCTTTTCTACATCTGATCTATCAAGGCTTTGTCTCGTTACTTTTGCAGTAACTTGTTTACTGAATCCTTAAGCTAACAAACGCAAGCTGCATCACAGCATGCGATGAATCAGAAAAGCTTTCAACTTCCTGAAGCATCATAAAATAAAACAGCTTTCTAAATTATACAATATATATAAAAAAAAACACAAAAAAACAATAGCTTAACATTTTCACATAAATGGCAATGTAGCTTAACATTTTCAAATAAATGGCAATGTCACAGAATGAAACTCACTAACATCGATACAGCGCAATATACACACAGATTTCAGACACGTTTTCAAATAGATATGAATACCATGTAAGAAAACAAAACCAAATGGAGGAAAGAAAGAGCCACAATACCTTCCCTGAAGTTGGAATAGACTTTTTCATAATGCGGGCCACATTGGCAATGGGCAAGAAACGATCCTGAAAGTAAAATGCCAATAAACAACACTGTAATTTTCTTCATACTTAAAAAAAAAAAAAAAGGATGCAGTCTGAAAGAAACATCTACTCTTAACTTTAATTTGTTTAAAATATTAAAGTTGCATATCAATAACAAGAGTAAATGTGGACGAAACTAAGACATGGGATAGTCTTCAACCTAACTTATAGGCTGAAAAGAGAAATGTGAGAGAGTATACAGAGAGGTGTGAATGCTTTATTCACAACCTGCAGATGTTTATTGATGAGTTAGTTCCTCTCCTCTGCTTTGTCTTATGAAACTTCACTTTATTATATCTTTCATACAGAAAGAAAAGTAATAAGACTAGATGTAATTTAACAAACTCTCATTCAATATTCAACAACTTGACATTGAAGTCAAATACTGTTCCTTTAATGATTAAACTAGGCAAAACCATTGCCTGTGTTTTCAATGTGTCAGTCTGTTGTCTTTTCTCCACACTTCTCCATTTCACTTCGCAGTCTGCCAGCCAAGAAGCAACATTTCCTTGAAAATGATTTTGCTCATCTAACAACTGCACAATTCTTAACAACAGTTCATCTCAGACAAAGTTCTTAATCTAAAAATCACACAGACTATCATGACAATCCCACTGTCACAACAATAATACATTTTATCTAAACAATACTAAATTTCATTATGGCATTCACTTAGTTTGTTCCATCAGTTTAATTGATAAAGTAATACTGAACAGTGAGGAATTATGAGCACTTTTCTTTTTTTTTCTTTTTTTTTTTTTAAAGGAAACTAGTTTGCCATACTACCTTCAAACACAGTCTTGTGTGCCTTGCAAGGAACACTAAATACAAGAAATTAAAGAATTAAAAAAAAAAAGGTCCAAAGAAAAACTTTCAAACACATTCAAAAACACACGCACACCCACCGTCATGCTTCCATCCCCACCCCCCTCCCCCCCCCCCCACCCCACCCCTCTTCTTCAACAGACATAAAGCACTAAACGTACAATATGAATTCATGATGACTGAGACAGAGGGCATGCAAAAAAGGGTACACATTTTCTGCTGTGTGTGGAAGAGTGGACAGAGGATAGCTACAGTCCTGCTCTACTGTTACCTGTTCACGCAGAGGCGAGTCACTTTTTTCCTCATCTCCTTCTGCACCCAGTGTTTCATCAGTTTCTGAAAAATGATAGTCTTCATAAATTATTGACCTCCTCCTTCTTCTTCTTTCACATTAAAGAATGCCATGCCCTCCCATCCCCACAAATCTAGTTCACATCAACTTCTACAATATGGTTTGCTTTCTTTTTAACCTAAGTTACACATACAACTGTACAGAGGACAAACAGAAGAATTTAAAATATAAAAAAAAGGGGGGGGGGGGGGTACTTTTTGGTCTGTTCACATGCTGAAGTGAACACTATGACATTTACAACTTGAGATATCTAATGTATAAAAAAAAATAATACAAAGGATACAGTGAAGTACAACAAACATATCCATTTTCTCTTTTTTTTTTAAAAAGGCAAAAGTACAGGACATTTGGATCTGAACAAAAATATAAAATCATAAGCAAAGTGATCATCAGACATTAGATTCTTCTTCTTCCTTTTTTGTCATGTTTCTCCCAAGGGGGGTTTGACATTGATGAGCCTTCTCCATGTCTCTCTGTTTTGAGCTTCCTCCTTATTTATGCCCCTTTCTCTAAGATCATCTGCAACACAGACAGCCCAGGTCTTGCTGGGTCTTCCCTTTGGTCTCTTTCCATCCACTACGGAAGTTCATTGCTCTTTTTATGATGTGGTGGTCTGCTTTCCGTTGAACGTGCCCAAACCAGCGCAGTCTATTGGTACTAGCTACAGACTTCAGATCATCAACTTTAGGCGTTAGATTGAAGCATTCAAGTAGTTATCCCTGGAATTCAAATTCCAGGATGGAAACTACTCTTGGAACATGTCAAACAGGTGTGAAGCCCTCTTTCTATTGGCTGGTTAGAGTGAACCCTTACTTCCAAGAACACAAACTGATGGAAACTGTTTCTGAGTTCTCTTACCTTCCACTACATAGGCGTTTGACCCATTCAGGAAAGCCTCATCAAGGCGACCCTCAGCTGTATCGCCACTCCCGTCCATCATTGATATCTGTGAAAACAATAACAAAACAGTTTAAAGAAAGATAGAAAGAAAGAAAGAAAGAAAGAAAGAAAGATGTCAACCGGTTTACCATCTTATTCTTAGATTCTTATAGTTTGCACAGCGGAGTCGGTGTGTATGTCTTCAGTTTCTCCTTCACCTCTTGAACAGGCAGGCACAGTAGTTGCTGAAGAAACTGTTCCACAACTATTATTTATTTGTCAATGGCCTGATTACTGCAAAAGAACAAATTGTGTAAGCGTTCACATCTCTATTATTAGTCTATATTAGTATATAACAAGCCTTTTAAAAAAAAATCTGCTTGCACATGAATAAATAATCAATCAACATCTTGCACTTAACTTTTATAAGTCAGATGATAGCTTTGTTTATCAAAATGTGTGCCTGCTTAAAACTAACATTGTGTATCAATATGTTATGTCCATCAGTTAATGTCACACACAAAAGTCAAGCAATAGGTTTTTGTTAAAATATGAGTGTATATATATGTTAGTGTTTGTAGAACAATGGGTTGATAAAAGAAAAGCTTTTGATTTATCAACAAAACTGTTTTACAGTAGAAGCAAAAACTGGTTCTAAATCTAAGTTAGAGTACACATTGGACTTCCTGAAGGACAAATTTGTCAATGTGTGTAAAGAAACAGTTGTTGAGAGCTGACAAATTACCCAATTGGCACTATTCAATTTCCTAATTGAACAGAATAACTAAATATGGCAACAACTGTGGTTTAAATAGTTTTTATTCAGAAATGAGTATAAGCATTGAAAACAAACAGTATTTTGGAATCATAGCAACAAGCTTGTACAGTTGTAGCTTATGGTGTGCTCAATTAACCCTCTTGTTGTTGGATTCTACAGAGCTAAACTGCCTGTAGATTTTGAATTCTTTGAAGGTTTTCTACCTCCATCTAACTTACTTTACTCCTAAGACAATTGTGTGTGCATGACAAGTTATCAAGCTGAAATTTTGTCATAAGCTCGGTATGTCTTTGTACTTGCATTTAGGCACAAGTTTATGTGTCTGGTCACCAGATGTCTTGTCATTGTCACCTTATTTGTCACCAATCACAGGTAAAAATATGGTATATATGATAAAACAGCAAATCCTGCATGGATTTGACAATAGTTCAAGCATATTAGTGTCGAAATAGGAAGTGATACCCAGCTGATGTGTTTACCAATGGTTATGTGCAATAGTACTTCAAGGATGTGTCACACAATGTCCCCATAGCACCTGTTGTTTTATGGTTTGTCTCGAGGAGACAGAAGTTTTGTTTAACTATTTTTTCTTTTGAAAAGTCATATTCAATCAACATATGACCTTTATACTGCAGTTCATATCTGCGTGTGCTACCACATGTTTGTTAAATGTACAGAAGTGTATTATTGTACATGACTGTCATACTGTCACCAGTGTCACAGCACAGGTGTGACAAATTCGAAACAACACGGAACTTCTGTAACCCTACAAAATTTTAATGTTGGTAGTCTCTAAAGTAGTCGTAGTGGTGGCACAGGGTCACATCACATCACAAAAAGCACAAATTATGGATGTGTGGGGGTTGTACCCATTGCTCTCACCTGTCGAACCTTGGCAGACCGGAGACCTATTTTATTTTCCTTCTTGCTATTTTCATTATCAGCATATCTGTTCGTTTCTGCCATTGCAGTTTCAAAGCAAAAGTGTTGTAATAATGAGAAAACAGTCAAAAGGCATTGTTTTCAGGTGTCTATGCCGCGGACTGGCTGGGAGGTCAAATTTCTCCACAGTCGGTGTTTGTAGCACAGGTCAGGAATGTGCCCTGTAGCACATTATTTTCAGGCTCACTCTTCTCCCTAACTGCAGCATTTCCTTCCTCCTCTTCCTCGTAAGCGTTTAATATCGGACTCACTAAACAATTCTTTTTCAAATGTTTCTACTTCCAAGACAATAACATTCAATTTATCGTCTCGCTAATCAGATGAATCATCTGCTACTAAAGAAAACACCTTTTTTCCCGCCATGCTGTACCATTGAAAAGCGTTCCGGTCGCTGGCTGTTATTTCTTCCTTCCCTCCCCACTACACGCATGTTAGTGGTCTAAATTTATCACTGGCACCCTCTGACACCCTCCCTGCAACGCCCGACCAATTTTCAGACACATAGTGTGAAAACCACAAGATCTGTGTGTGATGGAAAAGTACTGCCCACGTGGGCAGCACCAACTGTCGGCTGCGGTCGTATTTGAATCTAACGGCAGCCACCGTTACTGTCGGCTGCAACCGGATCGGGGACAAGAGGGTTAAACAATGAAGATTAACATGAACATAACAGTTGCTGAGCTGCAAAATGTAAACCAACAACGACAAACATTTTGATCAATTGCAATCTTTGCTAATGTAAGAAAAAAAGGAAAACACCACAAAGAAACATATCAATTTGTAAACACACATAAAAACAAACAAAATATAGTTGGAATAGGAAAACCAGAGAGAGAGAGAGAGAGAGAGAGAGAGAGAGAGAGAGAGAGAGAGAGAGAGAGAGAGAGAGGAGAGAGAGCAACTTAGGAAGATAACATCCACAAGGCCAAGAATACTCTTAGTTAATATAATACCAAGGGTATAATTTACATAAGCAGTACAATTATTAAATAAATCGTGTACTATGTCAGTAATCACTGCAAAACATTTCTATTCATTATTACAAAATGTTTCTTGCTTTCTTTTCAACAATCACACATACATCAGTGGAGAGCAAAAAGAGTTAAGTACCTTCAGCCTGAATGAAGACAACCTCAAATAGGCTACTGTCTGACAAGAAATATTACAAAAATCTTTTTGAATCAGATATAAACTGATGAGCAATTTCAACAATAGAAATGTGTGTTTTCATACTGAATTCAGGGCTGCCTGATAAAAGAATTTGAAAATGAACATACTGGGTAGGGGGAAGGAGAGGAGGGGGGGGGGGGGGGGGGGGAAGGAAGGCAATTGTGTAGGCACCTACTAAATCAAAGTTAAGACAGAACAACAAATAGTGTTGGGCTGTCTCTTGTACCTTACCACAGGCACATGATGGATCATTTGTTATATGGCAATGAAACATATCATATTTTAAATCACTTATTCTGAGTCGAAGTCGACAATGCAATATCTGCTCTTTTCTTTCACCATGATAAAAATACAAAGGTACAACGGGATCATTTGCAGATAAATATCATTTGAGATGACTGAAAGAATGACTATTTTTAATACAATCTGGTAAAGAGTTCCACAATACAGTAGTAGAGGAATGGCAGATTTTTTAATATAATTCTGTGCTGCACCATGGTAAGCTTCGTTCAAAAGGCTTCTCTTATGGTTGGGATTTATCTGTGTTACTATGCAGGAACAAGATCAACTAAGTAGTGAGGGCATAAACCATTTATGATATTGACAGAGTGTATACACACACACACAAATGCTACAAGGTTGAGGAGATTTTTAAAATAATCATTAGTTACCATTTCAAGTCACTAATGTTTTGAGGCAAGATAGGAAAGTGCAACACAAATGCCTACAGTAATTTCACTAGCAACTTCCAGGACAAACAGTAACAGTAATAATACTAACATAACAGTAACACAAATGCCCACACTATAGGCCTAGTAAATTGCTTTTTAAAAAAAAATTAATACTTTCATCCAGCTTGTACATAACCCTGTAAAAGTGTGAGTCTTTAAACATCCCCCTGCACATTATGTCAACTGGGGAGTGGATAGCCTGGTGGTTAGCGTTATGTGCTGTACAGAACATCTTGCACCACACACGTTAATACCAGTTCCGTGTGAGTAGGTCATTGTGTGCGACGTGGGAACGGATGACAAATTTTACACAACTAAATAGTAGTAAATACACACGGGGCCTGGATGAAAAAAAGCACACGATTGCTTATTCAATTATCCTCGAAATAAAAGAATAAAAAATAAAAATAAAAATAAACACACTGAACTCTACAGAACTGTAGTGTATGTTGCAGTTCAGAAGTAAACAAAAACATTTTCCGCCGGTTTCAAAGAATCGGGCAGCTTGAATTCATTCCAACTGACAAAAGTGACATACAAATAAAATGAATTCAGATGGTAGTGAACATAAGATCCAACAGACATACAATGCTCAAGTAACATTAGGCCCAACAGAGGCAGCCACACGAGTTTATTTTCGGTTCTACTTGGCTAGCCATGTTCGTTAAAGTCGTGTCGAACAGGAGGCAAGACAGGACAAACATGGCGGATCTTCTGTCTTTGTCCCGAACTAATGACTTGCAACATGCAACCGCTTATGAAGTCCTGTCTGTAAGAAACAATACATCAATCAAAACAACACGTGCTTAATATTAACTTCGGAATAATGACAACAAACCTCTGTGATTGAGATGAGTTTGAGAAATTGGTTGGTCAACGGGTGAACCAGTGAGATTGCAGGAAACACGCAGCCAGTCAGCGGAGAACGTCGAAGACAGATTACCAACCACACGAAGCGTACTTATTTTGGCGGTGAAGCGGTCAGCGGAGCTAGAAACCTCCACTGTATTCATGCACTGATTGCTGGACAGTGTATTGAAAAAAATAAACCCTCCCTCACCACACATGTAGGCCCTATACACTTGCTTTTTGTCACATGTTCTGTGCTTTTAATGCAATATTATAATTCTTCCATTCGTTTACAGGCAAAAGTATCCACTATGCTTCTCCCAAAACACATCCATACATGAATGCGCATGAATACATAGGCCTACACACGCACTCACTGATGCCGAAAAAAATAGTTAGGTCTAGGCTAGGCCTATGTTCAGCAGTTCTGAACACACTTTTGTTCGCAGCTGTTTGTCGGAACTGTTTTGCACTAATTAGACGCCAAGGTAATATTATTTATTATGCGTACCAGTTTGGTGAATGGCTGCCTTTTCCTGGATGTGTATATTTCAGCATGCTCATGTGAGTGTGTTTGTGCACATGTGTGGGTGGGTGTTATACATGTTTTATCTCTGCTGCATTTCATATGTAGCAGTCTCAAACTTCCTACTAAACTGGTTGATATTACAATATTTTGCAATAATTATGTCTGGTGGAATGTCTAACATTTGAAAAATTTCAAAATAATTTTATTGATTTCTTCATTAAAAGTATTTGATACCAGGCCAATTTTCAATGTTTGTACTTTGATTAAAGCAGGGAGAACAGTGTGTTTAATATTTGGGGCATTTATCAAACTTGGAAGGCTACACAATTATTTAATTGCTACCTTACAGACGGATATCAGACAGTTATTGTGAGTAAAATTCAACTAAAACCTGCCAAACTGGAATGTGGAGTCCCACAGGGGTCAGTTCTAGGCCTTGTTCTCTCCACTCTCCACTGCTCCACAGTCATATAAAATAAACATGATCAGATCAGTCATCATTCTTATGCTGATGATTGTCAGATTCAAGGCACTGGTACTCCTGAAAATCTACCTTCCCTCTTGACAAATATGTCCTACTGTCTTCAAGATATTCAAAACTGGATAGTTTAAGACAAGTTACAGCTAAATGTCCATAAAACTTAATAATAATAAATGGAATTTATATAGCACTATATCTCGCAAAAAACCCAAATCAAAGCACTTTCATTCATCCTACTCATTCACATGCAACCAGTTACGATTATTAGGGTTTTTTTTACAAATTCAAATGTATACCTACATGCTCACGTGCACACACATGTGACATACACACCCACCCACGCACATAAAGGTTGTACATTCCCGCAGGGTGATGGGGTTTTGGCTGTCAAGGGCAGGTACAAAAATGAAATGCAAGAGGGGAGAAGCTTAGCTTTGAAATAAGTGTCTTGAGGCCGGATTTAAAAGCGTCATAAGAAGGCTTTTGACCAAGGGAGAGAGGGAGGTCATTCCAGATCGATGGACCAGAAACAAAAAAAGAGCAACGGCCAATGGTGGACTGGTTGAATCTAGGTATTCTTAAGCACAAGGTATCTGCAGCAGAGCGGAGGGAACGGGGAGGAGTGTACAGGTGAAGACATTCACAGAGGTAGGAAGATGCTGTTTTATGGAGGCATTTGTAACAGAGGGTACTGATCTTAAGTTTACTCTCTGTGGCACAGGCAACCAGTGGAGAGATGGCAAGAGAGGAGTAATGTGCTCAGTTTTTTTCTTTCTGAGGACTAGTCGAGCTGCAGAGTTTTGTATACGTTGAAGGGAGTGGATAGATGATGCTGGCAGACCAGCCAGAAGAGAATTATGAAAGTCCAGACGTGAGAGAAAGAGAGATGTGACTAGTTTGGGTGTTGCATGAGTGGACAGGTACTTTGGAACTGCACTGATGCACCGCAATTGATAGTAGCACGCCTGGCAGGTTTGGGTGATGAATTTTTGCATGGAGAGTGTGTTGTCTATAACGACCCCTAGATATTTCACAGCAGTAGATGGACAGACATATTGCCAATTTCTATTGAAGCTGTTGTGATGGAAGAGTTTGTGTTTGGTCCCTACAAGCATGGCTTCGGTTTTATCTGCATTTAGCTGTAACTTGTTCTGTATCATCCAATTTTGGATATCTTGAAGGCAGTATGACATATTAATCAAGAGACAGGGCAGATTTTCAGGAGTATCACTGCTAAGAATGAAAATCATCTGCATAAAAATGATGGTTGATCTGATGACGATTTATTATGTGTGAAAGAGGAGCAGTGGAGGGAGTGAAAAGAACAGGGCCGAAAACTGATCCCTGTGGGACTCCACATTCAAGTTTGGCAGGTGTTGATTAAATCTTGTTTACTGCAACTGTGTGGAATAGATCTGTAAGGTATGAACTAAACCAGGTGAGGGCTGTGCCTTTAATACCAAAAGTTTTTTGGAGACAGGAGAGAAGAATTGAGTGGTCTATAGTGTCGAAAGCTGCAGATAAGTTGAGAAGAGTGAGAAGGCAAATTTTTCCTGGGTCAGATGCGTGTAGAAGCCTGTTTAAGGTGTGGACTAGGGTGGTTTTGGTGCTGTGGTTGGCGCGATAGGCAGACTGAAAAGGGGGAAGGAGACTGTTTGAATGAAGATGGCTGTTGAGTTGTATCAGAACAACTTTTTCAAGGACTTTAGAGATGAACGGTAGGTTGGATACAGGTCTATAATTCTTCAAAGTGTTCGGATCGAGGTCGTGCTTTTTTAGTAGAGGTGTAACTAGTGCAGTTTTGAGAGCTGTTGGAAAAATTCCTGTAAGAAGTGATGAGTTAAGTATTTCTGTGATAGTGGGTATAAGCAATGGAAGGCACTGAGTGAAAAGAGGAGCTGGTATAGGATCAAGATCACATGATGTTATTGTCATTTCTTTCATAATTGTTGCGATCTCTTTCTCGCTTGCTGGATGAAAGAAAAGGAGAGGAGTGCCAGAAAATTGGGGGTCGGAAATTGCAGGCTGAAAAGGAGTCTGATCCAAACTAGAGTGAATTTGCGGACTTTGTCAGAAAAGAATGCAGAAAATATAGAAGGAAGTTTAGAGTGGTCATAGATAGAAGGCAGAGGGCTAGCCTTCGCAGATCCAAGAAGAGTTGATGTGAGGGAAAAGAGAGATTTCATAGAGGTTGCATCAAGAACTTGAGAAGAGTAATACTTTGTTTTTGCTGAATGGATTAAGGTTTTGACTTTGTTGATTTGTTTACAAAGAAGCTGTTTGTTTATCTCAGTTTTTGTTTTTCTTCATTGCTGCTCTAGCTGTCGGCGTTTGCGTTTTGCTACCAGGATGTCATGGGTGTATCATGGTGCACAGGGCCTTTCAGGCAGGAGATGGTCAGTAAGAGGTGCATGCTCATCAAGAAGTTGGCTGAGAAGGGTATTGTAGTGTTTAGAAGGTTCAGTATGGTCAGGGATTTGTGATAGATGTTCAGCAGCTTGAGCCATATTGTAGGGACCAAACATAAACTCTCCTTCATTACAACAACTTTAATAGAATGTGGCAATACCTCAGCTCCGCTGTCCACCTTTGTGAAATATCTAGGTGTTGTCATTGACAACACACTCTTTGTGCAAAGCTTTGTCACTCAGACCTGTCAGTCCTGCGACAATCAATTACGGCGTATTAGTACAATTCGCAAGTATCCGTCCACTGATGCCTCATCCAAGCTTGTCACACCTCTCATTCTTTCATGCTTCAGGGGGACGGGAAAGCCTAGTGGTTAGAACATTGCGCTTGCAATCTGACAACCCCGGTTCAATTCCCGTTCAAGGGGATATTTTCCCCTGGAGTTAACATCAGTGCAGACTCTACTCTCCCCAAAAGTCTTTCAGATGAGACTATAAACCGAGGCCCGTGTGGGATCCCACGCAGAATATCTTTGCGCACACGTTAAATCCTGTTAAGCATTTCGTAAGAGTAGGCCATTGTGTGCCTGTGGGAACAGATGACAAAATTGACAAAACCGCATACACACTGGGACTGGATGTAATAAAGCACGCAAGTGCTTATTCCATTATCCTAGATATAAAAAATTTTAATTTTTAAAAAAATGCTTGTACTACTGTAATTTTCTTTTTGCTGGTCTACCAGTATCATCCATCAGCTCCCTTCAACGCATACAAATCTCTACAACTCGACTTGTCCTATCAAAGAAAAAATCTGAACACACCAAAACTGGCTGCGTGTTTCACAAAGAGTGAAGTACAAGATCAGTACCCTCTGTTGAATGTCTCCACAAACCTGCCCATTCCTATCTCTGTGACTGTCTTCACCTTTAAGCCTTCACTCCATTTTGTTCCATCCGTTCTGCTGCAGATGCCGTGTGTTTACTAATGCTCAGATCCAAACAATGCGCTGTTGGCAGTCATTCTTTCACTATTTCTGGTCCATCTATCAGGAATGACCCCCCCTCTCTCTCCCTTCGCCAAAATCTTTCACTTGACACTTTCAAATCCAGCCTCCAGATACACTTAGGCCTACCACCTGCATAGGGTCTTCCTTCTTCGTTACACCTCACGTCTGTCCCTACTTTCAATCAGCCTCCTCCATCTCCATCTCCATGTGTGTGTATGTATAAAAATTTGTGAACGGTCACATAAGCGTGAAAAATTTGAATGCAAATGCTTGGGTTTGTTTTCTTTACAAGATTCAGTGCTATTAAAAAAAAATCCAAATGCCTGTAATGTTATATAAGTATTACTTTATTTCTCTTCATTCCTATAGTGGGTGGGGTGCCTAGTAGGCCTACCTGATCTTCTCCTTTGCTTAAAACTCTACAAGAGGTCTGCCCACAGGCTTCAGCCTTCAGAACAGGTTATTATTATATTATTATTATGTTTTATAAAGGATGTAGGTTGGGAACCTCTGCGATACAAGAAGAGCACTGAAACCAACCAGGTCTTCCAACCCTAAAGAATACCGGGAGGCCAACAATCTCGTGAAGAAGTCAATGTTAAAGGCCAGAGAGAAGTGGATCAGTGATCAATGTGATGAGATCGAAAAAAACATGAAAGTGGGCAACAGTAAAAAGGCATATGACACCCTGAAGAAACTCACAAAACCACTTCAAACCAAATCATCAGTCATTGAAGACAGCTCCGGAAACCTCCTCACAGAAAGCTCAGCTGCATTGAACAGGTGGTCTGAATATTGTCAAGAACTGTACAACTACCCAATACAACCTGACAAGAGCATAATAGAAGAGAAAGCAGCAACATCAAGAGCACCCTCGCCATTACCTATACTGAGGGAAGAAGTGGAAGAAGCCATCCGCAGCTTACCAGTAGGAAAGTCCCCAGGAGCAGACAATATACCAGCAGAGCTGCTCAAGCATGGTGGCGAAACAGTCATCACATATGTTACAGCTATCTGTCAGAAGATTTGGGAGACAAAACAGTGGCCAACAGACTGGACACAATCACTCATCATACCCCTGCCCAAGGAGGGGAATTTACGCCAATGCCAAAACTATAGAACAATCAGCCTCATCAGCCACGCCAGCAAGATCATGCTCAAAGTTATTTTGAATCGACTCAAGAAGGAGGCAGAAGAACACCTTGCAGAGGAACAAGCTGTGTTCACAGCAGGCAGGAGCACAATCGAACAGATTTTTAACTGCCACATCATGATGGAAAAACATCTTCAACATCAGAGAGACCTGTTCCACAACTTCATCGACTTCAAGAAGGCTTTTGACAGAGTATGGCACGAAGGCCTGTGGCAGGTCCTCAGAATGTTTGGCATTGAAGAAGGACTAGTGCAAACCATTCAAGCACTATACAACACTGCAAGCAGTGCAGTCCTTCTGAACAATCAGGTCGGAGACTACTTCAAAACCACAGTTGGGGTCCGACAAGGATGCCTGTTATCTCCAGTCCTGTTCAATCTGTTCTTGGAAAACATCATGAGAGAGACCCTCCATGACTTCCACCCTACCATCTCCATTGGCGGCAGACCCCTCAACAACTTACGGTTTGCCGATGACATTGACCTCATGGGCGGAAGTAACACAGAGCTGCAAGATCTTACGACCAGACTTGAGAACAGAGCTGGAGCATATGGGATGGAGGTGAGCTCGGAGAAAAGTAAAGTACTTGTGAACAGCACGAGCAATGCCACCGCTAAAATTTACATGAACGGCCAACAACTGGAGGAGGTAGACGCTTTTAAATACCTCGGCGCTACACTCACAAAGGACGGGCGATCGACGACAGAAATCAAAGTCAGAATAGCCATGGCAACATCTTCCATGACAAAACTCACCACCATATGGAAAAGTAAAGAGATCAGTTTCCCAATCAAACTAAAGCTCTACAAAGCCCTAATTCAGTCGATCCTGCTGTACGGAAGTGAAACCTGGACATTGACTGCTGAAACAGCAAAGGGAATCCAGTCATTCGAAACAAAATGCCATAGAAAACTACTGGGCATATCCTGGAGAGAACGAAAGACCAACGAATTTGTCAAGAGTCAAATAACACGGCTGGCAGGTCCACAGGAACCCCTTCTCACCATCGTCAAGAAGAAAAAGCTGACATGGTTCGGCCACGTCACCCGCCACAACACTCTGCCCAAAACAGTACTGCAGGGAACACTCGAAGGTGGCAGAAGGAGGGGAAGACAGAACAAGTCATGGATGGACAACATCAGAGAATGGACCAGGATGAATGACTCGGCACTACTGCGCAGAGCCGAGGACCGAGATGGATGGAGGAGGCTTACCACGGCATCGTCTTTCATGTCTCCCCCACGACCGCCAAGGTCACGGGTCTGATGATGATGATGAGGTTGGGAACATTTCTATTTCCATAACCCACGGAACACTGACATCAGTTACTAGAGTTAGGGGATCTTTAATGTGCATCTTTGATCATCTGCATGTATGTAATACAGGGGCCTACAGGAAGGAAATTAATAATAATAATAATAATAATAATATATGGAATTTATATAGCGCTGAATCTTGTAGAAAACAAACAAATCGAAGCGCTTGCACTCAATCATTTACAGGCATGCAACTCTCCTTCAACAGATTTCAAATCCATGCGCGCCCCACTACGCACGCACACGCACGCACACACACACACACACACACACACACACACCACACACACACACACGCACACACACACAGAACAACACTTAGAAGGTGAAAGATTTGTTTAAAAAATTAGGGACAGATATGTGGGGGGAAAGTCTCAGGTAGGAAATAAGTGTGTTTTGAGGCTGGATTTGAAGGAATCAAGGGGAAGGTTTTTGACGAAGTGAAAGAGGGAGGTCATTCCAGGTGGATGGACCAGAAACAGAGAAGGAGCGACGGCCAACAGTGGTTTGTTTGAATCTGGGTGTTCGAAAGCACAAAGTATCTGCGGCTGAACGAAGGGAACGAGATGGAGTGTACAGGTGAAGACAGTTACAGAGATAAGAGGGTGCTGGCACTGGCAGGTCTGCACTTTAAAGTTGACCTGCGAGATCATAAAAGTATACTCCCATAATTTTGCAAGACGCCACTGCCGAGATTCGAAC
Organism: Rapana venosa; assembly: GCA_028751875.1. Taxonomy (NCBI): domain Eukaryota; kingdom Metazoa; phylum Mollusca; class Gastropoda; order Neogastropoda; family Muricidae; genus Rapana; species Rapana venosa. The sequence goes on from CM054146.1 coordinate 55,709,051, forward strand.
TCCTAACTTCATGGAATCAAAGTCGAATCCATGGGACTGAAATCAAACTGTCTTAACCACTCCGCTATACCATTTGTTATTTTATTTGATTGACCTATCTCAGAGCACTGGCTTTTCCCCAGCCAATGTGAAGCAGCACCGAGCGTGGTTACTAATTGGATGGGTGACCGTTTGTGCGCCTTGGCTTCAGTACAGTTCCCCAGTTCACCCAGCTGTAAATGGGTACCTGCCCTCTTTAGGGTCAGTGAAGGTAAAGCAGCGAGGGAGAGGAGATGGGCACCACCTTCAATATGCTGCCCCTAAAGAAGCTGATGTCTTTGATGACTCACTCCCCTACCACCACATAGGTTAAGGGACACCTTTACCTTTTTTACCTTTATCTCTCAATCTACAATTATGATCAGTCAAGGTGAATTCCAATGGGCTTTTGCTTTTCCTGGTTTATTACTTTATATCCTGGATATCCCAAAAGAGGTCAAAGAATTACACTTCTTGATTCTTGTGGAAAAACTTTTTGTTTAAATTAATTCTCTCTCTCTCTCTCCTCTCTCTCTCTCTCTCTCTCCTCTCTCTCTCTCCTCTCTCTCTCTCTCTCTCTCTCTCTCTCTCTCTCTCTCTCTCCTGTTGTTTTTCTTTGTTGTCTGTTATTGTTGTTTGTTTTTTGCTTTTGTTTTGTTTTTTGGTTGTTGTTTTCCCTATCATGTTATCCCTGATAAGGGCAGGGACTAAATTTTTTTTTTAAAGTAAACCTGCATGAGTGCTTATTCATTATTCTCGAAATAAAAGAAAAATAATTTGGATTTGATCTGATCTGATTTTATTTTATTTGTTTCTCTCTCTCTTTCTCTCTCTCTCTCTCTCTCTCTCACAGAGCGAGAGAGAAAGAGAGAGAGAGAGAGAGAGAGAGAGAGACTTCATGATAAGATAAATTTTATGACATTAGGCTAACCATCACCAGATACAGCTCTTGACTTCACGGTGTGGACATTAGGGGTACTCCAGGACCCAAAGTTATCATAGGCCTGCATTTCAGACTTTTCTGTGTCTATGCCTCGGCCTCCACAAATAATGTGTTACGTGCCACTCTTCTTTCGGGGGGACGGGATAGCTCAGTGGTCAGAACACTCACTTTCCCCCAGCTAAGGTTAAGCAGCATCGACCCTGGTTACCACTTGGATGGGTGGCTGTTTGCACGCTTTGGCTTCAGTACAGTCCCCCAGTTCACCCAGCTGTAAATGGGTACCTGCCCTCCTCAGGGTCAGGTAAGGTAGAGCAGCGAGGGAGAGGAGAGGGAGAGGAGATGGGCACCGCTCTCAATATGCTGGCCCCTGGAGAAGCTGAGAATGCACGACCACATAGGTTATGGGACACCTTTACCTTACCTTTACTTCTCGTTTTTCTCCATCCAGACAAGTGTTATGAGGATTGGCAATACCTTAGTAAAAGATCAGATCTTGACATAGAAAAACCCCGGGGGAGGGGGGGGGGGGGGGGGGGGGGGGGGTACGTGTGTTTGGGGGGTGGGGGTTGCGTGCGTCCATGTGGGTGTGCTGTTGTTGTTGCTGTTGTTGTTGTTGCTGCTGCTGTGTTGTTCTTGTTGTTGCTGCTGTTGTTATTGTTTACCTTAAAGTTTATTTATGCTTGGCGACGTCATACTGTACATAAAGCATTCCATATAGGGAAAAAACCCACAACAAAATAAATAAACAAAGAAAAATAGGAAAAGAAAGGTTGCAAGACAGTTTAGACGGTTAAACTACATAACAAGTAAGCCGTGAAAATAAACAACAACAAAGGAGCCAAGAAATGAGAACAGAAAACCGAAAATAACCCAACAGCAACAATAATCAAAAAACCAAACAAAGCAACCCTCCCAAAAAAAAAAAAAAAAAAAAACAACAACAAAATAAACCAAACAAAAACAACCAGCAAACAAAAGACTAAATAGGACGAAGAAACATACACACACCAAGAGCATTGAAGCGAGATGTGTATCCTGATTTATTCAATATTCATACAACATAAACAAAACGTCACCAATACAGCAGCAGGGGAAAGGCATCAAGCTAAGCTTATTTTGAGCCCCCACCCCACAGGAGTTAACATAGGATGCTTGTGCAGACAAGTGACAATATACAGTGACAGTATACAATATAAACAAAACAGTTTCCATTATATACAAATACCATTACACAAAAATGGAAGAAAACATACAACACTACCAAACTGAAGTAAACAAAGTGTAACAAAACTGCACACACACACTCTAGGAAGCAGTAGGACAGTAGCAATAGCAACAGGAAAGAGCAGAAACTTCTCATATTGGCCCAATGATTTCACACTTTACACTTCGACACACGGAGAAAGGAGAAGTAGAAGAGCACTCCATCCTGCGTTTACTTTATTTACTTTAATATTCTAAAATGTTTTGGATCTGTTAATAAATTCATGCACTGTTTTGATAATGTTTATGTTATCATTAATTACAGCTCAATTGTCTTCCCCCCCCCCTCCCCCCCCCCCCCCCCCCCCCCCCCCCCCACACACACACAATGACCAAAAACATGCTATAGTAATGCTTCTCCTACACAACATAGCTTGACTTGTATGTTAGAGAAAAACAAAACAAAAAAGATCAGGATTAATTTTCCTCATAGAAAAAGACACAAAATATTACCAGATCCGATCCTGTGTTCCTAAATCAGAACAACATTGCCACAAGTAGTGATATAGCTGAGATGTTGCAGGTCTCTTTTCATTTTGTCATCACTAACCTCACACTGTCATCGTCACATGTATGTATGTTTGTCCGTCGTGTTCGACGATGACCTCCAAAACAGCAGAGGAGGCAGTTGCTGTTTCGGAAATAGGGCAGAAATTTGATTATAGTGGAGATGCCTTGCCCACAGTACATCCCCACTCTCTCGTCCAAGTGGGCATAAGGACAGTCAGCGTTGGAGATGTTCTCCAAAGGCCAACTAGCCCCCAGGGCTGCAGCACATAAGGACTGTGCAAGTCAAACCTCCTAGTCAGAGAGTCATAGTCGATCACTAAAGACTAAGCTGTAAAGTGGAATTCCATGAGATGGAAAGCCACTGGTCATACAGCCTCTCACTTTGCTGTTGCCCCCAGTGTCAATGGTTTAATCAAGAACTGTGATAAACCCCAGGCGCTGACGGCATACATCGTCACATAACGTAGCATAATCATCATCACATGAAATATTACTGTCATCATCTTATAACACAGTACGGTCATAATTGCATGACATAGCATTGCCGTCACATGACATTATTGCCAGCATCACATGGCGTACCGTTGTGGTCATCATGACATAGCATTGCCATCACCACATAACGCATTCTTGTCATTGCCATCATCGCCCAGACATCACATTATCATCTTCATATGAAACATAACATGACATGGCACTGACATCTTCATATGGCATAGTACTGTCGTCACCACATGACATAGCATTAACATCATATGACAGGGCACTGTCGACTGTCGTCATTACATAACATAGCATTGTTATAGCCACGTGACATATCTTTGTCATCATCATCTGACACAGAATTGTTATCACATCACAAGTCATCACACGCACACACACACATATACACGAACATACACACACTCTCCTACCAGTGCACACACACACACACATACAGGCGCGCTCGCGCACGTCCACAACTATTGATTCACATACAAAGCTGTAATGCATCATGATTACATGGATGTATCACAGACCAAGGCTATCGTACATGTGTTTTATGAATAGTTATGGACACACCACAGAGAGTGCCTGATCTCTAGCTTTGACAGTCAGGGCAGGTGCACAAGCATACAAGTCATGCCATTAATTCCACACATAAATAAATGTTAGAGTGCATGAGCGTAAACACATGCATGCGCGCGCACACGCACATACACACGCGCGCGCGCACACACACACACACACACGCATATTCTTGCACACTTGTTGATCATAGGGAACTCTGTGCAAAGGATGCAGATCTCGTGAAGCCCAAGGTAACACAGTTCAGCTTACAGCCAGTTGGGGTGGAAAAGCACGCGCGCGCGCGCGCACACACACACGCACACGCACACACACACACACACAACTGCCCAGCAGTCTTGCTCTTTAGAGCCTTGGTGACAGTATGAGGTAAACTTAACGATTCTTTGTCGGTTGGAACCCCCTACTTTCTTGCCAACACGATGTGACCGGTCGATCATTTCTGTTGTGATGTTAATTCCAACTGCCTTCCCGACCTTCTGCACAACGGTGTCTGTGTCCTCTTGGACTGAAGCATTGGCAGGCTCAGGAATGGCGCTGATCCCGACACTAGGCCTATTCCTTCTTGTGTACTGCTCTAGGGAGTCCACTCCAGTCTCCCGGTCATAGATAACTCATCCTTCTTTTCTATTGCACTAAGGAGGGTGATGATTTCTTCCTGTAGTGATTCTATAATGGCACAGGAGAGCATTTGCACAATCTCTGGGTCTCTAAGAGCCTCCTTTAGGCTTTCCTTCAGTGCCTCCTTCATGACACCACTGGAACTGCCCTGTTTCTGCTGCTGCTGCTCTGTCTCCTCTGATGTACTTTCTAGGATGGTGCTAGGAAGCTTTCTGCCGGCAGAATCCATGGGTTCGATGATTGTTGAGTCGTTCAGATTGTACTCCTCAAAAGAAGGATCCCTCTCATGGAAGGACTCATGTGCCTCCAGATAATGGCGTTTGTCAGGTTCTTTTATGTTGGTAGGGCTAACTTACGACCTTGCACGCTTTCCACTCTGGTCAGAAGACATACCTTCGAAATAATGTTCCTGTTGGTTTTTTTGGTGTTGTTGTTGGTTGTTTTGGGTTTTTTAAAAAAAATTGTTTTTTTGTTTTTTACAAAGTTTCTGTTTGTTTCATTTTAGTTTCTCTAAATGGAGTCGTCACTATACCTTCCTTTCGTTCCACAAGTGGATACAGTACAGTTCCCAGAATAAAATCTATTCATGTACTATGCACACACAGGCGAAGAAAGAAAAGCTTCAAGTGCCTATGGCAAAGAAAACCAGATGTAAACACACCTGCAATGTCTGCCAGTCAATTGAAAAGAATACACTAACTCAGTCACCTGTATAAGTCCTGTACTCCCAGTTCAGAAAGAGTATTTAACCGCGCAGTTCCACAGACACATAATAATAATAATAATGTATGGAATTTATATAGTGCTGAATCTTGTAAAGCAACATATCAAAGCGCTCAGGTGACTTTTTTTTTTTTTTTTTTTGATATCGAGGATAATGGAATAAGCACTCATGTGTTTATTTACATGCAGTCCCCGTGTGTATGCGGTTTTGTAAATTTTGTCATTTGTTCCCACCGGCACACAATGGCCTACTCTTTCGTAAAGCGGAACAGGATTTAACGTGTGCGCAAGATGTTCTGCATGCGTTCGCACATCACATCACAGTTATTGCGCAGAACTTTTAAGTATGGAATCACTAGCTTACACCATAACTTTGCATTTTTTAGGAGAGCACACAACGCTACTGTATCACTTGTCCGCCATCTTATCTTATGATTAGATCTTAATTCAATTTTCATTTAAAAACAAACAAAACCTTCTGACCTCAAATGCAAAGAATATGTACAGTATTACAGGTGTACGTAGGTGTTTTCCAAATCTCCAACTGTCAGCTGGAAAAAAGGGCTACCCCTCCATTTTTTTTGTTCATTGATGCTATCTTTTCGGTATCTCCTGGTTTCATCCGACCTGGTGATGATAAAGATGATGATGACGACGACGACGACGGCGGCGATGATGATGATAATAATAATAATAATAATAATAGTCCTAATAATAATAGTCCTAATAATAATAATAATAGGCCGCCTACTACTACTACTACTACTACTACTGAACACATCGACAACAAAACAACAATCTTTGTCATTATGATCATGATATATATATCGGATTTCATCTGTGCCCTCTGCCATAGTAGGGACTGTCATTCCTGTGTTGGACTGGCCAGCCTCACCCTATGCTGCACCAGAATAAACACCTAAAGCACAACTCCATAGTCTTAAGGAGACTGATGGATGGATGCCTACAGTATATTATTATACTCCAACCCCCCATTCTGCTTTGCAATGAGCGCTGTATCAAAATAATTGACATACGACTCAGGTTGTTTCAATGCCTAGCACTACGTTATTTGCAATCTAAACCTTGATTATTTTCTGGTATGAAATTTGTTTTGTTCTGAGACGTTGCAATTAACTTCCAAACAGATGTGCACTAATTACAATCTCAATACCTAGCACTACGTTATTTGCAATCTAAACCTTGATTATTTTCTGGTATGAAATTTGTTTTGTTCTGAGATGTTGCAATTAATGTCCAAACAGAGGTGGGCTGATTGCATGGGTAAATAATGTAACTGGCAAGACTGAAGTATTTTCATACCATTATTATACATTCTTGGAAGGAATGATAGCCAGTTGGGAGGAGGAGGGAGAGGTGATGGGGGGAGGGGGGGGGGGAGTGTGTGAAAGGATAATGGGTCGGGTGGCCTTCTACAATAAAACCATTCGAGTTTTCTGTGGGAGGATGAGTATAAATTATGCAAGTTAGTTCAGAGATCCATGTTAATGAGAAATCAATGGATTTGGAATTTTTTCCTGGGGGGGGGGGGGGGGGGGGGGGGGGTGTTAAAGAAAGAAGAGGCAGATTAACCTCAATGCTCAGGCTTTAAAAAAAAAAAAGTAAAAAAAATCCGACGAGGATGGGATTCGAACCCACGCGGGGAGACCCCAATGGATTAGCAGTCCATCGCCTTAACCACTCGGCCACCTCGTCATCCGGGTAAGAACGCGTCAAAAAAAGATATATTGGTAAATACAATCCCCTCCAGAGTCTTGTCACTGTATTGTCAATTGCTCAAAAGGCAGCATCAACGGTAAAATATCTTATAGACTTCTAATGTATACACTTAACTTAAATTCAATAGACTGATCAGTTCATATTCATTTTTATTCCGGCATAAAGTCATTTCCGGTGGACCCGTCATATCGTCTGCTACGGCGTGGAGAGGAGCATGCGTTCAGTTGTTGATACAAGGCAGAAAAAGAAAACTTCAAAGTAGCGTGAAACTTATGGTAATATAGCATCGAGGATGATGATAGAAGAGATCTAGTCTTTTTTTCCATGTTGGCCGAATTTTGTGGAAATCTGAATGATACTTTTGGTAGGCTATCGAATGGTTTTCTGTATAGCCTGTCAGTGTGGATTGTACTATTTTTTTGTAGTCAGAAGGGCAGGCTAGCCTAGGCCTAATTCTCATCAGTGGCATTGTAATCACTGTTCGGTTGTCTTTTGACAGTGTTGATTAGATCTACTTGATTAAGACGTTAAAAGAACAACAATCACAACTTCGACAACCCAGGTCCCAAAAGAATCCATGCCAACAAGAGAGTTGTCCTTGTCAGAATTCTGTAGAAATAAAGCCACTCTGATAGGGAAACAAATACTGTTGCTGACAGAAAAAAGAAGGTCGAGCTGCTCTTGTGGTGACCTCTTTTGGTGACGCACTCTCCCTGGGAGAGCAGCCCGAATTTCATGCAGAGAAATCTGCCTGACGTAAAGTGGTATTAAATAAATAAATAGAGGTGGGTCAACCTAACCAGTTCCCTACCTCCATAATTAACACTGAGTGATACTGATAGCCTAAATCAGTAAATAATGAATCTGTTCATTTCATTTTCAGTCAACAGATCCTATAACACTGATTATATTTTCAATCCATAACACTGATAATTATCCCATTTCAATCAGCCCACAGAAGAAAAAAAAACCAACACCCCACAGTTGAGATGTGTGTGTGGGGGGGGGGGGGGGGGGGGGGGGGGGGGGGGGGGGGGACAAAAAGCTTTTTGAATGTTGTTACTGTGATTTTTTAGACAGAAGTTTGAATAGGAACTGTGGTATGTATGTATACTGTATGTATGTATACTGTATGTATGTATATATATTGTATATATAATGAATGGTTAGTGAAAGAAAAATAATTTCTTGCAGTTGCATCCTTTTGTGGGACGTGTTACTAGAAAAACTGATGTTGAGCAACAGCTTTTCATTTTTCTAGTTGAAGACCATCATGTTGGTACTGTGAATATTATGAAAAATCAAGAAAGGACAACCTTAAGCTACTGCCAATGTAAAAAAACCACAACAAAACAAAAATGTTTTCTCACATAGTCTGCGTTTGGTTATCAAGTCAATTTTTTTTAAGGCTTTCACTAGAAATGTTTGTTTACTTGTTTGTTGTTTTCATGATTTTTTTCCTCCCTAAAATATTATTGCAATTGAAAAGTAAACTGTCAAAAATCGTAACACTTTGTACTTGACACCTTGATTTTCTAAGGTGTTTTTTGCTTTGTCTTTTGCTTCTTCCTTGGGCAAGAGCTCTGGGGTTCATATTAGTGCTATCCTTGGGCAAGAGCTCTGGGGTTCATATTAGTGCTTTTTTGCTTGGTCTGTTCAAGAATAAAATTAGAATGATGGCATCTTGTTTGTTATGACAGATACAAGTGGAATGGTTTATATGACTCCACACAAGGGGAAATATCAATAAAACTGTGACGCGAGACCCAACACATCTCCTGTGCCACAAGCTGCAAGTACAATATGGAAGATGTTATGGAAAGTGAGGCTGCTATGCAGTCAGCAACTGACATGCGCGTGGTGCTTGTGGTATGTGTTGTAATTAATATGAAACTTGGGAGGGGGAAGGGGTGGATTTTGTCTATTTTTTTCTTTTTATCTCTGGTTTATTTAATTTTTTTTTTTTAAAGATTAAAAAAAATCTGTTGTTTTACTTGATTTGCCTAGTGTTTGTGTGTGTGCACGCGCGTGTGTGTGTGTGTGCCTGCCTGCCTGTGTGTTTGCATACATGTGTGTGTGTGTAATAATTTTCTGGTGTAAAATGTGTGTATGTTTGAAGGTGGTTGTTGTTGTGCCTTGATAAATGATTCAGCTCAATTCAAACGTTCAGTTGAATTCAAATACTTTTTCATTGCTTAGGCAAAGGATTAAAGTTTAAACATCTAAGGGCAAAAGAATGAACCACATTGTGCATGTAGCACTTGTCTCTCTTCATCTTAAAAACTAAAATCAAAGTAGTGCATGCTGCTTGGATATTGATTCCCCTTCCCCCCCTTTCCCCTCCCCCCCCCAAAAAAAAAGCAAATATAAAAAAGAAAACAAAACAACCTAACAACAACAAAATCTGTTTTGTTCAGCATAACTCAGTTTTGATATTGGTATGTCAACACAAGAAGGAGATGCATATTTTTTCATAAAACAAGTTAGACTGAAGCAAACCTGCTACTTTAAAAATCCTGTTTGTTTCACTCCCTGATCGAAATTGAGAGAAATTTTGGTGACAGACTGAAAATCTAGTAATATAGAGTCTGTGTTAATTGTTGTTGCACTGTGGGGGTCACCCATAGTATATACTCCAACTCACTCATCCCGCCTGGGAATCACTGTTAGATCATAAAAAGTACACGCTGGATGAAAAGACTGAGATTCAAAGCTTGTAATGCATGCAGAACATCATGCGCACACGTTAAATCCTGTTCCGCTTTTCATAAGAGTAGGCCATTGTGTGCCGGTGGGAACAGATGACAGAATTGACAAAACCGCATACACACGGGGACTGGATGTAAAAAGCACTAAGTGCTTATTCCATTATCCTCAATATAAAAGAATAAAATAAATAAATAATAAAAAGTTTTACTGGTTTTAAGATCCTCACTGCATTGGCAGCAAGACACTGACTTCAGGGGATGAATCTGTCAAAGACTGAGTTTTTTTGGGGGAATTTCTTTTGTTCAGTTCCTCGACTAGAGCTGCAAGGTTGACCAATGGTGAGATTTTGTGTATGCGACCGTTTTTGCCCCCCCCACCATGAAGGTAACTGCATTCTGACCCCCCGGGATGTATGACTTCATAGACCTTTAACTTATCACACTGGTTTAGGTTTTTTCCTTCTTGGTGGTGTACATAAAAAGCCTGACGAACAGTGCTGTGTGTGTGAAGGCAGGAGGAATAGCTGGCACATCGGTGGACGTGGTGTTATTTCCTTTAGACACCTTCAAGACTCGCATGCAGAGTCAGCAAGGTTTCCGGGCAGCTGGGGGCTTCCGCGGCATCTACTCGGGTCTGCTGTCGGCTTCCTTAGGCTCCGCCCCTACTGGTGAGTATCCCTCCTTCTGCTCTCTGCGCTCCCTTACTGGCTGGGGTGTGCAGTGCCTGGTCTTCTCCCCATGCTTGTCACTCTGTATGCAGGAGGTCTGCCTGACCACTGGCCCCAGTGAACACACTCTGACTTTCAGAACACCTCATTTTTGTTCTTGTACAGGATGCATGCTTGGTATGTTCTTGTTTGATAACCCACTGGGCGCTGACATGAATTACACGACCTTTAACATGCATGTTTGATCTTCTGCATGTGTGTACATGAATGGAATTAAGTGACTGGCAGGTCTGCACTGTAAACGGACCTTGGAGATTATAAATATCTCCACTCTTAATTCTCCAGTCGTGGCTGCTGAGATTCAAACCCACTGTTTCATGGACCACAGGGGCCAAAGTCAAATGTCTTAACCACTCGTCTACAGCATCTGCCAGTGTGTGTTAAGATGATAAAGAAGAGGGAAGTGATCTGAGGCGTTCCCCTTGGTGAACATTGTCTGTGTTTATTCTCAGAATTAGAAACATTGATGTAGAATTCCATGATCAGAGGTTACACACATGCACGCCTGCATGCATGCACACACACATGCATACACACACACTACACACACACTACATACACACACCACACCACACCACACCACACACACACACACACACACACACACACACACACACACACACACACACACACACACACACACACACACACACACACACGCATGCATGCACGCGCGCACACACACATACACACACACACACACACACACACTCTCACTCACACACTGTACACTACACACTACACGAAACAACTGCATTGTTTCACCTGAATTGTTTAAGTAATCCTAAAACAAAAAGAATTTTTATTTTATTTTATTTCATTCTTTCTTTTATATCGAGGATAATGGAATAGGCACTTATGTGCATTTTTACATCTAGTCCCCGTGTGTATGTGGTTTTGTAAATTCTGTCACTTGTTCCCACCGGCACACAATGGCCTATTCTTACAAAAAGCAGGACAGGATTTAACATGTGCGCAAGATGTTCTGCGTGCGTTTGCGTACGGGGCCTCGGTTTATAGTCTCATCCGAAGGACTTTTGGGGAGAGTGGAGTCTGCACTGATGTTAACTCCAGGGGAAAGTATCCCCTTGAACGGGAATTGAACCCGGGTCGTCAGATTGCGAGCGCAATGTTCTAACCACTAGGCTATCCCGTCCCCCATGTGTGCAGGAGCGGTGTTTTTCTGTACCTACGAAACGACAAAGTACGCCTTCAGCAGAGCATCCAGTGACAGATGGGCTCCTGTAGGTCACATGACTGCAGCCTCTGTGGGAGAAGTGGTATGTAGACTGGTTCTTGAAGAAAACACAATGAAAAGAAAAGAAAAGACGTCAAGGCAATTCAGTCAACCAAACAAGAATAAAAAAAATACTCTCTGAAGTTGGAGCATGGCTACCTTAGTGCTGGGCTGTCCCTGAAGGCTGAATGCAGTTACCTTAATTGTGGGTAAAGACGGTTGCACATGCAAAATCTCACCGTGGGTAAACACTTTGGAGATCTATCTGAGAAATAAAAAAACAACACAGCAACAACAAAATGATGGGCACAAATCTCTCCAGTGGCGAACCTTGCATCTCTAGCTAAGGAATGAACTCCCTGCCCCCTAACCCCCCGACCCCCGCCCCCCCCCCCTCCCCCCACCCACCCCAAAGTGTGATTTAGATATCTTTCCAGGAGAGTGTTTTGGTCATATTATTTAGACTTGTTTCTGAAAAAATAACCCCCCAGCCAATCAATGGTGAGATTTTGCGTATGTGACAAATTACCCACCATCAAGGTAGCAATATTCCAGTTTCAAGTGTAACTCTTAGTTTGAGGTTTCTTCTGATTCAGATGTTTTGTTGTCTTGTGCTTCACTGTGAAAAATATGGAATGTATAGTTCACTTCAGACATGCATGTTCACATACACATATGCACACACATACACATATGCACACACACACACAAAACATGCACGCACTCACGCACACCCGCATGCATGCACACACACACACACACATGACAACAACCACAAACAACTTCCCCCCTCCCCTCCTCTCCCCCCCCCCACCCCCCCCCCCCCCCCCCCCCCCCCCCCCGTCTCCCCACACACACACACAGCATAAAAACACCCAGAAAGAGGAAATGATGAGATTTCTATACTCTTCTGTTGTTGTTACAGACGGCATGTTTATTGCGGGTGCCTGTGGAAGTGGTGAAGCAAAGAGCACAGGCTTCTCCTCATGTGTCCTCTGCCACAGTATTCAAGAACACTGTGGCCTCTGAGGTAATGTGATAGGCACATGACTTTTGTATTTTTTTCCATGATAGTTATTTAAAAATTATTGCCGGGAAAACACTACTGCACAACCGAAAAATGTATGTCATGGACATTTCTTTAAGAACCTGCCAATGGACTGAACTTATGTATGTCATTTGTTCTTGTATTTAACGTCTGTTCACTATAAGTGATGCTAGACCGCACTTACTGTATGTGTGTCAAGTCAAGTCACATTTTTATTTCCAGATGGTACATTGAATAAGCAATGCATTTGATTTTTTTCATCAAGCCAATCTATCTAAGAACAAATTTATTAATGATTATACTGAAATACTACATTATTGCAACCTTTACCAATAAATTGAACCAGTAAAAGGAGGAAAATCGATAAAATAATACATTGGAAAATACAAATTACACACATATACATATACACGTGTGTGTGTGTGTGCGTATGTGTGTGTGTGTGTCTGTGTGTTTGTGTGTATGTGTGTGTGTTATGAGTGTGTACACACATGCGCTCATACACTGCTGTAATGTGGTCACTGTGGTTTTTCTTTTTTAGTCATTCAGTGTTTGTTCATGTATGTATGTATATGTGTATGTATGTATGTATGTATGTATGTATGTACATACGTATGTATGTATGTAAGTATGTATGTATGTATGTATGTATGTATGTATGTATGTTGAGTATGGATGTGGATTTATGTGTAGGTATATATGTGTACGAGCGCTTTGATTTGTTGCTTTACAAGATTCAGCGTTTTATAAATTCCATACATTATTATTATTATTATGTATATTTAGAGAGACAAGAGAGAGATCAACATGTGTGCGTTTGAGAATACATGCAGTCTGTACAGCGTGTGTATGTGTGTGTGTGCGCCTGTGTGTGTGTGTGCGCATGTGTGCGTTCATGCGTGCATGCGTGTGCAAGTGTGTGTGCCTGTGCGCATATGTGTGTGCATGCGTGCATGTGTGTGTGTGCATGTGTGTGTGTGCCTGTGCATAATAATAATAATAATACATGGAATTTATACAACGCTATATCTTGCAAAAAATCATATCAAAGCGCTTTCATTCATCCCAGTCTCTCACACGCATGTGTGTGTGTGAGTGTGTGTGTGTGTGTGCGCACGCGCGGGTGCGTGTGCATGCATGTGCGTGTGTGTGTGCATACATGTGTTCAGTTCTTTTATAACTACAT
>CM054146.1:55727843-55777843 GCA_028751875.1 Rapana venosa
GCAGTGAAAAAGATTGGTTTTTGTTCCAAGTTTTGAATTCTCTGAAACGCATCTGTGTTGATGGTCTTTGTTGCAGGTGGAATATCAGCAGCCATCACCACACCTCTCGATGTGGCCAAAACCAGAATCATGTTGGCTGAGGTGTGTCTCCCTTTTTATTTCAGAAAAGAGGGGTGGGGGTGGGGTGGGGTGGGGGGGGGGGGGGGTGTCCTTGTTTGGTATTCCTGTTTTTGCATCTCATGTATTAACATTTTCGGAGTTGCCATCACTACAGTTGTTAAAATGAATTATTTGAAATGGATAGAGAGAGAGAGAGCTATACTGCGTGGTATTATCTTGTATTGTAATACTTTGGATGAATCACATTGCATTGCATTGCACTGCGTTGCATCACATGGCATTTTATTCAGAAGAGGAACAACTCAGTGGCAGTTAACGGGTTAACCCCTGTCAGTTTTTTCCCCCCAAGATTTCCAAACGCTGGTCATCGTTAGTTGTTGGTTGTTTTTTTTTAAGTTCCTCTTCTACCTCTGTACATTTAATATTTGATTTTTTTTCTGAACGCATTGGCATATGACACATGTTTGGTCTGTAATTGCACATTGTGTAAGTATTTTGGTATTGTTGCATGATTATTGCAAAAAAGAAAACAAGATGACAACAAAACTATTGAGAGCTAAAGGCACCACCTGTTGGCTTCACTGGGTACAGTGTTAGCTGCCATTATGCAAATGAAAATTCGTTTTTGCTTTTTTATGTTTTTTGTATTTTTTTGTTCCTCAGCTAGAGCTTTGAGGTTTACCAATGGTGAAATTTTGTGTATGCAACTATTTTCACCCACCATGAAGGTAGCTGCATCCCGCCTTCCGGGATGTTTTGTTTTGTTTGATAATAATAATAATGTATGGAATTTATATAGCGCTGAATCTTGTAAAGCAACAAATCAAAGCGCTCAGATGACTTTTTTTTCTTTTTTCGAGGATAATGGAATAAGCACTCATGTGCTTTTTTACATCCAGTCCTCGTGTGTATGCAGTTTTGTAAACTTTGTCATCTGTTCCCACCGGCATACAATGGTCTACTCTTTCGAAAAGCGGAACAGGATTTAACGTGTGCGCAAGATGTTCTGCATGTGTTTGCACACGGGGCCTCGGTTTATAGTCTCTTCCGAAGGACTTTGGGCTTGTTTGGGCTTATGTATGTTGAAAGTGTCAGCTAACGTTCTGCTTAATCCTCTGAATTCAGACATCATTTTTCTTCTTTCTTTTTTTCTTTGGTTCCAGAGAGACAGCAGTATAGCGCGGGGCAGCATTCTGTATGTTGTAGGGCAGGTGTATGCACAGCAAGGCCTGCGTGGGTGAGTTTGAACCAGGTTCACTGCAGTACACACACTAGCTGCCTTTGTACTGCTGTTGTTTTTTTAAATTTTTATTATTGGTGCGTTGTTGAAAGGATATCTAAAAGTAGCTTTGATTTTTTGGGGGTCGGTTTTTTTGTCTGTTTGTTTTGATCTCGTTTCTTGTGCTAGTTCCATGCTGTCCATACAATTTTTTTTTAAAGAACAAATTTCTCTTTAATTTTTTTTCCTTTAGAAAGGCGCTTTTTGCTTTCTTGGTTTTTCTTTTTTTAATTCTTTGGGTGTCGTGGGTAGAAAGGGCCGGGGTTTCATTTTATCTATTATTCTAATCTAATTTTTTTTAAGTGTTCCGTTTTATTTCCTTTCAAGATCTTTGTATTTTAACAGTGTGAATAGCAGTTGTTCATTGAGTATATAGCTGTCTTAATCACCTCGTAGTAAACCAGTTTGAAGAAGCTTCAAGTGTAACGGTTTAACGGTTGCTGGTTATAATTGTAAACAAAATGCGCTTGTCACATGCCTCCTCTCCTGCACCCCCTCCCCACCCCCACCCCCACCCCCAACATCTGATCACCACCCCACCCCCATCCCCCACTTGTTGTTTAGTTGCTTCTGCCCTGCCCCCTCGTCAACATGATGATAAAATATTGGGGTGGTTGTCTGTCATACAGCATACTTGAAAGGGTGCTTGCCTGCTACGTACATGCAGCATGATGAAGCAGATCAGGTGGCCACCCTTTGTTTGGTGTGATGTTGAAATAGGGCTGCTGCACTGCTTACATGCAGCTGTTGCCTGATTATTGCCCCCCCCCCCCCTCTCTCTCTCTCTCTCTCTCTCTCTCTCTCTCTCTCTCTCTGATGTTATAAATCATAAACTTCTCCTTAAAAAAGCTATCAGCTTACAAACTATCTCTCAACACACTCAATTAAATCTTTCGGATGAGACTATAAACTGAGGCTCTGTGTGCGAACGCACGCAGAACATCTTGCGCACACGTTAAATCCTGTTCCATTTTTTGTAAGAGTAGGCCATTGTGTGCTGGTGGGAACGGATGACAAAATGTACAAAACCGCATACACACGGGAACTGGATGTAAAACAACAAACATTAGTGGTTATTCCATTATCCTCGATATAAATAAATAAATAAATAAATAGATAATCTCATCTTTTCTTTCTGATAGACAGCAAAGAGTGTCTTTAAACGCATTTGTCTCCAGTTTTCATCCAAACGTTTATGGTATACCTCAAGGCTCTGTTTTAGGCCCTGTGCTGTTCTTATTGTATTTTCAATTCATTTATTTCATTTATACCACTTTAAGTCACGAGATTTCTCTGCGTGAAATTCGGGCTGCTCTCCCCGGGGAGAGCACGTCGCCACAAGAGCAGCGCCACCCTTCTTTTTTTTTTTTTTTTGGTCTGCAACTGTATTTCTTTCCCTATCAGAGTGGCTTTTTTCTAAGAATTTTGCCAGGGACAACTCTCTTGTTGCCGTGGGTTCTTTTACGTGCGCTGCATAATTTTCTGTAACACACGGGACCTCGGTTTATCGTCTCATCCGAAAGACTAGTGCCCAGACCACCACTCATGGTCTAATGGATGGGGGAAAAGTTTCGGGCCCAGACGGGATACGAACCACCGCACACTTCCGACCCGGACTTTTCGCTTTCTAGACAGGCGCATTACCTCTAGACCACCGATCCATTGTATATCAACAATCTTCCTTTCTTTATAGGAACTCAGTACGAAATCTTTGCAGATGACATCATCTTAGAAATAGCTAAATCAAACGCTCATGAAGTCTATGATACCATGCAAAAAAGTATTAATCACCTTGTTAAATGGACACATTTAAACCATATGGCTCTTAACCCACATAAAATTAAATTTATGTTAGTCACAAACAGACAAAAGTGTCAGAATCTTATCCAGACATTACCAGATCTTAAAATTTCTAATGTAAAAGTTGACCAAGTAGTAAATCACAAAGTTTTAGGTGTAACAATAAACAATAACATATCATGGTCAAAACAGTTTGAAAGACTTACTGCAAATATTACATCAAAATTGTATCAGTTTAGAAAATTAAAACCTTTTTAGACCTTCTTGCAAGAAAACTATTCTATTATGCACATATTCAGTGTAATATTGATTATGGTTCTACACTGTGGGATCTAGCTAGCAAAAATATACTTAAACCATTAATAAGTGTTCATAAAAGAGCCATCAAAATTACCATTGACAAATCAACTTCATCAATAGCATCTGACTACAAACAAGCAAATGTTCTACCTCTCGAAGCAAAACTTCTATACAATAAATGGATTTTTATGCATAAAATACTGCTCGGAAATGCTCCATTTGCTCATATGAACATGTTTACCATTAATGAATATCGACATTCACATAAACTGAACCTTCCTTTTACGACCATTACTCTATGCAAATCTAGTCTAAAGTATTCTAGAGAATGGTTGTGGAATAATTTACCAGAATTCATAAGATCTAAATCAAACTTTAAAAAATTCAAAAACAGGTTGTACATTTACCTTATGGATCTCCCTGACTTGAGCTGTCTATGTCCAAAGATGTATTGAGAACAATATTATATACATAAATATATATTTATATTTCTTTCACTGAAATTATAATCAGAGTATATTTCGTTTCGGTATACATAGCTTTGATGATCTCTCTCTCTCTCTCTCTCTCTCTCTCTCTCCCTCTCCCTCCCTCTCTCCCTCTCCCTCCCTCTCTCCCTCTCCCTCTCCCTCCCCCACCTCTCTCTCATGTTTGTATTCTCTCTGACACTTTTTTTGGTTTTTGAAATGTTGTTCAACAGTATGACTCAAAGAAACATTAGGTGTATATGTGTGAATGCTAACAAACTACTTTTGTCATATCATTATTCCTTCAGGCTCCATAAAGTTTATGTTATAATTATTTTGTTTATGATGATGGTGGTGATGATGATAGAGATGATGACAATAATGATGATAGCGGTGATGTTTATTGTGATTATTATGATTCACTTTGCTTATATTTTGTCTGTTTACTTTCTTTCTTTATTTTCGAGGGCTGGATGTAAAAAAAAGTCTTGTACTTATTCTATTACCCTCAGAAAATACAATTTCGTTATCGTGAAATTTCGTCTCTCTCTCTCTCTCTCTCTCTCTCTCTCTCTCTCTCTCACTCTGTCTGTCTGTCTGTTTGTCTTTCTCTTTCTGTTACTCCATCTCTCTGTGTCTTTTTCTCTGTGAGTGGGTGTGTGTGTGTTTGTGTGCGTGTGTGCGCGTGCGCATGCGCTTGCTTTTGTGAGTGTGTGTGTTTGCATGCATGCGTGCATGCGCGCATTTGCCATTCTGGTTGTTATTACTCTTGCTGATATGACCAGGCTGGCTTGGTAAAGAGAGACGTCAGAGGACTGCAAGTGTACGTACCATCCATGCCCTTCTCTCCCTTACTGATCCTACCCTCTGCCCTGTTCCCCTTTTATTCAGATGTAGGTTCATGCCCAAGTCAGATGTGCTAGGCCCAACTTGCCAGGCGCTTAATGGCAGTGCAGTGCACTTTCGCTCCTATGACAGACAGCAAAGAGTTGCTCTACTGTCTGAGCGTTCAACGAGGAAGAAGATTCAGTTTTATCAGTGACCGTTCACTGTTCATACAGCCTCCATTTAGAACTTGGGTACGAGGATGAGGATTGGTGGTCTGATGATAACATGCCCAGATAGAGAGCAAGAGGTTGTGAGTTCAATTCTTATCTGAAGTTCAGACTTTTCTTCTATCTACTAGACCATGAGTGATGGATGGTCTGGGTAGTAGTCTTTTGGTTGAGATGATAAACTAAAGTCACTGGTGTGTGTTTATGTGTGTGTGTGTGTGTGTGTGTTTGTATGTCTGTGTGTGTGCGTGCATTTTTTAAAAAAATGCCTTCAATTTAACATCTGTTCACTCTCAGTTATATTAGAAAAATGCATTCATGTATGTGTGTGTGTCTGTGTGTGTGTGCCTGTGTGTGTGTGCCTGTGTGTGTGTGTGCACGCGCATGCACCTGCCTTTTCCTTGTTTCAGGTTGTTTGCTGGTATGGTACCCAGGGTGATGTGGATTTCAATAGGCGGTGCCATATTTCTGGGCATTTATGAAAAAGTACGGCGGGAAATGGAACGTATATGGTGATTGTGACACCCCGGAGCATTCTTCATATTGTCATACTTCACTTT
Source organism: Rapana venosa (assembly GCA_028751875.1). Lineage (NCBI taxonomy): Eukaryota > Metazoa > Mollusca > Gastropoda > Neogastropoda > Muricidae > Rapana > Rapana venosa. The sequence goes on from CM054146.1 coordinate 55,733,425, forward strand.
TGGTGGACTTGTCTGAATGATTTTTTTGACTTTTGATGGATCTGTGCGACTGACTTTGGGTGGACTTAAACGACTGATTTTTGCAGACTGGTGTAGCTGGCTTTTTATGATCTTGTATGACTTCTAATAAATGTTTGCAAGTTTTGGTTGAATTTTGTGTCTGCATTTGGTTGACTTGCGTGATTGAATTTGGTGGACTTGTGTGACTTTTGGTGGACTTGCGTGATTGACTTTTGGTGGACTTGTATCACTTGGTGGACTTGTGTGACTTTTGGTGGATTTGTATGAGTTTGTGTGGACTTGTATGATTGACTTGTATGAGTTTGTGTGGACTTGTATGATTGACTTGTATGAGTTTGTGTGGACTTGTATGATTGACTTGTATGAGTTTGTGTGGGCTTGTATGATTGACTTATATGAGTTTGTGTGGACTTGTATGATTGACTTGTATTGGTTTGTATGGACTTGTATGTGGACTTTATGGTTGACTTGCATGAGTATGTATGGACTTGTATGAATGACGTGTGAATTTGTGTGGACTTTATGATTGACGTGCACGAGTATGTATGGACTTGTATGAAGGACTTATGTGAGTTTGTGTGAACTTTATGATTGATTTATGTGAGTTTGTGTGGACTTTATGATTGACTTGCATGAGTATGTAGGGACTTGTATGAATGACTTATGTGAGTTTGTGTGGACTTGTATGATTGACTTGTATGAGTTTGTGTGGGCTTGTATGATTGACTTGTACTGGTTTGTATGGACTTGTATGTGGACTTTATGATTGACTTGCATGAGTATGTATGGACTTGTATGAATGACTTATGTGAGTTTGTGTGGACTTTATGATTGACTTGCATGAGTATGTATGGACTTGTATGAATGACTTATGTGAGTTTGTGTGGACTTTATGATTGACTTGCATGAGTATGTAGGGACTTGTATGAATGACTTATGTGAGTTTGTGTGGACTTTATGATTGACTTTATGGTGGAACTGTGACACTTCACATATCTTGTCGTCATTTTTCCCCTGAAAATTCTGTTGGTTTACAAAATTATGAAAATGGTACATTGAGACGAATAAGTAGTTCAGTGCTCAAGACATTGACCTAAAATCAAAAAGCTGATGCAGATTTTGTGTGTGTTGGTATTTGAAGTAAGGACTGAATCTCTCTGTCATGTAATGCTAAACAGGATTCAGGATGTGGCTATAGACTTGGAAGCTATGAAGTGGTTATGTTGTTACTTTATATATTGTTTTTGTTCCTCAGCTAGAGCTCTGAGGTTCACCGATGGTGAGATTTATGCGTATGACCGTCCCCCTCCCCCCTGCACAATTTAGGCAGGCGTATTCCGACTTCAGGGACGGTGTTTAAACACCACACTTGTGTGCATGCTGGGTTGTTGTTTTTTTCTTTCCGTCATCCGTTCCTACTGCCACACAATGGCATACTCTTCTGAAAGATGGAACAGGTTTTTAATATGTGCCCAAGATGTTCTACGTGTGTGTGCACACTGGGCCTCGGTTTACAGTCTCATCCGAAGGACTGCTGTTAAATACAAATGAAGTTGTACAAGTTTTGTTAGGGTTTCGATATTTTGCTGTGTGTGTAAGATATCATTATTTCCCATCTCAGTGTAAGGCTATTGAAATTGTTGATAGAAAGATACACTTTTTTGATTCGAGAGAAGATTTCTCTAGATTTGAGAGATATATTTAACACTGTATTTATTTTTTAATTATTATCTAGGTGTAATGCAGATGAGATGCAAGTTTTATAATGGTATCCATATTGCTAATGTCTACTTTGAAAGTATGACAAGCAATCAAGCTTGGTTATAGGTAAAATTATGTTTTGTATCTGTTTTGTTGTAAATTCACTGCTCTCTGTGTGTGTTAGGAGGGGTTCTTTGTTATGTGCCATACCTGAAAAAATGAAGCTTTCTGTTCCATCTTGTTTTGTCTTTGATGCAGCAAAAGCATGTAAACGAGAATATGTGTATATACATGCAATATGTCTGTTTTAGGGGATGAATTTCATTTTATCATGGAATGTCCCCACTTCAGACATTTACGATCAGATTTTATTCCCCGACATTTTCCTCAACCCATGTCCAGTTATAATTTTTGTAGGCTAATGAAATGCAATCTTGAGGCCCTGAACGAACTATTATTTGCTGACGACCAGTCCTTGATGAATCCGAACAAAGCAGATCTTCAAGAACACACAGACCAACTCAACACAAGCTGCGAGAGGTATGACATGAAGATCAGTATCACCAAAACAGAAGTTATGTCTGTCAGCAGAAATCCAGGAAAGCTGGAAATCAACATCAACGGCACCCAGTTGAAACAGACCAAAGAATTTAAATACCTTGGCAGCCTCTTCACTGAAGATGGAAAATTGGACAGAGAATAGAAACAAGATGCCAGAAGCAAACGCAGTCAGTTACCAACTCGCCTCCCTTCTAAAAACATTCCAGCATCCCAATGAGCACCAAGGCAAAACTCATCAACGCCATCTTCGTTCCAACACTCACATACCAGTGTCAGGCATGGGCCCTAACAAAAGCCTTAGAGAGAAAATTGGTCGCATGTGAAATGCGCTGCCTGAGAAAAGCTGTCAACAAGACCAGACGTGACAAGATCAAGAATGAGGTGATCAGAGACATGGTCGGACTAACACCAATTCTCCACCATATCGAACAACAAAGGATCAGGTGGTTTGGTCACCTCACTAGAATGCCGCTCAACCAACCAGCCCTACGGGCATACGCCACCAAACACAATGGCTGGAAAGCCAGAGGTAGACCAAGGAGACGATGGAGCGACTCGTGGCTGACGCCCTGCGAGCCCATGACCTGTCACTACATCAAGCCTCCCGCCTTGCTGCAGACAGACGTCTGTGTCTCCCTGCGACGCCGAAAGGCACCAGCGGCAGATGAAAGAAAGAAGAAGAAGAAGAATGAAATACAAATCTCGAAAAGTTCTCCTATCGTCTCAAAAGTCATAAGATCTGCAGTATTTCTTGAAATTTCAATTGTCTTTCACAAGTGTAGATTATGTCTTTTAAAGAAATGTGTATACTTAAAAAAATAGTATTGAGTCTTTAAAACTGTTTGCTTATCATTATGCAATGAACTCTTCCTTTTCAGTTCCAGTTAGTATTCATAGTATTTTTGGGTGTATTGCTGTTAGGTTTATTTTCCTGTTCAATTTGTTTATAATCCTCCATACCCCAAAAGGGGTGAAAGGAATCAAATCTTGAATCTTGAACATTTTCCTCACAGTCACATTTTTTTGTCTATCACGCACGTGCGCAAGCACGCGTGTGTATGTGTGTTGTTGTCTTCAATTTAACTTGTGTTCACTCTCAGTGACATTAGACGAGGGATGTGGAAAATGTAGTGGAAGTTAAAGCAGAGAGGGGAATGGACAGAGAAAAGACTGATTAGGTAACATGTGTATTGGTATTTTCATGCAATTAAAAGGGGGCTAAATCTTAAACATGAGTAAAAATTTTAATTCAACAAATTGTTCACATGAAACAACTATAAAGTAATTACAACAAATACTCTAATGGGCTGTGCAATAGATATTTAACAATGGCAAAGGCTAAGTTTGGATTCTTAAATGCAGTTTCCACAGACTGCTCACAAAATGTGGGTAAAAAAGGTTTTACATTTGTACACTCAAATATGATGTGAGTGTTGGAAATATGTTTCCCACAGAGGCACCTGACATTTTGACAAAATTTTGTTATAAATGCATTTAATTTTATTCTAAAATAATTAAAGTGTATTAACTCTTCTCGTGGTTGCGATATTTAAATGTGTTTGAGAAGGAGACATGTACCAGGAAATAAGGCCATTAGTCAGGCAACTATTTAAAGATCGTTCCTTGAATTGATCTGATTCTCGCCACTTACTCCATGATGTTTGTTCTAATAAACGGTATCCCTCCTGTAGAGATAATGGAACATGCAGTTCTATTGATTCCAAATGATGTCTTGCCCCCCTTTTTGCAGCTCTGTCAGCCCACTCATTTGAAAAAACTCCAAGGTGCGAAGGTACCCAACAAAAGGAGACAGAAATACCTCTTAAACTTAAAAGGTGTATAACATATTTAATTTAAAAAATGATTCTGGATACTTTTTTATTAATTTGGGGATTTGATAGCATACGGTACCGACTTAGAGTCTACACAAAGTAAGATAAGAATGAAGGGAAATACAAAATCAAGAATATAGTTAAGAGCCATAAAAATTGCAACAAGTTCAGCTGTAAATATTGAATGATGATTACCAAGATAGTATGATTTCTCTGTTTTTAGAGCTGGTATGATAAATACTGAACCAGCTTCATTATTTTCTAAAACTGACCCATCTGTATATACTTTTAAGTTGTCAGTATACTTATTTTCAATATGTGGTTGGATATCTGCAACCATGATATTTTGGTTTTCGTTCTTTTTTTTTCACTAGTACATTCTATATCAAAATATGCTTTTTTTATTTTCCATGAAGGGCATGGCAAAGCTTCTTTCTGCATTTCTTATTCATAATGATTAGGTTCAGACTTTTGAAAAAGGTCTGGTACACAAGTATCAATCGGCGTTAAACACGAAATATGTCTAGCACTTTTAGAATAATTGTTTTTGCTTCAACTTCTATTTCACTAGAAACAAAGTTTTCATTTGTTGTACTGCTTAAAACATATTTGGCACATGAAAGTTGTCGGTATTCAGCTAGGGGAAGTTCCCCAATTTCGTAATAAGTTCCTATGGTGGAGGTGTGGAATGGTACACCAAGTGCAAGTTTGTACGCCTTACAATCTATACTTTGGAGTTTTTTAAGTAAATAATTAGGAGCACTAAAAAAGACTTCTTGTCCATAAGACAGCTTGACAAGTGACGTAGCTAAGCATTTCAGAGTGACCATATCTTGTCCCCAAGACTGTCTGGTAACCATTTTAAGAAAATTAATACATTTTCTCGCTTTTGTTAAAATGTATCCAATATGAGCATTCCAGGTCAATTTTGATGTAAGTAAAATGCCTAAAAATTTGATAATATTTGAATACTGAATTAGCTCCCCTCCAATCCTAAACTGTGGTAGTGTATCTGGATCACTGCCATTGTTAAAAAGCCTAATGTGCGTTTTTTCTGTGGAAAATGTCAGACCATTTAAAAAAAAAATTATATAAATTATCTAACTCTTTTTGATAGATCTTTCTGGTATAATGAACCGTCCTCTTTGTTTTACTGCGCTTCATAGTGACATTCATCCACATACATATATCATCATCATATTGTACTAGGATGATATCTTTAGACATGTTTGTGGGTAGATCATATAGCAGTATATTAAACAGAAAAGGTGCTATAACAGAACCCTCTGGTAAACCCATATAGAGTACCCTAGAGTGTGAATATGTATTCCCTACTCTCACTTGTATACTTCTGTTACATAAAAAGCTTTTGATATAATAATAAACATGCCCAGATAATCCAATAATCTTCAATTTATGCAGTAATTTAGCATGCCAGACTTGGTCGTAGGCTTTTCTGACATCAAGTTTTTCTTCTTGCAAACTGTTGTTTGACTTGTGTTGTTAGTTTAACTAGATTATCAATTGCAGATCTGCCTTTTTGAAAGCCTGCTTGATTGATTGAAACTACCTTATTTTTCTGACAATAATATACAATCCTTCTTAGAATGATTCGCTCCATTAGCTTACCTGTGTTAGAAGTCAGTGCTATGGGTCTGTAACTAGTTTTGTCATTTTTAGGCTTTCCTTGCTTATGAATAGGAACAATGATAGACTGCTTCCAGTTTACTGGCATTAAACTTTCTGTCCAACACTTTTGGAAAAGTTTATGAAATAGAAAAATGAATTCTTCTGGTAAATGTTTAAGCATATCATTGGATATGGCATCTAATCCAACAGATGTTCTCTTGTTAGGAAGAGAATGTAATACATCTTTTACTTCATTGATTGTTATTGGGGCATTGATGTATTTGGTGTTATTAGAAAGTGGGTCTTCATATTCTTTTTTGTTCTCTTAAGATTTTCTGTGCTTACTGCTTTTAAGTAAGAGACCTTCAATACGCATGGATTCTGAGAACATATCTGCAAAAGCCTCAGCCTTTTCTGCATTGGATGGAAACTCACTGTTTTTTAGCTTAATCGGACAAGTTGGTAAAGTCACACCTTTTCTCATTTCATGAAATTTTGTCCATACTTTTTAAAGATCTGTATGAATGATATGTCACTGGAACAAAATGACGACCAATATTGTTGCTTTGCCTGAGTTATGACCATGTTGCTATAATGTTTTGCCTGTTTCTGTTTTTCATGGTTTTCTGATGTCTTATTTTTTAGATACATTTTGAACATTAAATGCTTGTTAGTCACTGCTTCCTCGCAAGCAGGTGTCCATCAAATATTCCCTGAACACTTTTTTGATTTAAGTGATTTAATGATGAGAATTGATAGGTACGCAGCTTGAATAATGGCATTTGAAAAAATGTAATAAAATTGGTCAATATTATCAGAATCTAAGCTGTTTGTATTGTAGGCAGCAAGGATACTTTTAAACTTCTCCCAATTGGCCTCTTTATATTTAAATTTTGGAATGATGTCTTTTTTCAGTGTCACAGAGGATTGGCATTTCATTAAATGTAGGTAGATGATCACTTCCCAATGTATCTTCATTTGTTACCCATGTACATTCTGGAGCAAGAGCAGAAGATATCAAAGACAAATCTAATTCTGTATGTGTGTGTGTGTGTTTATGTGTGTGTGTATGTGTGTGCGTGTGTGTGTGTGTGTGTGTTTGTGAGTGTGTTTGTGTGTTTAAAAAAAAAACTTTCATATCGAGGATAATGGAATAAGCACTTATGTGCTTTTTTACATTCAGTCCTCGTGTGTATGTAGTTTTGTAAATTTTGTCATCTGTTCCCACCAGCACACAATGGCCTACTCTTATGAAAAGTGGAACAGGATTTAACGTGTGCGCAAGATGTTCTCTGTGTGTGTGTGTGCATGCACCCACATCTCTCTTCCTCCCTCTCTTTATTTCTCACTCCCTCCTCCACCCCTCTCTCTCATTTGATCTGCATTGACTTACATAATTGTATGCATAATCAGAGAACATTTGTTCTTGTAGAAAACAGAATTGTATTTGTAATGTGATACCTCACTGCTGTTTTGGAGTCAACAAAAAATTGGTTGGATTTTTTTTGTTATGAAACTGTGAATCTGATGACAATAACTCTCCAAGGCAAGGTTGAGGGCAGAAGGAAAAGAGGCAGACCACCAACATCCTACATTTATTTATTTATTTATTTATTTATTCTTTTATTTCGAGGATGATGGAATAAGCCCTCATGTACATTGCCAACATCACTGAGATCAGTGGTCTGGGAGGAGGGCTACAGGAGATCATAGAACTCAGAAGAGACAGAGAGAGATGGCGAACCCTGGTGGCATTGCATGGAGCTCCTACCAATGACAGCAGCAATAGTGACAGTTGAGTTGTGATGACACCAACGAAGAGGTAAAGGACTAGGGTGTAGGTATTTTCATGAAGGCATGTTTTTTTGCTCTGGAAAATTGTCTGAATGAGTCCTAGTAGTGTTGGGGCTTACCAACTGGATTGCGCAGTTTTAGTTAAAAATAATTCCTCTTGCACAGTGATACTATGGACCATAACGATTACTTTTAGAAAGGGAAACACGATCACAGGACCCTGTATTAGGCACAGTGATCGATAATCGATTTCAATCATTGCCAGTTTGACTCCATGGGTACACCATAGCCGTAGCCTGACCTTGTGTGCTGGCTGTCAGCAGGGGCCAGAGAGATGACAGACAGGCCCCTATCCCCCTACCTACTCTGCAGGCAGATCCAGATGGCCCTTGTATAAACATCTAGGGGTGCAGCACTAACATGGACTGCTGTGTTAAAAGCAGCGCCTTTCAGGCTTCCTTCTTGTGTTAAATGTCATTTTGAAAATCCGTTTTATGATAATAAAGAAATACTTTGCAAAATTGCTGTGCTTTTTGTTATCAGTTATGTACATTTTTTTTCATGTTGTAACCGGAAAATATTGAATTTCTTTTTGTTTGTTTGTTTGTTTGTTTTAGTAATCCAATCAAGCAATACTTTAATTTTAAAAATGCTTAAGATTTCCATTGCCTCTATAAAGATTAAAAGAGACTGATTTCAGGAATACAGTACTGGTACATATTCCAGCTTTACCATGGTGATATAACATTTTTTTTGTTAAAGGAAAATTATAAATTCACTTTTGTTGAGCTACTGATGCTAAATAAGGAAGTCACTGTCAACATCTTCCTTCTTGATATAAAGTCTTATGTTGTCTGACTGGGACAACAGCACTGTTCTCCCATTTCCACCCCCACCCCCTTTAAAAAACAAAACAAAAATGTATGGTCGTCTATTGCTGTCATAAGTCAAGTTCCCTCTTTTTTGGTTAATTCAGCAATTCCAACAACAATAGAAATGAATAATGATAATGTTAATAACAGCAGCTACAACAACACTGATAATGATATGATCATTATGATGGTTTACAACTTACTTTACAGCATTTTTAATTGCTTTATCATGGGAAAGAGTGTACACTACAAAATCACACAATTTAAAGCATTACACATAAACTCACAGAGACAACACACCTAGCACCAGCATATTCACACACGCACGCACGCACGAACTCACGCCATGCACACACACACACACACACACGAGCGCGCGCGCACACACACACGCGTACGCACGCACACTACACACACACAAGTTGCAATTCTGGTAATTGACTGCAAATAGAAAATACCAGTTAACTGTTTCTAAATGAAGATGACGAACCGTAATTTACGGACTGTTATATAAAAAAAAGCAACTGCCTTTAAGTAAAATATTGAAAACCGGCAACTGTGTTACTTTTGTGAAACTGAATGATCATTCTTGCAGTGTGACAGATCAGAAATATATCGAACCCATTTGGTCTTTCTTTTGCTATAAATCTCATGACATAGTAGTACTTTATTGAGCATGCATCTTGCCCCCAATAGCAACACTTTACAATTTAACAGTAGGCACTTAGGTAGAGCACCAGCATATTCACACACACACACGCACGAGATGCCTCAGAAGGCTCCTTGGCATCTCATACAAGGACCATGTCACCAACAATGAAGTCCGCAGAATGATCCCTCAACAGGTGCGGGACTATGAAGACCTACTGACCACGGCCAAAAAGAGGAAACTCAGAGGGTATGGGCACGTAACACGCTCAGAAGGACTTGCAAAGACCATCCTGCAAGGAACAGTCCAGGGGAAGAGAAGACGGGGCAGACAGAGGAGAAAGTGGGCCGACGACATCCGTGATTGGACAGGGGAGGACTTCAGTGTCACCCAGGCACTCGCCCACGACCGTGCTAAGTGGAGCCAGCTGGTCCACCGTTCGTCCACCATGCAGCGCCCCTACGACCCTGGCGGGTTACGGGACCAGTGAACAGTGAACTTAGGTAGAAAACTGTTAAGGAGTATGGAGTACCAACAATATGAGAAATGTGTATTGCAGCTGACACAACTGTCTTTATCAGCCACAGCCACATGTCAACTATGTAATCAGTTCTTCTATGGGAGAAGGACTTCCCTTCACTCAGTATGCAATCATTGAGGATGATGGTGAACTGTTTATCTCTGGATGAGTGAATGGCTGAACTCACACCATCCCTGTGTTTCCACCTGAATACAACAAACCTTTACCTGTACCTGGCACTCAAAAGAGTATGCTGTTTCCATCACTGGGAGATTATCAGCTGGGTATTAATCCTGAGGTTCAAATGGCATTTACTTCATGACACATGCTTGGCTGAAATCAATTTTATCTTGCATCATGCAGTATACTAGTTTGAAAGGAGTCATCGTCTTTGAACAGCAGCAGTAAATCATTATCAGCTACATAGCCAGCATCACTTCAGCTATTATTGGGTAGCTTCTTCTTGTGACCAAGGAACATTCCACAGTCAAATATAATCACCCACCCTCTTTCTCAAACCTAGAAAACACTCATGTTTGTCCTCATTAACCAGTCATCATTTGCTTTGAGGAAAGAGACCTAGTGGTGTTGGCCAGACATACTTGAAAAACACACCCACACACATTTTGTCATTATCATATGTGATGAGGCCTTCTCATAGAAATTACTGAGAACTTTTTTATTTTCATTTACAGAGGAGTGTTGACTTCTATATCTGGAGCATAGATATGGCAAGAGAACAGCCATAGTTTGCATACTGGGCTACAGGTCTGACTTTCCAGTTATGTATTTTTCAGCCTGATCACATACTAAAAACTGCAGACATCATACTGCATACTTGGTGCTTGACAAAGTACATGCTTGCTGGCCATGGGTCATACATTTGTGCTCTTCACAACCAAGATTTAGCAATGATGTACTCTAACTATTCCCCTCTCAGACATATGTTAAGAGGAAAAGTGTGCATCAGGTAAGCGAACATTACCATGCTCTTATGGAAGCTAAGATTAGTGCAATAACTTTTATAAATACATTTTGTACTCTTAGGTGCAGGAATTTTGCGAACCTAAATATCCTGACATCCCTGAATTAGAGGACTGCTCGATGGAGAGACTCAATAGACCTCTCACCATTACGAACAATGCTCCTGCTTTCTTACTGCATATTTTGGTTCCTTATGTGGAAAAAAACCCTTATAGGAAGCTCTTCATTGGACAACAGTAATGGCGTGAGGGTTTAGAGGAGAAGCATTTTCAAATATCCCAATGTACCACTTGTTATCAGCTATACCATGAGTGGTAGTTTGATTTTGAATCTTTTTGCACTCACACCTCCCCTCCCCATATATATATATATATTGTATGCAGGCAAAAATGCATGCACACAGTGTACAACAACAAAACCCCAATACTGCACAATGGTGATGCACTCTCCCTCAGGGCAGTTGCCTGGAGTTTATGTAGAATACTATGCACTGCAATGTATCTACATTGTAATGCAATGTGATATTATGGCATACATTTGCTTGATAACTACACCAGAATAAGCATGAATAAAGAAGTTGTATTCACGTTTAAACGAAACAAACCAGAAAAAGAATTATGATACAAGTTATGAGGAGTGCAACCAGTTTATTTATATGGGTCAAAAGAGTCCTAAACAGGTCAAACCTTGCCCTATGTAGGAAGAACACAATTGTTGTATATTAACATAAACAATAATAACAGACACAATTACCTTTACTGACATTCCAGCTGCTTTCTAAGATACGAAGTATGAGGAGGTAACAGAGAAATGTGAGCCCTACTTCTTTCAAAAGACTTGACCTACTTAAGCTGTTCTCAATAAAATGGCTGTTTTTATTCACAAAAAACTAGTTCAGACCATCTTGTGATCCAGAAACAATTGCTGTTATATCATGGCTGAGCAAAAAGTGCTTGTAGATCAAAGACACCAACAAACAGATGAAAAAATCAACTTTTACTAAATCTGACCTAATTTTTGCTGATGTCCAACAACTAACTATAGTAACAGTTTGTTATGTCAAGTGCAAGGTCAGAATTGACACAATGCAGTCTGTAGATACTTTAGCACTCGATGTTTGCATGCAAACCTATCAAAAGGGAGTAAGACTTACTGACCTAATTAAATGTATGGCCATGCCTCCCAGAGGTCACGCCCATGGTGTATCCCTTTCTTATATACTTTAGAAAGGATTTAGGTATCTACATACCAAACTTCATGCACAATAGGTGACATATTCTCCCCTTACCTGCCTGGCTATAGGAATGCTGGTAGAGCTGAAGAATTCTGGTATCAACACAAGGCCTTAGATGGTGGCACTGCCGTGTAGTGAAATCTATCTATCTATCTATCTGTCCCGTAGTCTGCCGACCATGGGGGCACCCTCAAAGACTCAACAACCAGTTCCCTCCATTCCTCTCTCTGTTCTGCCTTTCTCAGGGTTTTGTTGAGTTCTAGGCCTGTCTATTCACTGATGTTATCCTCCCAGCTCTTCCTTGGTCTGCCTCTTCTTCTTCATCCTTGGACAGTGCCTTGCAAAACTGTCTTTGCAAGTCCTTGGATCTTGTGACATGCCCATACCATTTAAGATTACGCTTTTTCATGATTGTTAGAAGGTTCTCATAGGGTCCAATGGTTTGCTGGATTCTGTTGTGCACGCTTTCGTTGCTTATGTGGTCTTTGTAGGAGATGCCAAGGAGTCTCCGAAAGCATCTCATCTCCACTGCCTGTACTCTTCTCTCCAAATCTGCAGTCAGGGTCCATGATTCACAGGCATACAGAAATATGGATATGACAAGGAAGCGCATTAGTCTGATCTTGGAGATAAGTGAGATATTTTTATCTCTCCAGATGGTGTTTAGTTTTGACAAAGCTGTTATTGTCTGTGCAGTCCTGCATACTACTTCTGGCTTGGATCCCTGGTCTGATACAATGGCTCCCAGGTACTTGAAGCTTTGAACTGTTTCCAGCTTCTGGTCATTAACCCTGATATCAGTGCTAATGCCGTTGGTGTTATTAGTCATCAGTTTGGTCTTCTCTGCACTGATTTCTATGCCGTATGTTTTGGAGGCCTTATTCAAGTGTTCTGTTAGGCTGGCAAGCTCTTTTTCTGATACTGCTATTCCATCAATGTCATCTGCGAAGCGGAGGTTTGTGATCGTTCTGCCACCAGTGCTGACTGATCCTTCATGATGTTCCAGTGCATCAGCCATGATTCTCTCAAGGAAGATGTTGAAAAGAGTGGGTGAGAGTAGACAGCCCTGCCTTACTCCAACTGTTGTTCGAAACCATTCTCCAATGTTGTTGTTGTAGTACACTGCACTGGTGGCCTCGCTGTACAGCTGTTTGATGACTCTGATCAGGTTTGCATTGATGCTGTACAAATTCATGGTTGCCCACAAAGCTGCATGCCACACCCTGTCAAATGCCTTCTTAAAATTGATAAATACGTGGTAAAGGTCTTGTTGATGTTGAAGGTACCGCTCACATAGTATTCTGAGGTTGAATATCTGTTCTGTTGTGCTGCGCCCTACTCTGAAACCTGCTTGTTCCTCAGCAATGATGGTCTCTGCTTGTGGCTTCAGTCTATTCAATATTATCCACAGCATGACCTTGCTTGGGTGGCATATGAGGCTGATTGTGTGGTAATTATGGCATTGTTGTAGATTTCCTTTCTTGGGGAGGGTGATGATGAGTGACTGTGTCCATGGTGTTGGCCATTTTCCTGTCTGCCAGATCTTGTTGCAGATTCTTAGTAGGGCGCTGATCATGGCTTCCCCTCCAGCTTAGACCAACTCAGCTGGAATGTTGTCAGCCCCTGCTGACTTCCCCTTTTTCAGCCATCTGACTGCTGTTTCCACTTCTTCTCGGAGGATAGGGTGACTGTCTGTGTCTTTGCTTTCGGGTACATTAAGGACTTCTGGATCTCCTGCGGTTCTATAGTTATACAGGTCGGAGCAGTATTCTGTCCATCTGTTCAGAATATCCTGGTCGTCAGTGAGACACTTCCCATTTTTGTCTTGGATTGTTAAACCTTTTCTCTGTTTCGTGCTAGTCAGGTCTTTCACCAGCTGATATGCTTTCTTGCTATTGTTTTTCTTGATGTTCTCTTCAATGTCTTGGCACTGTTCACCGATCCATTTCTCTTTTGCCTCCGTCATGGACTTCCTGATTCTTTTGTTGACTGCCCTTTATTGTTCTGCTCTTTCTTTTGTTTCATTTTTCTTTTTCTTCAAATCTCTACGCTTGTCGCATAGTTGTAGGATGTTAGGTGTGACCCATGGTTTTTTGACTGGTCGGTGTTTGCAAGAATCTCGCTTGCTGTTTCAGTCACTGCTGTATTGAAACTATTCGTCAGTGTATCTATGTCTGAGTCTATCACAGTGAGTGCTGCAAACTTTCCACTTATCCTTGCTTGAAAAATTTCTAATACCTCTGGGTCCTTCAGCTTCTCGAGGTCAAATTTGATCCTGATGTTGTTTCGCTTGTGGATTTTCTTTAGACGTAGTCAGAAAGTCATCATCACAAGATCATGATCACTCCCTATGTCTGCTCCTGGAAAACTTCGTGTCTGTGCATTGTTAACGCTAGACTGAAACCGTCTTTTCACCATGATGTAATCTATTTGGTTGTGGTGTTCTCCATTTGGGCTATGCCATGTCCATTTTCTGGATTTCTTGTGTGGGCCAAGTGTATTCACTAGCTGGAGGTGGTTGTTACTGGCAAACTCCAGGAGTCTCAAGCCTCTTTCATTTGATTGGTTATTACAATGTGGCCCACAACGCCCTCCCAATCTTTCCATGCATCTTCTCCTACCTTGGCGTTCCAGTCACCTTGCACAACGAGGATGTCTTTCTTGGAGTTTGATTCAGAACCTCTTGTAGCTGGTCTAAATTCTTCTATGGCTTCATCTGTGCAGTCTGATGTAGGGTGTATGCCTGTACTACAGTTATTTAAAGCGGGTTGCTCTCAGCGGATGGTAATAAGTCTGCTGGACAGGGGCTGACAGCTCATGGACGGTGTTTCACGGTGTCTTTGTGAACGAGAAACCCCACGCCGTGTTCATGTTTATCCTGTTTTCCACTGTAGTATAATTTGTGGTCTTCCTGGGTTGTTGTTTCTCCATGTTTTTCCACCTTACTTCGCAGATCCCAAGGATGTACCATTGATATCTGGACATCTCATGTGTCAGTTCTTCCACTTGCCTGCAGCTCTTAGTGTCCGTACATTCCATTGTGCCAATGATGGTGTTGTTTCTGGCACGAATTTTGCTGTGTTTTACATCAGTAGCATATTTTCGACCTCTGTCCTGATGAGCAACAGAAGCGCCGTCCTTGGTAACCCGGGCGACGACCGATCCGGTATGGAAATTCTGGCTGTCTTTATCATGGGTGTGTCTTGGCAAATCAAACCTGGCGGAGCTTATCCCTCTCCAGTGAAATACTGTTTGTAAACAACCAAACAAAGTGTTCTTCAATCCTCCAGGTCCATGAAGTCATGGGTTCGAATCTCAGTGGGCGTCTGGTGAATTAAAGGTGGGGAATTGTGTGATCTCCAGGTCAACTTCAAGTGCAGGCCAGCCTGTGCCTTAATTCCCTTCATGTGTACACATAAAAGTGAACAGCAGAGAACCGCAGGGAGTAGAGGAAGCTGGCTGTAAAATCTTCAATGGTGCCATCACAGTGTACAGGATTATGGTGATAGGTGAAACTGAAAAAGATACACATACATATGCAGAAGATCAAATATGCACTTTAAAGATTGATTCCATCATTCATGTTGAGTGTTCAGTGGGTTACAGAGCACGAACATACCCAGCATGCAACCTGTACAAGAAATGAACTGCTCTGAAGTCAGAATGTGTCGGCTGTGGCCTGTGGGCAGACCTCCTGAAAAGTCACAAGCAGAGGAAAAGACCAGACACTATGGACCCTGCCCGATAAGGGAATGGAGAGAGAGAGAGAACTCAAGAACTCAAGAACTCAAAGATTTTAATGTACTTTAGCCTTTGGCCACAATATATCGACATGTTAGGTCAAAATGTACAGAATAGTTATTATATAGCATGGATTTACAATCTTCGTAGTCATGGAAGTAATAATCTGCATCTAGTACCATACAAACAATCAAAATAGACCCTCAAAGTAACGGACACCTTTCAAAACATCACATCTAATGAGTAGATGCATAAATGTAAACAAACAAAATACTACTTTCATGTTCTTTAGAGGCCTTCAAAGAACTGCACTTTGTCTCCTATTTACTGCATGGAAAACAAATCTGGACAAATTGTGTCTGTGACTTCTATTTAATGCTTTCAAAAGCACATGTACAGGAACTTTTACTGATTCTTTTAGAAATTTACCCCTCAAGTCTTTATAAAGACAACAGTCAAAAATAAAATGGTGCTCGTTTTCAGTTTTGTCTTTGCAGAATGGACAGTTTCTATCCTGTGCTGCCTCACTGTATCGATCTACGTTATTCTTAAGCGGGAGTAAATTCAATCTCAACTGGGTGATGGCAACACGAAAACAGTATGTCTCCATATCACAGACATATTTTTCTTTTTCAAAAACTGGTTTAAATGTTCGATATAAATCATACCTCTTGCGGTCTCTAATGGTCCCATCCCATTCCTGTACAAACAAATCAATTAGTCTCTGTTTAAATGCACACAAAAACATTTTTACATCTCCAACGCCATGCTGCATCCATACAATATTAAATCCAGTCTCACACAAAATTTCTCTTACTCTTGTAGCCCAACACTCTTTTCCAGATCTATCCAATTCAAATAGCATCGTGTAAGCTTTATAGGGTATCTATTTCTATCCATCTGTAACAATTTTAACCAGTATCTCAAGCAGTTAACACAAGGGTGAATAAATAAGGGATATCTTCCAAGCTCTCCGTAAACCTCTTATTTGGTGCTCTTGCAGGGACTCTCCTAGAAAACGTTTACATGCCATTAAATGAACTTTTTCTATGTGCTCTAGTCTCTGCAATCCCCAAATTTCTGATGAATATAATAATATTGACCGAATCTTAGTGTCAAAGATTTTAAAGAATACATTTGAGGTCATCTCTTTATACTTTTGAAAGACCTTATTTAATTGTAAAACTGCTTTTTTCCCCTTTGCTGCTAAATGTGTAGTACCCCTTTTAACACTTATCATAGTTGTAAAGTTAAACCCCAAATAACAGTAATTATTAACCACTTCTAACTTCTCAGAATTGTAAAACCATTTTTCATGCACACCCAAGTACCCCCCTTTTCTGAATACTATCACTTTTGTCTTTTCGGAATTAACACTTAGCTTCATTTTTATGCAGCATTCATGCAACACATTAAGTTGAGTTTGAAGGCCCATGGGTGTAATTGAAAATAAAGCAACATCATCAGCAAACAGCAATATGAAAAGCTCCATATAATCTGGCAATAACAATGCATCATAATTACCCTTTTCTTCAATGTTATCTGCTATCTGATTAATAAAGATGGAAAATAACGTAGGGCTCATAACACATCCTTTCCGTACACCAATAGGACATTCAAACATTTCTGAGAATTCGTGATTTATGCATATACACGACAATAATGATTGATACATAGCTTGTAAACAGGCAAAGAATTGTCCTTTAACCCCTTGATCGTATATACATTCTAAAAGTTTGTTGTGTCGAACAGAGTCGAAGGCTTTTCTAAAATCCACAAATGCAACATATAACTTTTTGCCCTTTTTACTCAAATATTTCTGAACTGTGGCATACAATGTAAAAATATGATCAGCAGTCGAGTAATTTTTGCGAAATCCTGCTTGAGAATCTGAAAGAAAATCATTATCTTCTAGCCATGTGTACAGTCTTTTGTTTAGAATAGTTGTGTAACATTTTGAAATAATACTAAGTAGTGATATTCCTCTATAATTATCAACCATTTCAGGATTCCCTTTTTTGAATATCGGAATGGTAATAGCTTTTGACCATTCTTGCGGAAAAATACCTTGGTCCAAAATAGCATTGAATAGTTTTGTCAAAAATAAATGTACTTCTTCCCCACCAGCCTGTAGCATTTCAGCAGATATATTATCAATTCCACTTGCTTTACCTTTCTTGAGTTTCCTAATGGCTTGAGTGACTTCCTCTACTGATATGGGTTTGTTTAGCACATGATTATTTTCTTCAGATAAGTCAGCTTCAATTGCCATCTGCTCTATCTCTTCATTGCTATTTTGAAACAGTTTGTTAAAGTGGTTAAACCACTCTTGTATACTAATATTGTTATTGATTCTCTTTTTTCCTCCACAACCCATACTTCTTAGTTGGCTCCAAAACTGTGAAGAGTTATCAATTTCTTTTACCAGAGATTCTGTTTTTTGTTTTCTGAATCTTTGTCTTTTCTCTTTCAGTAAGAGTTTATATCTTTTTCTTGCTTCTATGTATAGTAGTCTATCCTCGTCTGCTCTAGACTTTCTAAAACAGTTTAAGCTTTTTCCTGCTTTCCTTTTTTGCCATTTTGCATTCATTATCAAACCATTCAGACTTTTTCTTTCTGTTTGTATGAAATGTCTTTAACATGCACTGACTAGAAGTTTTCAGACATATTACAAAATATCCAAGTCTTGGTCTACATTCTATCCAGAGTATGTGTGGCTAGAATCATTTTGTCCCTGATATCTTTGCTTTGCAACATTGTAATATAATCACTTTTATATTTTTCATTCCATACAATTTTTCGCAAAACAAACTTTTATCTTCAGCTACCTTCCAATTTTTATCTGTTAAACTTTTCTTAATCTGTAATTCCAAAACAACTGGTAGATGGTCTGATTCAGTTAAGCTTTCAACAGTAAGGGACACAACATTAACAGATGAAAGCAAATCATATGATGCAATAAAATAGTCTACTGTACTTGTTCCAGAAGCTGCAATATATGTACAACTGTCATCAAAGTTTTGTTCACTGAGCCCATTTAAAATAATGCAATCAAACATATTACATAGTTCTAATAACTGCTCACCAAAAAGATTGACCCCACCGTCTTGAGACTTTCTCGGGAATTTGTTGTCATCTGAAACATTTGTATCTGTCAAATCAGTATCATCACCCATACAACTGTAATTTTTTGATGCAGTTCTTGCTTTAAGTCGCATTTAATAGAATATAAAAGTCATTCCTCTTTTCATATAAATCTACTAGGCATTGTTCTAACATTTCCATACCATACACACCCTCCTGATTTTTCCAGAAAGGGATTCATTTGGTGGAATGTACGAACAAACAAGCATAATTTCCTTGCTTGTAGAGAAGTTCTTTATCTATCTTGACAAAGTATAGTATTTTCAACTTCTAAGTGAATCTGTTCCACAAAACTGGCAAAAGACTTCTTAATTAGAACAATGACACCCCCTGAATAGCGTCCTTTCCGGGATAGTTTTTTGGCTTTTGACGTGAAAATAATATAATCTTTGAAAATAGGAGAATCAAAATCATTAGCAAGAAAAGTTTCTGTCAAGCACACAAAATCATAAGAGAGAATGAAATTTACAAAGTGGTCATTTTCTAGCTTTGGTAAGAGGCCATTTACATTGTAGTTTAGAAATTTTACTTGATAACTATTTACATTATTTACACATACATCTGACTGAGTTGCTGGACTTTTTGCTTGCATTATAGCTGTATCATGTTCCACGTCATGTACATGTTTTCTTATGCACTGCTTCTTAGGTATTGTGGCCTGGCTGAGTCCCTATGTACTAGTGCATGGAATCCCATTTTCTTCCTGCTCAGATTGAGACATATGGGACTGTTTGTCTCAAGCCTTTGACTGTTTGTGTGCTTGCACTTTTCTGAATGAGTCAACGATGCTGTTTTGACTAGTGCATCTTGCAGACGTTTTAGCTCCTCTACGACTACTGAGTCCAGTACTAGAGATAGCACGTCTCTGACGTAGTGTTCGCACAGAGGACCTTGTCTGTTTGTCTTTTGTGCCTGTTTTGCCACGCCCATTAATCTTAGAGTTACTGCTCTGTTCTGGGAGTTGGTCAGTAGTCATGTCTGGTCCTTTTAGGTCTCCTGTGTCGAAATTGTTTGTCTCCTTTTGTCTGTCACAAGTTATGTCCTTGTTATGTTGTTCTGTACTTTGTTGAGGTTCACTATTGTCATCTGATTCTTGCTCTGTGTCATTGTTCCTGAGAATCTCAACATGAGCCTCAACATGAGCCTCAACAGGAGCGTCAGTAGTCTCTTCCTCTCTCTGAAGTCTGTAACATTATCAGTAACTCTCACTGAAACATCATCCACCGTAACACTGTCATCATTGTCACTGTCTTGTCTGTCAACCAGGTGCTTGCCCAAAGTTCTATGTACAAGATCTTCACTGCATTCTGTTTCCAGATCAGAGTACCTGTCATCCTTGTCCATCAGATTGAGTCTGTCATTGTCATGGTGGTCAAAGTCACTGTGAGCATCAGCATCATCAGGGCTGACAGTCTGTCTGACAGGATCTCTCCTGTTGTTCCCACAGCTAGGCTCCTGCCCCCTTGACTTCTGAACAGGACGTCTTGAGGCACTGGATTCCCTCTGGTTGTTTTTCAACATGACCACCCTTCTGTGGTCTGATGTGGTGTAAGACTGTGAGGGCCTTCCATACCTTGTTGCTTCACTGTATGACTGGATTCCAGGAACCACTGGTATGGTGGATGTTCTCCTTGCCTCTGGGTATTGAGTGTTCTTCCAGTCTCTTGGTCTGTTGTCCCATCTGTCATTCCATCTTCCACGTGTTTCTCTGCTATTCGAGTAGCCTTTTGTCATGTTCCTCCTCTCCTCTGATTGCCAGGGCATCAGCTGGTAGCGATGCTGTGATGAACTGAACTTGTTATAATGTCTGTCTTCAGACCAGTTCATGCTGTCATCAGGGACCTTGCTGACCTCGAACCTGCTTGGTTGGTGGCCATTCTGGTTCCCATTAACCTTTCTTGACATAGGTCCATTGACGTGCAGGTTTTCTGTCTTCCAGGACTGTCTATTTCTCTGGCCTGGCTGTGGCTGTGGCCAGTCTTCCACATGTCCTTTATCCTTTGGGGTGTAGTGCCATTCAGTGCTATACCTGGATGAAGAAGCTGGTTGTCTGTCCCTGACTTGCAGCTTTCCATTTTGTATGTAGGCTATTTTCCCCTGCCCTCTGTGGAAATCAACCATGTCCCGTTGTCGAGTGGTGAGGTCAGAGGCCACCCGTATACCACGTCTCCTCAGGCTGTCCCTCAAATCTCCATCACCCAGCACCGCCATCTTGTCCATCCACCGATAGAACTGGACAAGGATGGGACGAGGGTCACTTGAACGTGGTCTCTGCCTCCCTATCCGGAAAGCTCTGGCAATGTCTCCTTCACTCCAGCCAGAGCACTGGCTATGGTCATTCAGCAGGTCAACAACCATTTTGAGTGGTGGCATATTCATCCTCCCACTGCTGTTCCTCCACATTCATGATCTTGACACTGCAAGCTTTCAGGTTCTGCTCTGTGGCTTCCAGTCTTCTCTCTACTTGATCCAGTCTGTCCATGATACTTCTTTGTCTTCCTTCATTTCTTTTAGTTCTTCACTGTTGTGGGTCACCATTTCTTCCAGATGAGAAATCTTTGAGAAGAAACGTGATAAACTATCCTTAAGGGAGCAGAATCTCTCATCCATGTTTGTTTTCATTGCTGCAGAGTGAAGGGCAAAGCCCTGCTGCATCTGTGCCAGGCGCCAGTCAATCATCTGCAGTAAACTGGCTGGATGGGGTGCGTAAGTATTCTCAGACATTTTCCAGGCGCCTGTGGTACACTTTGCTGTAAACAGTTTACAAACAGGCACTTGTCCTAGTGTTTAACAATGTCAACACACAGACTTGATGCAAATGTGAGCTAGTATTTAAGAACTTTTGATAATCTTGTCAAATGCCTATGTATTTACCTTCTCAACAGAGTTCACATTTTGAACTAGTATGTAACCTTCACCTACCCCAACACTTGCGATTTTTCTCCAGTTGGGCACGTGCAAAGTGAGTTTTGAGCTTGAGGGCAATATCTGGACTTGAATTGTTGTCCCAATGAAAACAAACTTGAAGGTCTTTCTTAGTTTCTTATATGATTAGTAAAATACTAATTTTGACCAATCCACTGACCCTTGCGATTGACTGTTCACGTATTCAGCTAGGCGCACACCTTATGTACAATTCTGCAAATTATTGCATGGACCACCGCACTCAAACTGGTACAATTTTGCAAAAAAGTGCAGAGCAATTTAACACGTCCACTTCACTCAGGCTCCCCTGAGAGAGAGAGAGAGAGAGAGCAATGAACAATGAATGGCTTTTTAGCAATTTTTTTTTCATTTAGGTGTATGGCTATGAATGATTGTGTGTGTGAGTGCTTATGTGTGTGTATGCATGCGCGCACCCGTGCGTGCATGCGTGCGCGCACTCGTGTGTGCGTGTGTGTGTGTGTGTGTATGTGTGTTTGTATGTGACTGCATACAATCTTGATATCCTCCCCCTCCCCTAATTATTCTACTCCTGCATTAAATTAATCAGTGAGATAAAAAGCTTTACAAATCACCACGAACTAATGTTTCTCTTCGTTATACAGCCAGCTTGAGGAAGGAAACGGCTTTGGGGGTGGGAGGGTAGGGATAGGGGTGGGGGGGGGGGGGGGGGGGGTGGGGGGGGGGGTGGGGGGGGTAGGAGGGGGGGGGTTGTTGGGTACAGAAAAAAATTTTTTTCATCAATTTCCTAAATGGTTAAATAGTTCAGAACTTTGGATTATGCGCTATTGTTATTGTTATTGTTGTTGGGTTTTTGTATCAGTTTTTTTGTTGGTTCATTTCTTTCCCTCTATTTGCTGATTGATTTGCATGTTTGCGTGTTGTTTGTCGTTCTTTAACAAGTACATTAGCGTTTTTTATCCATGTGTTAATATTTGTTTCAATATGCGGAAGTGTGTGTAGTGTGTGTGTTGTGTGTTGTGTGCAGGTGTGTGCGCGTGCGTTTGCCTGTGTGCTAGCATGCGCGCGCGAGTTCAATTTTGTCTTGTGTTTACATCTACAAATCTGCAAATATAGATATTTATCGGATAACCTTATGGTTGCATAAATTGTGTGCTTTTATATTGTGCAGAGAGCTCATTTGCATACACGTTACTGTGTAATATAGTATCAACGACAGTGTGTGACTGTGGGTGGATAGTTATTTGTTTCTTACTGAATAAAATATTAAGTTATTTATAAATCGCTTTTATAAGTATAGTATACTATAGTATATAGTATAGTATGATATAGTATGGTATAGTACAGTATAGTATAGTACACACACATAGTACTCACACTTATAGATAGATTGACAGATACATAGATAGATAGATAGATAGGTAGATAGATAGATAGATAGATAGATAGATACATAGATAGATGGATACATAGATAGACAGACAGAGAGATAGACATAGAGAGAGAAAGAAAGGTGGGGATTGTCCCGGATGCATTTAATTCACAGCCACATAACATGCATTTTGGAAAATAAAATGTTAAGTATTTTCAGAATGTATATTCATTTCTGACAGGCATTTGAATACATCTAAACCTGTCGGAGTTGTTTGCATAAGACTGATTAAGTACATTACGATGTAAGGAATGTGAGAGGGGAGAGAGAAGGGGTAGAGAGGGCAAAGAGAGAGAGAGAGAGCGACAGAGAGAGAGAGACAGAGAGAGACAAAGAGAGATTTCTATGTGAATTGCATCCGAGATGTGCACATACTCACAGAGAGAGAGAAAGAGAGAGAAAGAGAGAGGGAGAGAGAGAGAGAGAGAGAGAGAGAGAGGAGAGAGAGAGAGAGAGAGAGAGAGAGACAGACAGACAGACAGACAGACAGACAGACAGACAGAGAGAAACGGAGACAGACAGAGATTACTATGTGATGTGTAGCCAGATCTTGTGCACATAGAGAGAGAGGGGGGAAAGAGGGAGGGAGGGAGAAAGAGGGAGGGAGGGAGAAAGAGGGAAAGGGAGAGGAGAGGGTGGGGGAGGGAAGAGAGGGGGGACGGGGGGGGGAGAGGGAGAGAGGGAGAGAGAGGAGAGAAAGAAGGAGAGGAGAGAGGAAGAGAGAAAGAGAGAGAGAAAGGGGCAGCAGAGACAGACAGACGACAGGCGATGTGTACCGAGATCTTGCGCAATATCTACACTAAACGTCATTCATGAACAGAACTCTACAAAGACGGGTCGGGGGTTTTGTTTTATATTTGTTTTTTCTTGGGGCAGGTTTGTACAACATTTCAGATTTGTAGAAATTTCACATTTGTATCACATTCGATTTGTAGAACATTACAGATTTGGAAAACATTTCATCGATGTGTATACATTTCATAAAGGGGTTTGAAAACCCCTGTTAAATCTTCTGCCGTTTCCCTTTTCTATTAGCTGCGAGCCGGGGTACCCAAACCCCAACTCCAGCCTTTTTTTTGGCTGAAGGGGGGGTAGGCTTTTCCAAGCTCTGCCACAGTGACCAATGCAGCCCACTGACTTAGTTTGTATTGAATTTTTCATGCCTTTTGAAAATTATCAGAATGATTTTGTTCATTCCTGTAATGTTTCAAACCAGAAGTTCAAAAGCGTTTTAGTTCCAGCCCCTGTAATCTTTACAGCAGAAAGCACGACACCTTTAATGGGAGGTGCAAAACATAGCTTTTATGTTTTTAAAAGTTGTCAAACTTGTTATTTTTCTCAGGAAAGAAAATCGTTTTTGAGTAGCCAATGTCAGTGGTGTGTGCTCCCTCTAAAAACCCGCAAAACCTAGAAAATTTTTAGGTTATTCATCAATTTTTACGGGCTGTCAAGAAATACAGGAAAAAAAGGAAGAATGTGATTAAAATAAATTTTTGTTGTAAATTTCTTCACCCTATAAGAAAGGGCATCAAAATCTAAAAGGATTTCCAGCTTTTACTTTCCCGCAGGCTATGTTGGAAAAAAAAAAAAACCAAATTTTAGCTACAATGGGCAAACAGAGATGACAAAACCAAGTAGTTTTTGTTTTCAATTAAAAAATTTTAAAAAGGCGTCGCAGTAAAAATGCTTCCTTTGCATCAGTACTTTAAAAAAAAAGTACCATCCCCTAAAAAAAAAAAAGAAAATAAAAAAAAAATAAAAGGGGAAAAAAATTTAGGTCATTAAGTTCAAGAAAACTATACAGGTTTTAAACAATGTCAAAGCTGTGAATGACAAGACAAAAATTCAAAAAAGGCAAGCCCTTTAAATACAAGACTAGCTGTCCACCAGCATTGCTTGCTGAAAGGCACGTTTTTCTTCAGCTTGAACACAGTGATTTAAAGCTTCCACAACAAAAAAATACAGCCAAGTGTTTTGTACAACTGCTTGTAAAAGTTTGCGACCAACTATCAAAAAACAACAACAACCAGACTAAACGACATTTTCTAGATTTACACAACGCAGGTTTCATTTGGGTACAAAGGTGAAAGCAATAGGACAGGCTGAACAAAATCCGACAACCTGTACCACACTGTAGTATCACAGTGATCTGCTAGAATACACTATTTCACAAAAGTTGCTACACAGGAATTTTTTTTTTACTGCAGACATGTGAAATGGAAGTTCCATACTTGCAGAAAATTAGCACAAATGGACATAAGCGATACAGTACAAAGGTTGGGCAAATGTGAGAAACCAGAAATCCATATACAAATCTTTCCCTTTAGTCTTGCCAATACAACCAGATTTTGTTGGGTTTTCTTGTGATTTTTGTGAGGCCTCCAACATTTACTCCCACTTATTCTTCTCATTATTATCATCTTTATCCTGTTTTTCTTTGTATGAAAATCAAGGACTGCTAGGAGAAATGCAGATGGAGCAGTCTATTAATGGGCTGGGAGTGCTATGACCTGGGTAATGGGCATGTCCCTGACCTACGGCAAAGCTAAAGGCAAGACGAAATAAGGCAACATGACACACCACTACAAGATTTTCGCAATCTTATTATGCCCATAATAAAATGAAATACAACATGTTTTCTGGTTCAAGTTTTGTAAAGCGAAGAGGAAAACTTTTTCTAATATCAAAGAAATAGGTAAAGATACTCCCATAGCCTATGCAGTCGTTGGGGAGCGAGGTGTCGGAAAACAAGCTTCTCTAAGGGCCAGCATCTTAAAGGCTGCGCCCATCTCCTCTCATCGCTGCTTTACCTTCCCTGCCCCTAAAGAGGGCAGGCAGCCATTTACAACTGGGTGAACTGGGGGACTATACGGAAGCCGAGACGCACGAACGGTCGTCCTTCCCCACGCTCAATGCTGCTTAACCTAAACTTGGGGAGAGCGAGTGCTCTGATCACTGAGCTATGACATTTTCTAACGAAAGGTTGGTAAATAAAATGTACACGGACCGTTTTCTTTTATAAAAAAAAATACAGCGGCTTTTATTGCGCGATGCTTCAATGCTTTACTTCCATCATTTCCAAAATTTCGGGGGATTTTTTCTTTACTATTCAATTTTCAAATCCGCACAACAGCTGAAAAGATTTCTTTAACACAACGGGCGCGGAAGATAATGCTGGTGATGACAAATGCCTGTGGTATACCATTCCGTAGATGTGCATGCAGAACAGACAGACAGACAGACAGACAGACAGACACACACACACACACACACACTCTCTCTCTCTCTCTCCCGCTCCCGTTGTTCTCTCTCTGACTACCTCCCTCTCTCTCTCCGCATTTTCTCTCCTTCCCTCTCCCCTCTCTCCCATTCCGCTCTCTCTCTCTCCCTCCACGACTCGCTCTCTCCTCTCCGCTCTCTCTCTCCTCTTCTCTTTCTCTCTGCTCTCCCCCCCCCCCCCACTCCTCTCTTCCTCTGTTTCCCCCCCCCCCTCTCTCTCTCCCCCCACCCCCCTCTCTCTCTCTCTCTGAGGGGGAGGGATAGCCTGGTTGGTTAGAGAGTTGCGCATCGCGCTCGTGATCTGCTGACTCCGGTTCGAGTCTCGTTCAAGCGGAAATTTTTCCCTCTGGAATTAACATCAGTGCCAACTCCACTCCTCCAAAAAGTTCTTCGGATGCGACTCTAAACTGAAGTCCTGTGTGCGAAAGGGACGCAGAACATCTTACTCTAAAACCCCACCCCCTCTTCCCACCAACTGTTTGAAGAAAGAAAATTTTGAGCCATTGTGTCAGCTTACAACCATTTTATCTTCCTGCCATTTGTGTCCACATGTGGGGGCCAGGGTTAGGGTTGAGGTTAGACAAGTGTGAGTGTCAGTGTTATTCAACAAGCATGCAAGGGTTGTCTGTCAGCTGGTCGGTCTGAGGGACATGTGGACACAACTAGCTCTTAGACAAACGGGTGTGTAGCTGTAGACACAAGGGTACATAGCTCGCAAAAGCATGGAGCTATGCATCAAAATCACCAGTCCTGTGAACAGGTAAGGCTGTGCATTGGACTTCGGTGTCTGCAAATTTCTCAGGTGTACTATCTTTTTCCTACCCCGCTGAAAAGTCTTTCGAATCAGACTGTAAACAAGGAGGTGCCGAGTGTGAACGCACGCAGAACATCTTCCGAACACGTCAAAACATTTTCCGCCTTTCCAAAGTGTACGCCTTTGTGTGCCGAGTGGGAAAGGGATGACTACTCTTCACAAAAAATGCATGCACACGGGAGGCTGGATTTTTTTTAAAGCACTGGGTAAGTGCTTATTCCATTATGGTAAAAACTGAAACAATTTAAAGCCTGAAGCATTTTTGAGCAAGCTGCTTTAACAATTTCGCTGTCGCCATGAAATCGGAGACACTTTTGAACAAGCGCCATCCGTTTAAAAAAGAAATCCGAGTCCAAAATAAACAGTGTAAGAAAAATAGCCATCCTCTTTTTTTCTATCTCACGGCTCTACCGACCCCTCCTAAGCATCCCTTTCCCTTCCTTACCGCTCCTTCCAACCGGGGTACCTCCTCCCACACACACACACACACAACACACACACACACACACACACACACACACACACACACACGCACATGCACGCACACACACGCACGCACACACACACACACGCACGCAGGCACGCACGCACACACACAAGCACACTCACGAAACTCACGCACACACACAGACACACGAAACGCGCACGCGCGCACACACACACATACACACACATGCATGCACACACGCACGCATGCACACACACAGAAAGAGAGACAGAGAGAGAGAGACAAAGGGAGAGACAGAGACAGATAGAGAGAAAGCGTGGAATGATATACCACTGGTAAAATTCATCACTCAGATTTGTTAACAATACCCTGAAACTCGTTACCAGTTTTGCTATCATAAAAAAAAATCAATCTTCTGACTTGTACTCTCTCGAATTTCCAAAGAATTATCAGAAAACTTCAAAGTTGAACTGCTCTCTCGGAATTTTGCAACGAACAGTCCTGGGTAGAGTTATCTCATGACCAGGATCCTTTGTAAAGTCATTTCTGGGATTTTTTAAAAAACTCGCCGCCAAAATCATCGACTACTCAATTGTCTCATTTTCCAATTTCGATTTTTGTGGTCTCCGACAGTGAGTTTCCCAACGGCTGCATAATTTATGGAACATATTTACCTATTTTCTATCTATAAAAAAAAATTCCCTAAGGGATTTGGGGGGGGGGGGGGGGGGGGGGGGTCAGTATAGATAGCATCCCCCTTCTGGAAAATCTGTGCAAAGAATTTCCCCCTTTTCTATCCCTCTCTGTTTCTGCCTTATTCATTTTCTTCATGTCATCCCCTTTATATTTTTCCTTCTTGGTCCATTCTCGTGCCTTTTATTCCAGAAAGGCTTAAAAGATAACAGTTCTCTCCCATGCTGAAGTGGGATGTGCTGGACCCGATTTGACAGGCGTTTGACGGCAGCGCAACGCATTTTTGTTCATATGACAGACAGTAGTTGGAGGCACCGTGGTCGAGTGGTTTAGGCGGTCAACTCGTGATCCAGAGGTCGCGGGTTCGATCCCCGCTCGACTCGGTGTTGTGTCCTTGGGAAAGACACTTCACTCCTATTTTCCTCACTCCACCCAGGTGTACAAGTGGGTACCAGCTCTGCTGGGGAAGTATCTGGCGACAGACTAGCGTCCTGTCACAGGGGTGGTGAAAAACCATCAGTTCGCTTAACGCTACAGAAACCGGGATAGGCTCCGGCTCTATGGGCCTTCTGGCTCGAAAGAACATACAGACAGTAGTTGCTGTCCGAGCTTTTGAGGAAATAGGGGAAAAAATATAAAGCATTTCGAGGGATAGATTATCGTGAAGGTATTTTCCTAATCGTTTGGTTTGATTCTTCTAAGAAAACAAAAATGTTTGCTAGTCCCGCAAGACGTATGAAGACAACAAGTTCTTTGAGAACTAACCAATAACTTGGATTCAGTTTTAAAAAATCCAATCCGATCCAATCTTGTCCTCTTCCTCGTTGACCGTTACCTGTAGTCTGGAACTGGTCACTTCAGGCCGTTGCGCTGCTTGGTACTTTGGTTGGGCACCAGAACCCCTGAAAACAGCATCAACAACAACCAACCTTAGCAATCCCCACAGTTTACACGATCAAACATATCAATTCAGTCACTTCAAAATGTATCAATGCTATCTAAAAACCCCCCGCCTCACCCCCACCCCCCCAAAACCTGCGCATTTGAGCACGTTCACCGTTCCTAAAGAGGGATGGGGGGCGGGAGAGCCTAGTGGTTAGAACATTGCACTCGCAATCTGACGATCCGAGTTCGAATTCAAGGGGATTTTTTTCTGGAGTTAACATCAGTGCAGACTCCACTCTCCCCAGAAATACTTCCGACAAGACTATTAATCGAGGCCCCGTGTGTTGACGCACGCAGAATATCTTGCGCTCACGTTAAATCCTATACCTCTTTTCGAAAGAGTAGGCGATTGTGTGCCTGTGGGAATAGATGACAAAATTTACAAAACTACATACACACGGGAACTGGATGTAAGAAGCAAGTGAGAACTTATTCCATCATCCTCGATATAAAAGATTTTTTTTTAAGCGGTGAACGTGATCTCAGAAATTCACACGTAAACAATGTCCCCCTAGTCATTTTCCGCTACATTTTTGTCAGATCGCACAACTAATTCGTATAGTTATGGAGTAAGATAAGTCAGAGTCAGAGTCTGCCATATTTAAAGTAGAGGCTTAAATCAAATCAGGAGCGGAATAGCTTAGTGGTTAGAGCGTTGAGCTCATGATCTGATGGCCCGGGTTCGAGCCACTACAGAGACGCCCGTTTGTGGGGATATTTGCCCTTGGCATCAGTACCGATGCCATTTCCCCGAAAGTCCATCGAATGAGACTATAAACCAATTCCACTCCCCCGGAAGTCCTTCGGATGAGATTATAAACCAACTCCACTCCCCAACCCTTTTCGGATGAGACTATAAACCGAAGTTCCGTGTGCGAACCCACGCAAAAACATCTTCCGGAAATATTAAACCCGTTCCATCTTCCGTAAGAGTAGGCCATCTCGTGCCGGCAGGAACAGATGACAAGATGTTAAAATACCCATTCGCGCCAACTGATGTTTTATAGACGTCATCCCGAAGTCGGAATGTGGCTACCTTAATGGTGGGTGAACGGTGGTCTACGCAAAATATCACCATAGGCAAATCGCGGAGATCTAGTCGAGAAGCCATAAAGAAAACATCTTATCAAGAAAAACATGACCCGAATGTTGTGAACAACAAAAAGGCTTCTGCAGCAAAGACATTGTGATTATTTCTATCAGCTTCAACATATTGCAGAACATCTTGCGCACACGTTAAATCCTGTTCCGCTTTTCGTAAGAGTAGGTCATTGTGTGCCAGTGGGAACAGATGACAACATTTGCAAAACCGAATACACAAGGGGACAGTTTGTAAAAAAGCGAATGATTGCTTTTTTCATTATCCTCTAAGTCAAAGAAAATAAAAAATAAAAAAAATAAAATAATAAATAAATAAATAAAATAAAAAAACTTTTGGATTCTGTTTGTATTGACCAGGGAAACCCAAAATCAGTCACCTAGATTTGCCTTGGGTTTTGTGGTTTGTTGTTGGTTTTTTTTGGTGGTTTCATATTAGTGGAGGTTGGGGGGGGGGGGGGGGTGGTAAAGAAATTGTTTAAGAACTGATTCAAACTGCAAAGATTGAGACTATAAACCGTGGTCTTGTGTCCGAACGCGCGCTGAAAACATCTTGCCACTCGTTAAAACCCATTCCGCTTTTCGAAAGAGTTGGCCTTTGCGTGACGGTAGGAACAGATGGCATTTCAAACAGAAAAAGAAATGCGCGTGCACGCTGGTATCGTATTTAGCCACGCAGAACATATATGCACATCAAAACCTGTCCTGCTTTTCGGATGAGTAGGCCTTTTTGGTTCGGGTGGGAACGGATGAAGAAATTTACAAAACTGCATACATACAGGGACAGGATGTATAAAAGCACACCAGTGCTTATTCTGTTATCCTCGAAATAAAATAAAATTTAAAAAATAAATAGACATCATTCCTGAAGTTAGTTGAAAGGAAAAAAAACGGTCGCATGTGCAAAATCCCATCATTTGTGAACCTCGAAGCTCTAGCTACCAAACGAAATATAAAAAAAAAAGACAAAAAAAGACTATTTCATTGATGACGTATTCAGAACTATGATGCGGAAATAGAAAATAGCACTCTTGGTAAAAAGACCAACATGTTTTCAATGATATCCAGGGGAGGCTATATTTTCTATTTGTGGATCGGTGGTCTAGAGGTAATGCACCTGCCTAGAAAGCCAGAAGTCCGACTGAGGTGGTTCGATCCCTGTTTGTGCCCGAAACTTTACCCGCATTGGGTAGACCGTGAGTAGTCCTGGTCTGGGTACTATTCTTGTGTGCATCACCCATTTAGCGCACATAAAAGAACCCACGGCAACAAAAGAGTTCTGGTCAACATGTTGTAGGAAAAAAGCCACACCAATAGGGAAACGTACATATGCAGACAGGAAAAGGAGAAATCATGGGTGGCGCTGCTCTTGTGGCGACGGGTTCTCCCTGGCAAGACCAGCCCGAATTTCAGGCAGATAAATATTATTTGAGGGGGTATACAATACAATTTAATATTTCAACACCACACTGCTATTAGCTTTTCCGAACGTCATATTTTATTTTTTAGGTGGTTAGATTTCCATGTCAATATCTAAGAATATAAATGAAATGATTTTTTCACTTGACTTCAGTGCAATTCCTGTATGCCCCCAACACATTTTTGCCAAGCTTTATATTAAAACAGGAATGTTTGCAATGAAGCCCAGTAATTATTGAAAGTATGACTTTGTGCCGGTGGATGTGATAGCAAAATGACTAAAGTGACATGTGTGTTTGTCATGAAGAGTTCATAATTTAGGGGTCTCAAGATTAAATCTCAACAGCACTTGATGAATTAACTTCTCTCCTTCGGATGAGACTATTAAAAGGTGTGCCATGTGCGAACGCACGCAGAAACATCTTGCCCACACGTTAAAGCCCATCACCTATCGGAAGAGTAGTTCATTGTGTACTGGTGGAATGGATGACAACATTGACAAAACTGCATACACACAAATATCACTTTGGAGAGAGAACCTTGAAGCTGTAACAGAGGAACCACTCAAAAAAATATGTGTACTTACATTTTTGAGTTGTGCATACTGTTCTGGCGACGATGTTGCTCCGACGACGTTGTTCTTGATACTGCTCCGATGATGTTGCGACAATATTGCTCTTGATACTGCTGCGACGATATTGCTCTTGATACTGCTGCGACGATATTGCTCTTGATACTGCAGCGACGATATTGCTCTTGATACTGCAGCGACGATATTGCTCTTGATACTGCTGCGACGATATTGCTCTTGATACTGCTGCGACGATGTTCTTGATACTGTTGCGACGATATTGCTCTTGATACTGCTGCGACGATGTTGCGACGATGTTGCTGTTGATGCTGATCCTACGACGATGTTGCGCTTGATACAGCTGCGGCAACGATGTTGCGACAATGTTACTCTGTTACCGCTGCGGCAACGATGTTGCGACAATGTTGATCTTGATACTGCTGCGGCGATGATGCTGGTTCTTAATATTGTTCCAGCGACGATGTTGCGCTTGATGCTGCTCCAACGACGATGTTGTTCTTGACGCTGCTCCGATGACGATGTTGTTCTTGACGCTGCTCCGATGACGTTGTTGCTTCGATGATGTTGTGCCTAATAACTGCTCCGGCGACGTTCTTGATGCTGCTCCGACGATGCTCCGACGATGATAATGCGCTTGATACTGCTCCGACGACGTTGTTCCTCTTGATACTGCTCCGACGATGTTGCGCTTGATACTGCTCCGACGACGATGTTGCTCTTGATGCTTCTCCGACGACGATGTTGCTCTTGATGTTTCTCCGACGCCGATGCTCCAATGATGTTGCGCTTGATACCGCTCCGGCCACGATGTTGCGATGATGTTGCGCTTGATACTGCTCCGACGATGATGCGGTTGATGCTACTCCGACGACAATGTTCCGCTTGATGTTGCTCCGACGGCGATGTTGCGCTTAATGCTGCTCCGACGATGATGTTGCGCTTGATACTGCTCCGACGATGATGTTGCGGTTGATGCTGCTCCGACGACGATGTTGCGCTTGATGCTGTTCCGACGACGATGTTGCGATGATGTTGCGCTTGATACTGCTTCGACGACGAACTCTTGGTACGATGTGGTGTTGATGCTAGCTCTTGATGTGTTGATGCTAGCACTTGATGCATTGATGCTAGCTCCTGATGCGTTGATGCTAGCTCTTGATGCGTTGATGCTAGCTCTTGATGCGTTGATAGAAAATGTTGAGAGTCACAAGCCCAAAACTGAGATATGATCCCCATGACCACTGTCGACACCAATGCCAGACTTCTGAGGAATCGGAGTAAGAAGGAAGAGACCCAGAAGGTAGAGAAAGTGCTTGAAGACAATGTTTGGGGGCGTGAGGTGTCCCTTCCCCTCATGCCGTTGGTAACGTGTCGAAGCCGGATGCGCTGGGCCTGACTCGTCAGGCGTGTAGCGGCAGTGCAGCGCACTTTCGCTCCTATGACAGGCATCAGTAGTTTTTGTACGAGTGTTTGAAAAAGGGGAAAAAAAGAAGAAGAAGAAGAAGAAAAGACGGGGTTTGGTAAAAATGTCGGGGGGGCGGATGTTTCGTCGAATCAAATCCCTAAAGTTTTTTCAGAGAGGGGAGGTCAAAATTGACCCCAACTCTATCCCTAAGCCCCTAAACTCCTACCCTTCCTGTTAAAAATCCAGGGGAAGACGAAAAAGGCCGTGGATTTTTTAGACCCCTGGGCATGGGAAACCGGGCCCATGATGCATATTTCTGCCCTTCAGGGATTCGGTGAAAAATTTTCTCCTTTTTCCCCTTTAAAAAACCCCTTTCAAGCCCCTTTTACATCCGACATGGTTATGGTCGGGGGTTTGGGGACAATGTTCGGGGTCATGCGCTCCAACTTTCGTGGCCGTGGAAATTCCCTTTAAATCCCCGGTGAGAAGGGTGTTTATCACGGGTGAAGTTTCTGGTGACAAAGCCCAAAGGGGAATTTTTGGGGGAAAAATTTCCGGTTCTTAAAAAGGGGAAATTTTTGGGGAAGGGTACGATCATGGGAAAATTTGGGTGACAAAGCCATAAAATTTCCGCCCTCCCATAAAAATTCCCTTGGGGGAAAGGAAGGGTTGGACGATTCCCCCCGGCCCCGGAAAGGATTTCCCTTTGACAAAGACCTTTTCCCCACCAATTAACACTTGGGGTTTTCCTTTGGTTCCCGAAACCCCCTTTTTCAAAAACCCCCAAAAAAATAATCGGGGCAAAAAATGGAGGGGAAATGGGGCCCCGTTCAATGCGGGGGGGGGGGATTTGGGGGGACGGGGGGGGGGTTTTTTGGGGTTTGGGGGCCAAAAAAAGGGCCCCTGTTTGATGGGGGGGGGGGCCCCTTTGGGGGAATTTTAAACATGGGGGGGGTTTTTCCCCACCCCAAAAGCGGGGGTCGGGGGTTGGGGGGGGGGGGGGGGAGGGGGAGTTTTTGGGGGGGGGGGGGGGTTGGGGGGGGGGGGGAAAAAAGGGGGGAGGGAGGGGGGGGTTTCAGGGGGGGGGGGGCGGGGGAGGGGGGGGGGGGGGGCCCCGCCCCACTCCCTTGAAAGTTGGGTCTCTGATTTCGCTCCCCTACGACCCCATGGGTTATGGGACCCCTTTTTAAAACCTTTCCCTTCCCCTACTACACCCCCCGAAAAGTTTTTGGCCCCGTGTGAGAATGCAGGGAACATCGGGGGCGCACAATTAAATTTTTTAAACCTTTTCAAAAGATACAAATTTCGTGCTGGTGGGGGTTTTATGAAACAATCTAAAAGACACAATCAATGGTGTGTTTACACAGCCCCCCTGAATCAAAGGGGTTTCCCTTAAGGGGCCCAAAAAAAGGGTCGATACCCCAAAAACTCACCGTTTTGGTAAAACTTGGGAAAACTCTTTCTGAAAAAGGGAAAAAAAAAAAAAAAAGCCCCGCAAGATTTTCTGAGCCCAAATTTAGGGGTAAATTTTTATTTCCCAAAAAAAAAAATTCCTAAAGGGTGAAACCACGGCCCAAACCCCTGTGTTAGGAAACCCCTCAAGATTCGAAGTCGTCGCTCTAACCCCCCTGGCTCTCCCCCCTTCCCCCCCCAAAAAATTTTTTCAATTTCAAAACAAATCCGAAAAATACCAATTGTTACGGGAAAAAACTGCGTAAAAGTGCGAAAGCTGGGGTTTACATTTCGCTAATTTGTTTTATAAGAACCCCTTTGAATCAAATTAGAAATAAACTAAAACTTTTTCCATTGTGATCTTGGGAATACAGAATTCATAAAGGCGGGAAAGGGGGGGTGGGGGAAACCAAGTTGGTTAGGGGTTTTGCGCTCAAAAAATAACGGCCCTGGGTTCGGCCCCATGAGGCACCGTTCAAGTTGATTTTTCCCGAGTTAGAGAACTCCCCCCCCTCCCCCCTCCTTCCCAAAAGCCCGGGACGAGATTAAAAACCCGGGGTCCTGTGTGCAACGCATTGGGAACATCAAACGAAACCTCCTTTAAAAACCCTTACGCCTTTGGGAAGAGTAGGTCATTCGGGGGTTTCGCTGGGAAAAACGGATGATAAAAAAAAGACTGAAAAGACGCATGCACCGGGTCTCGCGCCTTAGACATCAGCCCCAGGGCAAATGCGGCTGCCTTAAAAGGTGAGCAAAAAAAGGTTTGTTTTACTCAAACAACCACCTTTGGGGAACCCCTCGGGGCTGTTTTTTTGGGGGAAAAAAAAAAGAAAAAATTTTGGCTCCAGGTGAAAATTCCTTTTTGGGGGCTTGGCCCAAGGGCCCCCAAACCCATGCTGTGAAAATTTTTATTAAAAAAAAATTTCGGAATCGGTTTCCCCCTGACCATGACTCCAAAACAGTTTCACTTTCCCGAAAATTTCCGCTTTTACCCAAATTTTTACAGGGAAAAAGCGCAAAAAAATAAACCAAAGCCGCGCTTTCCTGTAAAAATGGCGGGAAAAATTTTCAAAAAAGTATTGATCGCGCCCCGGGGTTTGAAAAACCCTTCAAGGGGGATTTTTCCCCCTGGAGTTAAAAACGAAAAGCCCACTCCCTCCCCCCCAAAAAGATTTTCGGAAAGAGACTATAAACCGGGAAATGTGTGCGAACGCACGCAGAACATCTTGGGCGCACGTTAAAAAAAACCCCTCCCTTTCGTAAAGGGGAGGGCCCTTATGTTCCAGTTTTGGAAAGGATGACTAAATTTTAAACCCCAAAATGCATCACATGGGGACTGGGTGTAAACAAGCACACGAGTGCTTTGCTAATTCTATTTTCCTCAAAAAAAAAAATAAATAAATTTGAATGTAAAAATACCCTTTTAAAACCAAAAGGGAAAAAAAATTGTATTTTAAAAACGGGACGTACTAAAATTTCTTGGGGGGGTATTCTGCTTTCAGAATCCTAAAACTTTTTTTAAAAAAAATTTAATCTTGATCCTTTAAATTCAAGCTTTCAACGACGATAACAAAAGAACTAAACCCACACATTTACTCTTTTAAAAAAGTACTTTGGGAACTTCAAAATAAGCTTTAAAAACAAAAAACGATGACCCAAAAGAACAAAAAAACCCAAAACCCAAAAACTCACAAAACAACCACCCAAAATTTAAATCACCAAAGCATTCCCAAGACTTTGACAAAAAGAGCTCTCGGTGAACCTTTAAACTGTCAGGAATCTCCAGGGAAAACAATCCTCCCTTCAGTGTTAAACAGGGAGGGCAGTAGGTTGATGTTTTTTCTCCCATTTTTGGGCCCCGGGGGGTGTGTTGTGAGGAAAGCTGAATTTCCGGTCAAACCGCTGGGAGGAAAACTTGTCGAACCCCCGTCCCCTCCGCTTCTTCTGTGGTCTTCAAACAAAGGTTGAAGTCTTTAGAGGCCTTTTTTCCTGTAGGGCCTAAATGTCTCAGCAGCGCCCCGACCCCCATCCGCAGTTTCTGTTGGTTTTAAAAGACCAAAATTCAAAAGTGCTTTGGGGGTTTTCGCGGGTAGTTGACGAGTTTAACACTTTTCAAAAAAAACAAAGGGTGAAAAATGTTCTTTTATTTTACGTTTTCAAGTTTGGGAAACCCCGGGCCCCCCTTTCCCCCTTTTCCCCCGGAAAAAAAAAAAAAGAAAAAAAAAAAAGGGGGGGGGGGGGGGGGGGGGGGGGGGGGGGGGGAGCAAGGGAAAGAAGGGAAAAAAAAAAAAAAAGAATGCTTTGGGAGAGAATTGTGTGTTTCTGATTTTTATGAGGTTTCTTTCTGTTGTTTTCTCTCTCCTCTCTCTCCTCCTCTCTCCTCTCTCTCCTCTCTCTCTCTCTCTTCTCCCCTCTTTTCTCTCTTCTCTCTCTCTCTCCTTTTCTTTTCTCGGGGAAGGGAAAAGGTCATTTTTTGTTTGGTGGGGGATAACAAAAGGAACAAAACTGCTAACACAGGGGCTGGTTTTAAAAAACACCCTGATGCTTAATTTCCCTTACACAGGGGGGGAAGTAAAAAAAAACACATAAAAAGGAGTTCCCCCAGGGATCTGTTCTGGGCCCTGTTTTTTCAAACCCCCTTTCACCCGCTCCAGTGTCACTATAATTTAAACCCCCATAGATCAAACCATCATTTTTTATGCAGATTGCCCCTCAGATTCAAAACAGCGACACTCCGAAAATCTGCCTTCTCTCTTTTCAAAAATGGGCCCATGCTTTTTAAGTTTTCCAAAAATTTGGGTGTTTCAGAACAAGTTACAGCCAAATGGCAGATAAAACGGAAACCCAAACTTGTAGGGGCCAAAAACAAACTCTCTTTCCTTACAACAGCTTCAAAACAACTTTGCAATGCATCAGTTCCCCCTATCCCCCTGCTGTTTAAGTTTTCTCTTTTCTCTCTCTCTCTTCCTCTCTCTCCCCTCTCCCCTCTCTCTCTTTCTCTCTCTTCTCTCTCTCCCTCTCCTCAACTCCCCTTCTCCTTTTTCCCCCCCCTCTCTCCCCTGTTTCCACAAATCCAATTAAAAGGGGGCTCATCCCTTTAAAATATTGGTTCAGACTTCTTCAGAAGGAAAAAGAAAGGTTTCCTCATAAAAGCCGCGAGATTTTTCTTGATTAGATAGAAATTGGGGGAAAAAATTTTTGGGTATCTAAAAAAGGATGATTCTATGTGAGACAGGAGTTCATTTGTTTGGGTGCAGCAAGGTGGAGATATCAAAAACGTTCTTGGGTTTAGTTTAAAAAAGCGACTTTTTGACATTTCTATTCAAGAAAGGACTTCCATTAAATTAGAGAACCCCCTAAAAAATTTTTTAAAATGTTGGAAACCTTTAAAAAGTTTTTGAAAGGGGAAAAGTAAATACAAAGATATTGAATTAAATTTCTTTAGGGGAGCCATTTCCAAGTTGAAAAATTTAAAGTCTGCCTCTAAATGCAAATAAACATCGATAAGTGATTCATACCAGATAAAACCTGTCCCTTTTTTTAAGCCAGTAATGAAGACGAAATGCCCCTTTTCCGGTTTTCTTTCCCCAAAGTATTTTGAACTCAAACGAAGTTCCTTTGGATTCAACTCAGTTCCCCCTTTTCATGTGCTGTTGCACATAAAAAAAATCCTCACCAATGATTAGTGTTTCCCGGGTTTTCTTCAAAACAGTTTAAAAGACGAAAGAAAAAGTTTTCAATTTTAACCCGTTTTTTTGCTAAAAGGTTTTCTGAAAGTTTACAGAAAGGTTGGTTTTTCAAATTTATGATTAAGAGAAATGATGTTTAAATTTTTATAAAATTTTTGTTTGTTATAGGGGCCCCCTTTGAAATTCCCTTTTTCTTAATTTTTTTTTCTTGTGATCAATTTTTGATTATAAAAAAATTCCTCCCCCCCCCCCCCAGATGAGTAAATCCGCTTCATCAGAATCCCCTTTTTAAAACCCAAAAATTTTTACGACAAATATTTTTCAGATAGTAGTAATCAAGATGTGAGGTTGCAAGAAGTGGTGGTGGTATTGAAAAGTTGGGAGAAAGGGGTGGTAATGTAAATAATGAAACTTTGTGGGGGTGGGGATTAAAAAGTTTTTTGGGGGATGGTGGTGGGGGTTTTAGGGTGTTGAGGATGAAAAGGGGGTGGTGATATAGATGTTGAGGATGATGGGGGCGGGGAAAGTACATGTTAGGATGATGGTGGTGGGGAGGGAGATTTTAGGATAGGTGGGGGTGAGTACATGTTGAGGGTGAGGGGGTGGTGATGTTTGGATGGTTGGGTGATTTGGGGCGGGGTGAGATGTTGAGGAAGATGGGGGGGTGAAGTACATTGAGGATGATGGTTTGGGGGTGATGTTTAATTTTAGAGAATGGTGGGGTGATGTACAAGTTGAGGTGATGGTGGTGGGATGTATATATTGAGGATTGATGGGGGTGAAGTATTTGTTGGGATGATGGTGGTGGTTTTTGTAGAAAGTTTTTGGGATGAGGTGGGGGGGTGATGCAATGTTAGGATTTATGGTGGTGATGTACAGTTTTAGGATGATGGTGGCGGGATTACATGTTTTTAGGGGAAAGGTGGTGGGATGTAGATTGGTTAGGGTGGTGGTGGGGTGATTGGGACAGTTGGATGATGGGGGTGGTGGGTGTAGATGTTGAGGATATTTGGGGGTGGGGATTTTGATGTTTTAGGATTTATGGTGGCGGGGGATGTACATTTTTGAGGGTGATTTGGGGGTGGTTTTTGTACATGTTTGGGAAGTGGTGGTGGTGAAGTACAGGGGAGGATGAATGGGGTGGTTTTTGTACATGTTGAGGAAAGATGGGGGTGGGGGATGTATTAAAATTGAGGATGGATGGTTTGGTGGGGGGGGAAATTTTTAGGTGATGGGGGGGGATGTAGATGTTGAGGGTGATGGTTTGGTGATGTAGTGTTGAGGAATGGGGGTGGTGATGTAAAAGTTGAGGTTTTTGGTGGTGGTGATGTACATGTTTGGGGATGGTTGGGGGTGATGTACATGTTTAGGGTGATGATGGGGGGTGATGTTTCATGTTGGGATGATGGGGGGTGGGGATGAAATGTTTAGGGTGATGGTGGGATTTTAATGTTTAGGATGATGGTGGTGGTATGTAGATGTTTAGGATGTGGTGGGGGGTGATGTAGATGTTTTAGGATGATGGTGGGGGGGTGATGTCATTTTGGGGAGAGATGGTTGGGGATTTATTTTTTGGGGGATGATGGTGGTGGTGAAAGTATTTGGGTTTAGGTTTAGGTGGGGATGTAGATGTTGAGGATGGGTGGTTGGGGGTTTTGACATGTTAGGAGATGGTGGTGGTGTTTCAGATATTGAGTATGATGGTGATGGTGGTTTTTTTAGATGGTGAAGATGGGGTGGTAGTGAGGGAGATGTTGAGGATGAGAGTGTGGGGACGTAGATGTTTTAGGATGGTGATGATGGTGGGGATGTATAAAGTTGAGTATGATGATAAATTTATGATTTAAAATAGAGGGTTAAAAAATGGAAAGAAGGGGGGGGATGTGGATGGGGAAATGATGGGGGCGGGAGTGATTTCTTGTTGAAAAAGGGGATGGGTGGTTTTAAAGGGGATGCTGAAAAAGATTGGGGATTGATAAAAGACTTTTCAGGGAAAAAAACTATGATTAGAATTTAAAGATAGGGGGAAAAAATTGTGGTAGATTTGATGTGGGGGTGGATAAAAGTGACGGCAAAAGGGCCCATTGTACATTTTAAAAGGGTTATGGTGATGACGAAGTAGATTTCTGAAAAATGATGATAGGGAAGGGTGATGAAAATGTTACAAGGGGCGTGACGAAAGATATAGATTTTTAAAGTGAAAAACCAAAAATATGATGTATTACGTAGATGGGGGAAAAAAATGATGGGAAAGATGAGGGGGTTGCTGAGGGTGTTGATGTAAAATTTCCGAGGGGGGTGATGGTGAAAGATGGATGGGATATTGGAGGGGGGTTTATAAAGTTGGTGTAGATGTTGAGGTTTTGGGGGTGGTGATAGTGATTTTGAAGCTGTTAAAGATGGATGGAACGTGATGTATAAGTTTAAAATTGGGCAATGGAGGCGATGGGTTTTGGTTTATGAAAAAAAAGATCAAAAGACAAAGATGTAGCAATTTTAAAATGAAAGATCGTGACGATGATAATTATACAGGCCGAAAAGACGATGAAAAGTTTTAGATGATGAGGGGTGATTTTTTATGGGTGATGACGTAGTTTATGATGTATGTGTTCATGTTGACAATTTGGGATTTTAAAGTGAAGTAGGATGGGGGGGATGATAATAAAAAGACATTGAGTGTTCTTCTGTATGCTTGCAGAACTGGAAATGCAAAATAGAACAACGTTGCCCGATATGTTTTTTTAAACCCACCCCCCGGCCCCCAACCATGTTTTGTATAGGGCCTAAAGGGCCGAAGAACAACAAAAATTTTCAGTGTTCAGTGTTCTCTCTTTTCCCCCCCCTACCCCCCTCTCTATCTCTCTCTCTTCCCACCCCCTTCTCTCCTCTTCTCTCTCTCTTTCTCTCTCTCTCTCTCTCTCTCTCCCCTTCTCTCTTCTCTCTTCTTTCCCCCCCTCTCTCTATCCCTCTCTTTCCCCCTTTTCTCTTATCCACCCCCTATCTTTCTCTCCCCCCTCTCTCTCTCTCTTTTTCCCCCCCTTCTCTCCCTTTCCCCCTTTTCCCCCCCTTCCCCTCTCTATCTTAAACTCTTCTCCCCCCCTCTCTCCCCTTTTTTCCCTTTCCCCCCTCTTCTCTCCCCCCTCCATCCTCTCTTTTTCCTCTTTCCACCTCTCTCCTCTCTCTTCTCCACCCCCCCCCCCTCTCTCTCCCCTCCCTTTTCCCCTCTCCCAGAGAGAGAGTGGAGAAGAGAGAGGGTAGAGAGAGAGAGAGAGAGGGGGGGGGGGTACGAGTTTGGGCCCAGGGTTTAAAAAATTTTCGCTTGCAATCTGACCCACCCCGGTTTCCCATTCCGTTCAAAAGGGGATATTTTCCCCCCGGAGTTTAAAATCATTGCAGACTCAAATCTCCCCAAAAAGTCCTTTTGGACGAGACTATAAAACCCAGACTCGTGTTTCGAAAGCACGCAGGGAAAATCCCCTTTCCTCCCCTCAAATTTCCCTTTTTGTTTTAAAAATAAAAATAAAAAAAATAATAATAATAATGTATGGAAAAAATTTAGCGCTGGGAAACTTGCAAATAAACAAATCAAAAAGGGGCTTTCCCTAGGAGTAGGCCCTTGTGTGCCGGGGGGAACAGATACAAATTTACAAAAAACCCCATACACACGGGGGCTTGAGGAAGAAAGCAAAATAAGTGGTTTTTTCCTTTTTCATCGATATAAAAGAATAAAAATAAAAAAAAAAATAGACAAAAAAACCCCATCTCTCTCTCTATTTCCCCACCCCCCCCTCTCCCCCTTTTTCCTCATCTCTTTCCTTTTCTCTCTCCTCCTCTCTCTCTCTCTTCTCTCTCTCCCCCCCCCCCATCCTTTCAAGTTGAATTTAACGATCTGCCTCTAAATGCAAATATACATCGATATAGTGATTCTATACCAGATAAAACCTGTCCTTTTTGTAAGCCAGTAACTGAAGACGAAATGCACTTTTCGTTTGACTGCCCCCATGTATTCTGATCTCAGAGCTAAGTTCCTTTGTGATTCAACTCAGCTTCCTCTACATGTGCTGTTGCACATAACAAATCCTCACCAGATGCATTAGTGTTTCCCGGTATGTCTTCAATTCAGCTAATAGACGAAAGAAATGTTTTCATTTGAACCTGTTATTTGCTTAAACGTTGCTGAATGTTTACAGATGAGTTGGTGTCAACTTTATGATTACAGAGAAGATGATGTAATTGTAATAACTTTTTGTTTGTGAATAGAGCACTAGATATTCCTTGTCTTTAATATATTATTCTTGTGATCATGTATGATGATAGAAGATTCTCTCCCCCCCCTCCCAGCATGAGTAAATCCAGCTTCATCAGAATCCTTCTTCATACCAACTGTTGTACGACAAATAGTTATTCTGATAGTAGTAATCATGATGATGATGGTTGCAATGATGATGGTGGTGGTATGTGAATGTTGAGGACGATGGTGGTGGTAATGTAAATAATGATAACTTTGGTGGTGGTGATGTATTTGTTGAGGATGATGGTGGTGGTGATGTAGATGTTGAGGATGATGGTGGTGGTGATATAGATGTTGAGGATGATGGTGGGGGGTGATGTACATGTTGAGGATGATGGTGGTGTGATGTAGATGTTGAGGATGATGGTGGTGGTGATGTACATGTTGAGGATGATGGTGGTGGTGATGTAGATGTTGAGGATATGGTGGGGTGAGGGTAGATGTTGAGGATGAGGGTGGTGGTGAGTACATGTTGAGGATGATGGTGGTGGTGATGTCATGTTGAGGATGATGGTGGTGGTGATGTACAGTTGAGGATGATGGTGGTGGTGATGTATATATTGAGGATGATGGTGGTGATGTATTTGTTGAGGATGATGGTGGTGGTGATGTAGATGTTGGGATGATGGTGGTGGTGATGAATGTTGAGGTTTGATGGTGGTGATGTACATGTTGAGGATGATGGTGGCGGGATGTACATGTTGAGGATGATGGTGGTGGGATGTAGATGTTGAGATGGTGGTGGTGGTGATGTACAGTTGAGGATGATGGTGGTGGTGATGTAGATGTTGAGGATATGGTGGTGGTGATGTAGATGTTGAGGATGATGGTGGCGGTGATGAACATGTTGAGGATGATGGTGGTGGTGATGTACATGTTGAGGATGATGGTGGTGGTGATGTACATTTTGAGGATGATGGTGGTGGTGATGTACATGTTGAGGATGATGGTGGTGGTGATGTATATATTGAGGATGATGGTTGGTGGGTATTTGTGAGGATGATGGTGGGGTGATGTAGATGTTGAGGATGATGGTGTGGTGATGTAGATTTTGAGGATATGGGGTGGTGATGTACATGTTGAGGTTTGATGGTGGTGGTGATGTACATGTTGGGATGATGTGGTGGTGATGTACATGTTGAGGATGATGATGGTGGTGATGTTACATGTTGAGGAT
The DNA here is from genome assembly GCA_028751875.1 of Rapana venosa. NCBI lineage: Eukaryota > Metazoa > Mollusca > Gastropoda > Neogastropoda > Muricidae > Rapana > Rapana venosa. Next base: position 55,777,745 of record CM054146.1, read on the forward strand.
GATGGTGGTGGTGATGAACATTTTGAGGATGATGGTGGTGATGTAGATTTTGAGGATGATGGTGGTGGTGATGTAGATGTTGAGGATGATGGTGGTGGT
>CM054146.1:55783696-55818696 GCA_028751875.1 Rapana venosa
CATTCCCCCATGCTGAAGTGGGAGTGCTTTGGAACATTTGACGGGGGTTTGACGGCAGCGCAACGCATTTTTGTTCATATGACAGACAGTAGTTGGAGGCACCGTGGTCGAGTGGTTTAGGCGGTCAACTCGTGATCCAGAGGTCGCGGGTTCGACCCCGCTCGACTCGGTGTTGTGTCCTTGGAAAGACACTTCACTCCTATTTTCCTCACTCCACCAGGTGTAAAAGTGGGTACAGCTCTGCGGGGGAATATCTGGCGACAGACTAGCGTCCTGTCACAGGGGTGGTAAAAAACCATCAGTTCGTTAACGCTACAGAAACCGGTAGGCTCCGGCTCTATGGGCCTTCTGGCTCGAAAGAACATACAGACAGTAGTTGCTGTCCGAGCTTTTGAGGAAATAGGGGAAAAAAATATAAAGCATTTCGAGGATAGATTATCGTGAAGGTATTTTCCTAATCGTTTGGTTTGTTTTCTTCTAAAAAAACAAAAATGTTTGCTAGTCCCGAAGACGTAATGAAGAAAACAAGTTCTTTGAGAACTAACCAATAACTTGGATTCAGTTTTAAAAAATCCAATCCGATCCAATCTTGTCCTCTTCCTCGTTGACCGTACCTGTAGTCTGGAACTGGTCACTTCAGGCCGTTGCGCTGTTTGGGTTTTACTTTGGTTGGGCACCAGAACCCCTGAAAACAGCATCTCAACAAACCAAAACCTTAGCAATCCCCACAGTTTACACGATCAAACATATCAATTCAGTCACTTCAAAATGTATCAATGCTATCTAAACAACCCCCCCGCCTCACCCCCACCCCCCCAAAACCTGCGCATTTGAGCACGTTCACCGTTCCTAAAGAGGGATGGGGGGCGGGAGAGCCTAGTGGTTAGAACATTGCACTCGCAATCTGACGATCCGAGTTCGAATTCAAGGGGATTTTTTTCTGGAGTTAACATCAGTGCAGACTCCACTCTCCCCAGAAATACTTCCGACAAGAACTATTAATCGGGGCCCCCGTGTGTTGACGCACGCAGAATATCTTGCGCTCACGTTAAATCCTATACCTTTTTTCGAAAGAAGTAGGCGATTGTGTGCCGTGGGAATAGATGAAAAAAAATTTACAAAACTACATACACACGGAACTGGATGTAAGAAGCAGTGAGAACTTATTCCATCATCCTCGATAAAAAAGATTTTTTTTAAGCGGTGAACGTGATCTCAGAAATTCACACGTAAACAATGTCCCCCTAGTCATTTTCCGTACATTTTGTCAGATCGCACAACTAATTCGTATAGTTATGGAGTAAGATAATCAGAGTCAGAGTCTGCCATATTTTTAAAATAGAGGGTTAAATCAAAACAGGAGCGGAATAGCTTAGTGGTTTAGAGCGTTGAGCTCATGATCTGATGGCCCGGGTTCGAGCCCTACAGAGACGCCCGTTTGTGGGGTATTTGCCCTTGGGATCAGGGACCGATGCCATTTCCCCGAAAGTCCATCGAATGAGACTATAAAACCAATTCCCCTCCCCGGAAGTCCTTCGGGATTTAACCCAAATCCACTCCCAAACCCCTTTTTGGATGAGACTATAACCGAGTTCGTGTGCGAACCCCGCAAAAACATCTTCCGGAATATTAAACCCGTTCCATCTTCCGTAAGAGTGGCCTCTCGTCCGGCAAGTGACAAAAATTTAAAATAAACCCATTTGCGCCAACGATGTTTATAGACGGATCCGAAGTCGGAATGGACCTAAAGGTGGTGAACGTGTCTACGCAAAATATCACCAAGGCAAATCGCGGAGATCTATCGAGAAGCCATAAAGAAAACTTTTTTCAAGAAAAACATACCCGAATGTTGTAACAACAAAAGGCTTTTGCGCAAGACATTTGATTAATTCATCAAACTTCAAATTTTTCGAACATCTTGCGACACGTTAAATCTGTTCCGCTTTTCGTGAAGAGTAGGCAATTGTGTGCCAGTGGGAACAGATGACAACATTTGCAAAACCGAATACACAAGGGGACAGTTTGTAAAAAAGCGAATGATTGCTTTTTTCATTATCCTCTAAGTCAAAGAAAATAAAAAATAAAAAAAATAAAATAATAAATAAATAAATAAAATAGAAAAACTTTTGGATTCTGTTTGTATTGACCAGGGAAACAAAATTCAGCTCACCTGAGATTTGCCTTGGGTTTGTGTTGTTTGTTGTTGGGTTTTTTTTGGTGGTTTTTATATTAGATGGAGGTTGGGGGGGGGGGGGGGGGGGGGGGGGGGGGGGGGGGGGGGGGGGGGGGGGGGTGGAAAAAGGAAATTTTTTAAGAACTAAATTCAAACTGCAAAGTTTGAACTAAAAACCGTGGCCCTTTGTGCCAAACCCGCCCCGCAAAACCCATCTTCCCAAACCTCTTTAAAAAAAACCCATTCCGTTTTTTCAAAAGGTTGGCCTTGGCGTTAGGGTGGGAACAAGGGAATTTCAAACAAAAAAAAAAGCGCGTGCCCCCGCTGGTATCGTTTTTTAAGGGGCCACCCCAACCCATATATGCAAAAACAAAACCTTCCCTGTTTTTTTCCGGATGAGTAGGGGGGGCCTTTTTGGTTCGGGTGGGAAGGGAAAGGGAAAAATTTTAAAAAACCAATCCATCAGGACGGGATTATAAAAGCACACCATGCTATTCGTTTTTCCTCGAATAAAAAAAAAAATTTTAAAAAAAATAAATAGACATTCATTCCGAATTTATTTTAAAAAGGAAAAAAAAAAACGGCCCGAAATTTGGGGGAAAAAACCCCCAATAAATTTGTGAACCTGGGAAAGTTTCTAGCTACCAAAAACGAAATAAAAAAAAAAAAGACAAAAAAACTATTTAAAATTGATGAAAAAATTCGGGAACTAAGGGGAAAAAATAGAAAATAGCACTCTTGAAAAAAAAAAAGCCCCAAAAAGTTTTAAATTTATATCCCAGGGGGGGCTATTTTTCTTTTTTGTGGATCGGGGGTCTAGATTTAAGGAAAAACCCTCCTAGAAAGCCAGAATTTCCACTGAGGGGGTTTCGATCCCTGTTTTTTGCCCGAAATTTTCCCCGCATTGGGTAGACCGTGAGTAGTCCTGGCTGGGTACTTTTCTTTGGGGCATCACCCATTTGGGCGCACATAAAAAAAAAAAAACCCCCCCGGCAAAAAAAGAGGTTCGGTCAACATGATTTTAAAAAAAAGCCACCCCAATTTGGGGGAAACGTACAAAAGCAGACGGGAAAAAGGGATAAAATTCATGGGGGGGCGCTGCCTTGGGCGACGGTTTCCCCCCTGGAAAAACACCACCCCAATTTCCAGGCAGATAAATATTATTTGAGGGGGGTATACAAACAATTTAAAAATTTAAACACCACATTTGCAAATTAGCTTTTTTCCCGAACGTCAAATTTTTTTTTTATGGGTGGTTATTTTTTCCTTTTCAAAAAATCTAAAAAATATAAAAAAAAATGATTTTTTAAATTTTATTTTCAGGGGAAATTTCCCCTTTTTGGCCCCCCAACACATTTTCCAAGTTTAAAATTTAAAACAGGAATGTTTGAAATTTAAGCCCAGAAATTTTATTGAAAGAATGACTTTCCCCCGGGGGGAAGTTAGAAAAATTTAAACAAAAGGAAAAGTGTGTTTTTTCATGAAGAGTTAAATAATTTAGGGGGTCTAAAAGTTTAAAAACTCAACAGCACTGTGAATTAACTTCTCTCCCTTCGATAAAGACAAATTAAAAAAAAGGTGTCCCATGTGCAACGCACGCAAAAAAACCTCTTTTGCCCAAAACTTTAAAACCCCAAATCACCTATGGGAAAGTAGTTCATTGTGTACTGGGGAAAAGGAAAACAACTTTGAAAAAACCCTGCATACACCCCCAAAAATTTCACTTTGGGGGAGAAAACCCCTTGAAGCAAAAACCAGGGGAAAAACCAAACTCAAAAAAAAAATTTTAAATTTTAAAATTTTTGGGGTTGTGCAAACATTTCGGGTTTTTTCGACAAATGTTGTTTTCCAGGGACGTTTTTTCCTTGAAACTGCTCCGAAAAAGTTGCAAACAAATTTCTCTTGATACGGCGCGCCCGATATTGCTTTTGATATTTGCTGCGACGATATTGCTCTTGAAAAACGCGGGCGACAAAAGTTTCTTAAATGCAGCAAAACGATATTGCTCTTGATACTCCCTGCGACGATATTGCCTTGAAAAAAACTTTTTGCCGACATGTTTTTGAACTTTTGCAAAACGATATTGCTCTTGAAACGGGCTGCAAACAAAAGTTGCGACGATGTTGCTGTTGAGCTAAATCCTACGAAACCCGGGGGTTGCGCTTGAAACAGTTTGGGGCCCAAAGATGTTGCACAATTTTACTCGTTACCCGCGCGGAAAAAACATTTGCGCCCAATTTATCTTGATACTCCCAAAGCGGCAAAGATGCGGTTCTTAAAAATGTTTCCAGGGGACAAATTTTTTGCGTTTGATCCCTGCCCCAAACACGATTTGTTCTTGAGGGCGCCTTCCGGGGGAAACGATGTTTTTTCTTGCCCGCTGCTCCGAGACGTTTTTTGCTTCGATAAATTTGTCCCCTAATAACTGCTCCCCCCCGGGGGACGTTCTTGATGCTCTCCAAACGATGCCCCCCACGATGAAATGGCCTTAAAAACTGCTCCAAACAAACGTTTTTTCCTTTTGATCCCAAATTGTTTCCGACATTTTTGGGGCCTTGATACTGTTTTCCCGACACAAATGTTGTTTCTTGATGCTTCTCCACGACGATTTTTGCCTTGATGTTTCCCCCGAGGGGCCGGGGGGGCCAACCCCCCAATGAGTTTGCCTTGAAAAAACCGTTTCCGGGCCACGAGTTGCAAAGATGTTGCGCTTGATACTCCCTTCCGACGATGATCCCGGTTTAAATCAAACCCCCAAAACGAACAATTTTCCCAATTTCCCGCTTGATGTTTCCCCCCCCCCCCGACGGGCCGATGTTTGCGCTTAAATGCCAATGCTCCCGACCCAAAGAGGGTTTTTTGCGTTGATACTGTTTTCCCGACGATGATGGCGGTTGAGCTCCCACAAACAAATTTTGCGTTTTGATGCTTTTCCGACGACGAGTTGCGATATGTTGCGCTTGATATTTTCTTCGACGACCCCCCTTTTGGGTAAATTTTGGTTTTTGACCTATCCCCGATGTTTTTGATGCTAGCATTTTAAAATGCTTTGGGATGCTAGCTCCGATGCTTTGATGCAAAGTTTCTTAAATTGCGTTGATGCTACCCTTGATGCTATGAAAAAAATTTTTGAAGTCAAAAAGGGCCCCAAAACGAAAATTACCCCCCATGCCCCACGGGCCCGAAAAACCAAAATTGCCAGATTTTTCTGAGGAAATGGGAGAAGAAGGAAGAGACCCAGAAGTAGAAAAGGGGCTTGAAGGACAATTTTTTGGGGGGGGCGTGGGGTGTCCCTTCCCCTCTTTCCGTGGAAAACGTGTCAAAAACCGATGGCGGGCCTCTCGCCCAGGCGTGTAGCGGAAATTTAAAGGGCGCACTTTTTCGCTCCTATGACGGCAAACAGTATTTGTTGGTTTAAAGGGGAAGAAGAAAAAAAAGAAAAAAAAGGGGGGAAAGAAGAAGAAAGAAGAAAAGGGTTTTGGGAAAGACGGAGGGGGGGAGCTCGGTCGCATTTTATCCCTAAAGTTTTTCAGAGATGGGAGGTCAAAAAGCCCCCTCTAAACCCCAAAGCCCCAAAACTCCTACCTACTTTCGCTGTTCAATCCAGGGAAGACAAAAGGGGGGGGGCCGGGGATTGTTCTAAAACCCCTTTGGGCAGGGAAACCGGGCAGTGATTAAACTGGGGTTTCGGGCCCTTCGGGGGGTTTCCCGGTGAAGCATTTTCCTCCTTTTTCCCCATTCAAAAAACCCAAAAACCCCCATAAAAAAGGCCCCCAAAAAAACCAAAAAACCCCCCCCAACCTGAAAAACCCCAAAAAATGGGGGGAAACCCCCAAAAATGGGGCCAAAGGGTTCCCCCCCCTGGGTAACCCAAATGCCCCCCCCTCCCAACATCTTTTGGCCGTTTTGGCTTTTCTTCAGGGAAATTCTCCCAAAGGGTTGAGAAAGGGGGGATGATAAACGGGTTGAAGATCGGTGCCCAAAGACCATAAAAGGGCGTTTTTCAATGATCTCGGGGTAAAGGGGGGTTTCACGATCACTGGTGAAGATCGGTGAAAAAACCCAAAGAATGGCGTCTCCTAAATCTCGGGTGAGGAGGGTACGATCAAACGGCGAAGTCTGTTACAAAAAACCCATGAACAAAATTTAAACCACATATCTAAAAAAAAAACTTTTTTTTAAACCAAAAAATAATCAAAACAAAAAATTGGAGCGGGATAACTTTAGGGGGTTCAAGTTCCTGCCCCTTGGGAAAACCGAGGGCCCGGTTTTCGAGCCACCACAAGGGGCCCCCTTTTTTGAGGGGACTTTTCCCCCCTTTGATTTCAACATAAAGTTACCAAACCCCCCCCACCCAAAGGGTTTTAACCAGCGCCCGAGCGGGGTTTCCCTTTTGGAAAGGGTGAGTGTTTGGGGCCACCTTGGGCTTCAGTACATTTCCCCCAAAACCCCTTGAAAAAGGGAAACCCCACTCTTTAGGGTCAGGGAAAGGGGAAAAGGGGAAAAGCGAGGGGGGAGGAGATGGGGGGGGCCCGGGCCCTCAAAAATTGGGTTTTCCCCCTTTGAAATTTTAGCCTCTGTTTCCCGCCCCCCTACCCCCCACAAAGGAAATTTTGGGAAACAAACCCTTTTAAACCTTTTCCCTTGCCTACTCCAAAAAACCCCCCCAAAAAAAAGGGTCTTTGGCCCCTTTGAGAATGCACGCAGAAAAAATTTTTGGCGCAAAAAACATTAAATCTTTTTATCCCCTTTCAAAAGAGTAGGCGAATTCGTAGCGGGAAAAAGGGATGAATGAAAAACCCCAAAGACACATAACCAAGGGGTTTTTTTTTTCCCCAAACAGCCCCAAAACCCTGAAGCAGAAAGGGGCAAACCTTAATGGGCCAAAAAAAGGCCCGCAAAACCGAAAAATTCTCCCCCAAAGGGTGAATTTCGGAATTTCTTTCTGAGAAAGGAAAAAAAAAGACCGCATGATTTTCTGAGACCGAATTACGGTAAATTTTTAGTTCCAGAGAAAAAATTCCTCGTAGAGGGTGCAACCACGGCCCGAACCTGTGTTAGGAAATCCCTCAAGATTCGAAGTCAGTCGCTCTAACCACTGAGCTCTGCCCCCTTACCCCCTAAAATGTTTATCAATTTCAGAAACAACTCCGCAAAATACGCAATTGTTACAGGAAAACTGCGTAGAAAGTAGCGAAAGCTGAGGTACATTGCGCTAACTTGTTTTATAATGAACTACCTTTGAATCAAATTAGAAATGATCTGAAACTTATTCATTGTGATCTTAGGAATACAGAATTCATAAAGGCAGGAAGGGGGGTGGGGGTAAGCCTAGTGGTTAGAGCGTTGCGCTCACAAAGTAACGGCCCGGGTTCGAGCCACCACTGAGGCACTCGTTCAAGTTGATTTTTCCCCTGAGTTATTAGTACTCACCCCCCTCACCCCTCCTCCCGAAAAGTCCGGACGAGATTATAAACCGAGGTCCTGTGTGCGAACGCATTCGGAACATCTTACGCACACGTTAAAACCCGTTACGCCTTTCGGAAGAGTAGGTCATTCGGGCTGCGCTGGTAAGAACGGATGATAAAAATAGACTGAAAAGACGCATGCACACGAGTTCTCGCGCTTAGGACATACAGCCGAAGTCAGAATGCGGCTGCCTTAACGGTGAGCAAAAACGGTCGTCTACTCAACAATCTCACCTTTGGTGAACACTCGGAGCTGTAGTGGAGGAAACAAACGAAAAAAGTTTTGGCTCCAGGTGAAAATTCCTCTTAGGTGGCTTGGCCAAGGCCCCAACCTATGCTGTGAAATTTCTATTAAAAAAAATTACGGAGTCGGTCCCTCTGACCACTGAGCTCCAAAACCAGTTTCACTTACAGAAACTTTTCCCGCATAGTACGCAATTTTCGGGGAACCCAGGCAAAAAGTAGCAAAGTGCGCACACTGAAACATGTGCGGCAAACCAGTTTCAAATAGTATTGATTGCTGACGGGGTTCGAATCTCGTTCAGGGGATTTGTCCTCTGGAGTTAACACGAATCCCGACTCCATCCCCCCAAAAAAAGTTTTGGGAGAGACTATAACCGAAGTCGTGTGCGAACGCCGAGAAATCTTGAGCGCACTTTAAAAAACTCGCTCCGCTTTTCAAAAGGTGGCCCATTATGTGCCAGTAGGAAGGTGAAAAAATTTCCCAAAAACTTCATACAATGGGGATGGATGTAAAAGACCGAGTGCTTTGCAAAATTTTTATCCTCAAAATAAAAAAATAAAAAATAGAATAGTAAATACCTTTAATCAAAAAAAAACAATTTTTAAAAAAATGGGTACAGTACTAAATTTGTTTTGGGTGTATTTGATACAAAATATTACTTTTTTTTAAAAAAAATTCAATCTTGATTTTCAAAGTTAAGCTTTAAAAGACGTAACAACAGAACAAACGAACATTTACTTAAAAAAAAGTATCTTGGTAATTTCAAGAAAGTTTAATCAAAAACGTGAAACAGAACAACAAAACAAAAACAACTCACACAAAAAACACCATCTTCAATACCAATGCATTCCATGATTTTGAAAAAGGGCTCTTGGTGAACTTAGAGCGTCGGATTCCCCGGAATAAAGTATCCTTAGTGTTTCAGGGGGGCAGTAGGGTTGTTTTTTTGCCCCTAGGGGCCCCTTGTGGGGTGTGTTGGAGGAAGGGAAATCCCAGGTCCCCAGTGGGGGGGGAAAACTTGTCGAACCCGCGTCTCCCCTGTTTTTGTGGTCTTCAGAAAAATGTTAAAAGTTTCGGGGCCCTTCTTTCCGTGGGGCTCTGTCTCAGGCGCAGACCGTCCATTGAGTGCTGTTGGTTTGAAAGGGACCAGATTCAAATTTTTGCTTTGGTTTTGGGGGGTGGGTTGACAGAGATGAACATTTTCAAAAAAAGCAAAGGTGAAAAAATGTTTTATTCCGTTGAATTTTTTGAACCTCCCCCCCTTCCCTTCCCCAGTAAAAAAAAAGAAGAAAAAAAAAGGGGGGGGGGGGGGGGGAGGGGGGGGGGCAGCGGGAAAAAAGGGAAAAAAAAGAAAAAAAAAGATGCATGTTTTTGGCAGAGAATTGTGGTGTGTGATTTTGATGGGGTTTTTCTGTTTGTTTTTTTCTCTCTCTCTCTCTTCTCTCTCTCCTCTCTTCTCTCTCTCCCCTCTCTCTTCTTCTCTTCTCTCTCTCTCCCCTTCCTCTCCTCTTGGGGAAAAATAGGTCTTGTGTGCTGGGGAAGGATAAAAAAAAGACAAAATGCATAGAAAGGGATGGATAAAAAAAAGACATGAGTCCCTTTTTCCCGTTACACCGGGGACTGGTGTAAACAAAAACAATAAGTGGATTTCCAAAAGGGATCTGTTCGGGGCCTGTTTTTTTCACCCTTACACTGCCCAGTGTCAATAAAATTTTAACCCGCCTCAGATAACCATCTTTTTTATGCAGATGACTTCAGATTTAAGCAGCGACACCCCTGAAATCTGCCTTCTCTTTTACAAAAAATGACCCCTGCTTTTAAAATATCCCAAAAATTTGGATGATAAGAACAAGTTAAAACCAAATGCAATAAAACGGAAACCATGCTTTAGGGGCCAAACACAAAAATCTTTCCATTTCAACAGCTTAATACAACTTTGCAAGTCAGTCCTCTATCCCTGCTGTGAAGTCTCTCTCTTCTCTCTTCTCTCTCTTTCTCTCTCTTCTCTCTTTCTCTCCTCTCTCTCTCTCTCTCTCTCTCTCTCTCTCTCTTTCCCCCCCTTCTCCCTTGTTATCCAAACTCCTAATAAGGGGTCTAGTCTTAAGAAATTGGGTTTAGACTTCTTCAGAGGAAAATGAAAAGGGTTTCCCCTAAAACCCGCGAGTGTTCTGCTAGATAGAATTGGGAAAATTGTTGGGGATCTAAAATCAGGATGATTTATGTGAGACCGGGTTTTGTTTGTTTTGGGTGCGCAAGGTGGAGATATCAAAACGTTTTGGTTAGTTAAACAGCGATTATTGAATTTCATTAAAAATGATTCCTAGTTAGAGACCATAATAGATTTGAAATTTGGATCTTTAAAATTTTTTGAAAGAAAAAGTATAAACGATATTGTACTTATTGCTTCAGGGTAGCCCTTTTCAAGTTGAATTTAACGATCTGCCTCTAAATGCAAAAATAATCGATTATGATTTTTCCCGATAAAACCTGCCTTTTTGTAGCCAGTAATGAAGGAATGCACTTTTCGTTTGACTGCCCCCCTGTATTTTTGATTCGGTAAGTTCCCTTTTTGATTCAACAGCTTCTTACAGTGTGTTGAATAAAAATCTCACCGATGATTAGTGTTTCGGTATGTCTTCAATTAGCTAAAAGACGAAAGAAATGTTTTCTTTGAATGTTATTTGTTAAACGTTGCTGAAAGTTTTCAGAGAGTTGGTGCAATTTATGTTACAGAGAAAAATGATGTAATTGTAATAACTTTTTTTTGGAATAGAGCACTAGATATCCTTTTCTTTAAAATTTATTTTTGTGTAGTATGATGATGAAGATTCTCTCCCCCCCCCCCGCATGGTAAATCCGTTTTTAGAAACCTTCTTCATACCAAAAAGTTGTCGGCAAAAGTTATTTGTAGTAGTAATCATGATGTGATGGTTGCAATGATGTGGTGGTGGATGTGAATTTTTAGGCGATGGTGGTGGTAATTAAATAATGTAACTTTGGTGGTGGTGATGTATTTGTTGGGATATGGTGGTGGTGATGTATGTTTTGGGGTGATGTGGGGTGATAAGATGTTTAGGATGATGGTGGGGGGATGTACTGTGGGTGATGGTGGTGGTGATGTAGTGTTGGGATGATGGTGGTGGGGTGTAATTTGAGGGATGGTGGTGGTATGTAGATTTGAGGTGTGGTGGCGTGAGTGATGTGAGGATGATGGTGGTGGTGATGTACATGTTTGGGGTGAAGGTGGTGGTGTGTACTGTTGGGATGATGGGGTGGGGGATGTACATGTTGAGGATGTGGTGGTGGTGAGTATATATTGAGGTGATGGGGTGGTATTTTTTGGGATGATGGTGGGGGGTGTGTAGAGTTGGGATGATGGTGGTGGTGATGTCATGTGAGGTGATGGTGGGGATGTCGTTGAGGATGTTTGGGGGCGGTGATTAATGTTGAGGTGAGGTGGTGGTGATGTAGTGTTGGGTGGTGGTGGTGGTGATGTACATTTGAGGATGATGGTGGTGGTTTTAGTAGTGTTGAGGGGATGGGGTGGTGATGTGTGGGGTTGAGGATGATGGTGGCGGTGTGTACATGTTGGGATGTTTGGGGGGGATGTACATGTTGAGGATGATGGTGGTGGGTTTTTGTACATGTTGAGGTGATGGGGGTGGTGTTTACATGTTGGGATGATGGTGGTGGTGATGTTTTTATTTAGGCCTGATATGTTGACTACCTACCCCCTGCCCCAACCATGTTTTGTATAGGGGCCTAAGGCCGAAGAACAACACAAACTTTTCAGTGTTCAGTGTTCTCTCTTCTCCACCCTATCCCTCTCTCTCTATCTCTCTCTCTTCTCCACCCCCTTCTCTCTCTCTCTCTATCTCTCTCTCTCTCTCTCTCTCTCTCTCTTCTCCATTCTCTCTCTATCTCTCTCTCTTCTCCACCATCTCTCTTATCCACCCCCTATCTTTCTCTCCCCCATCTCTCTCTCTCTTCTCAACCCCTCTCTCTCTTTCCCTTTTCCACCCTCTCTCTCTATCTATCTCTTCTCCACCCTCTCTCTCTACATCCTTCCACACTCTCTCTCTCCCTCCCTCCATCCTCTCTATCTCTCTCTTCTCCACCCTCTCTCTCTTCTCCACCCTCTCTCTCTCTCTCTCTCTCTCTCTCTCTCTTCTCCACCCCCCCCTCTCTCTCTCTTCACTCTCTCTAGAGAGAGAGAGTGGAGAAGAGAGAGAGAGATAGAGAGAGAGGGGGGGGGGGGGGTACGTGATGGCCTAGTGGTTAAAACATTTGCGCTCGCAATCTGACGACCCTGGTTCGATTCCCGTTCAAGGGGATATTTTCCTCTGGAGTTAACATCACTGCAGTCTCTACTCTCCCCAAAAGTCCTTCGGATGAGACTATAAACCGAGGACACGTGTGCGAACGCACGCAGAACATCTTGCGCTCACGTCAAATCCTGTTCCGCTTTTCGTAGGAGTAGGCCATTGTGTGTCGGTGGGAACAGATGACAAATTTACAAAACCGCATACACACGGGGACTTGATGGAAGAAAGCACATAAGTGCTTATTCCATTTTTATCGATATAAAAGAATAAAATAAAATAAATAAATAGACAAAAACCCTCTCTCTCTTCTCCCCCCTCTCTCCCCCCTCTCTCTCTTCTCCACTCTCTCTCTTTCTCTCTCTCTCTCTCTCTCTCTCTCTCTCTCTCTCTCTCTCTCTCTCTCTCTCTCTCTCTTCCACATTCTATCTGTGTCTTCTGCACCCTCTCTCTCTCCCTGCTCCACCCTCTCTCTCTCTCTTCCCCACCCTCTCTCCCTCTCTTCTGCACCCTCTCTCTCTCCATGCTCCACCCTCTCTCTCTTCCCCACCCTCTCTCCCTCTCTTCTGCACCATCTCTCTCTCTCTCTCTTCTGCACCCCTCTCTCTCCCTGCTCCACCCTCTCTCTCTCTCTCTCTTCTCCACCCTCTCTTGCTCTTTCTTCTCCACCCGCTCTCTCTCTCTCCCTGCTCCACCCCCCCTCTCTCTCTTCTCCACCCTCTCTCTCTCTCTCTCCTCTACCCTCTCTCTCTCTGTCTTCTCCACTCTCTCTCTCTCTCTCTCTTCTCCACCCTCTCTCTCTCTCTCTCTCTCTCTCTCTCTCTCTCTCTCTCTCTTCGACACCCTCTCTCTATCTCTCTCTCTTCTCCACACTCTCTCTTCTCCTGCCCCCCTCTCTATCTCTCTCTCTCTTCGCCACCCTCTCTCTCTCTCTCTCTCTCTCTCTCTCTCTCTTCTTTTCGTAAGAGTAGGCCATTGTGTGCCTTTAGGAACATTTGACAGAACTGACAAAACGCACACACACGGGGTAAAGGAGTCCCATAACCTATAAGGTCGTAGGGGAGCGAGGCGTCAGAGACCTCACTTCTCTAGGGCCAGCATATTGAGGGCGGCGCCCATCTCCTCTCCCTCGCTGCTTTACCTTCCCTGACCCTAAAGAGGGCAGGTACCCATTTACAGCTGGGTGAACTGGGGGGAACTGTACTGAAGCCAAGGCGCGCAAACGGTCACCCATCCAACTGGTAACCACGCTCGACGCTGCTTAACTTGGCTGGGGGAAAGCGAGTGCTCCGACCACTGAGCTATCCCGTCCACACACGGGGACTGGATATAAAAAAGCATCAAGCAATTATTCCATTATCCTCGATATAAAAGAATTAATTTTTTAAAATTTTTTCTCTCTATCCTCTCTACCCTCCCTCTCTCTATCTCTTCTCCACCCCTCTCTCTCTCTTCTCCAATCTCTCTCCCTCCTCTCCACCACCCTCTCTCTCTCTCTCTTCTCCACCCTCTCTCTCTACCTCCCTCCATCTTCTCTCTCCCTCCCTCCATCCTCTCGATCTCTCTCTTCTCCACATTCTCTCTTTTTTCCACCCTCTCTCTCACTCTCTCTCTCTCTTCTCCACCCTCTCTCTCACTCTCTCTCTCTCTCTCTCTCTCTCTCTCTCTCTCTCTCTCTCTCTCTCTCCTCCACATTCTTCTTGCAGATATGATGTCTTCCATCTCTTCTCAAGTTCAGTTCTGGAAGAATATTAAGAAGGATTCATTTAGAAAGAGTCAGCCAAAGAATAATATATCTCTCAGCAGATGGTTGCAGCACTTTAAAACCCTGCTAGAGAAAGACTAAGTAGACAACTCCATGAGCACTGATGGTGACTATGAAGAAACTGAGGAAGATTTTGATCGTCCCATATCTAAAGATGAAATATTATTGGCACTTAAAAAACTTAAACACGATAAAGCAGCTGGTCCTGATCAAATCATTGGAGAATTACTTTTTAAAAAATGGTGGTGAAAATATACTTTTTCTGCTAAAATTATTCAACAAAATCTTTGATAATGGTCTTTCTCCAGATAACTGGACTGAGTCTATCATTCTAACATTACACAAAAAGGTGATGTTGACAACCCTAATAACTACAGGGGAATCTCTCTTAGTGATATAAGTAGTAAGCTGTACAGTACCATCATTAATAATAGGTTACAGGAATGGGTTAAGAAAAACAACATTTCAGGTGAACACCAAGCTGGTTTTAAGAGAGGGTATTCCACTATAGATCATATGTTTACTCTACTTGTATTTATCCAGAAACAGTTTGCTCATAACCTTAAACGTTATGTAGCATTTATTGACTTTGAAAAGGCATTTGATTCTGTTCATAGAAACTTGTTATGGCCTATTCTCCTGAAAAATGGTGTGAAGGGTAAATTATTACGTTGTTTGAGAGCTATGTATCAGAACATCAAAAGCAGAATAAGATGTGGATCTAAGCTGACGGACATAATATACAGCACCACGGGGGTCAAACAGGGTGATGTATGTAACCCTCTTTTGTTTTCTGTTTTCATTAATGAGTTAGCCATAGAAATCATTAATAAGGGTAAACATGGTGCCACTTTCCCCAAGATTTCACAGAATTGTTTATTCTTCTGCTTGCTGATGATATCATCCTACTATCTGAAACTGTTGTAGGCTTACAACAGCAGTTGAATAGCTTAAGCAGTGCTGCAACAGCACTTGATCTTAAGGTTAATCTGAATAAGAGTAATATTGTTGTATTCAGAAAAGGTGGTTATTTAGCTGCTCACGGAAAATGGCTGTACAATGGAAAAGTCATGCCTGTGATTACTGTATATAAATATTTAGGAATCTGTTTTTCTACAAAGCTTAGTTTCACAACTGCATGTAAAGATCTGGCAAGTCGAGGTAAAAGAAGCTTGTTAATTGTTTTGAAAAAATTACGATTATTGAATAATAATGTTTTTGACTTGTTGATTAAGATATTTGATGCACGAATACAACCCACTGTGTTATATGGCGCGGAAATTTGGGGACTGGGTGCAGCTATAACACATTGTGAATCAGTACACCTCTTTGCTTCAAAATTTTTCTGACCCTACATTTCATTCTTTTACATTCATTATCAAACCATGTATCATTTGATAGATTTTTATTAATATGAACCTGTTTCTTCATACATACAGCACTGGTTTTTATGAGATCATTAAACAAATCTAGAGCTTCATCAATGTTCTCATCAATCATCTGGAAGGCTTTTAGAAATTGATCACACATGCTCTCTTCACAGAGATGAGAGAGAGAGAGAGGGAGGGAGGGAGGGAGAGACAGACAGACAGACAGAGACAGAGACAGAGACAGAGAGGTCACGATGTTGTTGAGTGGTACAGATGCTTGTGTTTTCCATGAAGAGTTTCTGACCTACATCAAATCTAAGTTAAGGATGCGAGTATATCTATACATTAACAATTGTAAACACTTCAGTGTCCACACACACACACACACACACACACACACACACACACACACACACACACACATACAAGATGTATGTATGTATGTATGTATGTATGTACGTACATATAAATATATATTAATATATATATATATATATATATATATATATATATATATATATATATATATATATATATATATTATATATATATATGACAAAAACAACAAAATGTGCAGAGTTCTTTCGAAAGCAAGAAATTTATTCATTTTTGTCATCACATTTTGATTCACTGTCATTTTACAAAAGCAGTTTTTGTTGTTGTTTTGGAGGGATGGGGGGGAAATGGATAGTTGTTTTTTTTTGTTTTAGTCTTCTTGGAAAGCAGCAAGACATACACAACTTCATTGGATCAAATTGTAATCTTTGCACAAGCGGCTGCTTCTGTTTCATGTGCACTCATTCCAAAGCAAAACGATGATTCAAAACAATTCAAACGAAAAGTATGTCTTGAATTGCTCTGTACGATTTTCTCTTTCACACACACACACACACACACACACACACACACACACACACACACACACACACACACACACTAACATTACCCCCTCCCTTACACACACACACTAACATTAACCCCTCCCTTACACACACACACACACATACACACACACACACACACACACACACACACACACACACACACACACACACACACACACACACACACACACACACACACACACACACTGACAGATGTATCAACACGTACCAACACAGGCATACACATTTCTCCACCTAGGCACACTCACAAAACAATTACATGCATATAGTACATCCATAAGTTGACCATAAAGAGCTCATAAGCAGACGGCAGCGATGGAAAAAAAATAATGCAACAGTTTAAGACGGGTGATGTCACTTAAAGATCAGCTGCAGTGATACAAATTTAAAATGGATTCATCGATTATATAAAAGAGCACTGAAACTTGTTCTACTAAAATCAAGCTCCCTAACCATCAACGATTATAAGCAAACAAATATCCTAACCTTCAAAAACAGACTTTATCTAAATAAAGCTCTATTTGTCCAGAAAGTTGTCCATGGAAATGCCCCTCCAAAGATCACCAATAGCTTCAAAATCAATGAACACAGACATAATCATCTACTAACATTTCCGAGACCAAAAATAATCTTTACAAAACAAGCTTCTTGTACATGTACTCAGGTAGTGATTTATGGAACAAGCTCCCAAAACACTTAAAATGTGTCAAAAACAAAAATCAATTCAAGACACAGCTAAAAAGCCATCTAATGCATGAATGCCTAGGAACTGACTAATAAGGCAAATCAACCATGACTAATACGGCAAAATCAACCATACTTACATTTATCAGCACTAATGCCATTCCTTAAAATAAAAAAATTCAAGTATGTCTTACTGTGACTAGACATTCTACAGTCACACGCTGTATATGTGTGGAGGGAGGGGGAGGTAGGAAAGAGGCACACTAATTATGCAAAGAAGTAAGAGTAATCTATACAAGCTAGTAAATAATCTACAAATGTTAAAACAAGTGGAAAGGAGGAAATTTTTAAAAATCTTTTTATGGTAGACCCGATAGCTTGATAGTGTGTCCTCTCTCTCTCTCTCTCTCTCTCTCTCTCTCTCTCTCTCTCTCTCTCTCTCTCTCTCTCCTCTCCTCTCCTCTCCTCATGCCCTTTGTCTTGTCTAATTCAATAGATTTTATCGTGGATGTTGTTTTTATTGCAGTTAGAGATGAGATTATTAGTACTATTATAAGCGATACTGTTTTAGTTTGATATTGTTTTAGTTTGATAGTCCAGTTGATTATGGGCTTTTGAATTTTGTATCGTATAGGGGTTCTACTTGTTTGAATAATTGTTGTTTTTTTATATTATTCTTAATTTTCTATTTGATTGAATGTGTTTTTCCCCTTCCCCCTTGATACTCCTCCCCCACCCTCATCCTTTCCAATGCTTTTCCGTTATCATCGTTATGTTGTTGTCTTATGGTGATGAGGATTATTTGTTATATTGTTGTCTCATGGTGATGGGTGATTGTTATTATTATTGTATCTCTATTATAATAATCATTATTTTTGTCTTATTTGACTTATCTTGCTTGTTTGATAGTTATCGTGTGAATATATTATTTTTAAAAAGCCCTATTTGAAGAGTATGAGCGCATAAAAAGCACACGTTTGCTGGGTGGAGGAGGAGAGGTGGGAGGTCATTGAAGGCAATATTGTCAGTAATGACGCAACGTATGCCTAGTATTTTCTAACGTTTTGTTCCTGTACCTTTTTATTATCTTAAGTATAAACGTGTAAGAATGGATGAAACAGTAGGTGAAGTAATTTGTTTGTCCTGACGTTTTATGATTTTCTTTTTTTGAATTCTTAAACATTTTCTACTTAAATGTGTGTGTGGACGTGAGCGCGCACGCGCGCAGGTGTGTATGAGTATGTGCGTGCGTGTATATGTGGTAATTTGTATTTTCAATGTATTACTTTATCGATTTTCCTTTTTTAACTGGTTTAATTTAATGGTAAATGACGCAATAATGTAGTATCTTAGTATAATCATTAAGAAATTTGTTCTTATATAGATGGCTTGATGAAAAAAAAGCAAATGCATTGCTTATTCAATGTACCATCTGGAAATAAAATTTTGACTTGACTTAAAGAGATTGAGCAGGTTTTGAGAGCAACAAACAAACTAACCAACTAACCAACCAACCACCCCTGACAGCCCCAACCAACCAAATTCACAACACACACACACACACACACACACACACCGCGCGCGCGCGCGCGCGCGCGCGTCCTTCGGATGAGACTATAAACCGAGGTCCCGTGTGCAAACGTACGCATAACATCTTGCGCACACTTTAAATCCTGTTCCGCTTTTCGTAAGAGTAGGCCATTGTGTGCCGGTGGGAACAGATGACAGAATTTGCAAAACTGAATACACACGGGGACTAGATGTAAAAAAGCACATAAGTGCTTATTCCATTATCCTCGATATAAAATAATAAAATATAAAAGAATATAAAATATAAACACACACACAATGTGTGTATGTATGCATGTATGTATGTATTTTATATGTATATCATATGTATATTTATTCATGTGTGTATGTATTTTATATGTATATCATATGTATATTTATTCATGTGTGTATGTATTTCATATGTATATATTATACGTATATTCATTCTATTTATTTTTTTTGTATTCTTTTATTTCGAGGATAGTGGAATAATCACTCACAAGTTTGTTTGTTTTTAATTTGTTTTGGTTTTTTTACATCCAGACCCTGTGTGTATGCGGTTTTGTAAATTTTGTCATCCGTTCCCACCGGCACACAATGGCCTACTCTTCCGAAAAGCGGAAACAGGATTTAACGTGTACGCAAGATGTTCTGCGTGCGTTCGCACACGGGCCCTCGGTTTATAGTCTCATCCGAAGTGGACAAGTGGTCTAGAGGTAACGCACCTGCCTAGAAAGCGACAAGTCATGGTGGTGTGATCCCCCTTTGTTGTCCGAAACGTTTCTCCCATCCACTAGACCGTGAGTGGTGGTCTGGGTACTAGTCCTTTGGATGAGACGTAACCGAGGTCCCGTGCGCAAGCACTCATTTAGTGTACGTAAAAGAACCCACGGCAGCAAGTGAGTTGTCCTGGGTGTGCCAAAATCTTTTTGAAAAAAAAAGCCATTCTGATAGGAAATCAAAGAATATGCAGACCAAAAGAATGGGTGGCGCTGCACTTGTGGCGACACGCACTCCCCTAGGGAGAGCAGCCCGAATTCCAGGCAGAGAAATCTGCCGTGACTTCAAGCGGTATACAATTAATGCATGATATATATATATATATATATATATATATATATATATATATATATATATATATATATATATATATATATATATATATGGTCTCCTGCACTTGTTTCCCCCCCACTTCTGTTCTCTCAGTAACATGGGACAAAGCCTACAGCGCATATTGGGCAAGCCCTTACAATACTTGAAATGCAAGATAAATACATGAGAATCCAAACACGAAGTATATCGATCTATAACAAAGTTCAACATGCCCTTTCATATATCCATAGATATAAAAACAAAATCTGCCTTCAACACAGCATCTTCAACATATCCATAAATATAAAACAACGTCAAACTTAATATGAGCAGAAGAATAACATTCATTCATCAGATCAAAACAACAATCAAATCAGAATAATATTTTTTAAAAAACAAACCCCAATATAACAAGATTATGTTAGAACCTCTGTTTAAAATCTTGAACTTGTCGCACGTGTTCACACGGAAAAGGAACACTACATCATCAACATGACAGCTGACAGCATACACCTCTCATCTTGGTAACGTGCATTTCAGGACTTGCAACATCATTGATTATAATACAAATGCCGCTGGATGCTAGCGTGAACATATAAACGCACATATCAGCCAAGCTACAGTGTAAACATAGTATAAGCGCACATATCAGCCAAGCTACAGTGTAAACATAGTATAAGCGCACATATCAGCCAATCTCTAGTGTGAACATGCGAGCACACAATCAGTCACTCTCTCAGTCAGTCC
Organism: Rapana venosa; assembly: GCA_028751875.1. Lineage (NCBI taxonomy): Eukaryota > Metazoa > Mollusca > Gastropoda > Neogastropoda > Muricidae > Rapana > Rapana venosa. The sequence continues at coordinate 55,804,018 of CM054146.1, forward strand.
CACGACACTTGATTTGTAAAGGCACCACACCTGCTTTGATGATCTTTGTTGTTGTTGTTGTTGTCTATCTCTGCGAATCAAAACCCAAGCATCCCCGATGTCGGAATGCGGCCACCTTAACGGTGGAAAAGAACGGTACCATAGGCAACAATCTCACCATTGGTGAACCTCGGAGCTCTAGCCGAGGAACAAAAGTTTTTAAAAAACCAACATTTTAAAACCCAACCAACAACAACAGCAAGAACAAAAAACCCAAACAAAAACCACCCAAGCCAATACCCCCTCCCCTTCTCCTCCTACGTATCCTTCCAGCAGCACGTTCATATTGTCTTCTCACCTTTTCCCTTCCCCTCCACCCCCCCCCCCCCCTCGCCTCCCTTGTATTTGTTGATATCTGCAAGATGGTTTGAGTAAGCCAGATAACTTGGTGATATGATCTATTTAGCTTTCTTCTTCTTCTTCTTCTTCTTCTTCTTCTTCTTTTTCTTCGAATACTCACACAGCAACTCATCGTTGTCTGTCATCTGAGCAAACAATGTATCGCCGCCGTTAAGCGCCTGACAAGTCAGGCCCAGCGCATCCGACTCGGCATGGTGTTACCATTATTTTATATTTCATTACGGCCTGGAGTTATCATACAACAGTGACCATCCCATTACTACTTTCATATATTCTGCATATACAATACACGAGACAGCTTTTGCCACTACCACAGTTTCAAGTTATCAAAAACTAGAGGTTAACTTCCAAAGTTTCAAGCAACAGTTCCAGAAGGAAAGTGGCCGGACAGTTCAGACATTCACCTGCATTGCCCAACAAGTTAACCACGAGGTGCTGGGTTCCATTCCCAGCCTTGCCTTTTCTTTCCCAGTTTGATGGGAAAATCGAACTGAAAGGCTTAAATCTTTCGGAGGAGACACTAAACCAGTGGGACCTGTGTGCTTACGGAGTTGTGCACAAGTCAAAAGAGCTAACCCACGACAGCTGGAAAAGGGAAAGAACAGGGAGTAGCCCTCTGACTGGCTTGGCAAAGTTGGAGGTTCGATTCTCAACTGTGTTTCCAAAGTTGGAATGCGGCTACCTTGATAGTGGAGGGGTGGGGGGGGGGGGGGGTTCAAACCGGTAACAGTCGCAAAAATCTCACCACTGGTGAACTTCAGAGCTCTAGCCGAGGAACAAAATTATTTTAAAAACCTACCAAAAGCAACAGCTCAGAGACTTCATAGTGTGATATACTTTCTCCCCCCCTCTTCCCAGCCCCTACACTTCCCACCTTTCTCTACCATCTTCTCGTGTTGCTGAAATATCTGCACCATGCCCAGTCCTCTCCCAAATCAACTCTTCCCAGCGCATCAATCAGCATTGAGCATGTCTTTTACGAAAAGAAGAACGCCCCCCCCCTCCCCCCCCAAAAAAAAATCCCGAAATCGGAATGCGGATACCTTATTACTGGTAAGCAAAATTGGTCACATACGCAAAAAACAAAAATCACCATTAGTGGAACCTCGGAGCTGTAGCCGAGGAACGAACAGGAAAAAAAAGAAGAGCAACCCCCTAAAAAAACCAAAACACCTCCCCCCCTACCCTCTCAAAAAAAAACCCAACAAAAAAACCCAACCCACCATACAACACCCCCCCCCCCTTCCCCAACCCCCCCCCCCCCCCCCCCACCAACCGAAAAAAACAACACCCAAACAAAAAAAACACAACAACAAAAACCACCGACACCCAAGGCTTTAACTCTGCGATTTCTCCAGCACAAAATAGTTCGTGTCTGAGGCACTCGCGCGTTGTGAGGTGGAATCGCCAATGGCTTCAGCCACAAGGTAGCCATCCTCTCCCGTGCTGGGCTCCTTCGACGCTCTGTCCTTTGCCGCTGCCGCTGCTGCTGCTGCTGCTGCTGCTGTAGCCCCTTTGTATTCGTTGAGGGAAGCGTAGGAACGCACCGCCTGCTCCGCTTCCAACCCGGAATATTCTGGAGGGACTTGGGGCACGTCGGGAAGGGGAGGAGTGTCGCGCGAGAGGCCAGGATTGTCGTAAGCGACGGCTTCCTTCCCTTCTCTGTCGTAGGTTTCGTTGGTGTGGGAGAGACTGAGCGTCAGCTGCCTGCCTCCCGATGGGTCTTTGTACACAGCCTGGAGGACACAGTGTGAGGGGAGAGGGTTGTGTGAGATGGTCAGGGTACTTCCCTTTGTTGCGTGAAATGGTCGGGATACTTCTGTGCTGCGTGAAATGGTCGGGATACGTTTGTTGCGTGAAATGGTTGGGATACTTCTTTGTTGCGTGAAATGGTCGAGATACTTCTTGTTGCGTGAAATGGTCGGGATACTTTGTTGCGTGAAATGGTCGGGATACTTTGTTGCGTGAAATGGTCGGGATACTTTGTTGCGTGAATGGTTGGGGTACTTTGTTGCGTGAAATGGTTGGGATACTTTGTTGCGTGAAATGGTTGGGATACTTTGGTTGCGTGAAATAGTCGGAATATATTTTCTTGCATGAAATGGTCAGAAAACATTGTTGAATGAAATGATCAGAATAAATTGTTTGTTGAGGTGGAATGGTCAGAATATATTTTCTTGCATGAAATGGTCAGAAAACATTGTTTGTTGCATGAAATGGTCAGAATAAATTGTTTGTTGCATAAAATGATCAGAGTACATTGCTTGTTGCATGAAATGATCAGAGCACATTGTTTGTTGCGTGAAATGATCAGGATACTTTGTTGCGTGAAATGATCAGAATAAATTGGTTGTTGCATGAAATGATCAGAGTACATTGTTTCTTGCTTGAAATGGTCAGAATACTTTATTTGTTGCATGAAATTATTCAAATACATTGTTTCTGGCATAAAATGGGTCAGAATATATTTGTTGCATAAAATTATCAGAATACATCGTTTGTTGCATATGATGATTAGAATACATTGATGTATGAAATGGTCATAATACTTTGGTGCATGAAATTATCAGAAATATTTTGTTTCTTGCATGACATGATTTAAATTCACTGTTTCTGCATAAAACCAATACAGATTAAAAAGCAGCATGCATTTAAAAGCCTACACAGTGCCCCCCCACACACACACACACACACACACACGCGCACGCAATCTTTCTCTCTCTTCTCTTCCCCCCCCCCCCCCCCCCCCCCCCCCCCCCCTCCCTCTCTCTCTCTTCCCCATCCCTCCCTCGTTTTCTTACCGTGTGACAGCAATGAAGAGAAATCATAAACAATGTTGGTTTGTTTGTTTTTCAGCTGCCAAATACCCAGTGTCGTTTTGTTTGATGATGAAGTAGCCTACACTATAAGCTATCAGCTTGGTGCTGCTCCAAATGGATCTGTGTACAACGTGTTTCTTCTTTTCTGAATAAAACCTTTGTGGGTTAAACCAAATCATACCACAGAATACTAATAGAGTAACAACAACAGCAATAAGAATACCAACAACCTTTTTTAAATTTTATTCTTTTATATCGAAGGTAATGGAATAATCACTTATGTGCTTTCTTTTACAACCAGTCCCCCCGTCTGTATGCGGTTTTGTAAATGTGTCATCTGTTCCCACCCGGCACACAATGGCCTACTCTTACGAACAGCGGAACAGGATTTTTAAGGTGTGCGCATCACGAACCGTGTCATCGATTTCTGCATAGGTCTCCTCTTCCCGGTAAGGCTCGCTCCTGTAGCGTGAAGCAGACGACTGGCCAGCATCCTGACTGCCATCTGCCCCCCGCTTGCCAGTCACCCTTCGCCATAGGCCGCTCTCTTTCAGGTTGCTGTCAACAGAAAGAAAGAAACAAACAAACACACATAGTCCCACGTGCATTGTTGTTGTGGTAGTTTTTGGTTTTGGTTTTGGTTTTGTGTGTGTGTGTTTGTGTGTGTTTGTGAGAGAGAGAGAGAGAGAGAGAGAGAGAGAGAGAGAGAGAGTGGGGAGAGAGAGAGAGAGAGATGTGCTGGTGTGTGGTGTGTGAGTGTGTGTGTGTGTGTGTGTGTGAGAGAGAGAGAGAGAGATGGTGTTGTGTGTGTGTGTGTGTGGGAGAGATGATGTGCGTGTGTGTGTGTGTGTGTGTGTGGTGTGTGTGTGGTGGGTGTGTGTGTGTGAGAGAGAGAGAGAGAGAGAGAGAGAGGAGAGGAGTGTGTATGTGTGTGTGAGAGAGAGAGAGAGGAGTGTGCGTGTGTGTGTGTGTGTGGTTGTGTGTGTGTGTGTGTGTGGTTGTGTGTGTGGTGTGTGTGTGTGTGTGTGTGAGAGAGAGAGAGAGAGGAGAGAGAGAGAGAGAGGTGTATGTATGTTGTGTGAGAGAGAGAGAGTGTGTGTGTGCGTGTGCGTGTGTGCGTGTGTGTGTGTGTGAGTGTGTGTGTGTTTGTGTGTTTATGTATATGTGTGTGTGTTTGTGTATGTATATGTGTGTGTGCTTGTTTTGATATGTATGCGTGTGTGCGTGCGTGCGTAAGTGGGTGGGTCCGTGCGTGTGTGCGTGCGTGCGTGTGTGTGTGCGTGCGTGCGTGCGTGTGCGCGCGTGTGTGTAAATTCTTTTATTCTGAGGATAGTAAATAAGCACTTGTGTTCTTTCTTCTTCTTCTTCTTTTACATCCAATGTTCGCGTGCATGCAGTTTTGCAAATGCTGACACCTGTTCCCACAGGAACACAATGGCCAACTCTTCTAAAAGGTGGAACATGTTTGAATGTGTGTGCAAGATGTTCTCTGTGCGTTCTCACACACGCCCCCGATTTATCGTCTCCTCCAGACTTTTGGAGGAACGGAGACAACACTGATGGTAACCCCACCCCTCCTCCCCTTCCCCCTCACTAACTCCATCTTTCTTCCCCCCTCCTCCCCTCCCCCCTCTTCCAAAAACCACAAAAAAAGAGAAAAAGTCTGCTTACACTTAAAAGTGGTAGAGGTCTTCCCATAACCTATGCCCTTCGATTTGTTGTTTTTTTTACAAGATTCAGTGCTATATAAATTCCATATATTATTATTATTACTAGTCGTTGGGGGAGCGAGATGTCAGAGACCTCAGCTTCTCCAGGGGCCAGCATATTGAGGGCGGTGCGCGCCCATCTCCTCTCCCTCGCTGCTTCATGTACCTTCCCTGGGCAAGGTACCCACTGACAGCTGGGTCAACTGTGGGCCTACTACTGACGCCAAGGCGCGCGCACAAACCCATCCACTTGGTAACCACGCTCCATGCTGCTTAACCTTAGCTTGGGAAAAGCGAGCGCTCTGACCACTGAGCTATCCTGTCCCCAGTCTCCTTCCTTCACCTTCACCTATCCCGTAGTCCCGTGGATAGCGGGGGCACCAATGAAGATTTTTGCAACCAGCTTCCTCCACTCCCCGCGGTCCTCTGCTTCCCGTAGCAAATCGTTCCACCCAAGGCCAGTCCACTCTCTGATGTTGTCTTCCCATCGTTTTCTCTGTCTGCCTCTTCGTCTCCCTCCTTGTACTGTTCCCTGTAGGACAGTCTTGGCCAGTCCAGATGTTCTGTGTCCAAGTGCTCTTCATAATTATGGTCATATGGCGGTTTTTTCCTTCTGGTTTTCACTCCCTCATTACTGACGTGATCTCTGTATGAGATACCAATGAGTTTGCGATAGCATCTCATCTCCATTGCCCGCATCCTTCTTTCAATGTTTGCTGTTACAGTCCACGTTTCACATACGTACAAAATTTAATATGGACATGATCTGGGAACGCATCAGTTTGGTCTTAAAGCTGATGGCGATGTTCTTGCCGTTCCAGAGGACTTTCAGTTTTGTCATTGGAGTTTACACTTCTAAAAATGAAGAGCAAGGGACCCCCCCCCCCCCCCCACCCCGACCCCCCACCCACCCACTATCCACTCACCGTACAGGATTTCCTTTCTTCCGAATATAGATGATCAAGAGAACAGCGATGATGACAATGAGGAGAACGGCGACAATGACCCCAGCGATAAGTCCCCCGTTTCCACCTCCCCCACCCCCTTTGTTGTCCTGCCCAAGCATGCCAGTGCACCTTAGCTCCAGTTTCTCCTCGTCCGCATCTGCATCAGACCAATACATGCAAAAAGTGGAATGCAGAAATACATCACACAGAATTGTATTATCGGCTGTACAAAGAACTTTTTTGTTTTGAAATATATATATATTTAAAATATCCAGTTGATTTGAGAGTCCCTCTCTCATCAAATTCAGAACATTAAATCCCAAAGTAGCAATCCAAGAAGGCAGGTGCAGGTGTTATTGAAAGAGAAGAAAGAGGATGTAGAAAATGCAAACACAAGGAACTGGGGGACGAATTTCACTATATTCTCAAATGCCCATATTTTCTGGAAAGCAGGAAAACATTCTAAAAGCATATTATCGTAGAAGGCCGGGCAACATCATCAAGTTTCATGCTCTGTTTAGTACAAACTAAATATTAGAAATAGTGCTCTTAAACCTGGCAAAGTTTAAAAGAAAACCATATTAAGCTGTATTAAGTAGCAACACTGATTTTGATTTTGTCGAAGCTGGGGTTTTTTTGTTCATGTTTTGTAGATGGATATTTTGTCTGTTGTTGTTGTTGTTGATGGTTTGTGTGTGTGTGTGTATGTGTGTGTGAAAGTCCATGTCAAATTTCTATTTCCAGATAGTACATTGAATAAGTCATGTATCTGTTTCTTTCATCAAGCCATCTATCTACGAAAAAAGCAACAACACAACAACAACAAATTCAACTAAATTAACATTAAAAACAATATAACTATCACCAGCAATAAGAAAGAGGAAAAGGGCTTAAATAAAAAGCAGATACACACACATGCACACACACACACACAGAGTTAGCACACACACACACACACACCCAACACACAGACACACATACAACACACACACACACCCACGCCCCCCCCCCCCCTCACACACACACACACTCACACACGTACAACCCCCACTAACCCCCCCCACCCCTCCACCCCACCCCAACACTCCACACATCACCACTACTGACTACCACAACCTTTAGAATTACAACAACAACAACAACAACAGCAAAACAACAACAGCAACAACATCTAACCTATAGCAAGCCCTACCTGAGGGACAGCGTTCCCAAGGTTCTTTCTGATCACAAATGTCCTGGAAGACAATGTTGCCCAGGTCTTCACAGAGGCTGGTCTGGTGGTTGAAGCCAGTTCCTTCAGGACACCGCCTGTCGATGATGGAGTTGCCAGGGACACATTGATAGAAGGAACTACAACTGCAAGGGTCGATGTAGTGGTCACCCAGTTTGCAAGGGAATTTGATCGGCTTGCAACTATCTGTGGTGAGTTCACAAAGAGAGAACAATGATAAAGGTAAGTTTTAAATCCCTCTTGCAATTTCGGGGGGAGGGAGGGGTAGGGGGATATTTTTGACTAGTAAGATTTGTTTTTTAAATTGTTGACTTTCGAAGGGCTTTTGACAATACCAGGATTTTTTTTGTGTTGTTGTTAAAAGTTTTGGTTGATTTTCACAGAGCTTTTGACAAATGCCATGTTTTACATAAAAAAACATTCTTGACTTTAAAAGAGTTTTGATAATGCCATGAATTATTTTCGTTAAAAGGTTTCTTGATCTTCAAAGAGCTTTTAACAAATGCTATGATTTTCCCTAAAAAGTTTTGTTGATTTTCAAAGAGCTTTTGATGTCATGATTTTAAAAAAAAAAAAAGGTGATCTTGAAAGAGCTTTTGATAATGCTATATTTTTAAAAAAAGTTTTGTTGACTTTCAAAGAGTTTTTGTCAGTGCCTAAAATATTCTTAACTTTCAAAGAGCTTTTGATAATGCCATGATTTTCCAAACAAAATTTTTATTGATTTTCAGAGAGCTTTTGACAGTGCCATGAATTCCTCTTAAAAAATTTTGTTGACTTTTAAAGATCTTTAGATAATGCTATGATTTTCCCCAAAACGTGTTTTAATTTTCAAAGAGTTTCTGACAAAGCTATGCGTTTTTAAAACGTTTTTTGACTTTCAAAGAGCTTTTGACAATTCCATAATTTCCCAAACAAAAGTTTTTGTTGACTTTCAAAGAGCTCTTGATGATGCCATGATTTCAAAAAGTAAAGTTTTGTTGATTTTCAAAGAGTTTTTGACAATGCCATGATCCCCCCCCCCCCTCCCCCATAAAAGAAAAAAGAAAAACAGTTCTATTAATTTTCAAGGAGCTTTGGACAGTGTCATGTTTTTCAAACATTGTTGTGAAGCAAAACTTGGTGGATATCCAGAGGAAATGTTTTAACATGATTAAAACATAGGCACCAGTCATACTAGCATGCGCAGGAAGTATATTTGCCTATTCATAGCCTGCATATAAACAGAAATTTTAAAAGACCACCTTCAAGGCAGTTCTCTTAGCCCTATGATTTTCAGGGTTTTTTCCCCGCTCCTCGACTAGAGCTCAAGGCACACAGTTGGTGAGATTTTGCGTAGGCGGCCGTTTTTACCCACCATTAAGGTAGCCGTATTCTGATTTGCGTTTTTTCACAATTTTGTCATTCTTTCATACCGGCACGAAATGGCCTATTCTTCTGAAAGGCTGGAAATCGTGCGTGAAAAGTGTTCTGTGTGCATTTGCATACGTATGCGGGACCTCGGTTTAGAGTTTCATCCAAAGGACTTTCGGGGGAGTAGAATTAGAACTGATATTAACTCCATATTAACAATTATCTCTCCTATACCGAAGTCGGATCCGCTGGGCCTGACTTGCCAGGCGTTTAACGGCAGAGCAACATATTTTCGCTTATGTGTCTGAGTGTTCGATGAAGAAGAAGAGGTCTTCGGCCATGACAAGCTCTTATTGCGACATCCTGCATTCTCCTTTCAAGAAAGTCTCTACAGTCATGACAAGCTCTTATTGCGACATCCTGCACTCTCCTTTCAAGAAAGTCTCTACAGTCATGACAGGCTCTTATTGCGACATCCTGCACTCTCCTTTCAAGAAAGTCTCTACAGTCATGACAAGCTCTTATTGCAACATCCTGCATTCTCCTTTCAAGAAAGTCTCTACAGTCATGAAAACAAATTCCCTGAAGTCGGAGTAGGGCTACATGTGTGGCGTGGTACTTTAAAAAAATGTCATGGACGTAAAGTTCTTATCATAGTGTACATTTGCAACCTCTACTGATCCCCATAGGGGATGAGTGAGTCAGAGACGTATTGTGGGCAACTATCAGCGCCTGGGGTTTATCACAGCTATTGATTAAACCATTGACGCTGGGGGCAACAGCAAGGTGAGAGGCTGTATGATCAGTGGCTTTCCCACTCATGGAATTCCACTTTACAGCTTAGTCTTTAGTGATCGACTATGACTCTCTGACTAGGAGGCTTGACTTGCCCAGTCCTTATGTGCTGCAGCCCTGGGGGTTAGTTGTCCTTTGGAGAACATCTCCAATGCTGATTGTCTGAATGCCCTCTTGGCCGAGAAAGTAGGAGTGTGCTGTGAGCAAGGCACCTCCACAAGAATTAAATTTACGCCCGATTTCCGAAACTCCACGGACACACACACACACACACCACACACACACACACACACACACACACACACACACACACACACACACACATAGATAGATAGATAGATAGATTAGATAGATTAGATAGATAGGTAGATAGATAGATTTATTTATTTATTTATTTATTTATTCTTTTATATCGAGGATGATGAAATAAGAACTTATGTGCATTTTTACATCCAGTCCCCGTGTGTATGCGGTTTTGTAAATTTTGTCATCCGTTCCCACCGACACACAATGGCCTACTCTTACGAAAAGCGGAACAGGATTTAAAGTGTGCGCAAGATGTTTTGTGTGCGTTCGCACACGGGGCCTCGGTTTACAATCTCATCCGAAAGGGAATTGCATAGATAGATAGATGATAGATAGATAGATAGATAGATAGATAGATAGGTAGATAGGTAGATAGATAGATAGAGAGAGAGAGGGAGAGGAGAGAGAGAGAGAGAGAGAGAGAGAGAGAGAGAGAGAGAGAGAGAGAGAGAGAGAGAGAGAAACAGACAGACAGACAGACAGACAGACAGACAGATAGATATCAGGATGATAATTTTCAGCAAGGGAAGGTGCAATGACAAGAAGTAAGCAAGTATGCCTGAATTGTAGACAGAGAACATAGGGCCTATTAGAAGGAAAGTGGCAGGGCGGGTTAGACGTTTACCTACCTAACAAGTAAACTGCGAAGTTCTGGGTTCGATTCCCAGCCTTGCCCTTTCTTCCCAGTTGGACGGGAAATTTTAAACTGAATACCAAATCTTTCGGAGGAGACTCTAAACCAGTTATAGACGTATGCTTGTAGACTTGTGCACGTCAAAAGAACCCATGACAGCGGAAAATCGAGAAGAGCAAGAGGTAGCCTACCTCCCGACTGTCCTGGAAAAAATGGGTAGGCGCAATTCCCAACTGTATTCTCAAAGTCGGAATGCGGCTACCCTAATGGTGGGAGAAAAACACAAAAATCTCACCACTGCTAAACCTCAGAGCTCATTATCAAGAAACAAACAAACAAACAAAAGACACATACAAATTCTTACACAGATAAAAGACCTTGTCAGGATGTTATCAGGAAGCTACAGTTAGAATTCATCTTCTCTGCAGAAAAGTTGTATGATCAGAGACAATTACTTTTTTTTTTCCTTTTAAAAAAACAAACAAGTGTCGTTAAGTTACACCATATATATGACTGTGTAAAGATGTATAGTATAGGCACTTTAGGTCCTGAAAGAGCTGAGAGTTTATCTATGACTGTGTAAATCACTTACTGTTGTTGAAATGATAACAAATATGTTCGGTTAAATTCGTTTTAAGCGATAGCGACATCTTTTACACACACACACACACCACACACACACACACACACACACACACACATATATATTTATATATATATATATATATAAATAAGAGAATATGATGATAAGAGAGAGAGAGAGAGAGAGAGAGAGAGAGAGAGAGAGAGAGAGAGAGAGAGAGAGAGAGAGAGAGAGAGAGAGAGAGAGAGAGAGAGAGAGAGGAGAGAGAGAGAGAGAGAGAGAGAGAGAGAGAGAGAGAGAGAGAGAGAGAGAGAGAGAAGGACACACACAAACACGCGCGCGCGCGCGTGCACACACACACGTAAACACACACATACACACACACTTTCAAGACTTAATTCCTTTCACCCCTTTCAGGGTATGGCGGAGGTTATTAACGACAACAACAACAACAACAACAATACACACACTATACTATATAGATAATGATCTCTCTCTCTCCTCTCTCTCTCTCTCTCTCTCACACACACACACAACACACACACACACACACCACACACACACACACACACACACACACACACACACACACACACACACACACATACGCGCGCACGCATTGCTGTTGTAGATCGTACTTACAGCACACACGTCACATGCAAACACAGACATTGAATGTATGATTACACTTTTCACAAAATACTTACTGAAAAAGTATCTGTCAATTACATTGGATGCCATATTTCTGTTGTTGTTATTCTTGTTGTTGTTGTTGTTGTTGTTGTAAAGCTAACACCGCTTGAAATCTGTAAAGAAAGAAGACACAAAACAGGTATTATGCTCAGAGCATTATTTCATGACTTGTGTTTTGCTTGTTTTGTAATTCATTTTACATTGAAAGAAAACAGAAAGGATTCGAGCTCAGTGTTGCAACTGCGGATATCCAACAGTTAGTCCTTCGGGTGAGACTATAAACCCGAGGCCCGTGTGTGCACATGCACGCACCTCATCTTGCGGCCACATTAAAAACTCGTTCCGTTTTTCGGCAGAATAGGCCATCTCGTGCCGGTAAGAAAGGACGACAATGTAAAAAAGAAAAACCAACAAAACCGGCATTTATTTATTTATTTATTATTTATACCACTTTAAGTCACGAGATTTCTCTGCGTGAAATTCGGGCTGGTCTCCCCGGGGAGAGCACGTCGCCACAAGAGCAGCGCCACCCCCTTTTTTGTTGTTGTTGTTGTTTTTTTGGTCTGCAACTGTATTTCTTTCCCTATCAGAGTGGCTTTTTTCTAAGAATTTTGCCAGGGGCAACTCTCTTGTTGCCGTGGGTTCTTTTTCGTGCGCTGCATAATTTTCTGTAACACTGGACCTCGGTTTATCGTCGGATCCGAAAGACTAGCGCCCAGACCACCACTCATGGTCTAATGGATGGGGGAAAAGTTTCGGGCCCAGACGGGATACGAACCCGGACTTTTCGCTTTCTAGACAGGCGCGTTACCTCTAGACCACCGATCCATTGACACGGTTGTTGTGTTGAAACACCATCCCCGACGTCGGAATGCGCCTACCTAAATGGAGGAAAGGTGGGGGGGAGGAGGGGGACGGTGGCATGCGCAAACATCTCACCATTATTGGGGAATCTCAGAGCTCTAGCCGAGGAACACAAAAAGAAGAAAAAAAGAAAAGCACCTCCCACAAACATTTTATTCTACAAACATGGGAAACAGACACACCTCTTGTCTCTTCACTGCCTTCCCTTACGGGGATGAGGGGGAGGGGGGGGGGATGGGAAGGGGGAGAGGGGGGAAAGGGGGGAGATGCACAGTGTCAGGTCTTCTGCGCATGTAACTCTACAAGCGGATCGGTGATCTAGAAGTAACGTACCTGCCTAGAAAGCGAAAAGTTCGGGCTGGAAAATTAATGTGCGGTGGTTTGATCCCCGTTTGAGCCCAAAACTGCCCCCCCTCCCTCCTCCTCCTCCTCCCACCCCATCCATTAGACCATGAGTGGTGGTCTGGATGCTAGTCTTTCACATGAGACGAGGCGTTACACATAATTACTTAGCGCACGTAAAAGAACCCACGCAACAAGGAATTGTCCTTGGCAAAATTATGTAGGAAAAAAGCCACTCTGATAGGGAAACAAAATACTACAGTTGCAGACAGGAGAAAAAAATAATGGGTGGCGCTGCTCTTGAGGCGACGCGCTCTCCCTGGGGGAAGCAGTCCGAATTTCACGCAGAGAAATCTGCCGTGACTTAAAGTGGTATACAAGACAATACAATACAACACAATAAAATAAAATACAAAGCGGACTACCAACTGGCATCAGCTGACACATTTCGACCTCATAATAATATACTTTTTTCGGGTACAGGATGCATTCCGAGTATGTTCACGTTTCTATAACCCACTTAACGTTGGCTTGAATAACGGGACCTGTAGCTCAGTGGTCAGAGCACTCGCCTTCCCCCAGCCAAGTTAAGCAGCGTCGAGCGTGGTTACCAGTTGGATGGGTGACCGTTTACTACGCCTTGGCTTCAGGACAGCTCCCCCAGTTCACCCAGCTGTAAATGGGTACCTGCCTTCATTAGGGTCAGAGAAGGTAAAGCAGTGAGGGAGAGGAGATGAGCGCCGCCCTCAATATGCTGGCCCCTAGAGAAGTGAGATCTCTGATGCCTCGCTCCCCTACGACCTTATAGGTTATGGAACACCTTCATATTTGTTCCTGGACATCCATCCTTCAGCGTCGGAAGACTATGGAGATGCGCTCTGGGTGTTACATCTGGTACAGCGTCGGTTGTGGCTGGCCAGTCCCACACGGGAATGACAGCCCCTATTTGATCTTATGCATGTGTATATAAACACAAAGAGAATAAAGCCTAAAGGCACTGGCAGGTCTGTACTTGAAGTTGACCTAGGAGATCGTAAAACTCCCCACCCTTAATTCACCAGACGCCATTGCCGAGATTTGAACCGAGGACTTTATGGACCCATGGGATTGAAGCGGCACAGTTGCAACCACTTGCCTATAAGTTTAATAGAGCGTAGGTCGACACAGGCACATGAAGTGTACTCTGTGTGTGTGTTGTGTGTGTGTGTGTGGTGTGTGTGTGTGTGTGTGTGTGTGTGTGTGTCAAGTCAAGATTTTATTTCCAGATGTTACATTGAATAAGCAATGCATTTGCTTTTTTTCATCAAGCCATCTATCTAAGAACAAATTTCTTAATGGTTATACTAAGATACTACAGCATCGCATCATTTACCATTAAATTAAACCAGTAAAAAAGGAAAATCGATAAGGTAATACATTGAAAATACAAATTACCACAGTGGTGTATGACAGTCTAAACAATATAGAACAAACAAAAGACGAAAAAAAGAGTAAAAAATACCCCCTCCCCCTCCCCAAGAAAACCACCCTTAAACCCAAAACAAACAAACCAAAAGCAAAAAACCAAAAACAAAAACCCCAGAACTCCACCCCCGCTATCACCAATTACCTTTGTGTGTGTGTGTGTGAAGTCAAAGTCAAACTTTTATTTCCAGATGGTACATTGAATAAGCAGTGCATTTGCTTTTTCTCATCAAGCCATCTATCTAAAGAAAAAAGAGAGAGAAAAAGATACTATATATGCAGACATAGAATTAAAGAAACACCTAATCAATGATAAACCATACAAATCAAACAAGAAAATACAATAACATATGCATACATGGAATTAAAACAAAACAAAAAACCCTGAACAATATTAAACCATAGAATTCAAATAATTCAAAAATCTTGAAAATATATCCATCATAATACAAACAAACAAGCAACAAAGAAAAAAAAAAAAAAAAATAAAGAGACAAAACAAAATAAAAAAGACACACCAACTGCTCCCCCCCCCCCTCA
>CM054146.1:55841196-55843696 GCA_028751875.1 Rapana venosa
AGAGGAGAGCAGAGAGAGCGAGAGCGAGAGAGAGAGAGAGAGAGGGAGAGAGAGAGACAGAGAGTGAGAGAGCAATGAGAGAGAGAGAGAGAGAGAGAGATGAGAGATGAGATGAGAGAGAGAGAGAGAGAATGACGATGGTTTAGTGTGGTAAGCTTTCAAGTCAATTCACGAGAGGACAGTGGGAAGAGGACTGGACACAAACACATATTTAACCAAGAAGAAACATGAATTCCCAACTGCCCAAGTAATCATCATGGCATGGATTCCGCATCGTGGTTTTAACAGCTGCAACAAACGCTGGTACATTGTAAACTATTATCGTTATAATTTTTAGCAGGGGGAAACAATGAACACCATTTATTGCTGTTGAAGTTTTACAAGCCATTCAGCAGGACAATTTAGGTCTTGTGCAAAACCTTCTGTGATACCAGGAACTTTACTACGTGGAAACCATGTGGTGTGTGTGTTGTGAGAGAGAGAGAGAGAGAGAGAGAGAGAAGAGAGGGGGGGGGGGGGGTGCAGGATGCATCCAAATATGGATTAAATAAACGATTGATACATGATAAGTATGTAGCTGCTGTGTCTTCATAAAGGTTGTGAAATAGGTTTTGGATGCCTGTGAATAATGTACCATCGTCTTTTATGTTTTTTTTTCTTTTTGAAAAAAAAAATGCTTTGACTTATATTCAATGTGAATTAAAAATGATCAGGTCCTGAGATAACTTTTCATATGCAAGAGGACCGGCAATAGTTCATAGTTTGTCCTGCAGGACATTGATGTTGATGTACTCTCCGAAGTCGGAATGTGGCTTGCCTTCATGGTGGGCCACATAGGCAAAAACCTCACCATTGGTAAATCTTTATTTTTTTAAATATTTATTTATTCTTTTATATCGAGAATAATGGAATAAGCACTCATGTGCTTTTGTACATCCAGTGCCCATGTGTATGCGGTTTTGTCAATTCTGTCATCTGTTCCCACCGGCACACAATGGCCTACTCTTATGAAAAGCGGAACAGGATTTATGCGCAAGATGTTCTGCGTGCGTCGGTTCACGGGACCTCGGTTTATAGTCTCATCCGAAGGACTTTAGGGGAGAGTGGAGTCGGCACTGGTGTTAACTCCAGGGGAAAATATCCCCTTGAACGGGAATCGAACCCGGGTCGTCAGATTGCGAGCGCAATGTTCTGACCACTAGGCTATCCCGTCCCCCAAATCTCGAAGCTCTAGCCGAGGAACGAAAAACCAAACCCTGATAAGTTGCACCATTATTCCATTATACATGTTACACTCTTGTTAAGACAGTTGAAGAGACTGGATGAAACCTTTGCATGTTAATTTGTAAATGTGGGTAAAAAGAAAACAAAACGAACACAGTCACTGTGGTGGTGTGGAATAAATGATGTGTGTGGGAGGATAAAGAGGCATGGGTGGGAAAAGGGAGAACGAAAATAAAAGGGGGGTATTTAGGAAGTGGGGGTAGGGTCAGGGGGATGGGAGACCAGAGGGATGACTGTTGGAGAGAGAAAAGGGGGTGGGGGATGGGGGGAGGGAGCATGTCTATCTTTTTTTTTTAAAGTTAAAAAGACTTTGGGGGTTTCTGAATGATTTTGTTTGTAAAGCAGATCAAATGTCTGTGTATATAATCGTCTTGCGATGACTTTGGGAAAAAAAAGTCCTAACATAAACTTTCGTGCGTTTTATGCTTTGCTAGGTTTATTTGGATGATTGGAAATAGTTCTGAATATATATATATATATATATATATATATTATATATATACACACACAATGATTTGACGATGCATAATATATTGTGGATATGTATGCACCTTTACAGTTAAAAAAAAAGATTAGTGGGGTAGGGGAATAATCATTGTTGCTGTTGTTGCTCAATTCAGATATCAAATAGAGAAAAAAATCGAGTGTGATTTTCCCTGGAGATTGTTTTTCTGTTTTTGTGGGGCTTCATTACTTGTCTTATCTTAATTCAATCAAGAACATTTATTTTACTGCATTTTTTTTACTCACTGAATTATACGAGGACCAGATGCAAAAAAAAGCACATATAAGTGCTTGTTCCATTATCCTCGATATAAAAGAATGAAATAAATAAAATAGAAAATAAATACGTTGAATTATTCTCTGATATTGGTCAATCTGAATTTTTTTAAAATAACTTTGAATATAAGATTGGTGTTTGGTATGTTCTATGTGTGCAGGCTTGTAAGTAAAAATCTAAACCACCCTCTCTTTCAGAACCCATGTCCTAAGTTCTCTAATGGTCAATAAAGCTGTATTGTACTGTGAGCTACTATTTTGTAATATATATATATATATATATATATATATATATATATATATTATATATATATATATATATACCGCCGTCAGCGCCTGGGCTTTATCACAGTTCTTGATTAAACCATTGACGCTGGGGGGCAACAGCAAAGTGAGAGGCTGTATGACCAGTGGCTTTCCCACTCATGGAATTCCA
>CM054146.1:55846196-55903696 GCA_028751875.1 Rapana venosa
GGTGGAGGTGAAGGCAGCTATTGAAAAGTAGGAACAGATAACAGGGGAAGATCTCAAGTAGTGTATAAGTGCGTTTTGAGGCTACATTTGAAAGAATCAAATGCAGGCTTTTGGCGAAGTGGAAGAGGGAGGTCGTTCCATGTGGAGGGACCCGAAACAGAGAAAGAGGAACGGCCAACAGTGGTTTGTTTAAATCTGGGTGTTCAAAAGCACAACGTATCTACAGCTGAACGAAGGGAACGGGATGGAGTGTACAGGTGAAGACAGTTACAGAGATAAGAAGGTGCAGATTTGTGGAGACATTTGAAACAAAGGTTATTAATCTTATACTTTATTCTTTGTGAGACAGGCAGCCAGTGAAGAGATGGCAAAAGAGGAGTGATGTGTTCAGATTTTTTTCTTTCTAAGGACCAGTCGAGCTGCAGAGTTTTGTATGCGTTGAAGGGAGTGGATGGATGATGCCGGCAAACCAGCCAAGAGAGAATTACAGTAGTCCAGTCGAGAAAGAATGAGAGATGTGACAAGTTTGGATGTTGCTTCAGTAGACAGATACTTGCGAATTGCACTTATGCGCCGTAATTGATAGTAGCAAGACTGGCAGGTCTGGGTGATGAATTTTTTCATAGAGGGTGTGTTGTCAAGAACCACACCTAGATATTTCACAGAGCTGGACAGAGGAACCAACCTATTGCTGAATTCCACTGAAGTCGTTGTGATAGAGGAAAGTTTATGTTTTGTCCCCATGAGCATGGCTTCCGTTTTATCGCATTTAGCTGTAACTTATTTTGAGTCATCCAGTTTTTAATGTCTAGAAGGCAGTGGGCCATATTTGTCAGGAGGGAAGGCAGATTTTCAAGGGTATTGCTACATTGAAGCTGAGTGTCATAGGCATAGAAATGATGATCAATATGATGGTGGTTTATTATATGTGAGAGTGGAGCAGTGTAGAGAGTGAAGAGAACAGGATCCAGAACTGATCCCTTTGGGACTCCACATTCCAGTTTGACAGGTTTTGATTGAATTTTGCTGACAATAACTTTCTGGTATCGGTTTGTGAGGTATGAACTAAACCAGGTGAGGGCAGTGCCGTTAAAACCAAACATGTTCTGGAGGCAAGAAAGAAGAATTGAGTGATCTATAGTGTCAAAGGCAGCAGATAGGTCGAGAAGAGTGAGGAGGGAGATTTTCCCTGCATCAGCAGCGAGTAGAAGTGTATCTAAAGTGTGGATTAGGGTGGTTTGGGTGCTGTGGTTGGCGCGATAGGCAGACTGAAAAGGGGTAAGGGGATTATTGGAATGAAGGTGGTTGTTGAGTTGTTTTAGAGCAACTTGTTCAAGTACTTTGGAGATGAAAGGTAAGTTAGAGACAGGTCTGTAATTCTTTAAAATGTTGGGATCAAGGTCATGCTTTTTTAGTAGAGGTGTGACTATTGCGGTTTTGAGAGCTGATGGAAAATTTCCTGACAGAAGAGATGAGTTTACTATTTCGGTGACAGAGGGTACAAGTTGTGGAAGGCATTGTGAGAAGACAGGAGCAGGTATGGGATCCAGATCGCATGATTTAATCGTCATTTCTTTCAGAATTGTTGTGATTTGGCTTTCGCTTGTGGGATGAAAGAAAAAGAGAGGAGTGCCAGTGAACTGGGGATCAGGAGGTGCAGGCTCGAAATGAGTCTGTTCCAGTCTGGAGCGAATGTTGCTGACTTTATCTGAAAAGTAGGAAGAAAAGATGGAGGGAAGCTCAGACAGGCTGTGGGTCATAGGCAAAGGAGTTGTTTTTGCAGATCCAAGAAGATTTGAGGTGAGGGTGAACAGAGATTTTATGGATTTAGCGCAGAGAACTTAGGAAGAGTAATAATTTGTCTTTGCTGAATGGATTAAAAATTTGACTTTGTTTGTTTGTTTTCGGAAAAGCTGTTTATTGCTTGCAGTTTTAAATTTCCGCCACTGCCACAACAAGATTGTTAGGTTCATTCAAGAAGATTTCTCTTGTGAGGAAGGGGGGGGGGGAGGGTGTCAGTATTAATAGCATCCCTACCTTCTGGAAATTATGTGTTAGAAATTTCATCTTTTCTATCACTTTCTTTATTTTTGCCTTGTTCCTTGTCTTTCTGTCACCTCCTTCTTGACTATTTTCTGCCTTCTTGGTCTAGTCTCCTACCTTTCTTTCTTTTTTTCTTTTTTTTGCAGAAAGACTTCAAGGATAACATTTCTCTTTTATGTTGAAGCGGATGCACTGGGTTGCCAGAAGCTTAACTGCAGCATAACGCATTTTCGCTCCAATGACAGACAACAATAGCTGCTGTCTGAGTGTTTGAGGGAGAAGAGGAAGATACAAGAAGATCAGGCTGAAGTCAGATGCCCTGGGCCTGACTTGTCAGGCTCTTAACAGCAGCGTTTTGGTCATATGACAGACAAGGGTACTTGCTTGCTTTGACAAAGAAGAAATACAGGAAGATGTCATGACTGGGACAAGTGTCCACCACCTGTTTTTGGGGAAAAAACCCAACTTGTTTCTGCCTTTATCTTTCAGGTGCTTATGCACTGATGTATTAGTCAAAGTTGAAACATAGTCACTCACCATACATGAAACCCACCAACGCTTTGGTCAATTGTAGGTCTGATTATGATGTTTGACTGATCAAACTATAAACTTGATTCACAGTTAGCATGCAAGGAGTTTTCACTATCCTGTTCCCTACACACGTTTGACAAGTGATGTTCCCTGTTCCACAACCCTATTGTGGTCAGAGTGTGTACTGTGTCAAAGTTGTGTGGAGTGTAGGTCTCTTCAAGCAGGGTAACTGGCTGAAACTGATACAAGCAACACATGGATGGTCGGGTCAAGGGATGGTTTGAAGACTTGCCTGCTGTTGTTGCTGTTGATGTGCCCTCCTCTGGTCTCCTGATAGCTGTCAGGGTGGATTATTTCTGTATTGTATGTGTGAGGCACAGTTAATTAAACATGGGATCTATCTGCCATGCGTGAGTGTGTGTGTGTGTGTGTGTGTGTGTGTGTGTGAGTGTGTGCCATGCTTGTGTATGTGCCATGCTTGTGTGTGTGTGTATGTGTGTGTATGTGCATACAAGCACTTTGATTTGTCTCTGCAAGATATAGCGCTATATACATTTCATTTATTATTATTATTATGTATGTGCCATGCTTGTGTGTGTGCCATGCTTGTGCATGTGTGTGCCATGCTTGTGCATGTGTGTGTGTGTGCCATCCTTGTGTGTGTATGTGCCATGCTTGGCGTGTGTGTGTGTGTGTGTGTGTTTGTGTCTGACTTGAGTCTTAATACAAAGAGTGGAGTCAGCTTCAGGGGCAGTGTTTCAACAGACCACCTTGTTGTTGTTGTTGTTGTTGTTGGTTAGCAGGGTGTCCAGGGCTGCCTCAACAGCTATCAGGAGCCCCTTAATTAACTGGCAGAGTGGAGAGTTTGTTTTTATGGGAAAATGTACAGCTACTCACATGAAGGCGGCTAATAAGGTTGTCTCACATCACATGGCCCGAGATAAATAGAAAAATAGATAGATAGAGAGACATAGATAGATAGATAGAGATAGATAGATAGAGAGATAGATAGATACATAGAGATAGAGAGGTAGATAGATAATATAGATAGAGAGATAAAAAATAGAGATAGATAGATAGAAATAGAGATAGATAGATAGAGATAGATAGATAGATAGAAAGACAGATAGATAGATAGATAGATGGATAGATAGATAGAAAGACGGATAGATAGATAGATGGATAGATAGATGGATAGATAGATAGATGGATGGATGGATAGATAGATGAGGGATGGATGGATAGATAGATAGATAGATAGAGAGATAGAGAGATAGATAGATAGACATAGATAGATAGAAAGACAGATAGATAGATAGTTTGGGGTTTTTTAAAATTCGTTATTGGTATTTATATCGAGGATAATGGCATAAGCACTTATGTGCTTTTTTACATCCAGTTCCCGTGTGTATGCGGTTTTGTAAATTCCATCATCTGTTCCTACCAGCACACAATGGCCTACTCTTCAGAAAAGCAGAACATGATTTAACGTGTGCGCAAGATAGATAGATAGAGATAGATAGATAGATAGATAGATACATAGATAGAGGTAGAGAGTTTGAATAGAGACAGATGCCAATGCCTGAATGAGACATGATATATTGACTTATGTAGAGTACAATATTGTCGAGTGATAAGAGCATAACACTCATAAATTCCCTGGCCTCTTGTGTCAGTCAACAAGCACTGTGTTGGGATCAAACCCACAGGAGGGAGTTTTGACACACCACCTATACCCCCCCCCCCCACCCCCACCCTTCCCCCCTTTACATAAAACTCTTGCCGCCCACACAGACACAGATGCATACACCACACACACACACACACACAAGGGTCATGTTACACTGCAGGCAAATATTTTCCTTAAAGAGTGCAGACCAAATTTATCGCAACTAAATCTTGACTGGATTTGACTGGAGAAAGAGGGAGAGAGAGAGAAGAGAGAGAGAGAGAGAGAGAGAGAGAGAGAGAGAAGAGAGAGAGAGAGAGAGAGAGAGAGACATAGAGACACACAGATAGATAGAGAGAGAGAGAAAAGAGACAGCGACATACACAGAGACAGTCAACAAACCACAAAGAAAAAGATTAAAAAGCAATAACTTTATTATCGTCCCATTTTCAGAAGGAAAATAAAAACGGGGAAAAAATGCACATTAAAACAAATCTTGAAACCATGACATGTAAATCCATGAAAATCAGATCAAACGGACCAGTTGTTGAAAAGCCAGAGCATGAGAAACATGTGCTAAAATACATGGCCAATTCTTCTTGACCACAAGTCACCTAGCTTCAGTTGTCCTGATAGCAAGTTATTCTTTTCCAAGAAAAGTTAGCAAGAATACTTAATTCTATCCTTACCCCCCCCCCTCCCCCCACACACAAAAAATCAAAAGCACAAAAAACCCTACATACAGATACCTCAAGAATCTATTACCTGCATTATTCTCACCAGCTTCCACACCCCTGTCTTTTTGTTAGCTATCTGTAATCAAACAGTGAAACACACACACACACACACACAAAACATACAAACAAAAAAAGTTTCCATCTTCCTTGATTTTTTTTCCATGTGTAGGTTTTCACTTTCTTTGTGAGTGGATAGACTTCACATTTCAACCATTCTGGAAAAAAACCCAATCAGCTTGAAGTTAGTTGATCGATGAAGACTGTGAGTTCTGACAAAAACAACAATAGTACGGTTTCACTCGTGCTGGGTTTGCTGGACTCTCATTTCAGCAGTGTCAGCTGCTCTGACTGAATGCTCTCAAAGATATACCGATACGGTACAAAACAAATCTCTGTCACGACAAAAAGATCAGACCTTGTTTTAGAGAGTCTTCACCGCAGTGTGCACGAGTGCTAAATGGACAAACCTGACATATAATTCCTTCAAATTTTTGAACTGCATGTTTTTAACTTTACTCTCAGATTCAAAGTGGCTGTCACGCCCAAGTCAAATGTGCTGGGCCTGACTTGTCAGGTGCTTAACAGCAGCACAACGCATTTTCGCTCATAGATCAGACAACTGCTGCTGTCTGAGCGTTTGACAATGAAGAAGAAAGAAACTGGCTGAGAAAACTGAAATGGGGGTTGACAGCTGGAGATGATGATGACAAGTGTTGGCAAGATGCTTGGTTGGGTTGCTTTATGTTGATAATGTTCAATCTGGTCTGCAAATCTTGGTATTCTTTTTGAACAGTGTTCAGTATTCCACAGAAGCCTTTACAATCCAATCCAATCCAATCCAAACTATACTGTTCACAGCCCCACCAACCACACAGGCCACATCTGGGCCACCTGTCACCTTGCAAGAAGCCATTTTAAAGCATTTTGCAATAAAAAGCAACCCTCCTGTTCCAAATCTTTACCAGGATTTGCTTGTTGCAAACAACCAAGAATCGTTGCCTCTAAAAGATCAAAAGCACATCAGCTAAATGCAGTGACACTCCTGCTACTGATTTGCTTAGCATGATCACATCTTGGCCAACTGAACATCAGAGCAAAGAAACAACAGAAGGGAGGGGGGGGGGGGGGGGGTGTTGGGAAGTGGATATGGGGGGTGGGGGGGAAGGGTGGTGTTGGGAAGTGGATATGTCAGTGGATGCATGGGTTGTCAGAGTCCTCAAATGAGTGTCATATCTCTTCTGCCATGCACAAGTGTCAGCACTGATACTTTGAAACGTCTTTTCTGTTCTGTTGTTCGTGTACTTCTTCTCTCTGCCTCTCTACAGCATCTACTACCAGTTATGGGGAGCATACAAAGGAACAACAAGATGAAGAAACTGAAAGCATTCTCATTTTATCATAATTTTTTTTCATAATGTGTGCAAACAATACAGAACACAATCAACAACCACTGCCTTTGTCTGTGATATGCCAATATGTCACTTTGGTAAGCTAGAGGAATGTCATGGATACACCTGCAGAGAAAACAGATTGGGGGAAAAAAAAAGTTTGCATTTTCTTGATCAGTAAGTCATCAGCAATTTATAACAAACTTTCTTCCAGGTAAAGAAAAAAAAAATCTAAATAAAGCGAAACAGTGAACAGATTCTTACCATTAAAGTTGACTACTCCAAGAGGGTAAAAAAATTGTGGAAGCATCTGAGATTACGCGAAAGATCGCATCACTGAGCAGAGACATAAAAATGGATAAAACTTTCCTAGGCTCTAGCAAACACCACCCACATTCTCACTGACAGGAGACAACCAGATGGAAGCAAGAATCGCCACACTGTCTGCTGAAAGTCTCCCCGGAAAAGAGCGAAAGCTAGCAGAAAAAGCAGTTACAACTGACACGTTTAAAGTAAGCTGATTTCTCACAGGGTTCATACAGTATATATATTATACGAACACAGTACTACAGTACTTATATTCTTTAAAGATTTGATTATTTTGAATGTTAGCATAACATACCAGAATACTGTATTTATACTGGTTCTGTATATTTTAACAATTTTCGATTCATGGCTGTTATTTTGTAGTCTTACTGCCCCCCCCCCCCCCCCCCCCCCCCCCCTTCTTTCTTTTTTCCAAAGCAGAAACTGTGAAAGAAATTTTAGAAGTATGGTGGTCTGAAATTGAAAAGACTGGAAATTTAAAGAACAGGAATTCAATTGATTTTATCATATAATGTGCACAACTCAAGGGCTTAATACCAAAGGCATGCACAGGATTTTCTATGGCATGATGTTATAAAAAAAAAAAGACCCCCCAAAAACTGACTGCATATCAAAAAAGCATCAGCATTTCTTTTTATACAGAGCACTTTTGTAAAATGAAAAAAAAAATTAGCGAAGAATTTTTGCTGAGAGCAGACCTTTACCACAGAATAGCAATAAAAAGAAAAATCATTGCTTTAACCTTCACAATACTTCATGAGCTCCACAGACACATTCTTCTGTCAATTAAACAACTACAACAACAAAATTCTTTCAGGGTGACTTTTGAAACTTTAGGCATGCCCCACCCTCAACTGAGAATCCGTTCTGCCTTCCATCACTCGTCTGCGTTCATGAATGAACGAATATCATTTGCTTCCAGACATTCGTTTGTCCTCTTACATGCACTTCACAGATCCAACTGTTTATATTCTGCAACAAGGAAAAAAGGGTCATCCCTACCTCTATGTCAAAGGTTTCTACAGACCTGCTGCTTGTAAAGAACCAGATAGTCAACACTCACTGTGGGGTTCTCAGATGTCAACATTCAAAAGCATCACTTTCCAGTTTAATGCATGGCAAGACAAACCTAGCTTGGCTGATTTAACAAATCCTGTCAGTGGAAGTTTAGTTCAAGACACCACTTTCAACCTCATGCTTTTGTGTTCAACAAGTGGCCATAGGTCTGACCATGGGGTCCGAAACAAGCAAGGAAATAACAGAGTACTTTGAAAGTAACGCAAAACAAACATTCAGTTTTTCAAACTTTC
The DNA here is from genome assembly GCA_028751875.1 of Rapana venosa. NCBI lineage: Eukaryota > Metazoa > Mollusca > Gastropoda > Neogastropoda > Muricidae > Rapana > Rapana venosa. Next base: position 55,854,202 of record CM054146.1, read on the forward strand.
TAACCCCAACCTCCTCTGTTTATCTTTGTTACATGGACAAGACTGAATTGAAATACGAAGAAAGGCTATGCGCAGATATGCCATCACACAAAAATAAGTGTTCTCCACTTGTTTAAAAACAAAACTGGCAAACGTTACAGTACTCTTTTAATTTCCACACATCACCTGCAATATCACACATATCATTGTCTACACTCATACACAAAAAAATCGACAGAAAATACACAGAATTGGCAAGAAGAAAGCCCCAAACCCGATAAATTATATTTATATTAAAAAAACCACAGCGAAATGTACATGACTAGGATGGAAAAGGTAAATCAGAGAGAGAGAGAGAGAGAGAGAGAGAGAGAGAGAGAAGAGAGAGCAAAGAGAGAGGGGGTCATAAGAGATTTTGCTACATATTGACAGTGTTCTCATACCTTCTATTTTTTCCAATGTTAATAAAATCATTACAACTGTAACAACATACACTGTCTCCATTTTTCTCTACACTTCCAAAAATACAAACTTGAAAAAAGAAGAAGCAAAAACCGATCTTCCCTAGAACACAAAATTTTCAAATGAGTACCTCCATTACAAACACATGAAGTTAAAAATAAGCTCCAAAATATATCTGGATGACATTTTCTTTTGTTACAAAAACACACAAATTACACTGATAATAAACTACACTCATAACAAATGACACTCATAATACATAAACATTCTTTTAAAATATACTCTTTTAATACTTTTCTTTTTCGAAATGCCCAAATATTGTAACAGCACTTGCATGCATGGATGATAATTGGCTTTCCTCTCAAAATAATGTTTTTTAAAAAAAAGGGAAAGGATGGGACTCATTTAAAACTTGTCAGAAGTTGAGACATTCAGCTTGACATGAATTACAAAAGGTTTCCTGCACACACAGACTGCCCACACCTTCCTTCCCCTTTTCCCTCTGAAAATTGGTAGAGGAAATGCACTTGCCTAGAAAACAATAAGTCAGGGGTTTGATCCTCCATCTGAACTGAAGTATTCCCCCTATCCTTTAGGGCTTGAGTGGTGGTCTGGGTGCTAGCCTTTCGGATGGAGTGACAAATCAAGGTCACATATGCAACACACATTTAGCACATGTAAAAGAATCCACAAAAACAAGAGAGTTGTACCTGGAAAAATTCTGTAACATCTCCCCCCCCCCCCCCCCCTGAAAAGAACCCAAAAGAGCAACCCACACACACACACACACTCTCTTTTGGAAAAACGTACATGCACAGAGTGAGGAAAACCCTGAACAATTTCATACGGGTTGTGCTACTCTTGTAGCAAGCAACACATTGTCCCCACGTTTCATGCAGAGAAATCTGTATGCTATGACTGAAAGTGGGTCTACAATACAATACAGTACAAAACAATTCAGTACAAAAACCGAGCTACACAAAATGATTGCAGATAATGATTTTTCCAGCCATCTCTCATGTGTCTGCATCGTTCTGACAAGACTTGATAAACTAGAGCTGTAAATAACGGTTCAATTCCCATCAGTAATTTTCTTCTTTATAATCAGTCTCTTCTCTCTCTTGTCAAGAGATATTATCTACCAAATGATGTCCACAACTCTTGTCATAGAATATGTTCACCTTCTCCAGGCCTCCTGTTTTGACAACAGTGTGATAACAACTACTATCACTCTTTGTTAGCACTTTATGATGTAAGCACGTGGTGGGCTTTGTTTGTTCACAAAATAAAAGATTGATGGACTCTCTTCTACTTTGAAGAAATGAGCATAATTATGTAATTAGTAAGCAGTGTAGTGAGGGGGAAAAAAACCTGTGAAAATTTGCTTCAAAAAATAAATCTTTGGCTTTGATTTGCAATGAAATCTAGAGCCTCTATTGAAACCATGGCTGTATAAGGTTAAGCCCCTCCCCCCAATTAAGAAACTTTCTTATACACACACACACACAGATACACATACACAGATATACACACACGCACTGACAGAGATGCCAATTCAAACACACACTCACACAAAGACAAATGCTGAAGAAAGCAGTAAAAACAGACACTGAATTTCTGCACAGACCTTTTCTTTTCTCTACAAAAAATGACCTCAAGCTCAAAATATTCCTCAAACAAAACAAAATTAAAAACATTCACACAAAGAAATGATATAAACAGGTAGGATATATAAATTTATATGAAATGCACAGATCCTTTTTTTTTGAAGAACACACAGGTCACACTTACCATGTGGCTATAAGAAAAGTATAAGGAAAATAAAGAAGGAAAAAAATGGCAGATTAGTAATCATCAGCAACGCTCAGACTACGTGCCCTTTCATGTACTTTCTTCACCGGAACTTTTCCTGCATTCCTTTCCACTATCATCCAGTTCTGAATTCGAGATCTGATAGCTGAAATTTAAAAAAAAACAACCGAGGATGAAATGATTTTGTGAATCATAATGTTTTTGCCTTTGCAACATCCTGCTTGGTGCAGTAGATACTGTGTGTGTGTGTGTGTGTGTGTGTGTGTGTGTTTGTATGTGTGTGTGTGTGTGTGTGTGAGAGAGAGAGAGAGGAGAGAGGAGAGAGGAGAGAGAGAGAGAGAGGAGAGGGAGAGAGAGTAGAGAGAGAGAGAGAGAGATGGTGTGATGTGTGTGTGTAGTGTGTGTGTTTAAGTATATTTGTCTTTCTGTGTGCATGCACATATGTGCACATGTCTACATGCATGTGTGTGTGTATGTGTGTGTGTTTGTGAGTGAGTGTGTGTTTAAGTATATTTGTCTTTCTGTGTGCATGCACATATGTGCACATGTCTACATGCATGTGTGTGTGTATGTGTGTGTGTATGTGTGTGTGTATATGTTTGTGAGTGAGTGTGTGTTTAAGTATATTTGTCTTTCTGTGTGCATGCACATATGTGCACATGTCTACATGCATATGTGTGTGTGTGTGTATGTGTGTGTGTGTGTGTGTGTGTGTGTGTGGGTGGGTGAGAGAGAGAGAGAGAGAGAGAGAGAGAGAGGAGAGAGAGAGAGAGAGAGAGAGAGAGAGAGAGAGAGAGAGAGAGAGAGAGAGAGAGAGACTGCAAGTGTCTCTAACATGTTTCATCCATAACCTTCCAAAAGTCCAAAGAGAAGGATGAAGATTTTTAAAATTTCTGCCCATGCTGTACCATTAGTGACCTTCCAAGACCACTTTCAATGTACAACTGTAATCCATTTAGAATCCCGTCTGAGTATGACACTGTTATTACAATAACAAGTAAGTACTTCTCGTGAGACAGCAGAGTGAAATATTATGTGTACATAACATTACAACCATTCTTAAGTGGAGGTTGGCTTTCAGCTTTTATTTAACGCTTTCTTCTTTTTTTTAATATTTTAACACTAGTATCCATACACAAATACAAGATAAAGGTATGTTACTTATCCACTGCCACAATTTTCACTGTTATGTATACCTACACAACAGCAAAATACTAATTCACCGCTCCTTTCAATTTCAATGTAATGAGTTATACAATGCACACATATGCCTATGTCATACAACATGACTTATTTCTCTTGCAGGCTATCTTACCTACATACAAGTTCTACACGGATTGCTTTATCCAACCACAAAAACAGAAAAAGTCATGACATTATTCAGAATTGAAATATTTCTATAGAATACATGCGATTCTCTTTTTATGGGAACATCCAGAACTCTGATACATTTGGCAGCAAACATGAGTCTGTTTCGAGGAGTGCTTTAGTGACTTTTTCACAAGTTCTCCCTCAATCAGTCACACAGCTGTGGAATGAATCTCTTAAAATCTGTTAACAGAATGTGATGCCTGGTACACATCGAATTATGAGATGGAAATAACTCTGCCAATAACTCTAAGTATGCAGAACAAGCTAACATCCAGAACAACAACGCAATCGTGATCATTAAAAACAGATATATCAACTCGTTTATGAATCAAGGAATAATATGAAAATCATGGACGATCTAATGACAATACATTAGGTATGTGCACAGTTCTTCACATCGAATCAAACAATGAGATGGACAACCAACTGAATGAAATTCATAGATGAAATCGTCAACTGTCACTGATATGCTTACCCATCAAATCAAGCGTTAAAAAAGAATCATCCACAAATATATCTAGACCAATATGTTGTATACATAGCTGCAACAAAACCATGAAGACAATACACAGAAGCCCACAGCAGACTAAGAGACCAACGTTCAAAGCCCGGTGCATTAAGTTGAAGGCTAATGGCACTTGTTAGTGTTGATATCAGTTTGTACTTCATGTACCCAGCTCCAGCTTTTGTGCATGACACCAACATGCAGCACATACTACGTCTGCAGACAGCAACCTCTCCCAACGAAACTATGCACAACGTCTGACAGAAAAGCAAACACTGCTGACCCATATATCATATCATACTCCACATCCTGCAAAAGCTGTTTCTGAAGTCACTGAAAGTTTACAAGAAGACATCACCTAACATGAATGACGATGTAAACACATATCTCATCTGTTTTTAACTTTTTTTTAAAAAGAGGAAAAGTTCAATGTACTAATTACAGGATGATTCCAATAAGTGAGAGCTATTTTGGCTACGATGTTAATGCTGCATTGTTATTAGAAAATTCTTGAGGGCTATCAATGTAAACCAAAGATGATTTCTGTTCTTAGCTTTTCCCTTGCCAAATTTCACAACCACTTTGTGGCTTAATCCTAAGAAGCGTAAAGGAAAAGGTGTCCCATAACCTATGTGGTCGTAGGGAGGCGAGGCATCAGAGACCTCAGCTTTTCCAGAGGCCAGCATATTGAGGGTGGCGCCCATCTCCTCTCCCTCACTACTTTACCTTCCCTGACCCTAAAGAGGGCAGGTACCCATTTACAGCTGGGTGAACTGGGGATTGTACTGAAGCCATGGCATGCAAACAGTCACCCATCCAAGTGGTAACTACACTCCATGCTGCTTGACCTTGACCTTAGCTGGGGAAAGCAAGTGCTCTGACCACTTCCATAGAAGATGATAAAATGCTAATGTTTAAAACATGGGAGACTTTGTACTGTACTCCCAGTCTGTAGAAGACAGTTTGCTTGGTTGGTTAATTAGACTATACCATTTTGTACAGCAAGGTGGGTTTTTACTCAACAAAATACATGGACCCTGCATCATGCTCTCAGGATGGTTAGTGCTTTTAGAGTGTACCCTCGTATGAAAAACCAGATGCATGCATTAGCTGTATGGTAAGTTTATGTTATACTTCTGGTTTCCCTAATATCTTTGAAGGATGCTCAGGAAGATGACCAGATGTACATGAACTAAATATCATGAAGAGAAATTGTGTGAGTGTGTGTGTATGTGTGTGCATTAGTCTAAGCGCTTTGATTTGTTGCTTTACACGATTCAGCACTATATACATTCCGTACATTATTATTTTTATCACTATTATTATTACTATTGTGTGTGTGTTTGTGCATACCTGTGTCTGTGTGTATGTGGTGTCTATGTGTATGTGGTGTGTGTGTGTATGTGGTGTCTGTGTGTATGTCGTGTGCATGTGTGAGTGTGTGTTCTGCTCTTGGTGTTCACTGCCCGAATAGTCAAGTCTGGGCTACTAGTCCAGCTACTGATATCCACATCATCTGAATACTATGTGTCCTATATGGAATACACACTACTTGGTTTCTAATCCTGCTACACATACATATCCTCACTATTCAAGCATTACATGTTACATGGTTGGAATGGTCAGGTCAGTCACAGTTTTTAGTCTCGATGATTATTAGCATCCACATCATTCTAAATGCTACTTGCCACATGTTGAAGCGGTCAAATCAGAAATTCTACGCCTGCAGCTATATTCATGACTATAATTCAGAACCTCCCACTACAAATGAAAAGAATCAACAACAACAAAAACCAAAAAAAGATGACTACGACAGGGCAGCCTCTGACACACTATATCTGTTCTTCACCTCACCTGTCTCCATTACTATGGACAACAGTGGGAGCTCCACTCTCTGTCATGTAAGATAGCCTGGTGACATGTAAACCAGTCTGATTTGACAGTCAGTTTGATTTTCTGGTCAAACTGGGCAAGGCTGGGAATCGAACCCAAAACCTTGCGGGTTTTTTGTTAGTCAGGTGAACGTCTTACCCGTTCTGCCACCTTCCTTCTTGCCTGGTGACACAGAATTCAGTCTGTTCTACGCTCACTGCAAAGCAACACCTCTACACCTCATGGGTTGTAAGAGTGATCACCTGATTGATGGCAGTGCTGCTCACACTGATAAAACACATGTGGAAAAACGACACACAAGGTCTACATATCTATCTATATTTACAGCTATTCAGATCTATACGACATAGTGTGACACACAAAGCCTCAGCAGCTTAAGGGCTAAAAAAAAAAAAAAAGGAAAAAAAGATTTCCAAATCTAAACAACCCCCACATCTAACCTTTTTCCTTGGCACACAAAAAGATGACTACATAGTCCACAGGTTAAAAACAAAGAAAAAAAATTATCACACACCACACATTATGCACAAAAAGCTTGACATGCATGTGTGTTTGCCACTTTCAGTAAGATCTTTTTTTTCTTATGAAGAAAAACTTGATGGTGGATGAGACTACCAAAATGCACAAGCACAGTCATGACCAGCATCTTCCTGTGTCTGAAACTGCCTGGGAATGGAGTTTTACATCAACGGCCATAACATTCCAATGTCATAGACCAACGGCTTGCATGTGCAAGTACGCATGCACAGGCACACACACTGGCATATGTGCATGCACATACACACACACAAACAGGGCATCCCTCTCTTTCCCCTACAGCTCAATAAATATACAACCCATACTCTCTCCAAAGGGCAGTTTAATAAAAAACCCACACTTCTTAAAAAAACCAGTAACAAGAGAAGCACCAACTGTAAGACATCAGGCGACAAACCCACCACCTACTTCTGTTCCACTCTCAACACCATCTACACACGCTCCACGCAACGCCCCACCCATATAGTTCTCTGCCAATGCTGAGCCAACCTCCGATGTGATTTCATGCTGAAAATCCTTCATGCAATAATAATTATATAATAAAATGTTTACGGAATAAAATATTACATTAAAAAATAAAAAACCCAAACAAAAAAAACAAAACTCTCCGAGAGAGACCTGACTGATTGGAATGAAGCGTAGCCACTCAGGAATGAGCAGAAACAACAGAGCCAACGGCTGCACGGCCAGAACACTTGGGGGGGGGGAGGGGAGGGGGGGCATGAGGGGTGGGGAGTGGGGGAGAGGACCAGAAGATGATCATGACTGTCCTTAGGGGTGGAGGTGGGGGTTGGTGACCAAAAAAAAAAGGTAAAACTGTCCACCTTCCCTTCACGATGTGGGATGGTAGTACTCGCTGTTGATGTTCAAGTACGGGGCGCCCACAGCAGCAGCGACAGCAACGGGCGGAGGAGGGGTGGAGGAGGCGGGGACAGGGGGCTGACGGTCGAAGTGCGTGGAGCTGTAGGCGAAGCCCTCGCTGCTGGTGGAGTCGGCGTCCCCTTTCATGAAGGGGCGTCTGGTAGGGCAGGCTGAGCTGGTCGTCGTCCTGGATGTCGTCCACCTGGTGCTTGTAGGAGAACAGGATGCCCGTCTGCGTTGTTCTGTAAACCACCACAATCAACATGGGGGGGGTTCACTTTTCTGGATGGAAGCGTAACTGGAATAGTTTGTGTACTTGCTACTTGAAAAAAGGTAGAATGAAACACACTAGATTGATGAAATAAGGGTAAAGAGTTACACAATCCAGCATAACTCAGTCAAGGGTCCAGTGCTAAAACTAGTGTGCCCTGCCTTTAAAAAGTCCAAGTGCGGTCAGTTCTTGCTTTAATTAGCACCAGCTGGCCCCAGCTGCGTTGGGATAGGATGGAATGAATAGCAGCTGAGAGGAGCTGAAAGTGGAGGGGAAATGACAGTTGTGGTCACTGCTCTGTAATCCACAAGATTTCAGTTTCAATTTTTTACAGTGCAACATCATATTGAATAGTTTGTATCACTTATTGGTTATATAAAGTAGAAGGGAGACACGACAAACTGCAAAAAATAAGGGTGAAGAGTCTTCTGAAAAATACACATGAAATGCTTGACCTCTACCTGACATAGACCCGAGTGTTGGTGAAGCCTCAAGTTGGAATCACAGGTAGTGGGGGATGTATATGTGCATACTGGTATGCATTCCTTTGTATGAAGAAATGTGCAAGCATGCAGTTAAGGTTGAGAAAAAAAAGAGGGGGGGGGGGGGGGAGGGGCAGAGGAGAGAGGAAAACAGCAATTTTCCACCAAAAAAGAACAAATAAGTAACAATAAGAAACCAGATGTTTTCCATCAAACAGAAAACAAGGAAGAATAAGAAAGCAAGGTTTTTTTCTTCTTTCGGTCATTTTTTCCCCCCTAATTCCTCTTCTTCTCCCTCACCCCTTTTATAAAATTCTTTTCTGTTGCTGTTACACTCTGGCTTTGGCCTTTAAGTTTGCCACATGCTGGTGAAAAGCAAAGTGGAAAAACATACATCAAAATGTTACACGTGGCAATGGTATATGTGATAGATGGGTGAGACACGAGTGTCTAGTGCTGGCTGCCTGCAACACCAGTGTAATGTGCCTGCAGCCAGCAGAACAGCACACATCAGTGACATCTGTTTCCTTACCTGAAGAAGTTCCACAGGAACGTGCCGTAGACAAGAGGATGGAAGAAAGAGAAGTACACGTAGGTCGTCACATCAATCACGCTGAAACAAAATGGACACCCAGGTTATATTTAAGTGTGTCCATGTCACAACATATGAAACACACACATGCATGCATGCACGCACACACACACACACACACACACACACACACTCTCTCTCTCACAAACATGCAAATACATACGCCACTCACTCTCCGCATGCAAAGACATACACTCTCAACCACATGCAAAGACACTCACACAGCACAACATATACACACATCAACATCTGATGCAGAAAACAAAATGCATGTGCAGAGCGAGGCACATGACCAAAGCTACAGAGCACTGACCAAGCGAATTGTCAACGATGTTCATACAACACAGCTGCCACAGCCTGTGTGAAGTTAGCGCTGCAGGATCCCAGTCAGAGTAGAAAGAACGCTTGGCTGCAATGGAGACACATCATAAACAATGATTTAACTACTGTGAGAAATTCAAGTAAATCATACATGAGTATGCCAATTCAAATGCTTGAAGAAAAAAACCCAAAAGAAAAAAGAAGACTTCTTGGTGCTGCCATGCTGATGAAATGAAGATTCTAACTTGCAGTGGTTTGGCCCAGGCCAAAAGCTGTGTCAGTTCTTGGTGACAGCCAAGTGCCAAGCCCTACATCAGCATTTGTCGAGTTGTAAATAAATATTATGTTGGGATTCTCTTTAGCGACTGACAAGCTCATAGCACAACAAGCTGCACTCTCCTGTAAAGGAGGAAAAAGTCCTCTGAAGTCAGAGTATGGCTGCCTATGTGGTGAGGTTCTTGAAAAGGGTCAATCACTCAAACGTATCATCCAGTATGTACCCAGAGCAATTCTGGAGGGATGAGTGAGTCAGCGTGCACATTCTGGGTCACCTCCACCAGTGTGTACTTTCAACCTCACAGCAGTTCAGTGCACAGTCTGGGAGACCTCCAGGGCGTTAAGCTAGGAAACGCACATCAACATCAACAGCAACATAACACTGGAAACAGCTGATCACAGCATCTTGTGCCCATGTGTCAGTACTTGAGAGCATTCATCAATGCAACTCTCTTTGTCCTAATGTTCCCAGTTTAAAGTGTTGGTCACACAACCGTTTCCTGTAACATACCAGGCTGAGAATATGAGATTTTGAGAATTTTTGTTATAGGCCTACTCTACTGAAAGGCAGAACACGTCTTAACATGTGCACAATATGTTCTGCATGTGCTCATACTCGGTTCATTGTCTCATCTGAAGGACTTTGGGGGGAGGGGGGAGTTGGCACTGGTGATAGCTCCAGGGGTAAAATCCCCTCGAATGGACGGTGGCTTGAACCTGGGCTCAAACCAGGGCCATCAGTTTGCAAAACACAAAGCTCTGACCACCAGGCTATTCAGTCCCAATATAAAATGTCTTGTACACCGTAACACCTGAAAACAAAATCTCACCCCCCCCCCCCCCCCCAAACTGCTTCTAAAGGGACCTACCTCCCTGTCCCCTCCCCCAACAAAAAAAAAAATCAAACCCAAACAAAACAATCCCTGCTCCCCTCCCCCCCTCCAAAACTAAGTGTTAAAAAGACTGCAACAGATTCTATGGTAAACAGATTTTCTGAACACAAAAAATACTTACATGGCAGGGTAAATCTCTCTCGTAAGCGTGTCAGAGGCAAGATCAGGATAATGCAGTAAATCTGCAAACAAAGAATTACATATTCATGCATTATGTGTGTACACACAGACACACACAAAACACCACATATGCGCACATACACACACACTCAGGCTGTATCTCTTTGGGCAAGTTGAACCTGGTGAAGCCCATCCCTCACCAGGTACTACTTGCATGCTGGGTATGTTCATGTTTCTGTAACTCACAGGACGCTGACATGAATAACACGATCTTTAGCATGTATAATTGTCTTTTGCATGCGTATATACACAGTAGCAACTAAGGAATGGCTGGTTTCTTCTTCTTCTTCCTTTTTTGTCATGTTTCTCCCAGGGGAGGTTTGACATTGATGAGCCTTCTCCATCTCTCTCTGTTTTGAGCTTCCTCCTTATTTATGCCCCTTTCTCTAAGATCATTTGCAATACAGGCAGCCCAGGTTTTGCTAGGTCTTCCCTTTGGTCTCTTTCCATCCACTACGAAGTTCATTGCTCTTTTTAAGATGTGGTGGTCTGCTTTCCGATGAACGTGCCCAAACCAGCGCAGTCTATTGGTACTAGCTACAGACTTCAGATCATCAACTTTGCACATTCTCCATAGTTCTTCGCCCTTAATAAATCACCAGACACTACCGTTGAGATTCAAACCCATGATTTCATGGACTCATACGGTGGAAGTCAAACACTTATCCACTCAGCTCAACCTCAACACATTTATCAACTGCCCTCGAAATGATCACCCTTCCAAGTATTAAAACAAAAATTAGCTAGAACCACATAAACAGTCAGCTTTCAGAGGCAAAGAAAAGGACCCAAGGTCGGTTTGACTCCAGAGTGGTACTGACCAGACTGAAGAAGGAGGAGCTGGAGCAGAGAAAGATCATCCCTCCATGGGCGAAGATATCGTAATTGTCCGTGGTGTTGTCGGCATGAGTCACGCTAAACCTCAGGTGCTGGTCTTTCAGTTCCAGCGTTCCCTGTGAAACCAAAGATGAAAAAATCAACCATCCATAACCGGTCAATAGTCAGGGTTAAAAAACTGAACGATAGAAAGGTATAGATTGTACTGTAACGGTGCAACACATGAGGGTAAAGTATAGTGTGTGACAGGTACAAGAAAAACGATCATGTAGGTGTATGTACATACCTGTATGGCAGAATAAATCAGGGCAAATGTAGAGGTACATATCAGCACTCGTCTGATGCTGGTCCTGCTGTCTAAGTGGCCTGAACAGAGAGGTGACGTCAATTAATTACCATAGTTATTAAATTACCATTACTCACTCACTCACTCACTCTCTCACACACACACACACTAACACATGGGCACAAGATGCTGTGATCAGTCTTTTTCTGTTGACCTGGGTTCGAATCCTATTCAAGGGGATATTTTCTCTGGAGATAATATCAGTGCCGACTCCACTACCCCCAAAGTCCTTCGGATGAGACTATTAACGGAGGTCCCGTGTGTGAACACATGCAGAACATCTTGTGCACATGTTAAAACCTGTTCTGCTTTTCAGAAGAGTAGGCCATTGTGTGCTGGTGGGAACGGATGACAAAAGTTACAAACTGCATACACATGGCGAATGGATGTAAAAAAGCACATAAGTGCTTATTCCATTATTCTCGAAATAAAGAATAAATAAAATACACACATACATAAACACACACACATGCATGCACACACACACGCATGCACGTGCCCACACACACACACAAAAAAAGTATTAAAACATGAATATTTACTGACAAACACAGACTTTAACCATGATTAAATCTGCATACAAAAATAATTATTCCGTGATAAAACATATCAGGTGTAGAAAAAGCTGTCTTTAGAAAAAGCTCCCTCAAAATCAATCCATTCCCAAACTGTAGCTAAGCAAATAAACAATACAAATACCCCAGAAAAAAAAATCACATTTGCTATTTTTGGCAACAGGAAAATATTCTCTTAGAATCTCCTCTGGTCACTGTCACCAGCTGTCAGTTCCCTCTCTACGATGGTCTGTTCAGTGAGCTTGACTCAGGAAACACAGCCAAGACTGACATTAAAACTGCTAAACAAACTTCTCTGATCAGGATGATAAAAAGTCTTCATATTCTCCATCCATGAATTCCTGATGAGTGTATTTTCAGCACACAACTGTTTTGCATCACGAACATTCTAAATCAGGAACGTGAGACTTAAAAGACTTTTTTGCATGTCAGTAAAGCACCATACACAAAGCAGCGAGGGAGAGGAGATGGGCGCCGTCCTCAATATGCTGGCCCTAGAGAAGTGAGGTCTCTGACGCCTCGCTCCCCTACGACCTTATAGGTTATGGGACTCCTTTACCTTTTTACCTTTTTAAAGCACCATTTTTACCAACAGTAAGATAAGCCTCAAGACAAAGATCCATGTTTTGAGAGCCTACGTATGGTCCATTCTTCTGTACGGATGTGAGTGCTGGACCCTAGCCAAAGACACAGAACAGCGACTAGAAGCAGTGGAGATGTGGTTCATCCGGAGAATCATGAAAATCTCATGGACAAAAAGAAAAACTAATGCAGAAGTAATGGAAATGGCTGGGTACAAGAGATCCCTTCTCAACACCATCAGAGAAAGACAGCTCAAATTTTTCGGCCATATAATCAGGGCTGACGGACTAGAGAAACTGTTATGGAGTGGCAAAATCTGTGGAAACAAGAGCAGAGGAAGACAACGCACAAAATTCACAGACAGCTTAAACAAATTCGCAACGAATAAAGAGGGCACTAACAATGAGCTCATGAGAGGGACCGAGAACAGGGAAGAATGGAGAGCCATGATCGTCGATGTCTGCAGGACCAGACCGGACACTTGAAGAAGAAGAAAGCACCATAGTAAAAGTATGTTCTTTCGAGCCAGAAGGCCCATAGAGCCGGAGCTTATCCCGGTTTCTGTAGCGTTAAGCGAACTGATGGTTTTTCACCACCCCTGTGACAGGACGCTAGTCTGTCGCCAGATACTTCCCCAGCAGAGCTGGTACCCACTTGTACACCTGGGTGGAGTGAGGAAAATAGGAGTAAAGTGTCTTTCCCAAGGACACAACACCGAGCCGAGCGGGGATCGAACCCGCGACCTCTGGATCACGAGTTGACCGCCTAAACCACTCGACCACGGTGCCTCCCTTTAAAGCACCATAACTATGTTAAATACCAACAACAGTTCAGTTAGCCTATTTCCCTTTCAAGTCAGAACAGATGTCTTTCGTCAGTGATCATTTGTTAAGTGTGTATATGACCTGACCATCTCATCAACATAACAGAAATTATCAATACTTTCTATATGACTTTATAAGCTAAAATATGACAGAAATGAAATTGTATACTTTGACATCAATTAAATCTGATGTCTTAACGATCTGTTTTAGAAGACTTTCTATTTACTACCTGGCAGTAGCTTTTTTGGGGGTAGTCTATTTTTTAACAAACTGATCCTTAAAAATGGGCAGGATGCAGTGAAAAGCAAGGAAGAAACTCATTGGGATGTGTCAGTTAACTCCTGGTTTCAGCCTCTGGTGCAAGGACCCAGAGGTGTTTTCGTTTTTTTGTAGTCTGTGAGAATGATTAGAGCAGATTTTACAGAAAACTAGTTTCCTTACGAAACAAATCAAGGAGTCTTGAGGTCAGAGACCAAGGCCCTGTACATACCAAAGTAAACGCCGAAAATGACGACTGAAGCCTCAGTGCCCAACAGGAAAAACCGCAGAATCAACCACAGCATCTGCAGAAAGAGAACAGAAAAATGTCAAGCCTTTGAAAACGGTAAAGAACACACACACGCACTAACATATACACATGCACACACAGACACACACACAACCACTATACTCACTCCCCCACACACACATACACACCCATACACAACCCACACTCTGTTTCTCTTAACAATCCACCCATCCACCCACAAACATCCATACGCACCCCCCTCCACCTCATAAACACAAATCCTCCACCCATCACCCTCCTCCACCCCTTAACACAAACATCCTCCACCCATTCATCCCCCCCTCCCTCCACCACCCGGATGTTTTTAGCTGCAGCCTGTGGCCTCACCTTATCGGCTATGTCCCCAGCTTCTAGTGAGGCGTTGACAGTCATGGACACAATGCACCGCAACACACTGATGATAGTCACCAGACATACCTGAAAACACAGCAAGGCCATTATATTTATCATCACCCACCAAATGCTGTTTTTCTTCTTATCTCTATACATAAATTGTCCCACACTGATGTAAATGAACAGAGAATGTTTAAAAATGTGTCTGCCCTCTTGTTTTTGACAGTTAGGCTGTTGTTTACATAACATACATGTGCTTTCAATTATAAGTGCACTTTTGGATTCTTTTCCTAAAAAACCCAGCAACCCCCAAAAGCCCCAAAGAAGCCAATAAACAACCCCCCCACCCCCAAAAGAAAAACCACCTCTCAACAGTCTTTTTATGTTTGTTACTTTTGTTCTTTTTGGTCAGCAAAGATAATGAATTTCTTACATAACGTGCACAGTTTTTCCTGCTTCGCTTGCATGGGGAAAAAAGAAAAGAAAAAAGACTAGTAAAAAGTCACACTTTATCTCAGATGCATACTACCCAACCTAATATAGTAATAACTATGGAGTGAAGTCAGGCAACACTTCATTTGATTTTCCTGCATAACTTAATATGTATTCAATTCTTTCACTTGCGCCATAGAAAAATGAAGACACGATACTTAAATCATAATACACGACACCAAAGAACTCACCAGTCCGTAGAATGCTGCAAAGATGGGGCTGCTGCTGGCTTTCAGTTTGCCCAGATTGTTTCGCAGTCTGATCAGCAGGAAAGCCAGGAACAAGGTGTTGGGAATCAGAATGATCAAATCCCACACCCGCACCCTGTGTACAAAGTCACAGGTAGGTAAAGGAAGGGGAAAAAAGACAACCAAACAGACAAAACCCCCAGATAAATATCATATACTCATCTCTCAGGAGAATAAACATGACTGATGTAATCAAATTAATCATACTTCCAAAACATAAAAACTTAAAAAAGAGTTACGTTGTTGCTGCTTGGTTGATCAATCAGTGTTCCCCAGCTTTAGATCAAAACCTAGGTCACCCAGAACGTAGAGTCTGTATGAATCACACAGTCTGGGAATCACAGTTGTGTTAGTCAACTTAGTGTTATGGATGATAAGACACACACTACATGATATATCAGTGGATGAGATCAGAGGTCAGATGTCTTTCAAGGCATTCTCAATCAGTCTATATTTTACAGACTGGGATTGATACCATACCCTTCATGCACTTTTTCTCTCTCTCTCTCTCTCCTCACACCTGAGAACCACTGTGGGACTGCAAACTTGTATTAAATATAAATGCAGAATGAGAAATTTGCTTACATGTAATGATGTATGGCCGTTTTCAAGAATCTAATCATATTATATCTAGATCTATAGGCAGCCATACTCAGATTTCAGAAAATGTTTTCTCCTTTAATTAATGTTCAAAGACTGTTAATGACCAGTAAAAACTTGTCATGGATGAAAACAACCTTGATAATGTATTAACTCAAGGTTTTGGGTTTTTTGGGTGTTTTTTAAAATTCTTTTATATCGAGGCTAATGGCATAAGCACTTAGGTGCTTTTTTACATCCAGTCACCGTGTGTATGCGGTTTGGTAAATTCTGTCATTTGTTCCCACCGCACACAATGGCCTGCTCTTACGAAAAGCGGAACGGGTTTTAACTCATTGAGGTTGTGCCGAAGCTTAAGATTCGGCACTCTTTTCCTTTACTGTGACGTGCCGAAGCTTAAGATTCGGCAGACTTACGATTTTTTTAAAAAACACAAAGTAATGGTTAACTCAAGGGAAATTACTCTGGCCTGTAGGGCAATCATTTTTCTAAACACAGTTGCTTTCCTTGACCATAAGCTTGCCTAGTTTTTATCTGTTGGCCAATTTTCTTTGACATGTCAACAAGTGATATCTTTGGGATTTCAGGCACCCCAGTGTTATGATTCTTTAAGAAAAATAAGTCTGTTGTACAAAATGTGAAATCACATGGATTTAGCCAGCTTCAGGGAAGTTTACTTTGGTGAAAAATCATCACATTGGTTCAAGGAGACTAGTTGATGAATAGTTCAAGCCATTTAAGATACCAACCCTAATTTTCAAAACTTTTTATTTTTCAGCATTCAGTGACATATTTTGGAAATTTGTAAAAAATAAATACAGTCATCTATTAAAAAACTGTGAAACAATCTCAAAAGAAGACATTATAAACTTTTCAATGACATATAATGAGTATGTCATTATTATGTTGGGTAAGTCTGCTGAATTTTTCAAATATAGCCAAAATCATGCGTCACCACAAAATGGCGGGATCCATTTCACTGCGACTCCAATGAGTTAACGTGTGCGCAAGATCTTCTGCGTGCATTCGCACACGGGACCTCGGTTTATAGTCTCATCCGAAGGACTTTTGGGGAGAGTGGAGTCTGCACTGATGTTAACTCCAGGGGAAAATATTCCCCTTGAACGGGAATCAAACCTGGGTCGTCAGATTGTGAGCGCAATGTTCTGACCACTGGGCTATCCCGTCCCCTAACAACATTAACAACATTAGCCTGATTAGGCCTTGGACCCTGCATACATGAATCACTGACTCAGTGACTGACAAGTTCTTGGCCTGGGCCATACCGTACTGTATAAAACTATAAAATAAGTGTATTAGATCTGCAGACTTCAAGATTGCAAAACAGTACTTATTATGATCAGTAATGTCTAATGAGTACGGAAAAACAAACAAAACAAACATTGAAAGATTTAAACAAAAAAACCCACCACCACCCCTCCAGGAAACTTAATTAACGATCGGAGAATAAAACTTAGAGACAGAAATACTGGTGTGGTTTTTTTTAAGACAGAAAAAAAGGAACTGTTTAAAGTGAGCATTCTATTTTTCTTCTACCAAATCATATTTCATGGTGTAAAATAGTATCATAGGCATTAAATGATTAATAGCTCACTTTCCCTTCCCCTTGTTCTTCTTTTCCCAAACCCTATCAGGAGCTAGGAGTTGGGAAAAGTGATGGTGACAATTACTGAATTAGTGAATTACTACAGAGCACTCACTGACTCATATTCATAGCATATCAGTTATTATCAGTTATATTGAATACATAGAAACTTTAAATAAAAAAAATTCATACCGAGATCCATTGATGTCATAGTAGAGAATCCATTGACATGGTGGCTCAGTGATCTGACTGAAAGGAATGGAACCATTGGAATCATGTGGAAAATCAGCAGCAGCTGTAGTCATGTCTGTAGTTCCGGCGGAGCTTGCGTCAGTAGTGGCATTACTGGTTGGTGTGTAAAACTCTCCTGTTGAACTTGATGAGTTTGTCAAAAATGCCATGCTGAACTACTGAAGAAAATCTGGGACTGTGGCGGAAGATAATCGTGACTAGATCCAAGCTGCAGCTCTTTGATTATCTGCAATAAAGACAGGAATTTATGAAGGAAAAAAGTACAGAGTGAGCCAATTAATAACAATAATGTGTCAGAGTAACTCAGTAAGTGTGTACAATGTGCCTTTCCAGTTTCAATAAACCAGCATGCCTGTGGCAGTGTGGGTGCTTGTATTTGAGAATAAGTGCCTGTGATAAAATGTTTGTGAGTGCATAGGTGTGCATTTGTGTGTGAGTATGTCACTATGTGCATGTGTATTTTTTACAATCATGCTTGCGTACAATTGTTTGGTTTTATTGCTGCTGTATATTTTCAGCTCTTAAACTGGTAGTGGTTTTATCTTAATTAAATCCTGGTGGCCCAATGAAAGTGAAACTGAAAATTTATTCTGCCTACAGACTCTGATCCCTAGTTTCCAGAAAAAAAATAGCACTGCTTTGTTTGTGTGTGTGTGTGTGTGTGTGTGTGTGTTCGCGCGCACGCATGAGTGTGTGCATGTGTGTGACTGTGTGGTGTGTGTGTGTGAGAGAGAGAGAGAGGAGGAGAGAGAGAGAGAGAGAGAGAGAGGAGACAATGACAAATTCTTTTATTTCGAGGATAATGAATAAGCACTCATGTGCTTTTTTACATCCAGTCCCCGCCTGTAGGGATACATCTTAATAATAACCCAACACTTATACAGTCTCACAGACGAGAGAGAGAGAGAGAGAGAGAGAGAGAGAGAGAGAGAGAGAGAGAGAGAGAGAGAGGAGAGAGAGAGAGAGAGCACAAAATGTAATGCCTACATGACTCATTCGACCAACAATTGTCAATACTGAATTCCCTCTGTCCAGTCACATGCTTCACCAGGAAGACATCTTCGTGATCAGATACAATGGCATTAATTCACACTTAGTTGAAGTATACAAAGACATGAAGTATTCTTAAACTTTAAGTTTTACTTTTGATCTCGAATAATTTCATACAACCTTTTGCTCTCACTGTTCCCGTAGAATTAATCTGTAGATCGGGGATAGCTTAACCAACCTGTTTACATTCTGCTGATTTGTGGTGAATAAGGACCAAAATACAGAATCAGACACCTTTATTTCTTATCTTCGCAGACACAAAAATTCTACAACGATCACACAAATTGAAAACAGATAACTGCTTGTGAAAAAGTAAATACGTCACGCTAGGCACAATCACTGCCTAGAAAAACACAAGCACCAAACACGATTGTCAAATAATTTCCTTCCCCGAGTTTCCACGAAAGTCTGTTGTGAATTTTTACTTAGTCTGCTTCCGGTAGGCTAAGGGACGTCACTCTTTGTTTTAAACAAATATCCGCAGCCAACAGCTATTTTGTTTTTGTTATAAATTTTCTTAATCGCTGACTGTTCTTGCCATCACCATGAGTGGCTTTGGAGGCCACATGGCGATATATCGTCAAATTTCAATCGATCGTTTTGACAAGAATAATTTGAAGTCCACAGTATTTCTTTTGTCTCATTGTCACAGAGGTGAGTTCATTTTTCTGCTCAGTTTCAGTTTGATCGCTAGAGGGTTTTTTTCAGTTTCAGTGAGAGAGACAAAGAGAGATTATCCATCATTGCCATAAAAGTTGCAACCTTGTATTTTTGCATTTAGCATGCATCATAAGAAACTTTTTTTCTTACATTTTCTGACATGGATACCTCAGCAAAGGATCTGGTTTTATTAAGTGATTTAACAGTTTTGGTAGTTATTCAAGGAACTTGTGAGACTGTCAGTGTCACTGATTCACTGTACACAAGCTGGCAAATTAGTATTAAATGGCAGTTGTTCATTATCCAAAAAGGTTCCGATGAATTAAACTATGCAGAACTTCAGTTTCTGCAAAGTCTGTGCCTAGCTGTCAGCAGGCCGGTTCTTTCCTATGGATATATTTTTTATACCCTTTCCTAGGGTGGCCTCTGTCTCTCTCTGTCTCTCTGTCTCTGTCTCTGTCTCTCTCTCTCTGAGTAGCCTATCTCTCTCTCTCGCACATGCAACACAGTGACACACACATGGAACAGGATAGCCTTGTGGTCAGAACATTGCGCTTGCAATCTGATCTCGAAATCTGATGACCCGGGTTTGATTTCCATTCAAGGGGATATTTTCTCCTGGAGTTAACATCAGTGCCAACTCCACTCTCCCCAAAAGTCCTTCGGTTGAGACTATAAACCGAGGTCCCACGTGAATGCACGCAGAACATCTTGCGCACACATTAAAACCCGTTCCGCTTTTCGGAAGAGTAGGCCATTGTGTGCCGGTGGGAACGGATGACAAAATTGACAAAACTGCATACACATGGGGACTGGATGTAAAAAAAGCACAATAGTGCTTATTCCATTATCCTCGATATAAAATAATAAAATAAAATAAATAAACTAAAATAAACAACCTGGGTTTGATTCTTGTTCAAAGGGGATATTTTTCCTTGGAGTTAACAACAGTGCAGACTCCACTCTCCCCAAAGTCCTTCGGATGAGACTAATTTGTTTAAACCGAGGCCCTGTGTGCGAATGCATGCAGAACATCTTGCGCATACATTAAATCATGTTCTGCTTTTCGGAAGAGTGGGCCATTGTGTGCTGGTGGAAACAGATGACAGAATTTACAAAACCGCATACACACGGGGACTGGATGTAAAAAAGCACATAAGTGCTTATTCCATTATCCTCGATATAAAAGAATAAAATAAAAATAAATCAAAAATCAAAACACACAGTGACACACATACACACACACACACACACACACACACACACACACACACACACACACACACACACACACACACACATTGTTTGTTTGTTTGTATTATGGTGGATATTTTTTCAAGATTTTTAAATTATTTGAATTGTATGGTTTAATATTTTTCTGGGGTTTTTGTTTTGTTTTTAATTCCATATATGCATATGTTATTGTCTTTTTTTGTTTGATTTGTATAGTTTACCATAGATAGGTTTTTTATTCTATGTCTGCATATATATACATTATCTTTTTTTCTTGCTTTTTTTTCTTTAGATAGATGGCTTGATGAAAAAAAGCAAATGCACTGCTTATTCAATGTACCATCTGAAAATAAAAGTTTGACTTTGACTGTGACTTTGACTCAAATGCGTGCAGACACACACACACACACCACCTGTGTACACACACACACACACACACACACACACACACACACACACACACACACACACACAAACACAAACACTAACACACTAACACACACGTACACACACTTACTCACACACTCACGCACGCACGCAGACACTGAGACAGGCAGACAGAAAGGCACACACACACGCACGCACGCACGCACGCACGCACGCACGCACGCACGCGTGCACGCACACACACACACACACACACACACACACACCCCCTCTGGACAAGTCTGAAGAGAACTGTTGACAAATGTTGTGTTATACTTAGAGTATATATTTTAACTCTGATACGGTGTAATTTATATTATATCTTTTTTGTTTTGTCTGCAGATCACATGGTCGGTTTAGACCAGACCAAGTTCTTGAGATGCTTTCGATCAAGGTAATATTTTTGATTAAATGGTATTAAATGACTTACCTGCCTTTCTTGCTAGTCTATATATATTTCTACCTACCTACCTTACCTACCCACTTACCTGTCATAATTATTATAGTACCTACCTACCTACCTACATGTCAGTGTGTGTGTGTCAGTCACTGTGTGAGTGTGTATGAATGTGTGTGCATGTGCATACATATATGTGCATGTTTTTTTGTTTGTTTTTAAATTCTTTTATTCTTTTATATTGAGGATAATGAAATAAACACTTATGTGCTTTTTTACACCCGGTCCCCATGTGTATGCGGTTTTGTAAATTTTGTCATCTGTTGAGTGTTCCTACCGGCACACAATGGCCTACTCTTATGAAAAGCAGAACAGGATTTAACGTGTGCACAAGATGTTCTGCGTGTATTTGCACACGGGGCCTCAGTTTACAGTATCATCCAAAGGACTTTTGGGGAGTGTGTGCGTACGCGTGCGTGTGTGTGTGTGTGTATGTGAGCGTGCCTGCGTGCGTGTGTGTAATGTGTGCATATTGTGCAAAAATCTCCCCTCTCATTATCTCTCTGTATTCTTCAGCGGCCACCCCCATCTCCATTACCATGTATATTATTTTTTTTTTTATATTGAGGATCATGGAATAAGCACTTATGTGCTTTTTTACATCCAGTCCCCGTGTGTATGTCTGTGGTTTTGTAAATTCTGTCATCCGTTCCCACAGCACACAATGGCCTACTCTTATGAAAAGTGGAACAGGATTTAACATGTGCGCGAGATGTTCTGCGTGCGTTTGCACATGGGGCCTTGGTTTATAGTCTCATCCGAAAGACTTTTTGGGAGAGTGGAGTCTGCACTGATGTTAACTCCAGGAGAAAATATTCCCTCGAACGGGAATTAAACCCGGGTCGCCAGTTTGCGAGTGCAATGTTCTAACCACGTGGCTATCCCGTTTCCCCCTGTGCTGTGCATGTGTGCTTGTGTGTGTGTGATATTGATATTTTTTTTAAAAGTTATTCATGAATGATTGCATAAGTGTAAATGATTTAAATGTAAGTGCTTTGATTTGCTCCTTTGCAAAATTCAGCGCTACATAAATCTCATACATTATTATTATTATTATTATTATTATTAGAATGTAGAGATATGATATGATATATAAATTTTATTCTGTGTCTCACTTAATTCTACAGGAATGACATTTTCCTTTACTGCTCTGAGGTGACAAGGCTCCTGCTGTTGTCTGAGGCGGAGTTCAAACCTCTGGCGCCTTACATAGTAAGTTTTCTGTTGATTTCATTGTGTAATGCTTTGCCCTCAGAGGGTTGTGCATCATTGTATGTTACCACCTTAAGTCTCTGTGTGACTGTGAGACTCGTTCAGGCTGTTTTCCCCGAAGACGCATTGACTGAGAGGCTGTTTGTCTCACTGTCTGGCTTCTGGAGAAAATTAAGCATAAAGACAAGAATAGAAAAAAGAAATGGAGGAAGAACAAAAGAATACCCTCACCCCCTCCCTAAATACCCCCTTCCTCCAAACCAACAATGAAACACACACACATGTAAAAGAAGGGGGAAACAAACAAACAAGCAGATAATTTGTGAAGCAGTATGTGCTTGCTATTACAATTCGCAAGTTACAGGTATTGTTAGTATATTTTATTTTATTTTATTCTTTTATTTCCAGTCCCTGTGTGTATGCAGTTTTGTAAATTCTGTCATCTGTTCCCACTGGCACACAATGGTCTACTCTTCCGAAAAGTGGAATGGGTTTTAACGTGTGCACAAGATGCTCTGCGTGCGTTCGCACACAGGACTTCGATTTATAGTCTCATCCAAAGGACTTTTTGGGGAGAGTGGAGTCTGCACTGATGTTAATTCCAGAGGAAAAATCCTCTTGAACGAGAATCGAACCCAGGTCAGCAGATAAAGAAAACCAGATGTATGCTTTTGATGTAGTGAGTACAGTGCTTTTGTTGAAGTTACTTTTCTTTTAACAAATGATCTAAAAGTCTGTTTTCATAGTTGAGAAAGAAAGAATGTTTTTGTTTCAGCGTGTTCTGGAAATAGGAGTTCCATCAACAGTCACCATACCTGACCCAGAATCAGATGAGGTAAAAAAAATTTTTTTTTAAGAGTCCTCCCCTTCCCCCTCTTCATAAACACAGAAAAGAAGTTTACAGTTATTCTGCCTTCTGTTCTGATTTTCTAGATAGCATTCATGTTAGTGCATTTGGCTTGAAACACAGCTGTGTTGACTAGTTTGGCTTGAGTTTTTCAGGGATGTATTGCATGCAGAATGTGTTTGTTATGTGTTCCTGCAACACATTGTGCTTTTTGTTTTGATATCTGTTAAATTGATTAAGACATACAAAGTGGGGGGAAAAAAAGCATAAATGATGAAAGAGAATCTGCTGATGTTAATTTTATATTGAACTATACCCAATATTTTGATCAAATCTTGGGTGCTTGTTTGTGATGATTGTATCATGAATTATTTGTATTTGTGTGTGGATGTGAGAGTGTGTGCATACATGGGAGGGAGGGAGGGAGAGAGAGAGAGAGACAGACTGGCTGGCTGGCTGGCTGGCTGGCTGGCTGGCTGGCTGGCTGGCTGCCAGACCGACCAACTGACCGACCTGTTAGGGGAAATACACGGGGAGAAATGTTAGTTTCTACATACTCACAATATGTGTTGTTGTGTTTGGTATAAAATACACCCTTGATTCACTTTGTATTAAAGAGATCATAATGTTTGTTGCAGTTCAACAGTGTGGTGATAACAGCCTTGCCTGCCGGCCATTGCTTAGGCTCTGTTATGTAAGTCTGAATAGATTTGTGCTCAACAACATTTTGTGTGTGAGATTTTTGTTTTGAAGTTGCTGTCTTGAATTTGATGTACACTATTTATTTATAACAGAATGGATAGAACAGATGACTTGCAGTTGTGGGTTTGAATGTTACAGTGGCGTTCTGTGAATTAAAGGGGATGAGCATGTTCAGTCTATGTCCATTACAAGAATGGTAGGAAAATTAAGACTGAAAATCTAAACATGAAAAAGAAGGGACAAAGGCCAGATAATCATTTCCTTGCAGTCAGGGCTAATGTTTTTAACCTCCAGTCCTCAGTTACAATGTCGCTCCTTCATTCACAGCTGAAAGGACTTTAAGATACAATTCATAGATGGTGAAAATTACACAGATTCTTTACAAGAAAAAAAATAATTCTGTAATAAGCTCCATACCTTGTTGATATTTGCAGAGACTATTTGGCTGACATGTTTGTTGAAGGTGTGTGTCTGTGGTGCAGGTTTTTGATAGAGGGGAAAGAAGGGCGAGCCCTGTACACTGGGGACTTCAGGTGGGAGAAGAACTACGCCACCACCCTGCCGGCTCTCTGTGTCAACGGGCAGTAAGTAAAGTCACCAACACCTTTCTGTTTCTTCTATAGTCTTTCCTTATGAGACATATACATGTATAATGTGAGCGTATTCTAACTCATCATGTAAAGACTAATTTATTGGTTTGAGAAATACTGGAAAGGCGTTTGTGATATTATATATGTTTTATATTTTTCCCAGTTTATCATATAAGGCGACCACATAAGCATTTTGCGTCTGCTGTTAGATGGCTTGTTTGAGTTTTAGTAGCATCTAGTGGGGACTTTCACCATCTCCCAGAACAACTCATGTACAAAGTTGTCAATGTCTTACTTTCCAAACAAGATCAAGCATACTTGATGAAAGATGTGGTGATTGTGGTCAGGGCATTTTGGGGACATGACTGTCATGTTTCACAGAAAAAATATTGAGATTTGCTTTGTAAGTCTTACCTAGCTGCTTACAAATTTTTTTAAATATTTTTTTTTCTACAATTTGGGTCGTGCAGATTATGTGGCAGTACATTTGATAACCTGAAAAAAACAAGGAAATTAATCAAAACCATACACAGTACGAAAATCTAGCATTACTCAGTCAAGGGCCGTGTGCTGAAATTAGCATCCCCCCCCCCCCTTCCTTTTGCCCCCATGTCCTCCCTTCTTCACCTGTCCAGTTTTCTATACTGTTACATTAAGGGAGGCGCAAAGCTGCCAAGTCCAAGTGCTGTCAGTTCCTACGGTTAGTAGGACTTGCTGGGCTGGGATGGGATGGAAGAGATAGCAGGTGAGTGTAGTTGAAAGTTGGGAAAACCGCCGGCAGTAATGATCAAAAAAAGCTTAATTTATTGTAACACCGTTTGTGATATTAATACAGTTTGTTTTCACTATTGAATGTTATCACTTGAAATTTGGCCAGTGATTAAAGGAATTTGGATTATGAATAAAGGTGCTTCAATTATGTTTTATTAAGTATACTTTAGTAGGGTTTATTGTCAACAGTTTCGGCGAAATAGCTCATCGTTAGTTCACATGATCGCCTGACTAAAGTTAGCACTTTCTTCTGTGTCCAGCATAAAAGAGATCGACAGAATGTATGTGGACACCACGTTCTGCATTCCCGAAGCCTTCTACATCCCCAGTCGTGACGACTGCCTGTCAGCCACCGCATCGCTAGCTGTTGCCTGGTTACGCCAGTCGCCCCATCGCTACGTGCTGGTGTCCTCGCGCACCAAATATGGGCATGAACCCCTCCTGGCTCACCTAGCTAAAGAGGCTGAAACAAAGGTGTGAAAAGTTAGGCTGAATTTGGCAGGGAGTCAGGGGGAGGGGCAGGGAAGGAGGGGAGAGGAGAGTATTCTGTGTACATGTGTGTGTATGTGTGTGTGTGCAGGTAAGGGAAAGGTGCAATGATATGTGCTTAAATGGAATTGTGTGTACATATGTGTGTGTGTGTGTGTGTAGGTAAGGGAAAGGTGCAATGATATGTGCACACATGGAATTGTGTGTGTTTATTGATGCATGCCTTACTTTACTTGTGTTCACATATCTGTATGATAGTGCATGTGTCATCTTCATGATCAGTCCCACCTCTGCACTGAAATGAAAACCTCTGAAAATGGTACAGTTTTTCCCTTAACTCTCAGCAGTTCTTTTTCCTTATCTTTATTTTTACTTTACTTTTTTAGTTTTTCACTTTTTTTTCTTTTTATCAAGAACCATGCAGTGATGTTTTAATACCTGAAATTATGCGATATGGACCAAAGTGAATGTGCAGTATATCACAATTCTTTTCAGAATCAATTTTAACAAATATTTGTTGAAATTTTTTTGAAAAGTACCCTATCAATCACCATTGATAAGAAATTAAGGGAAAGAACTGACAGGAGTTAAAGTTAGCTACTCCCTACCCCCTCCCCTAAAAAAAAAACACCCAACAAGAGCAAAACCTCACCTAGCCATTAAAAGCAGTTATTTGCCTTCGCAGGTGCACACAACAAAAGACAAGCTGGAAATCTACGAACAGATCAAAGAACTGCGAGGAGTCTTCACTGCCGACCCATGTGCCAGAATCCATGCTTGCAAATGGACGGTAACTATGTCTAATATTAGTTCTAATAATATATGGAATTTATATTGTGCTATATCTTGCAAAAACAACAGCTGTGTCTGTGGATCTCATGATTTTTTAATGTGTTTTTTTTGACAGTGACTATGTGTCTAAGGGGAAAAAATGACATCAACTATGGCTATGGATTAGTGTTATTCCTGTCTCGTGTGTGTGATTCAGATTCAGATTCATATTTTATTGCCATTTAAGTCATGTAGACTTATTTGACACAACAAAATAATGAAATATAATGATCTATTTTGGCTAAAAGTGATGTATACTAAAGACATGTTGCATTCTACTTCTTTTTTTCTCTGTGTGTGTTGTGTGCAGTGTGTGTGTGTGTGTAAGTCTGTATGTGTAAGTCTGTATGCGTGTTTCTGTGCATACATGTAAGCGCACATACACACAATTACATCTCTCATCTTCCAAACTAAGCAAATTCTCGAACGCCTCAACCCCCAAAACCCTCCTTTTTCAAAAATCACCAGAACAACGCCGGCCAGTCCTCTCTTCCTTGCGGCCACAGACCTCAAAGGGAGAGCAGCGAGGACGGGAGGGACGCCCCTGAGGTGTTGGTTATTCGCCCCTCCACCATGTGGTTCACCAACCAGCCAGCCCGGCTGCAGGAACTGGTGGTGGCGCCGGCGTCAGGGCGCGGCCTTCACAGGGTCTGCTACTCCTTCCACTCCTCCTACAGCGAGGTCAGGGATCTGGTCAGCCTGCTGAGGCCTCGGCATGTCTACCCCAACGTCCTGCCGGCCTCTGACACTGACTGGCAGCAGGTGGGGTGGTGGTGGTGGTCGTATTATTATGTGGTGGTGGGTTTTGGTGGTGGTAGTTGGTTTTTTGTGTGTTTTGTTCCTTCGCTACAGCTACAAGGTTCTCCCATGGTGGGAGTTTGTGTATGCAATCATTTTTGCTCGCCATTAGGGTCGCTGCATTCTGACTTCAGGGCGTGATGTCTAAACATTACACAAGTTTCATTTCATTTCATTTTATACCACTTTAAGTCACGGCAGATTTCTCTCCATGAAGTTTGAGCTACTCTCCCCGGGGAGAGCGCGTCACCACAAGAGCAGCGCCACCCTTTTTTTTTTTTCTTTTTCCTGTCTGCAACTGTATTTGTTTCCCTATCAGAGTGGCTTTTTTCTACAGAATTTTGCCAGGGACAACTCTCTTGTTGCCGTGGTTTTTTTTACGTGCTTTATATAATTTTTTTTTACGTGCTTTATATAATTGGGGACGGGATAGCTCAGTGGTCGGAGCACTCGCTTTCCCCCAGCCAAGTTAAGCAGCGTCGAGCGTGGTTACCAGTTGGATGGGTGACCGTTTGCGCGCCTTGGCTTCAGTACAGTTCTCCCAGTTCACCCAGCTGTAAATGGGTACCTGCCCTCTTTAGGGTCAGGGAAGGTAAAGCAGCGAGGGAGAGGAGATGGGCGCCGCCCTCAATATGCTGGCCCAAGAGAAGTGAGGTCTCTGACGCCTCGCTCCCCTACGACCTTATAGGTTATGGGACTCCTTTACCTTTTTTTTTACTTTTATATAATTATGTGCAGCACATGGGACCTCGGTTTATTGTCTCATCCGAAAGACTAGCACCCAGACCACCACTCATGGTCTAATGGATGGGGGGAAAGTTTCGGGTCCAAATGGGGTATGAACCACCGCACATTTCCGACCCGGACTTTTCGCTTTCTAGACAGGCACGTTACCTGTAGACCACCGATCCACTTGTGTGCTTGCATTTAAAATAATGTTGTTATCTGTTCCTACCAGTGTGCAACGTCCTACACTTTCAAACGCTGAATGAGTTTTAATGTGTGCACGTGTGCATAATATGTTCTGCATGCATTTGCACACAGGACCTTGGATTGTAGTCTCATACAGAAGACTTGTTAGGGAATGAAGTTAGTACTGATGTTAAATCCACTGGAAAAATTTCTTAGAATGGGCATGTCTTGGTGGTGATTCAAACCCATGCTGCCAGATCACAAGTTCAATGCTCTAACCAGCAGGCTATCCTGCCCCCTGCCCTGTGTATGTTTAAGTTCTGTGATTGTTCTGTGCAGAGTGTGCTGGTTTATTTTCAGTGCTAGTTCGGAGCACAGATTTTCATTGTGATATAGGATAGATCATTCTGTTCTATTTTTGTTTTGTTGCCTTTCGGCGTCTTTTCATTTTATTTCATATGTTTTTTTCTGGGTTGTTATACAATTGTTCACTTATTCTTTTTAAAACTTCTGCATATTCTGGCTGAATATCATATGAATGCAAAGCCCTGACTACCACACACAGCATGCAAATCCAAAATCCTTCAATCAAGAGCATAAATTTAGTGTGGCCCTTCTGTTTACCAAGTCCAAGTGTGGTCGGTTCCTGCTATAATCAGCACCAGCTGGCCCCAGTTGGGCTGGGATGGGATGGATAGCAGCTGAAAGTGGGGAAACTATCAGTGGTGCAAGCTATCCAGCCTCCCCCTAATGTTTCTATTGATGTAGCTATTGTGATGCTTATGAAAACAGAAAGCTTTTGGCCTGGGCCAACATAGTGTGGTTTGTGTGTGTGTGTGTGGTGTGTGTGTGTGTGTGTGTGTGTGTGTGTGTGTGTGCATGTCTGTGTATGTTTCAATTTGTTAAAACTGTTAATCATTGTTGGTTGTATGTGTAGGAGTGGGTTGAATGCAAGCACTTTGATTTGTTTTTGTAAGATGTAGCACTATATAAATTCCATTTATTATTATTATTATTATTATTGATTGGATGTGTGTGATGTGACAGGTGAAGGAGCGCCTGCGCAAGTTCCTGACCTACAAACACCAGCATCACATGGCCCCTGTGGGAGACTCGCAGAATGCCCGACCGCTGGGACTGCTGAAGCGAAAGAGAAAAGAATCCATTCACAGTCAGTAGTTGTCTTTTGTTAGACGTTGTTCTGTTCATGGTGTCTGTGTATGTGTGTGTGCTATATACTGTTTTTTTTGTTTGTTTGGGTTTTTTGGTTTTTTTGGTGCCCCATCTTCTATGAGGCACAGATTCAGAGATGATTAGCAGGATGATCAGTGCTGATGAGGATGATGTAAGAAAGCTGTTGTGGGAGTGCATCTGCTTTGAGACGATGTGACAGGGTTGTACTCTACTCTTCCTATCATAATATATCCCGGAATCAACCCGACCCAAGAGATACAGACACCTGCAGTGTTGGTCAGATAATTGAAGCAACACTCTCAAAATGGCATCCATAAAGTGGATGAAGCTTGACAGTACGGTCCCAGTCTCTCCCAGTGAGCCCATAGCAAACTCACTCTGGGTAGGAGTCAGCCTGAGTCCGAACAAATCCCTACGACACTCATGGGATTTGAACCACTGTGCCAAAGCATCTGGTGCTATATGCTGTTTGTTTTTAGGTGTTTATTTTGTTCTCTGTAAGCTCTTTTTATGTCATTTCTTCTTGTGAGGGTGGGTAGAAGAAGCCCAAGTCAAGTCAAATCAAGACTATGAGAGGCATGTTTACATACACACACACACTCAGCCTTCAAAAGAAATGAATGGGAGGAAAAAACCCAAGAAAAAGACGTACAACCTGCATCGTCACTCTAAACCCTCATGTTGCAGACCTCACCGACTCAGAGGGCCTGGTGTTCGACAGTCCAGAAAAACCCAAACGCGCCCGACAAGACAGCGGCAAGGATGACCAAACCCTTCCCTCATCCCAGAAGAGCGCCGCCTCTATCGCCGTCACCCCCACAAAGAGCGACACTCACAGTTCCTACCAGGGCTCCGACATGGAAGAAGACATGTTTGCCCACAGTGAGGACGACGAAGACGACGACAATGACATGGCCGCGTCAGCAGCAGGGCAAGACAAGTGTGCAGGTGACAGGGGGGAAGACGGAGCTGGGAACAGCCAGTCCCTGAGGTCGTATGTCAGCGGGGACGAGGAAGTTCCGGAAAGTGACCAGGTGTCGTCTCCCAAGTTTCGACGTCTGGTGTCCCAGGACGACAAGCCTGAGGCTCAGCCTGACCTGTGTTCAGACAGTGAGGATCTGGGAACTTCAGATTCGCATGATGATGTGGACGGTGTTTGTGAGAAAGACCTTGACCCTGAATCGAACGTGGATCCTGATTCGGTATCTTCAAATCGTACGTCTTCGCTTTCTGTTGTGAAGGAAGCGGAGAAATCTGATGCAAGAAACTCTGATGTGGTCGAACAGTCGAAGAAAAGCGGTGAAGAAAATGTTGAAATGTGCCAGTGTTACGATGAACAGAGGTGTTCAGTATGTGAAAAGAATGGGAAAAAAGCAGACGATACTTTTGTGCCCAGCTCAAGCTGTCACCTCAAAGATACAGAGCTGTCAAGCTGTGGGATTGGTGAATCCTGTAAAGAGGATTGTCCAAGAAGGAATGATTGTAATGGCAATCTTGAAACAAAGCAGACGTTAAAAGAAACCCTGCTGTGAGCAGAGAGAAGGTTGGTCAAAACGAAACAGGTCAGAAAAGTTCTAAAGTGGAGTTGACGGTAAATACTGATTGCGCTCATTTGAACAAAGACAGAACTGACTGTCACGATGTTCAGTCTCCTTTGGAGCATGGTGATGCATGCGGTTTGGAATCAAAGGTGCTTGTTTCAGAAAGTGATGATGAAATAGCAAACGCCAGTTTAGGTGATGGGTTGGAACCATATTCATCCAAAGATAGGGGAAAGGTGTGTCAGGTTTCTTCTGTGTGTAGTGAAAAGCCACACGTAGGCTCTCCAGATAGTAAAAAGTCACATGGATGTTGTTCAGAAGGTGGTAAAAAGATACACAGATGTAATTCAGAAAATGGTAAAAAGATAGACGGATGTTGTCCAGAAGATGGTAAAAAGACTCAGAAACGCTTTCCAGAAGATGGCAGAAAGAAGCAGGAGGCAGACAAATCTGATGAGTCACAGAAAGATAGCTCCACAACTAGAAGACAGGAAACGAACGTCATCAGCTCAGACTCTGACAGTGACGTGGACTGCCAGATCACCAAATCCTTCATCCGAAAGCGACCAGTCAACCCATGGCAGAAGAGTTATCCCGTTCTCCCCCCTCCCCCCACGTCCTCCCCGCCTTGTCCTCATCATCACAGACAGGCGTTTCTACACCAGCTCTCCATGCAGCAGAAAGACGCAGGCTCTCCACACAAACTCTGCGCCAACACGTCTCCAGATTCAAGAGGAGATCTAAAATCCTCCACATCCAGATCAGAAGTGGGTAACAAAAGATCTGATGTAGGTGTTGACATGACAACACACAAAAGAACTGTAAGCAGCATAGACTTGACTCTTGGGGAACATGAAAGAGACGTTTCAGCTGGTGCCTCAGAAAAGAAGTTTGCTGTTGTGAAGACAGAAAATGATTCTCCAGTGGAACAGTGCGGTGTCAAGGACCAGAAAAGTGAAAAAACGGACAGAAACCCATTCACTAACAAATTTCCACAAAGAGACTTTCTGTGTGCTGCGGAGGATGCTGATGTAGAGGACAATGCTGAAGAAGACGCCAGTAGCAGAGACAAGACAGAAATCTCAGCATGTGGTAACAGCTTTTCTAAGTCCAAGTCATCTTCAGGCAGGTCCTCAGAGGTGATTGTTATCGAGGATGTGGAGGACAGAGTTGCAAGAAAAACGAACCATAATGCAAGTTCCAGTACCCGGGAGAAAGCGAGCAACAGTTCTGTCCACAACGCTCCCCTTAACGCCCAGTCCCAACCCCTTCACAAATGGTCAGCCAAACCAAGCAGGAACTCCAAGCACTGCCATCAAGGCTCCCAGTCCCATTCACCATTCAGCCAGTTTCACCCAAAACATTCCACGTCTTCCCCCGAGACAAAACCCAGCCCTGCTAAATGTGCCCAGTCACATTCTGGTCGTGGTTCAAGCATCTTCCAATCCCTAGGGAAAGAACCAACCCATAGCAGTGGTCAGAAAAAGACACGGGAATTAACGAACAATGGCAGACAAGAGATGCATTTGGCAACAGAGAACAGTCATTCTGGTGCAAGCACTTCCAAAGCAGAACAAGACGCAGACAAGAGCAAGGAAGAAGACGTGGTTGAAGAAGAAGTGGCAGAACAGACGGAAGGCGGGTTTGAGGAGTTGCGTGAAACAGAGGAAGGGGAGAACGGGGGTGAAGACAGCTGACTCCACCCTGCCCCCCGACAGCTTGGACTCCACCCTGCCCCCCGACAGCCCGGTGGCTGTGCACAGCTCTGCTTCAGACTCTGACGCTGACTGTAAGATCACCCAGTCCTTCATCACACACTCCCACAACCCCAGTCAACCGTCCGCCTTCCGACAGTACCCTCACCTAGCCCACTGCCCCATGTCCTCGTCTCTTCGTCAGCAGTCTTCAGCTCCTCCTCCTCCTCCTCCTCCTCCTCCCGCTGTCACTCCCACTCGTCAGTCTGCAGCCCCTTCCCTAGGCTTCGCTAAACTGGGATCAGCGGGACGCTGCCCGATGCACTCTGCCCACAGACCACAGTCACGAGGTGGAGCCAGACCTCCCAGCAAGGGAGCACCAGAGGAGAAGGCTAACTCGGCTTCCCCAGTGTCCCTGACCAAGGAAAAGCAGCAAGGCTCGGTCATCGACTTGACAGAGGATGACTAAGTCTCCGCTGTGATCGTTTTGACAGAAGATGACTAATACGGTGTTGACTTGGCAGAAGATGACTAGTGCATTGTTGACTTGATAGAAGCTGGCTTATGCAGTGTTGTCATTAGATTTGACAGAAGTTGACTAATGCAGCGTTGTCATTAGACTCGACAGAAGATGACTAATGGCAGCGTTGCAAAGACTCAACAGAAGATAATCAATGCAGCACCACAGTAGAAGAGTTGGACGGCTGATCCTCATCTGCAAAATATTATTTTGAATTGTACAGTCTTGATTGTTCATGAAAGTACATATGTATATATAGGTATTACTACTATATATAGATATATGCTACTGTACTGGTTGATATAACCCATGTCAAGCATTGTAACTATAACCCCTTCAAGTGGTTGCAGAGAATTTGACTTCAGATGTTTTCTGTCTACAATTGTAGGTTGCCCCAGTCTTGGCACAATGATTGTCATTAAAACATACATACTTAATCTTGAGGGGGGAGGGGTTTGAAGTGTTTTGAGTGCACCACTGTTTTTCTTTTTCCCTTAAAAAGTAGACAGACTGTTCTTGGCGGAGAAATGGTTGCTCCACATGTGAGAACCAGTATTTATGCCCAGGGGGAAAGTCTGCCTCAGACAGACACTTATGAAGAGGCTTGGACCTTGTCCTTCAGTTACAGAGGAACCATGAGTTTGACGTTTTGACCACTAGGCTCCGCTGCCCCCTTCCTTGTCTTTGTTAAAATACTGAGATCGTTTAGAAAGAGAGGGCGATGTTGTCTGTGGTGATAGATCTCTTTTTTGTTTTTCTGGGGGTTTTTGGTGCAAAATAGTGTGATTTTTTTTATTGTGTTTTGGGTGTAAAAGGCAATGCGTATGCTAGTCAGAGAAATCTTTTTGTTTTGTTTAAAATATCGGCTTTATTGATTGGTATATTTGTTGTTGTTGTAATATGTGGCACCAGACTGTGATTTCTTGAGGTGGTACTATTTGTCTGAATTTTTAACTGATAATATTGTGTAGGGTAGAATGGAGAAGTGGTGAGTGAGTGTGTCTGTGTTCTGTTCAGCAGGGCAATCTGTTTTGTAGAATGTAAACTTTAATTAAACAGTAGTTTTTTTTCTGTTTGTGTGTGTGTACAAAATCATCAGCATATAATTTGGGTACAAATTGTTTTAAGCTGGACTTTGCTCACGGGCTTATTGTGTTCGATGTCTGTCTGCGTACATCTTGTAGGATTTTTATCATTTATCTACTCTTTTCCATAGAAAATGACTTTTATTTTGTAAATAATGTGTCAGCATGTTGCTGCTTTTGCATGGTTAATCTCATACGTTCATGTATTATTGGCATCCTTGAAAAAAATTACACATGTCTTGTGCCATCTTATTTTCATGCCATGGATGATACTGCTGAAAACAGTGTACGTCACATCAAGAACCAATTTTTGTCAGGTGTTTTACACTCGCTTTACTTGTTTGTCATTACACAGAGCAGTGGTGCTGTCTGATGTGAGCGATCTTCCTGAAATTGCATTAGCAGTTTTGGAGTTTTCAACGCTGACCAACACTATGCATCATTCAGTAACTTTTAAAACTGATTTTCTTCCACAGGTGGTTACTTGTCTGTCTGTTTTTCACAGTTTGACAACCGCGTGTTTGTCTTTGGATGTTGTCGAGTGTTCCTCTCTCCTAAATTTGTTATGCCCTGAGAGAGCAGGGGATGGGGTGGGAGGTGGTGCTTGGGGGAGGAAGTAATTACCGTCCCAGCTGTCAGTTTCCCCACTTTCAGCTGCTCTCCATTCCATCCCAGTCCAGCTGGGACCAGCTAGTGTTGATTATAGCAGGGATGGACTGCTCTTGGACTTCTAAAAGGAAGGGGTGCATGTATTTTAGCAGCGGGCCCTTGACTGAGTTATGTTGGATTTATAATTATGCTGTGACTGTAAATATGCATGTTGTCCTATTCATCACACCTGGGAATAACTTGATGAGTAGGTTGTAAATGGTAACAGTTTTTGAAGAAAAAAAGTATTTTGCTTTTTATAGGCAGCCATATTCAGGATTTGGTCATGTTGTGTTTGAATTGATAATGTTTGCGGATGGATAAGGGCAAGGGAAGAAGGAGAGGGTAGGGACTGGGGTATGCATGTGGGAGATGCGTTTTTGGTACCATAGTTTTGTACAGATTGTCTGAAATTGTACAGATTGTCTGAAACCACTCCAGCCATGTGCATGCAGTATTTATTTTTATATCCTTGTATGCTCATTTGGTATGCCTCATGCACTATGAGGAGTATTGTAATGGTGGAGTGTGGCCGCGAGTTCATCCCATAACTGTAGATGGTGAGCTTTCAGTAGATGGAAGCTGTGACTTGTCTTGTAATAATTTGATTTTTTCTTAAATTTTGTAACAATTTTTTGTGGGTGGCTGAAGCCTACTTTAAGTATTTGTATGCAATTGTATATCTTTATTGGTTTGTTGTCGTTACCCATTTAAATTTTTATTTATTGAAAAGTGTTAAAACACTTGAAAATAGCACAGGCACACACACATGCATGAACATGGTACTGGCACATGCGCAGAAACAGTCACATATGCAAACATCCAAGTATTGGCACAACTACGCAGCTGA
Organism: Rapana venosa; assembly: GCA_028751875.1. Classification (NCBI taxonomy): domain Eukaryota; kingdom Metazoa; phylum Mollusca; class Gastropoda; order Neogastropoda; family Muricidae; genus Rapana; species Rapana venosa. The sequence goes on from CM054146.1 coordinate 55,890,410, forward strand.
CAAAAGAACGCTAGGAAGGAACTGGAGGCTTGACCAGCAAAGTGTCTGTGTATTGGTCACAGATCTGCATAGTTGATTGCAGGTGACCCTTAGCCCTGGACTTTACCTTGAAAGACACTGTGGCCAAGTGGTTACGGTCATTAAACTCCAGTCCGGTAGGGCCATGAATTAATGCATTCAAGTCTGGTGACTTATGATGGGTAGGGATTTTTTTATGATCTCCCAGGTCAGCTCAGTACCTGGGGTTTATCACAGTTCTTGATTAAACCATTGACGCTGGGGGCAACAGCAAAGTGAGAGGCTGTATGACCAGTGGCTTTCCCACTCATGGAATTCCACTTTACAGCTTAGTCTTTAGTGATCGACTATAACTCTCTGACTAGGAGGCTTGACTCGCACAGTCCTTATGTGCTGCAGCCCTGGGGGATAGTTGGCCTTTGGAGAACATCTCCAACGCTGACTGTCCTTATGCCCACTTGGCTGAGAGAGTGGGGATGTACTGTGGGCAAGGCATCTCCACTATAATCAAATTTCTGCCCAGTTTCCAAAACAGCAGCTGCCTCCTCTGCTGTTTTGGAGGTCATCGTCGGACATGACAGACAAACATACATATGAACTCCCAGGTCAGCTTCAAGTGCAGTACCTGAAAGTGTTGTAATTCCCTTTCACTATACACACGTGCAGAAGATTGCACGATAAAGATCCTGTAATTCATTTCAGCATTCAGTGGGGTTGTGAAAACATGAACATATGCAGCGTGCATCCTTTGTACTGAGGCCAGTGGGTAGACCTCCTGCAGTGTTACAAGTGTAGGAGTAGCCGAGAGAGAGAGAGAGAGATGACCAGCGCAGTGTAGTGGCTGTGCATTGGTCCAAGATGACTGCTTTGCTGATTTCAGGTGATCCTTAATGCACATGTATTCCTTGTGTGTTTCACTTGTCAACCCGTTTATATTGGTTTTACTGTTAGAACAACTGTAGCTAGACTCATTGTGGGCGGGAAAGCCATCAGCTTCCATTCACAATGCAAACTCTAGAGATCAATGGTAACTTGAGTACTTCTGTTAGGCTGTGAAAGCTGGACTTACATGGCAGAAACAGGAGAAAAGACCCATGCCTTTGAGAAAGAATGCTATACATGGGAAATATAATATATACCCTGAGAAACTTAAAGTGGATTAAGATTTTGTATCTGTTGTTAAAAAGTTGTAGCTTGTATATAGATACATGTTGAATTGCGTTCCATTTTGCAATTTTTAAACTGTTCAAGGATTGTGCATGGTGTATGTGAATAATTTGACTCTGATATAAATGACAGCAATATAGTTTTCAATATATTTATATTGATTCAGGTGTGCATACTTGTTTAATTCAAAATTTTTAATCTGTATGGGTTCTTTTAGCTGTGATAGGTGGTTTTTGCCAAAAAGACCAAAGTGATACACATCAGTGATAAAGTCACCCCTCAGAATATCAAAATCAATGGAAGAGATCTGGAATATGTTCAAAATTTCAAATACTTAGGCTCTGTGAAAGAGAGAATAATGGCTCCTGTCTACAAGACATCAAGACTAGAATCAGTATGGCCAAGCATAAGATGATAGAGTTAAACATTGGGAAAGACAGAGGCATACCTAAATATCTCAAAATTAGAATTGTCAAACACTGATCTGGCCTGTATTGCTGTACTGGTCAGAAACTGGACACTACGAAAATTGGAAAGAGACAAAATAAACGCAGCCAAAATGTGGTTCCACAGGCGTCTTCTGATAGTCTAATGGTCAGACAGAAGAACAAATAAAAGCATTCTTGATTAACTCTCAATGCACAGACAAATGTTGGCTGAAATTGATGAATGCAGATTGACTGAGATTACGTTGGTCATGCAAACAGAAACATATAGACAAATCTGATGATGACAGTAAGGCAAGGTTGAGAGCAGAAGGAAAAGAGGCAGACCCCCAACATCCTACATTGCCAACATCACTGAGGTCAGTGGTCTGGGAGGACTACAGGTGATTGTAGAGCTCAGCAGAGACAGAGAGAGATGGTGATCCCTGGTGGCATTGCGTGGAGCTCTTACCAACAGTAGCAATGGAGACAGTTGAATTGAATTTTGAGGTGGTTTTGTTACCCCTCCCCCCCAAAAAAAAGTTCAATTTATAGGTGTTAACATTTTGTTTTTCTGATTATTGAATATGGGATGTATATACAAAGGTTAAATATCTATATCTTGAAAGGATAACTGCTGTTCACTTGAATAAGTGTGTGTGTGTGTGCACACACACATGAGTATGCATGTGCGTGTTATTCCACCTTGCAGAGCTATTTTTGCAATAATAATTTTGCCATCATAATAATTATTTGACTGAGTGTGGATATGCATTACAGCATACCTGAAGTTTACGTACTAGTTGTCGTTTGTTTCCCTGTTCTTTTCATTCACCTGTCTCCACTGAGGCATTGTGTGGTGTAGGAGTCACAAGTTTGAAGGACGTTTCATTCATTGTTCCTCAGGATCAGCTTTTATAAACAGAAAAAAAAGTTTCCTCAAACGTCTTGTGATAATTTGTGTTTTGTGTTGTTTTGGTTTTATGTGTTTTTAAAAGTAATTCTCCCCTGTAGGGATGCTGGGGGCCTTTCAGTACAAAAAGCAAATCTCCTGAGGAGTCACAAGCCCAGGAGAAGACCAGGCACTATGCTTCCCACCCAATAGGGAATGCAGAGACAGAGAAGGGAGAAAGTAGAGATGTTAGATATAAGCATTGACTTTATGCACCAGTTTGCCCAGAAACCACGCATTATTTGATAATATTTAAGATTCACTGTCTTTATTATGACACAGCATTACATTAAATACACAAGCAAAGTTCTAGTCTGTGCCAGTGTGTTATTTGTAAAAATAAAAAAAACCTTGTGTTTTTAAAAAAAAGTGTCTGCAATACATAAAACAGTAATTCTTTGTCATAGGAAGGTTTGACACATAGTTCAGTTATGCAGAGGTTTTTTTTAAAAAAGAAAAGAAATGGCATTGCAATCAAGAAAGCCCAAGTACCCCCCCCCCCCAAAAAAAAAAAAAAAAAAAGAGTTATAAATTCAAAGGCAAGAGAAGAGGCTCAACACTACAAAAGTTGTTAAAAATATCATATAATCATACACATCAAGAGTTCTCAATAATTAGTATATAAGAGACAGATTTATTAACATAATGTCACGTCACTGTTAAAACAATACACTATTTAGATTCAACAATCATTGTTATGACATTACATATACATTTGCCAACAAACATCGCTGTAAAAACATGCCTTGCATTTTCAATGTAGCTGATAGGGGGTCAACCCAGTCTGCTGTGATCTGACATAATTTTCAGACAAATTTATGTAACACATATAGTTTTTTTAAGAATGACTTTAATGTATGCAGTTCTAATCAGCAAAAATAAGCATGTATGCAAAGTTTCAGTAGTGCAAGTGATGTCAATGAGATTCTCACATCACACTGGTTGGTGTGTGATCATGTGGAAATGTGTGTGAGGAAGATGACCTCTTTATTGTAGGAGCAGCATCTGTAAGATATCCTGAATGTGATCATCATCTCTTATTACGATATCGATAACAGTCATACCACCTTTGATAAAATGGTCAGTTCTCTAGAACAGCACATCTTCAAGCTTGCTTTTCTACAGTCTGTGTTGTTCTTTTCAGTCACAGTTTTGATTGTCAGATATGAAAAATCAAGCCCACATGGCTTTTCCAAAAGCAACAATCAGAGAGATATTAGTTTATAGCAGTTTTGTGGCCATTCTTACAGCCAACAACCTCTTCCCTTAACTCCTAGCTAAATTCAGTACATGTCACCAGGAAAGGTATCTTCCATACAGTGTTGTTTAGTGTGTGTATTTTGAATTCCTAAACACATTGAATAATGTTGACAGGCTCTGTGCTTCATTTTTTATTTATGTGTGTATTTTGAGTTTCTAAATTATTCATTGAATATGTGTACTTTGAGTTCTTAAAAACACAGTGAACAATGTATGTATTTTGAGTTATTAAACACAGTGAATAATATTGACAGGCTCTCAGCTTCATTTTTGTTTAATGTGTGTATTTTTAGTTACTAAATTGTGTACTTTGCACAATGAATAATGTATGTATTTTGAGTTACTAAACACAGTGAATAATATTGACAGGCTCTCAGCTTCATTTTTGTTTAATGTGTGTATTTTTAGTTACTAAATTGTGTAGTTCGAATGAATAGTGTGTGTATTTTGAGTTCCTAAATTACACAATGAATAGTGTGTGTATTTTGAGTTACTAAACACAGTGAATAATGTGAGTATTTTGAGTTACTAAACACAATGAATAACATTGACAGGCTCTTTGTTTCATTATTGTTTAATGTGTGTATTTTGAGTTCCTAAACACAATGAATATTTTGAGTACTTTGAGTAACTAAACATAATGAATAATATTGACAGGCTCTATGCTCCATTTTTGTCTAATGTGTATATTTTGAGTTCCAAAACACAATGAATAAAATAAACACAATGTATAGTGTCAGCAGGCTCTGTGCTTCATTGTTGGTCCCTGAGGAAGATGTGACAGGTCTGCTAAAAGTGACATTACAGTTTTCTCCTGGTAAAGCCCATCAGGTTTAAAAAGTACAACGCTCTGCTAAAAGGTCATTGCATACCATCATTGGTTATTGTATTAAAAGCCAAGGGTAGGTTTAACCAAACTGTGTGTTTGTGTTCATATATATATATATGTTCTGCTGTTTCTTGATACAGATATGGAGGAAGGCAGCTTGCCTAACTCTGGTAACAAATTGTTTGCTACTTTTTCTTTTTTTTCTTTACAGGTTGACTTGGGAGATACTTGAATATAAATAAATAAAAAAGAGAAACGGTACGCTACATTATCAATCTGTTTCATATTATCTTGGGTCTGTGCGTGTGTGTGCCTGCCTGTGTGTATGTGTGTGTGTGCCTGTGTGTGTGTGCCTGTGTGTGTGTGTAGGTGTGTGTTCAATGTATTTTGGTGACACAGGGTGAGTAGAAATTCTGTTACACAAAATGAGGAGAGGTGGAACAAAAGCTACAGAGACCACATCTTCATTTTTCAGCTGTCTTCCCTGGTCAATTAACGCTGTTTTGCAGTAAAAACTATCAAGCATTAAACTGCATTTAAAAAAAAAAAAAGAATAATCCCTTTGCAAAGCAAAGGTGATGGGTGATATATGCTTCGTTGATGTGTAAACAATAACTCATGTCATCAGAAATGTCCACTAAACATCAATGCACATACTGTTGAAGTATGGAATCAACCAACCAAACCAAACAAAACCAACACAAAAAAAGTTGAGAATCCACTATAGTGACTAAAAAAAGAGTGATGCTATTATAAACTTTTAGCTGTATCAAACATTCCATGCCAGCAGTTTTTCTTCAGTAACTGTACATTCCAAATTCAATATGGTCAAGGATATACCTTCATTACATAACATATAAACAGTGATACAAGTAATATTAATAACATCTCCATGTAATGTCATGGCAGATGCTAGTTAACAGTTTTACCACAATTCTACAAGTCGGTGTATATGATGAGTAACTCACCAAAGTGTCTAAAACTTCTGAAAAACTAATACACTTTACTTTTGCTTAAACAAACTTTCAGTTTTTAAGTGTCCCTTAATTAAATTCATACATTCACACCAAAGATCTAATACCTACCTGATCTCAGGGGTGAATTTTTGCATGTTTAGTAAATGATAAAAATGAAAGTCATTCCTCTGTCCAGTTTCATGTTGCAAGCACTATATATATTTCACTTTTTATGAATAATAAATCTTGTGCACAGTGCATGTGCAATAGATAAGTTTGAAGTTTAGGGACCTCAAAGGAACAGGGACTAGTTTCATGGCCTCCTTGGGGAATTAAACTGCTATAACAACTGTTGTAACATCTTTGATAAGGCTCTTTCCTATGTCTCTACGATTGTCCCAGTTTGAGTTTATACACAGCAGAGTGTACTTGGACAGTCAGTGTGTGCCACGTAAGGAAAATACTTACCAAGAAAAACACACTTGTAAAGTCTTGACAAAAACAGCTAAGGCTTGTAGATGAATCACAGTCATTTATTTCAATCATGGTGTCAATGTCATGGTTTTTTCTATATTAAATAAGTAAATAAAAAAGTAAATAATACTAATGACAATTTCATAAAACACAAACATACAATGCTTCATAAAGCAAAACTACCTACTATAGTACTGCATTACTCTTAGCATTTCTAATTGTCCTCAAGAAAGGCAAACACACCCCTACCACTCGTCACAATCCTATATCATCATGGTTCTGTTTGACTACTATACGATATAACAGCATTTCATTGTTCACAAACCAACACGCTGCAATCAAGGCTCAAATCAAGCAAAATCAACAAAGAAAGTCCTCAGGGGAGAAAAACTACTCACACCCCCCCCCCCCCCAAAAAAAAAAAAAACACCCAAAAAACCAACCAAACAAACCTAAGACAAGTTAATGATAAAAAAAAGTAGTGGAGGAAAACAAGTGCAGATAACCAGTTACAAATTAAGAAAAGAAAAGAAAGAAGTGGATACTGGAAGGGAAGTGGGGGAAGGATGGACACTGAGTGAGACAAGGAGACGGAGCTTTACCCCAACAATTCTAAATGATCTCGTGACGACCAAACCAAAGTGCAACTCTCGACAAAGAATGAAAATACATACACACAAACACACACAAATAAATCAAAACATCAAGTGATCAGTGGCTGACGAATGGGACAAACTGTGTACTAAATTAATCAATCATGATGAGTGTCATCAATAAATATATGACCATCTCTCAGTTCATGTTACTACTAGCATGGCTTCAAGAAATTTATCAAACATTCTGCAACATAACAGTTTGCATCAGAGAGAAGAAGAAAAATAATGAAGGGGCAAAAACATTCAGGAGTCGAGGTGTCTACAATTTTTCATGTCAAAATAAGAAAGAAGAGATTCTTTTAAACGAAACATACATACACACATATATGCAAGTATTACTGCAAGAATCAAAAATCAGCATACACATACTCATAAGAAAGCAATCCTTTGCATAGATGTGGAAGATAATCAATGTTAAAAAAAACAAAAAAACAACCCACATGTTATAAGATTGTCATGAAACATTGCATACTGCATATTTCACATTTCCATACTTCATCAGCTCATAGCAACACTAATGTGGTTTACAACAAACAATAAGAATGAGATCGAGATAGTCAACTGTCCCTTTTTAGTCATTAGAAAACAACAAAGTAATAAATACAGCAAATGTGGTTGCCAAAAACAAACAAAAATGTACAGGAAAGACGATGACTCACGTAAAAATAGAATGAATGAATCTATAAGTTTGAGGGCAATCCATACTTTTTCTTCATGGAACCTGTTAAAAAAAAAAAACCCATCCAAAAACACAATAACAAAAATCCCACACAAAACCACAACATCATGCATAAAGAATGATACAAGGAAAATTTTGGGGAAAAAATGTTGAGGAAAGAGAAAGACGAAACTACTGAGAGACAAATGTGAAATCACAGGGCAATGGAGCCGATGATAAGGGATAGGGAAGCATCTTTTCTCTTCTGTTTTATCTTAAATCTGCCAACCACAGTGTCAAACACACACAACTGCTTCCAAGCCATGTCCATTTTCAGCCACTTTCACTGGCATAAAAACAATGCACACACAACCATTCTTCAATATCTTTCACAACACAAACTTCTCATCTTCTCAATACATTTTTACAACACCAGCTTCCCATATTCAGCAAAAGATTACATTGTTTCCATAAAAAAACACCTAATAATAAAACAGACATATATGCTGAAAAGCAGCAGACACTGTAAAAGAACGTTGAACATTTTGCATGTGAACACAATACAAAAGGAAAACTCACAACCTCACATTACACATTCATCAATGGCACACCTACCAGCTAAACTCTTGGGGTGTATTTTGCATTTATGGTCTTTCTTTTCGCCTACATTAATAAGACAGCCATACTCCATCTTCAACAAGCTTTGAAGAAAGCTTTTTTTTTTTTTAAAAAGAAAAAAAAGAGAGACCAGAATTACTGTGACCGTCTCAGAATCTATGAAGCAATTCTTCGTTACATGAGTGAGGAAGGATATGGCTACTTTCCTCCACCATTTAAAACACCTATACTCAAACTTCACAAAGCCTCTAAGAATTTTTTTAAAAACCTAGACTAATAGATATTAGAAGCAGAAATTAGACATGAACATTAAAAAAGAGGCAAAGGTGTCCCATAACCTATGTGGTCGTAGGGAAGCGAGGCATCAGAGACCTCAACTTCTCCAGGGGCCAGCATACTGAGGGCGGCGCCCATCTCCTCTCCTGCTGCTTTACCTTCCCTGACCCTAAAGAGGGCAGGTACCCATTTACAGCTGGGTGAACTGGGGGACTGTACTGAAGCCAAGGCGCACAAAGGGTCACCTATCCAAGTGGTAATCATGCTCGATGCTGGTGAACATTGAAGGGGGGGGAGGAAGCGAGCGCTCTGACCACTGAGCTATCCTATCCCCATGAATGTTATTATGACACAAATCTTTATTAGATGAAGCAGGATACTGGCACAGTTTTCCTTGTATGAACTATCATCCTCTTTCTGTAAAATTTGGTGGACTACTACTGCTGCCATTCACCCCTCAAGGAAGGCAAATGTTGCTCTCATTGACATAATAAAACACTAAAAACTTGCATACTTGAATAAGGAAAAAGCTTACACATTTCTCTTTCACAGATGAAAAGCAAAAACTTAACTTACTCACTCGTAGAGAAATGAGAATTAAGCAAAAGCTTCTATCAGTCTTTCTCTTTAAAAGTAAATACATAGCAATGCAAAATTAGCTGAAGCTAAAATAATTCTCTTTCCCCAATCACAGAAAATATATATATCATTTGTATGAATAAACAAATAGGCAAAAACTGAACTAATTCACATTCCCCCTTCACAATAAACATATTACTTCCAGTCTGCTTTGTAAAAATACTTTAAAAAAAAAAGTACTATTTTAGCATAAAAACCAATTTAATTGACCATCTATTTAAAATTCATAAGGTCAGAAACAAAATTAAAATACAATATTTTTACAGATTTACAATGTAAACACAATTTTGAAGTATTATCAGTTATGTGTCACAACAGAAATATAAGGATCGCTGGATTTATACATTGAATGGAAAACCCTACAATTGTGTTTCACACAACAGTGAAATGAAGTATGAGATGATGCTCAACTCTTGAATAATGGTTACTACATTATAGCATAATTACATCCTGAAATCTTTGCTGTGTGTGTGTGTGTGTGTGTGTGTGTGTGTGTGTGTGTGTGTGTGTGTGTGTGTGTGTAAGTGTGAGAGAGAGAGAGAGTTAGTGAGTCAGTGAATGTGTGTGTTTGTGCGCATGCTTGATGCGTATCAATATGTGTATACACACGTATGCACACACACACGTCTATGTGCAGATTTTTGTGAGTGTTCACAACAATATGTATGTCTGTGTTGTATTCAGTTATGTAAATGAGATACAAGGTAGAGAAAACCAATACAAAATACATGCAAAGAACACCTTTTTAAAAAGCAAACTTTTAAAAATTCTAAATCAAGAACACCAAGACATATTATCACAGAACATCAAAAATAAGCCCACAAAAAGTCCATGACAAAAATACCATATCAAAAATGCTCAAAATCCATAAAAAGAACTGTGCAACTGCGACCAAAAAGTCCAAATTTCAAAACCACACACAGAAACGACCCAAAAACCAAGCGAACAAAAAGCATGGCAGCAGTTTTCAAACTCAAACTTTACAGACTGAACACACACGCACCACGCACGCACGCACGCACGCACGCACGCACGCACACACACACACACACACACACTGTCTTTCTGATATAAGGAAAAACAAACTTTTCACCCAGCAAAGTTTTGTGGTTAGTTTCATCAACTGTTTATCTTCAACAGTGATGGAGATGATAACTGGTGGGACAACCTCACGACTGTTGGAAAACATTTCTTTCTCATATAGATCTACATCACATTTCTTACTCTCTCTCTCTCTCTCCTGTTCCTTTAAAAAAATCAGCCTCCTTTCTCTCCATATTAAAACAAAACACGCTTACTGATCAATGAAGGAAAGAAAGATAAAGCCATTTAAACAAATCTTGATGGTAGCTGAACAATAGTATTTTTTCTCTTCTCTTCTGTATTCAGATCTGCAGAGGGTTCCTAACCAGATGAATGGAGAGTCTTAGAAAATCATATAAAAAAGGGGCAAAAAAAGAGGCTGTTTTCACTTACAGTTGAATATGAACTTTTGCGCACATGCATACACACACACACGCACACACACACTTTATGCAGACATCCTCACATCTAAGTACACACATGACAGACATGCAGCTGGTAATCACGTCATAGACAAGAACTCCAAAAAGCTTTACACGGTCACTGGGCCTATGCACTGGCTAAGCATCTGGTCTCTTGTTTAACTTTGGTGAGACTCGCTACCCCCAACTTTCAACTATCCCCCCCCTTCCCCAATTTTCTTCATGACTTGGCTGGCGAGAGTACCTGTTCTATAAAATATTCTGCATGCCATGACAATGTCAGCTTTTATTTTTAGTAAGCATTCAATTCTTCCTGGGATGCATAGCTAGCAGTTGTAACACTGATTCCCAAAAAATAAAACTCAGGCTGATTTATTTTTCTAAAAACTCAGTAAGGCATGAGAGAATCAATTCAAACAAAAACTCTATGCCCTGTGAATGCAATTAAGTGGAAATGTAGTCTAAAGAAGAATTGTAGCAAAAGAGAAAGTGATAATAAAAATTTTGGTGCACACTTTTTTTCTTTTCCCCCCTATTCCTCAGCAAGATCTCCGAAGTTCACCAATGGCGACATTTTGTGTATGCCACTGTTTTTGCCCACCTTGAAGGTAGTCGCATTCTGACTTTGGGGATTGGGTGTCTGCTATGTTTGCCTCAAGTTAAACATGACCAAGCATCAAGGGCTTACTGATTGGTGACCATACAAACAAACAAAAAGCAAACAAGGGTAACATGCTAGACCATTATTACTTTTGTATAAATGCTAATGTGGTTTGTCAACAATTCAAAATATACCTTAAAAAGGAGGGTATGATTTTAACTACATTTTCGGGATATACAGCATGGTTTCTGCAGATTTAACATATGTATTTGACAATTGATTAAACAAGCAACTTTGTCAATCTATTGCATATTTGACAATTAAACCTGGCAAAGTAAACAAAAAGCAATGTGACTCATTTCATACACAAACTGACGTCTAAACTTAAATGTTTTCAGACAGAGCATAAACCAAATAAAAAAAACAAGAAATCTAACATTGTTCTTTTGTGAATATCTAAAGAAAAATGATCTAACTAGGTAAGTATTTGTTCTTCCATGCAAATCCATATTCACGTGTGTGTTTTTTTCTCTTTTCATTCTTATTTTATGTGGAAAAATTCTACCTGAGAGATAGCTGATAGGATGTCCTGCCTTCATGAACATAAAAACTGCTTAGGAAAAAAACAAATGGAATGCAAGTTAAACTGATCTATCCCCCTTCCCCCCAAAAAACAACAACAAACAAGCAACAACAAGAAAACCAAACCCACAAACCCCACCCCATCTTTTAGCAAAACCTGTTTAAAATACGCTTGTGTATGCATATGTGTGTGCGTGCGTGTGTGTGTGCGTGTGTGCATGCCTGTGTGCATGCATGCATAAGTCTGTGTGTGAGTGTGTTTTGCATGTGTGTGTGTGTGCATGTTTGTGTGTGTGTGTGTGTGTCAGTGAGTATGTGTGTTTGTGTGTGTGAGTGTGTTAGAGAGAGAAAGTGTGTGTGTGTGTGTGTGTGTTTATGTGCCTATGCATATATATGTTTTACCCTGGATTCAGATTCCACCATCTTGATGGACCTACTGGTATGACTATGCATTCACTGACATATATTAACACATATACATGACAGAACCCACAAATAATGAATCATGCAGCATGTAACGATTGTCAAATAACTGACAGTGTTTGGCTTCCAAAACCAGTTTTGAAATTTCAGCTGTTACTTTTCTTCTCTTTTAGACTGGAGTAAAAAAAAAGGTTACTTTAGCAGTGTCACTTATTTCAAGCACATATAAAAAAACAAAAAAACACCAATCAGTATAAATAAAACACACAAGGACCTGCATCACAAAGGACCTTCTTGACTCAGAAAAAAATAATCTGAAGGACGCACATCTCGGTTTTGTAAAAAAAAAAAAATCTCAAAAAGCAGACTTCATGTTTCAGCGGATCATGAAATACACTATACATAGAAAGCAGCTCTTGATTTTGTTTAAAAAAACCAAAACAACCCCCCTCCCCCCCCAAACGAAAGCAGTTGTGTTTTAGTGGATCATGATATACATACTATACATAAGAAGCTGCTATAAACTTTGCAAAAAAAATCCTCCCAAAACACAAAAAAGGCATTGTTCATGTTTCAGTTTATCAAGAATACACTCTACCTGTAGCCTCTCCATGCAGTCATACAAGTAAGGCCTCCAGCAACCTCTAAGATATTCATTCATCTCTCTCTCTCTCTCTCTCTCTCCCTCCCCACCCCTCTCAACATGCCTCTCTCTCCTTCCAGCCAAATACACACACTGGGACAGCAGGTAAACACCAGCATCTTTTCACAATGTGAAGGACATGGTCCCTCCTCGATTCGTGCTTAGGAGGTGGCTGGATTCATTCAGCGCCCGTCGAAAACTGTTGCGTTTCCAGCCGTAGATAATGCAGTTCAGTAATCCCTGAAGGGGCCCCAGAATAGCCTGCAGCAAATACACACGCTTTTTCTGTTAGACAGTAAATATACGCTTTATCTGTTAGATAGTAAACTATTGTGAGTATCAGCATTATGGATGTTCATCACTTTCTGTATGTCGTGTTTTTATCAGCATGTATGTGTATGTCTTTGCAATATTCATATTCAAGGGTTTAAGGATACATTAATGCATGACAGGCATATATTAATAATAATAATAATCATAATAATAATAGTGATGGTATTTATACAGCGCTTAATCTTGTAAAGCAAACAAATCGAAGCACCTAACCACACACACACACACAAAACACAAACTCATTTGTACACTTACTCACTCACTCACACACC
>CM054146.1:55908696-55961196 GCA_028751875.1 Rapana venosa
AGGAGACACATCCACATACCTGTCACCACCTGAGTGTCACAGGTGACACATCCACATACCTGTCTTCACCTGAGTGTCACAGGAGACATGCCACATACCTGTCATCACCTGAGTGTCACAGGTGACACATCCTCATACCTTTCATCACCGACAATCACCTGAGTGTCACAGGTGACACATCCTCATACCTTTCATCACCGACAATCACCTGAGTGTCACAGGTGACACATCCACATACCTTTCATCACCGACAATCACCTGTGTGTCACACCCATAGCAGATGCCAGGGGATCTTTCAGTTTAAGCACCATCCCCACCCTCTGGAAACTCTGAGCGAGAAATTTCCCCTTTTCTATAACTTTCTTTCTTTGTCTTATCTTTCTACCATCCTCCGCTTAATGGAAATTCTATGCTAGAGATTTCTCTATCTCTATCAATCTCTGGGGTTTTCCCCTATCTTTTTTCCTTATCTCTCTATGATCTTTTTCATGCTATTTTCAGATTTCCCAGACAATCTTCATGCCTTCTTTCATTAAAAATCTGATGAGGTTTATTCAATTGGATTACCAGGATTTCCTTTAAATAAAAGAAGACACAACCCCTAACCCGAAAGTGTTAAGCATATGCAGACAACAAAAACAACAAGAAGAAAAACACAATGTAAACAAGCACATTACTTTATGAACTTGGAGACTGTCCTCAAACCATGACTGTGCTAATATCGATTAATATGCGGCAAGGGACAATAATAAACAAACAAAAAGAAGCAAACAATAACACCAACAAATAACCACAAACATATAAAGTTCTTACCCAGCACTTGGTCTCCTGTGCACTGAAAACTGGAAAACATCTGCAAAAACAACAACAAAACAATATATGTTTTGGAAGATATGATGAAGCCATACGTCTGTAGTTATGGTCTAAAAAATATGGAAAATATGATTAAGCTGTGTGACATTTACATGTTTTATGGTATGAAAATTGTGGGAAAGTAGGATTAGGTCACTTCACATTTATATAGTTATGTTATGAAAATTGTGGGAAAATATAACAAGGTCAAATTATACTTGTATAGTTATGGTCTGAAAACTGTGGAACAAAAAACCCTACCCTCGATTGAGAAATTTGTTGTTGTTGCTTTTATTGATATAAGATTTGATAAATCAAGTTTGGCTTAAATTTAAAATGTGGGCAAGTCACAAAGACATGTTTACATAATAATAATAAATGGAATTTATACAGCGCTGTATCTTGCACAGACAAATCAAAGCGCTTACATGGAAGTAATGCACACACACACACAAACACACCACAATACCCCCCCACCCCCCACACACACAACACAAACAACCACACACACTCCACAACCCAACACACACAACATCACACACACATACACACAACCACACATAACCACACATATCACCCCCCACCCCACCACACATCACCCCCTACACACACATACACATCACTCCTCCAACCCCCTTCCCCTATACACACTCACTGCACTACCACCCCCCCCCCCCCCCCCCCCCCCCCCCAACCCCACACCCCTCACTCACAGCGAACACTGGGGAGGCAGAACGTACACCATCTTGTTCTTCTCTCCCTGCACGAAGTGGGTTACCAGCATGAGGAAGATCACCAGTGCAAGAGGCAGGATCCTGAAATACAAACATCAGTCGCTGTACGCCAACATTTCTCAACATCTCTACAGCTTCTCTCTCTCTTCTCTTCTTTTCTCATGCGTTCCCATACTTTTATTTATTTATTCAATTTATTTATTTATTCTTTTATATCAAGGATAATGCTGCATGGGATGCCTAGTGCCTGGTTTTCTCCTGTGCTTGGACTGGTTGTCTGTATTGTATTGTATTGAATTAAATTGTATCCTACTTTATACGGGACGGGATAGCTCAGTGGTCGGAGCACTCGCTTTCCCCCAGCCAAGTTAAGCAGCGTCGAGCGTGGTTACCAGTTGGATGGGTGACCATTTGCGCGCCTTGGCTTCAGTACAGTTCCCCCAGTTCACCCAGCTGTAAATGGGTACCTGCCCTCTTTAGGGTCAGGGAAGGTAAAGCAGCGAGGGAGAGGAGATGGGCGCCGCCCTCAATATGCTGGCCCTAGAGAAGTGAGGTCTCTGACGCCTCGCTCCCCTACGACCTTATAGGTTATGGGACTCCTTTACCTCCTTTACCCTTACTTTAAGTCGCAGCAGATTTCTCTCCGTGAAATTCAGGATGCTCCCCCAGTGCAGAGAGCGCGTTGCCACCAGAGCAGCGCCATCCAGCTGTGCACATGTTAAAAGCCCATTCCACCTTTCTTTTTCTTAAATTATTTTATTTCAAGAATAATGGAGTAAGCACTCATGTGCTTTTTTTCATCCAGTCCCCGTATGTATACAGTTTTGTAAATTTTCTTATCCGTTCCCACCGGCACACAATGGCCTACTCTTACAAAAAGCGGAACGGGTTTTAACGTATGCACAAGATGTTCTGTGTGCATTCGCACAAGGGACCTTGGCTTATAGTCTCATCCGAAGGACTTTCGGGGAGAGTGGAGTCGGCACTGATGTTAACTCCAGAGGAAAAATCCTCTTGAACAAGAATCGAACCCGGGTCAGCAGATCATGAATACATCACTCTAACCACCAGGCTATCCCATCTCCCTTTCAGAAGAGTAGGCCATTTCGCGCCAGTAAGAATGAATAACAATATTTTAAAACTGCATGGATACAGGTGTCACGTTTAGACATCATCCCTGAAGTCAGAATGCGGCTACCTAAATTGTGGTGGGGGGGTGACAAAACAGCGGTCGCACAAAAAACAAAAAAAACCCAAAAAAAATCTCTCCCTTGGTGAACCATGGACCTCTAGCCAAGGAATAAAAAAAAAGAAATATGCATCACGCATTGCAGCATCACTGTGTAAAATGGCTGGTTAAAATTAGGTTGCTGCGTCACATGTCCTTCTGTTTCATGAAGCTGCCATATGTTCTTCTGGGATGCAGACTGTAACAAGATCGTGTGTATGACACACCCTCCCCCAGGCTTTTCTTAATGTTAGACTTACGCTTTCTTGAGTGAGTGTGTGTGTGTGTTTGAGAGTTGTGTGTGCATGTGTGTGTGCATGTGTGTATGTATGCGCACATGCATGCGCATGTGTGAGTGATCCTTGCATGCATGTATGATGTGGGCTTCAGGACACACTCATCCAAGCTTGCATATATTGATGCTGAATGTACATAGGTATGTCCATCATGTGCATGACTACGTGTGTGCATGCATCTATATGTGTAGGTGTGTACATAATGTATGCATGTGCATCAGCAATCTTTCTCCCACTCACTTCTCCCAAAATGTACACAAAATGACAATAGAGCACACTCACCATGATAAGAAGTAGACGCCGTACATGCAGTAACTGCTGACTCCATCATTCTGTCCAATAAATTTTTTTAAAAGATAATCAGATAGAATACCATAAAATAGAATGAAGCAAAGTTAGAGGGAAATGTTTACCTACAAATTCATTTAACCAGCAGCAGATGTCATTTGAAAATGAACAGGTTTAAAACTTAAGACCTGCTTAATGATGTCTAGTAATAAGAGAGATTCATTATTAAAAAGGATTAATTCAAAAAAAAAAAGAAAAGAAAATACTGCTCTTGTGCATGTGCTTCTGTAGTGACCTCCATCAAGCATATCTCTTGATATGCACTGTCTCTTAACTCAATAAGACGGATTATTTTCATTATTATTACTATCACTATCATTACTATTTTATTTCAAGGATAATGGAATACACACCTTCCCCCCACCCCCACCCCCGGAAAAAAGAGAGAAAAAGAACCAAAACATTCTTGTGCATATGCTCTTCCAATGGCTTCTATTACACACTTCTTTGATGCACACTAAGCCCATTACATTAAATCAATAAGAAAGATTACAATTTAAAAATTCCCAACCCAAAAAACACAAACCGTTCAGTGCATATGTACTCTTCTAACGGCTTCTATCAATTCAATCTCTTGATGTTCACTAAGACGATTAAGTCACAGACATGAAAAGATATCACTGTTACCGTCATTATCTCTTGATGTTTGAGTTACACAACTTATCACTAGATCCCTTCTTCAACAACAGAAGGAGCCTCCCTTGTTTTTTGCCAAAGCTTTTGATTTTAAAAAGCCCAACAAACAAACAAATAAACAAACAAAAACCCACCCATAAACTTATCTCACTGGAGTCAAGTAAGGCTGAGAAAACAGAATTTAATAATTATATACTGGAGAAAAAAACATGGCACCAGCTTTCATACTTGGCTGGAGATATTCAACAATCTCTGGGGAAAAATGAGAAAATGCACATGATGCAGAGATGTGCCCCATGTTTTGTAATGTTTGCTTATCTAATCCGGGGAGGCACCATGGTCGAGTGGTTTAGGCGGTCAACTCGTGATCCAGAGGTCGCGGGTTCGATCCCCGATCGGCTCGGTGTTGTGTCCTTGGGAAAGACACTTTACTCCTATTTTCCTCACTCCACCCAGGTGTACAAGTGGGTACCAGCTCTGCTGGGGAAGTATCTGGTGACAGACTAGCATCCTGTCACAGGGGTGGTGAAAAACCATCAGTTCACTTAACGCTACAGAAACCGGGATAAGCTCCGGCTCTATGGGCCTTCTGGCTCGAAAGAACATACTTATCTAATCCGACAGCATTGAAATATTTTCGGACTTTTTCAAAAATGATTTTGATTGTCATCATACATGAAACTCTCTGCGCATATATATGTAGTGCAACAATTTCCTCATGTCACTAAAGATATAAAATGATAAATACATGTAATCAGTTTGACATTGAAAATTCAAAATCAACAATAACTATGGACATAAGTGTGCGCACATAGAAACTAGACGTACATGTGATGTTTTCATAGATGCATAATTGTACAAAAGTGCTTGCACACACACACATTACAACCCCCCCTCCCCCACATACACACACCATACACACACCACACACACATCCATCCATCCACATACCCATCCATCTTCCCACCCACTCACACACACTCACATATATACCCACCAACACACACACACGTCCACTCACCCACACTCACATCTACCCACCCTTACACATTTACACACACACACACACACACAAACACACACACAAACACACACACCCTGACATCCACCTACCCACACACACCGTCCCACCCAATCTTAAAAGTAAAGTAGACAATTCCAGCTCGAGACATTCACCCACCCTGTTTTGTTCCACAGACAGGTAGGTCTGCAGACGTCGCCTCAGTCGAACAAAGGCCTCCAGTGCATAGCCGAAAGTCAGGAAGAACGTGCTGATGTACAGACTCTGTCAACACACACCCGCACACTATAGATGTACATGCATGTGCACACAGAATGCAGTGCATTCACTCACATTCACTAGTAAAAAACATACACATGTGCACATATAATAATAATAACGTATGGAATTTATATAGCGCTGAATCTTGTAAAGCAACAAATCAAAGCGCTCAGATTTTTTCCCCCTAGGATTATGGAATAAGCACTCATGTGTTTTACATCCAGTCCCCGTGTGTATGCGGTTTTGTAAATTTTGTCATCTGTTCCCACCGGCCTACTCTTTTGAAAAGTGGAACAGGATTTAATGTGTGCGCAAGATGTTCTGCATGCGTTCGCACACGGGGCCTCGGTTTATAGTCTCATCTGAAGGACTTTGACATTCAGTTCAATTTTTTTTCTCAAACTGGGAAGAAAGGGCGAGGCTGGGATTCGAACCCAGAACCTCACGGTTTACTTGTTGGCAGGCAAACGTCTTAACCATCCTGCCACCGTCCTTCCTACATATACTGGCATAGAAATGCTCACACAAATACATACACACAGAAACTTTCACACACACACAAACACACACACACACACTTGCATCCTCACAGACACACACACACTTGCATCCTCACAGACACACAACTTATATTCTTACAGACACAAACAAATAATACGTTGATAGGCTTAGATACCCTTTTACCCATAACCATATACAAGCACATGCGCATACACCAACACACAAACACACACACCTGTACTTTCATAAACACAAAATACACACTTGTGCTCACATAACACACAGGCACACATACAGACAGACAGACACACACACACGTACACTTACACAGACACACACAGAGACTTACATCCTCCCTCTCTCTCTCTCTCTCTCTCTCTCTCACACACACACACACACACACACAACACCGCACCCCTTCTCTCTCAGTCCCCCTGTTTCTCCCATTCACCACAGACAACACAATCACCCACCCACCCACCCCCACAACTACAGACCACACACTACAGACAACGTCCCCTACACCCACCCACTCAAGGCCCCCCCCGCTGACTTACGATCATCAGAGCGCTGAAGTAGCCACAGGCTTCGTTACTGCCGGGTAACCCGGGCACAGCGTCCAGGAACATCACGCTCATGATCACCGTCACCAGCGACGCCAACCCATCCGCCACCGACAGGTGGAAAATGGGAAAGATCTGCAACACAGTCACAGAACGGAAGGAAGAACGTGCTGATGTACAGACTCTGTCAACACACACACACACACACTATAGACGTACATGCATGTGCACACAGAATGCAGTGCATTCACTCACATTCACTAGTAAAAAAAAATGCAGAAAAGAGAAAAAAAGAATGGAATAGCCAGCTTACAACACATGAAAAATGCAGTTATAGCCGAGTGGTTCAGACAGTCCAACTTCAATCTTAAAGGTCCACGAAGTTGTGAGTTCGAATCTCAGCAGCTTCAGGTGAATTTTTTTTTCCTTGTTCCTCCTCTGGTGAATTAAGGGTGGGGATTTTTACAGTCTCCCAGGTCAACTTTATGTGCAGACCTGCCAGTGCCTTAATTCTCTTCGTGTATATATATATATACACATATGCAGAAGATGAAATGTGCACATGAAAGATCCTGTAACTCATGTCAGCGTTCGGTGGGGTGCAGAAACTTGAACATACTCGGCGGACATCCCTGAAGTTGGAATGCGGCTACCTTCATGGTGGGCAAACATGGTTGCCTACACAAAATCTCACCACTGCGAACCTTGGAGCTCTAGCCAAGGAACAATTAAAAGAAAGAAAAGAAAAGAATGAAATAGCCAGCTTACAATAATAATAATAATAATAATGTATGGAATTTATATAACAGTGAATCTTGTAAAGCAACAAATCAAAGCGCTCAGATGACATGATTCCTTCCCCCCCCCCCCCCCCCCGAGGATAATGGAATAAGCACTCAGGTGCTTTAAAAAAGTTGTTTTTTTAAAAATCCAGTCCCCATGTGTATGTGGTTTTTAAAATTTTGTCATCTGTTCCCACCGGCACACAATGGCCTACTCTTTCAAAAAGCGGAACAGGATTTAATGTGTGCGCAAGATGTTCTGCATGCGTTCGCACACGGGGCCTCAGTTTATAGTCTCATACGAAGGACTTTGACATTCAGTTCAATTTTTTTGTCAAACTGGGAAGAAAGGGCAAGGGTGGGAATCGAACCCAGAACCTCACGGTTTACTTGTTGGCAGGCAAACGTCTTAACCATCCTGCCACCTTCCTTCTTACAACACATGAATATTTTATGATATGAAAGCTCGTACAAATATTCTTGTTGCTGTTCGTCCCCAAGCTTAATACCCTGAGGGTCAAGAAGAATATGCATTCTGACTGCCTCATCCCACCTTGGAATCACTGATCAATGCAAATATCGATATCATTCAAATTGATCAATAGTGAGTGTCGTCTTTTCCCCCCTCTGAATTTATGCCATCCACACGAGACTATGTGATCACACAAGATCTGGCAATGGTTTGCTTGAGAATAAGCCCAGAAGAAACAAAAAGCAGGTTTACAGGGGAGACTGTTACAATTTGTCATTGATTTTTACATATGCATACACAAATGTGGCCTTAACTTCAGACAGATATAATAATAATAATATATGGAATTTATATAGCGCTGAATCTTGCAGAAAACAAACAAATCGAAGCGCTTGCACTCAATCATTTACAGGCATGCAACTCTCCTTAAACATAATGAGCAACAGATTTCAAATCCATGCGCGTGCACTACGCACGCACACGCACGCACACACACACACACACACACACACAGAACAACACTTAGAAGGTGAAAGATGTTGTTGAAAATTAGGGACAGATATGTGGGGGGAAAGTCTCAGGTAGGAAATAAGTGTGTTTTGAGGCTGGATTTGAAGGAATCAAGTGAAGGCTTTTGACGAAGTGAAAGAGGGAGGTCATTCCAGGTGAATGGACCAGAAACAGAGAAAGATCGACAGCCAACAGTGGTTTGTTTGAATCTGGGTGTTCGAAAGCACAAAGTATCTGCGGCTGAACGAAGGGAATGGGATGGACATAAAATTCTGTTTGCTTACTGCACTCATCCACCCACACCCACAAATATATACAAAGACACATACACACATAATGCACGTATGCAGGCACACACACACACACACACACTGTCACACACCCAGAGCATTAAAATAAATAAATAAACAAAATAAACAGCGGCAACAGGACTCACCTCTGTGGCACATATCCGTCGATGGTAGACGACACACACAAGGATGGAACCTGAACCTACTAAACTGCAAACACAAAAACAATACCATTAACATCAGGAAAAAGGAGGGGAAAAGGAAGGAAGAGGATGAAAATGATTATAAGGTAAAGAAGAAAAAGAAAATGGGGTGGAGGGGGGGAGAAAAAGGAGAATGAGAAGAGGAAGAAAAAGAATGCAGGGAAGAAGAAGAAGAAGAAGAAGAAGAGGAATAATGTACGGAATTTATATAGCGCTGAATCTTGTAAAGCAACAAATCAAAGCGCTCAGATGATTTTTTGTTTGCTTGTTTGTTTTTGTTTTCGGCGTGTGTATGCAGTTTTTAAAATTTTGTCATCTGTTCCCACCGGCACACAATGGCCTACTCTTTCGAACAGCGGAACAGGATTTAACGTGTGCGTAAGATGTTCTGCATGCGTTCGAACATGGGGCCTCGGTTTATAGTCTCATCCAAAGGACTTTGACATTCAGTTCGATTTTTTGGTCAAACTGGGAAGAAAGGGCGAGGCTGGGAATCGAACCCACAACCTCACGGTTTACTTGTTGGCAGGCAAACGTCTTAACCATCCTGCCACCTTTCTTCCACCACTACAGTACTAGGCTCTCCTGCTGCCTGCTTTTCTCCTGCCATCACTATCCACACCCTAACACCCCCCAGGGTGAGGAGGAGGAAGAGGAAGAAGAAGACAAAGAAGGAGAAGGAGGAATGAAGGAAGAAGTGGAGGAGGAGGAGAAGAACGATGAGTGAATAAATAAGTGAATATTCTTCTTCTTATATCTTTGTTGTTGACCACTAAGACAGCAACTATTATTGTCTTTCAAATGAGCAAAATTGTGTTGAGCTGCTGTTAAGCACCTGACAAGTCAGGCCCAGCGCATCCGACTTTGGAATGAATGGGTGAATGAAAGAACAAGTTTATAAAAATACAGCAAATCTCATCCATTGAAACACACATGTCTAGGCATTTACAGCAGCAAAGGAGGTCAATTCATCAATTGTACAAAACAAACAACTTGTATAAATGAAGTCTCACAAGCATAAACACACACACACAGATGGACACAAACACATTAATTTATAGATACATGTGAAAGCTATGCTCTCATGAATATTTTGAAGTATCATGTTTGATTTACAAACACTCACACAATGAGCACTGTGAAGTGCATGCGTGCGTGTGTGTGCATGCGTGCATGTGTGTGCGTGCATGCATGCAAAGCAGACAGACATACAGACATGCTGGCAGACAAACAGGCTGACATTCAAGGCACATATAAATATTAACATGAATATAAAAAAAATGTTTTACCTTAACCCTGATGTAAGCAGACTCAGTGTTCCAATCACTTTCATCTGCACACACACACAAACACAGTTTTCATAAATCTACATAACACGTGCGCAGACAGATAATTACCTCTGTACACATGCACACACACACTGACACACTCACCACCACACACCAACACACTCACACAACTGACACACTCACACACATGCCAAACACACTCACACACTGACACATTCACACACACAACAACACACACACAGACACACTCATGCAAATGCATATGCAAATAATTACCTCTGTACACACACGCACACACTCACACACACACACACGCACACATGCACACACACATGCACACGACCCTTCTCAGCATATAAATTATCCACATTCTCTTCATTTGCTCGACACAAAACCAGTCAGCTGAAATTAAAACAGCGACACTTGACAGAAACAAACCCAGCTCATTGATAATTTGGCGATAAAATGCAAAGGAAAAAAAGTGAATATTTAACACTATAACAGTAGTCCCTTTCCTATCATGCCTTCTTTGACAGCTATTTGCCCGATGGAGTTTGGTCTGGGGGTAGAGGTAAGGTAACAATAAAAATAAAAGATACAGATCAACATCATGTTTTCTTTCTTTTCTTTAAAAAAAAAAAAATTCTGATTAAGTCTCGTTGCTTGTGAGCACTCCAGGCAGACGGTTCACTGATACTGCTGGATGCCTCTAGTATGTTTTTGTTGTTCTTGTTTTTTCTTTGGGTAGAGGTTCACCAATTATAAGCTTTCGCATAGATACGACCAATTGCCCACCATTAAGGTAGCCACATTCCGACTTTGGGGATGATGTTTGAAAATGACGCATGTGTGCATAGGTTTTTAAAAATTTTGTCATCCGCACCTACTTGCATGCACGCAATGGCCTACTCTTCTTAAAGTCTGAATGGGTTTTAACCTGAGCACAGTGTGTTCTGCAAGCATTCATACACGAGACCACTGTTTAAAAGTCTCATCTGGATTTTCAGGGGAGTGGGGTTGGTACTGATGTTAACTCCAGGGTAAAAACCAACTCAGAAAGCCACTCTGATAGGGGAACAAATACACAGGCAAACAAGGTAGGGGGGGGGGGGGGATGGATGGCACTGCACTTGTGGCATAACGGTTAGAGCAGACTGGATTTCATGCAAAGAAATATACTGTGACTGAAAGTGGCACACAGTACAATGATGGCAAAGTCTGCCATGGGCATTGGAAGGTTTTTCCACTGATTTAGTGCTGTGATGAGCACTACAGATGATCAGTAATCAAATCATTGGGGATTTGGGGTTTGTTTTTGGCTTTGGTTGGTTTGTTGTTGTTGTTGTTGTTGTTTCCTTGGCTAGGGATCTAAGGCTCACTAATTGTGAGATTTTCACGTATGCAATTGGTTCCTCCCCCCCCCCTATCATTGAGGTAGCTGCATTCAGACCTCGGGAAAACAGCTGGGAATTGAACCTACCAATTTTTACAGGACAGTTGGGAGGTACCACCCTGCTCTCTCCAATTTTTAACAGTCGTGGGTTCTCTTGATGTGCTTAAGTCTGTCGGATGAGACTATACACCAAGGTCCCGTGTGCAAACACACAGAGAACATCTTGCGCACACATTAAAACCCATTCCACTTTTCATAAGAGTAGGCCATTGTGTGCTGGTGGGAGTGGATGACAAAATTTACAAAACTGCTTACACACAGCGACTGGATGATAAAAGCACATGAGTGTTTCTTCAATAATACTTGAAATAAAAGAATAAAAGTACACTAGTCTGACTGGTATACAGTCTCCTCCAAAAGACTTGACTTTCAGTTCCATTTTCCTGTCAAACTGGGAAGAAAGGGGGCTGGGAATTGAACCCATAATCTCATAGTTTACTTAATAATAATAATAATAATAATGATAATAATAATAATAATAATAATAATAATAATACATGGAATTTATACAGAGCTATATCTTGCACACACAAAAAAAATCAAAGCGCTCTCATTCATCCCACTTGATAGGCAGGTGAATGTATAAACCGCTCTGCCACCTTCCTTCTTAAATCATTGGTTTGATCTGCTTCAGATTGGTGGCCTAGTGGATTCGCTTGATCATGAAGCCAAAAGTCGCTCAGGTTCGATCTGTCCAAAGCCAAGCTTTCCCTCATCCATAAGTGATGGTTTGGGAGGCAGTCTTTTATTGATGAGACCCCGTTGTATTTTATTGAAATACAATGTCAAATATTGAGTTGTAATACAGTACAAAGTAGTATACTGTATTGTATTTGTATTGCTTTGTATTTCTTCAGTATGCCACTAGTTACAGTCACAGCAGATTTCTGAGCATGCAATTTGACTTGCTGTCCTAAAGAAAAGCAGACATGTCGCCATAAAGGCAACAAACACCATTTCTTTCTTTTCCTTGTATGCATGTTCATTTGTTTCCTTATGAAAGTGGTTCCCCCCACACCAAGAATTTTGCCAGGGACAATAGAGTTCTTTTATTTGAACTAGATATATGATGCATGCAACACTTTCGACTTTATCATCTCATCCACACAAAAAAAACTAGCACCCAGACTGCCATTCATGCTAAGCACATGACAGACCGAGTCGAATTTGGATGGGATGGAACCTACAGCCCCTTACTACCTAGACAGGTGCATCACCACAACACCCCACCCTCTGCCCGCTGTCCACTGTTATCGGCAGCTTTAAAGTACACAGAGAGTCACGGGACCGGTGACCGGGACTGAGTAAGCACCCTTGAATACCCCCCAGCTGACCCCTACAGCTAAAGACAGGGGTGGGGGAGAGGGTTGGTCCCCCCCCCCCCCCCCACCACCCACTGGGGTGTCTCACAGGGCTATACCCTAGTTAGAATGCCGGGTCTGGGGTGGGACGAAAAAAATCTGGGTCAGGCTGAGAGTCACATGAGATCAGGATAAGGGGGGTGGGGGTAGCAGTTGTGTGTTTGTGTGTGTGTGTGGGGGGGGGGGGAGGGAGATGGGGGTGTATGTCTGAATGTGCCTGTGTGTGTGTGTGTGTGCGTGCATTCATGTGTGTATTTACACAAAAGACAAGATTTAAAAAAATACAGTTTGAAATTTGTACACAGTACAACTGTAACCACTAATACCACTCGGTTTCTCTCGAAGTCGGAATGTAGCTAAATTCATGGTAGGCAAAAATGACTGCGTACGCAAAAAAAAATCTCACCATTGATGAATTCAGAGTTTTAACTGAGGAACAAAACCAAACGTACAAACCCCCCAGAAAACAAAACAACAACAAAACCCAACCCAAACCCCCTGCTCCAGCCACTCTTTGTGGCTTCTCCCCTTCACCATCTTCTTTTTGGGTTTTTACCATCCTGCTGGTTTTTTTTTTTTTTTTTCAAAGCTGTATTAGATTTGAGGAATTGTACCATATTCTTGACTTCTTCATGAGAGAGAAGAGAGAGAGAGAGAGAGAGAGAGAGAGAGAGAGAGAGAGAGAGACAGAGACAGAGACAGACAAAGAGATACAGATGATTTTTATTTTTATTTTATTCTTTTATATCGAGGATAATGGAATAAGCACTTATGTGCTTTTTACATCCAGTCCCCATGTGTATGCGGTTTTGTAATTCCTGTCATCTATTCCAACCAGCACACTATGGCCTACTCTTCCGAAAAGCGGAACAGGATTTAACATGTGCACAAGATCTTCTGCGTGCGTTCACACACGGGACCTCGGTTTATAGTCTCATCCGAAGGACTTTGGGGGAGAGTGGAGTCTGCACCGATGTTAACTCCAGGGGAAAATATCCCCCTTGAATGGGAATCGAACCTGGTTCGTCAGATTGCAAGTGCAAAGTTCTAACCACTAGGCTAGAGAGAGAGAGGGAGACAGACAGACAGACAAACAGAGAGAGACAGACAGAGACAGAGACAGACAGACAGAGAGACAACAGACAAAGAGTCACACTCTACTTTGAAGTGTTTTATTTGTCAAGTGAGCCATGAGTTTTCATGTAGTGGATAGATAGATAGATATAGATAGATAAATTACTATTGTAAAACAATGATAACCATGTACAAAAAATATCAACAAGGAAGTTTTGGGTAATTTGTTTTTGTGGTGGCATGCTTTTTCCAGAAGTGGATAACATACAGCTACTTAGATAAAACTATGATAACAATATATGATATGACCCAAAAAGCTTTATATATATTTATATTTCTTTTTCATATTCTGTTATTGGGTGTGGGGTTTTCCCAATGACTTTGCAGAATCTCTGAACTTGAATAGGTTACACACTAAAAAGATAACACAAACATGCACATAGTAAATATTTGTATTTCTAACACAGAATTCAAGGGAAAACTATTAAGTGCATAAAGCAAATATCTGAAAAATACTACAGAAAGTTACAACCATTCTGACCAGCTCTCACCGACTCTCATGCTGTTGTTGTATTGTATTGTAATTTTGTATTGTATGGCATTGTAATGTAATTTGTACTGCAATATATTGACAAGGCAAATACATATCTGAAAAATATTTTTCACCAGAATGTTACAGTCATTCTGACCTTTTCCAGAGAATTACCAAAAAATGTCCCACATGGGGAAACCCTGGAGGATGTAAAGCCCTAACTTCTCTCTCTCTCTCATTATGACCAGCACTCACCGGTTTCATCAAGAAATCTTTTAAGGTGGTATTGACTACTGTGTTGTGGACCATTTTCTATCATGGCAGATTTGGGCTGAAATTGGGGCTGCTCTCCCTGGGGAGAGTGTGTTGCTACCAGGGTATCACTACTCCACCCGTTTAATGAAATAAAAACAAAATGTGTGTGCGTGTGTGTTTGTGTGTGTGTTTGTGTAAGTGTGTTTGTGTAAGTGTGTGTGTGGGTGTGTTGTTTGTTTTGC
This sequence comes from Rapana venosa, assembly GCA_028751875.1. Taxonomy (NCBI): domain Eukaryota; kingdom Metazoa; phylum Mollusca; class Gastropoda; order Neogastropoda; family Muricidae; genus Rapana; species Rapana venosa. The sequence goes on from CM054146.1 coordinate 55,923,600, forward strand.
TTCGATTTTACATCTGTTTACTCAAAGTGATAGTAGACATGTGTGTGTTGTGTGTGTTGTGTGTGTGTGTGTGTGTGTGTTGTGTGTGTGTGTGTGTTTGTGTTTGTGTGTGTGTTTGTGTGTGCGGATGCATGCATGTGGGTGTGCAAGTGTGTATGTATAGGTTAGAGTGTGTGTGTGTATGTGTGTGTGTGTGTGAGAGAGAGAGCGAGAGAGCGAGAGAGAGAGAGAGAGAGAGAGAGAGAGAGAGAGAGAGAGAGAGAGAGAGAGAGAGAGAGAGAGACATATGAGTTATATTTAAACTCAAAGCAGACCTTATCACTTACTGACAAAACCCTCTTTTCTTAATACCAGTCTTCCAAATCTTTGCCCTACTTTGAAATTTCCTGGTTCCTTCTCTCACTCTGATACTGGCCAGCTCTTTATCTGCTGTCAGTCTGTCTGTCTGTCTGCCTGTCTGTTTGTATGTGGACACAACTGATAGCATCAGCTGGGTGCCATGACAACTCAGATACCCCCAAGAAGAGTTTGGTGGATTTCTCTACAACCACGATAATAATCACTGATGTGTACTATTGGAGGTTTTGGGTAGGGCCGTTGAAAAATTGTCAAATTTGCAGGGTTTGTTGTTGTTTTACTTCTTTGTTTAGATTGAAGGGTTTTCATGAAAGATAAAAAAAAGATAATCGAAATATATATTTTAAAAAATTGAATGTGTGTGTGTGTGTGTGTGTGCGCGTGTGCGAGCACCCTCATACATGTGTTGGTCTTTGAATTAATCCTGGATGTGTGAGTGAGTGTGTGTGTGTGTGTGTGTGTGTGGTGCATGTTTGTTGGATGGTGTTTGAATTAACATCTGTGCACATAAGTGACTGGAATGGGAGAGAAAAAATTATGAAACGCCCCCCCCCCCCCCCCTCCAATATCTAAAATCAAACAAACCCCAAAACAAGCACAAACAAAAACCCAATGATAATTTTTTTCCCCTTTCTCAGCCAAAGCTCAGAGGTTCACCAATGGTGAGATTTTGCACATGTGACCGTTTTAGCCACTACTGAGGTGGTCTAACTCTGCATGCTGACTTAGGAGATTGTGTCTCTACATGACACCTGTGTGCATGTGTTTTTAAAAAGATTTTGTCATCTGTTCCTACCAGCACAATATGACCTACTCTTCTGAAATGTGGAACAGGTTTTTAACATACATGTGCACAAGATGTTTTGCATGCGTTTGCAAATGATACCTTGGTTTATAATTTAATCTAAAAGACTTTTGGGGGGAGTAGATTCAGCACTGATGTTAACTCCAGGGTAAAATTCCCCAAAACAGGCACCTCCTGGGTGGCTCAATCCCAAGCCGTCATGTGTGAAGCTTTAACCACCAGGCTATCCCATCCCCCCAGTGATAAACTGACTGACTGTTGGCTGACAAACAAGATTATCAAAGAATGTAAAGGAATCTGCTTGACAAGAAATGATGTGATGACTAAGATATTTTTGGTATAAATACAGGATTAGAGATTATATCTAATAATGATAATGGTGTGTGTGTATGTGTGTGTGTGTGTGTACATGCACGGGGAATGTGTGCATGCATACATGCATGTGTTTCTGTGTCTGTGACTGTCTGCATGCATGAGTGATCTTGTGCTTTCTTGGTCTTTGCTTGTTCTCTTCCCTGCAATTGTTTCTTGTCTTCTTTCCCTCCTATTTTTCCTCTCACTTCTTTTCTCCTTTCCTTTACTTTTTTCTTTCTTTCTTTTCCCTTTTCTCCCCTCTCAGACACCTCGTGAACATGTACACTGAAGGTGAAGGTCAAGTCTTCTCGCATGAAAGCCTACCCTGCCTCTCCCCCAGGTCACTATCCCCCCTCCCCTCACATGATGCATCATTTATGCCCGGGCAGGTACTGCTCTGTTCAGGGACAAGTCTATGTAGTTAGTTCCTGTGCACCAAGCAGCTTAGCATAGCACTAGAAGTCACATGAGGGAAACCCACTCAAGTGAAACTCACTGATTCTTGGCCTTTTCGCTGCAAGACTGAATTGAACAATCGATCCCCTTTGCATCTGTACAATAAAGGTGACACACACAGCATGTGTACCCTTCATTTTACATACACACACACACATGAATGTGCATGCATATGCATGCAGACATGCACAGAAGCAAGCAAGAGGGCATCCACACATGCATACAGGAAGCATATAAGCATGCATGCACAACTGAATGCATTATTTATACATGAATATATAAATATATAAATATATTGTGCTTAACACCTTGAGAGGTAATAACTAATACTGCATGCTCTCCAGTACTTTGTTTCTCTCTCTATCTGTTCCTTTTCTTTACTTCCTTCCTTCTGTCTTTATTTTTTCCTTCTTTTTTCCCCCTTCTTATATGGCATCATCTCCAATGAAATCCTTAGGTACAATTTATAAATCCTAAACTGCTCACCCAACAATCACTATACAAAGTCGGATTCTCAGTGTCAGCAGTAAAACTGTCAATACACTCACTGCAGGGCCACCAGCAGAGGAGGCTCTGTACTGCTGATGGGACGTTTCAGTGGTTTGATTTTAGCGGTGTATGCTCTGATCTACTGTGTGCAGCCACAATCTTCTAGGCAGGATTTACTGCATTCCATTATTGGGGTGGCATGCATAGTGCCTGGTCTTCTTCTATGCTTGTAACTCTGCAGGAGGTCAGCCCACACACTGGCCTGGGCATATACATTTCAAATTCAGGTTACTCTTTTTCTGTACAAGATATATATGCTGGGCATTTTCTTGTTTTCACAATCCACCGAGCGCTGATTTGAGTTATGGGGTCTTTAACATGCATATATTTATAATTTGTGTCTACAGCATGTGTTTAATCATGAAACCGCAAGATTTCAAAACTGATCTATGACTTACAATACACAGTTCAAGAAATGCACAGTCCAACCTATCAGTGTCAATATCATTATCAACCTCACAGAAGAACACAGTAAACTATTCATTCGTAAAATTGTATCATCTGCGCCTGCTCTCTGCTTCATGGTGCATTTTGATGCAAGTTTGTGTGAGTGTGTGTGTGTGAGTGCGTGTGTGTGTGTGTGTGTGTGTGTGTGTGCATGTGTATGTGTGTGGTCTGTCTGTACTGTTTCAGTGTTTGTGCATGGTAGTGTAAAAATAATTAATAGTGGGATCTTATAATTTTTTTGTTTGATTGAATAAGTTTAAAACAAAAAAATCCAACTAAATGCCCCCAAACCAAGCTTTAACCCTGCCCCCCCAAAAAAAACAACAACTAAAAAACAAAACAAACAACAACAACCAACAACAACAAACCAACCCCACCTAACAAACAACCCCACCCCCTCCCAACAAAACAACATCACAACAAAAACAACCCACAACAAATGAAACCCAAACCTTGGGAGGGATAAAAAGTCCTCTTTAATTGGAAAAAAAGAAGGGAGGCTGGGTGTAGATTAAATTTTAAAAAATAACAACAAAAGGCCTATAGCCAGTACAGGCCTTATTTTAAACTTTCAAATTCTGCCAATATAATCTACATCCAATCATCCAAATTTTCCCCTGTCCACACACACACACACACACACACGAGTCCAACTTCTCAATCTGAATAGCGATCACTTGTTCAGAAAGGATGATGGTATTTATGTAATGTGAATAGGCCTATTGCTATAAATAATACTTGGCAACGATTAATATTTTCTCTAACAAACGATCCCATTTGAACCATCGACAGGCATCACTAACCTGCACTGGATCGAAAAGTTCACTGCCCGATGTGTTGTTCGACATGTTGCTCTCTTGCACTGCACACAAACCAAGCACACCCTAAGATCTTTGCATCATCGGTCCGGTCCTCTCCGTCAAATGCTGTCGTCTGCCATTTTGCAGTCACGTGTATAACCTTAATTGTTTACATAGGCCGTGACCTAGTTTGACCCAGCGTATCACGTGAAAAATTTTTTTGTTTTTTTTCTTCTTCTCTGTTTTAGCCTAAAGAATGCAAAGAATATCATGAACTGCCTTGGAAATGCTTTTAATGAGTCGATATTGATTGTATATATTTTTTTATGATTATTTAATGAATATTTTTGAAAACGGTATTTCCATAGGAACTTCGTATACACTTCCGGTTGCCTCAAAGTTCGTGGCTCGATAACAACATTGCCAACATGGAGCAGGTTTGAAATTGTGTAGTATTCTTAAACTTGTAGCTATAAAGTTCTAATTTTAAAATAGATAGAAAAGGTATTTACCTTATTTTGTTGCACATTTCAATATGTTGATATATCAGTTAATTTACATTATCCCCACTTGTTTTCGATGAATATGTCGGATTGCTGTTTTTTTTCATAATAATTGGACGCGGATATATTGCTTAGTTTTTTTTTGTTTAAAAAAAAATCATTATTACATTTTATCAGAATTTGGATTCCTTTAGAGCAAGAGACTTATGATCTCTAAACTGATCACAGCGAAAATGTGTCAGGAAGGGTTGGGGCTGAGAGGGTATGTTCTGGTTGCCATGATCGAGCTGTCCTGTTAAATTTCAACATAAAGTGTGTGTGTGTGTGTGTGTTAGAATTCCAGCCATAACGAACGACAAGAGTCCACTTTTGTCACTATATTAATTTATTCAGTCACAATAACAGTAGATAATCCATTTATGCAGAACACAAGAGGAAGAAGAAAACAAAAACAAAAACAGCAGTTACTGTCAAGACGACTTGGCTATCACTTAGTGCACACCATATATACGTCATAAAAAAATAATCAAAACTATGACGTAACATTAATCTGACATAAGCTGTTCGATTACATTCAACACCCCACTTAATCGATACAACTTAAAGTCCTAATATGTCTACACTATCAACATTTAGTTCATGCATAGTTTCAGCAATTAATAAGGCATAGTCATGCCCACACCCTATCCAATCATTGTCTTTATTTAACCAAACAGAAAAGATCTGAATTTCAACAACTGAGTTTTCAATGATGGTTTGGTCATTATATCAGCAATCATGTTTTCAGTTGGACAATACTTGAGAACGACTTTGCCACGCTTGACCTCATTTTGGATGAAATGGTATTTAATGTCAATGTGCTTCGATCTTTGCCTATTCGCTGGGTTGTGTGCAAGAACAATGGCTCCTTGGTTGTCTTCATAGATCAAAGACCCTTGACCTTGACCTTGGTTAATACCCATGTCCTTTAGAAACTGATTCAGGTACAAACTTTCTTGTACTGCTAATGCTAAAGCAATATATTCAGCTTTGCAAGTAGACAATGCAACAACAGGTTGCTTCTTCGATTTCCAAGAAATCGGTGGACCGTTTTCATTCAGGGAGAAACAATACCCTGAAGTACTGCGCCTATCATCAGCATTAGACGCCCAATCCGCATCACTATATCCTATGAGTTTTAATCCTGTGGTACTTTTCTTGTAACACAACTCATAGTCTATTGTGCCTTTGAGATATCGCAACACATGCTTGGCTGCGACCCAGTGACCTTGAAGTGGATTAGAGAGATGCTGAGATAACATGGTAATCACCCAGCAGATATCTGGCCTTGTTGTAATCATGACATAGATCAGGCACCCTACAATTTCACGATATTTGCGGTGATCAACAGGTTCAGTGTTTTTGTACTCCATCTTCTGTTCTGATGGGGTACCCCTAGGTTTACATTCAGACATGTCATATCTTTCAAGCAGTTTTTGAATGTAACGCCTTTGGTGCATCCTAACACATCCATCCTTTTGCTCAAAATCAATGCCTAGGAAATACGACAACTTTCCCATGTCTTTCATTTTGAACCTATCGGAGAACATTTTCTTCGTTTTGCACAAGAGGTCATTATTGTTTGCACCAACAATAATATCATCAACCCACACAAGAATGACAGTCATGCCATCGTCTGTCTGTTTTGTGTACACACAATTATCAGAGGGACTTTGAATGAACTCATTTTCAGCCAGAAAATTGTGCAGCAACTGGTTCCAATTCCTACCTGATTGTTTTTAACCCATACAAGGATTTTTTTAATTTGTACACAAGTTTTTCACCTTTTTGACCTTTGATTTCATAACCTTCAGGTTGATCCATGTAATTTCACAATCAATGTCAGCATTGAGGTAAGCAGTTTTGACATCCATCTCATGTAAAATCAAATCGTTTTCAGCCGCAATTTGCATCAGAGTACGTACTGAAGTCATATTAGCAGTAGGTGCAAAAGTATCGGTATAATCAACACCTTCTTTCTGACTAAAAACCTTTTGCGACATATCTAGCTTTGTAGGACTTTGAACCAGTCGCACTCTCTTTGATTGTGTAAAACCCATTTTTCCCCCCACTGTTTGCCTACCCTCCGGAAGAGCCATCAGAGTGTAAGTTTTTATTTTCCTTCAAAGAGTTAATTTCATCATCCATTGCCTGTTTCCAGCAATGAGAATCCTCTGAGCCCTGCTTCCTGATAACTTTTTGGAAACGAGGACATCTTATAACAATAATCCATGTTTGTCATAACTTCATCATCATCATCATCAAACTGCGTTTCATAATCTTTCAAGTGATTAGGGGGTTTTCTCTGCCTTCTCGGATACCTGTGACCTTGATTTTCTTTAACCAAAGGTTCATTTTTAGGCATATTACATAGAGTATTTCTGTGACCTTGACCTACAGTACACTCTGACTGCTCTTCAGGTATGGGTTGACTGACAGAAGGAGGTCTCATCATCATCATCACACCACCATCATCTAAAGAGTTCTCTGTCTGTGTACCCTGGTCATTCACATCAACTCTGTCTGGCTTATCTGACACAAAATGCACACACGACATTTCATCACTTTGCCACTTTCAGGGTAATACACAAGGTATGCAGGACTGTAACCATCATATCCTACAAAGATACCCTTAGCGCATCGTGAATCAAGTTTGCGCTTGAGCTGGGAATATGCATAGCACTCTGTTCCAAAAATTCTCATGTTTGAGATGTTTGGTTTTCGACCAGTCAAACCTTGATATGGAGTTTGATTTATCCTGGCATTGTAACATCGGTTACGATTGTACACAGCAGTGTGCACAGCATATGGCCACATCTCTTTTGGAAGGTTCTTTTGAATCAGCATGCATCTTCCCATCTCAAAAATAGTGCGCCATTTCCTCTCAGCTGCCCGTTTTGGTGTGGGGAGTAAGGAGCTGAGGTTTCATGCCTTATCTGATTTTTCCTGAGGATTTCCTTAAACTCCCTTGAGGTAAACTCAGAACCGTTATCAGATCTAATGGTTTTTACCTTGCCAAAAGGTGCAGAATCAGCCAGAAACTTTTCTGTGGCTTTGATCGTTTCACTTTTGCATGTCATGAAATACACAAATGACGCATCAGAATAATCATCTGTGAATGTGATGGCATACTTGAAACCTTCATGGGATGCTGGTGTGACCGGTCCAGCAAGATCAGTGTGCACTAACTTTAGAGGACAAGTTGCACGAGTGCGTGTTGTTTTACTGATTTTGTTTGTCATTTTGCCCATTACACATGTTTCACAATCATGCTTACCTTTGTCTGTAATTTTCATGCCATCAACAACACCTTCTAGCCTCAACACATCAGAAAAATTACAGTGACCTAGAATTTTTATGCCAGACATTCAAATCCTGTGTTAAACTAACATTATCAACATCACATTCCTCTGAGACAGTCTTGAGGTAATACAATCTACCTTGTTTTTCGATTTTAAATTTGGCTTCACCTTCATACACAAGGCTTGCTGTTTCAGGTTCAAATATCACACTCGCACCTTTGTTTGTCGCTGCCTGAACAGAGAATATGTTCTGTGGAAAAGTAGGTACATACAATGCATCATTCAGAGTAAGACTGACTAGATTTCCACTGATATCTTTGACAGTTACATGTGCGGTACCTCTTTGCTTTGCTAGATTGTTTTTTGCTTTCACCATTCGCAAGTTCGATGAAATGGTCTTCTGGTTTGAAAGAATTTTCAAACGAGGTGAACAAAGTCTTGTCATTGAGTAGATGGCTTGTAGCACCACAATCAACTAGTAACTTTGTATGGTTTCTTATCTCCTGTCTGCTCCCTTCGTTCATCTTGAAGATAAAAGAATGTTCTGGATCTGGATTAGTGGAGTCAGGATTGTCGCTCACAGTGTTGACTCCCTCCTTTACCCCTTTACCGCTAGTCTTGCTTTTACGACGGCAAGTTTGGTCAGTGTGTGATGCATTTTTGCAATGACTACACCACATTTTCTTCTTCTTGCAATCACGTTGAAGATGTCCGTAAGTTCCACATTTGAAGCATTGACGTAATTCACGATTGCTGTCAAACGATTTGTGCTTCATTTTCAGAAGTGAATCTTCACCCATGGCTGCTGACACTCGAGACCTCTCCGTCTCCTCAAAGCTGCGGAGAGAAACTTTAAATTTGCTGAAGTCATGTTTCTCTTGGGACTGAGTGACAACAGTGACAAATGACTGGAACGATTCTGGTAACCCTTCAGAACCATCGCTATTAACAAACTATCACTCACTGTCTCTCCAGCACTTCTCAGGGCGATTGCAGCTGCTTCTGCACGGATGATGTAATCTGTCACTGTCTCTGATGGTTTCATCTGCAGGCTTGTCAGTTCGGTGTAAAGACTGATAATTCTCGGTGTAGACGAACCTGCATAATGTTGCCGAAGAATTCTCAGAGCTTTTCGTCCATCGTCTGCTGCATCATGCATTACAAGTGACAAACTCTTGTCGTCTATGAGCTGAACAAGTTCAGCAAAAGCTTCTTCATTTTTATCTACATCAATTTCTTCACCATCGTCTGCCAGGATCACATCTTTTAGCTTACGAAGTTTCATATAAGCTAAGAATTTCACCTCCCAGTGATCATAATGTTTCTCGTCGCCGTCGAAAAACAGTTTGCCTCGTTGTACTGGGCCCATAACCTGTTAGAATTCCAGCCATAACGAACGACAAGAGTCCACTTTTGTCACTAGATTAATTTATTCAGTCACAATAACAGTAGATAATCCATTTATGCAGAACACAAGAGGAAGAAGAAAACAAAAACAAAAACAGCAGTTACTGTCAAGACGACTTGGCTATCACTTAGTGCACACCATATATACGTCATAAAAAATAATCAAAACTATGACGTAACATTAATCTGACATAAGCTGTTCGATTACATTCAACAGTGTGTGTGTGTGTGTGTGTGTGTGTGTGTGTGTGTGTGTTTGTGTGTGTGTGTGTGTGTGTGTGTTTGTGTGTGGTGTGTGTGTGTGTTTGTGTGTGTGCGTGTGTGTTTGTGGTGTGTGTGTGTGTGTGTGTGTGTGTGTGTGTGTGTGTGTGTGTGTGTGCTGCATTGTTCTGAGTCGGAGTGTCCTTTAGATGAGGCTAAGTAAATGCACACATAGTTAATATTAAGCACACATACTAGAACTGCATACATCTATCTTTCATCAGAGGGTAGACCAGTTATGGCTGATGGATGAATGATGCAATAAAGCCAACTTACTCTCTGAAGCAGGAATGCGGCTACCCTAATAGTGTGCAAAATCTTACCTTTGGTGAGCCTTGGATCGCTGAGCTTTAGCTAAGGAACAAAAAAGCCAACTTTCAATCTGGACACTTTTCAGTGGTTTTGCTCTGCAAAGATCTCCACACACTAGTCTTTCTAATGAGATGATAGACAGAGGTTTCTTGTGCAACACACATTTAGCACAAGTAAAAGAACCCATGGCAACAAGAGCGTTGTTCCTGGACAGATTTTGTAGAAAAAAGCCACTCTGATTCGGAAACAAATATGCATGCAGACAGGAAAACAAAAAATGAATGGCACTGCTCTTGTGACTATGTGCTCTCCAATCCCCTGGGAAAACAGCCAAAATTTCATGCAGAGAAATTTGCAGTGACTTAAAGTGGTATACAATACAATACTCTCCTGTGTCAGGAGTGAACTCTGTAGTTGCACCTCCACGCCATGTTATTATGGATGTTTTCTTGATGGGGATATGGGCAAGGTGGGCACAGCCTCAATGTATGTATCAGGGTAATTCTCTGCATTGAACTGAACTGAAAGCTTTCAAGAGTGCAAAACCAAAATAATGGTTCGTCAGTATTTCCTTAGTTTACAGGAGATAGTACAACTTTGGGGTTCAAAGATGGTTTTATCACGTTTTGTTGAATAACATGACTGTTATCCTCTTTGTCATGCACAATTTTGTTGTCAATAATCAGGTTTATTATTCATTTTATGTTATTTATGACACGAGTGTGATATAGGTATAGGAAGAAGAAAGTGTCATTATTCTATAATCCAACTGTTACAGACAGCCGGAACGTCCATGGGAACAGCAGGAGCAGGAGCTGGCAATCCAGGTAAATTACACAAGAAAACAACTGTCTTTTTCTGACAATATTATGGTTAACTCATTGGTGTTGTGGTGAAATCAGTGCTATGAGTTCAGTATGACATGCTGAAGCTTAGGTATTGTGAAAAGTTGGGTTTTAAAAAAAACAAAACTCTTACTCTTAGCCATCTAGGCAACTTTTGGCAACTCTGGGTGCCGAGAAAAATAAGTTGAGAGTAAACATACACATCCTTTGTCTCTGAAAAATTCCCTGGGCTTACTACTAGACATGAAAAATGAGATTATAAGAAAAGTGTCAACTTTAACTTTGATGAAAGAGCCTGCGCGCCTGATCTTATTAAACCTTTTGACCAAGGTGCTGGGGTGAAGGCTCATAAAACAACTTCTGCACATAATCATAATTAATTCCATATGTACATATATATTATAAATGATGGAAAAGTAAGCCAGTAATGCCTGTGAATTGGGTGATACAGAAAAAACAACCTAGCATGCATGCTAAAGCATGAGATTTGTGGAATTGGAAGTCTGCCTTTGGATTCGAACTACTAGCTTCTTGTATGTTTTTTTATGCTAGCACATGACCTCAAAACTATCAAACCACTTTTTTTCTGGGCAATTTGCAGTACAAATATTTCATTCAAAAGAAAAAGAGAAACAGAAAAGGTGTTTGCTTTTGAAAATCCTTCAGATTGCTTGAGGAATTAATTTGTGTTATTATTCATCTTTATCATTAAGTTTGCAATATATGTTGGGGTGGGTTTTTTTCGTTAACTTCCATTGCTGTTGTGTGTCTAGGTTTTGACAGAATGCAAATGAAAGTAAACAATCCTGGGAATCCGGTAGCCACCTGTGGATATCCTCCTGATATCCACCTGCCCAGAATCGGGGGGAAACCTGTGCTAGGAACAGGTTTTCAATAGTCTTCTAAATTTGGCTTTCAGTTCCTCTGTTGTGTAGTTGTTTGTTTGGTTTTTTTCAAATGATTTTCCATGGGCATCGTTTCTGTTGCTTTCTTAGAGATTTGTGACTATTTTTGATCATAGTTATGACATTTCAGTTTATGTTTCATCAAAGTTTTTGTTGTTTTTGTTGGTTGGGTTGCTGTTTTGAGTTAAAATTTTTGGCTGTTTTGGGTTATTTTTGGTAAAGAAGCTTTTAATATGTTGTATGTAGCAATGTTGTCCTTAATTGATTGTCATGTTTAGAAATTTAAAAAGCTATATGCAGACTACTGTGAAATGGATTCATGAAATTGAAACTGATCCTGAAACTAATTTTGACAGGTGTTTTTTGTTGTTGTTTTTTTACCATGGTACAACTAAGTTGAAATGGATCAATCTTTTAATATGTGTGATATACTTTTTCATGTCCCCAAGTGTGATACACAATTATGTGTTGGCAAATGTGATATTTCCTCATCAGTAACATCTCAAAGATGCTATACACACCACTCACCCTGACCTTACAATACACACAACCACGTTTTTTTGTTGTTGCTGCCTGCTCACCACAAGCAATTTGCAGGGAGTTATAACTGCCGGGCTGCCGTAAGGTCACCCAACAAAAGTAACCCTGCTCTGCTGCTTAGGTGGTTTTCAAAAGTGTTTGGATGCAACATATGCAGAATACCACCTATCAACTCCTGGCTAACAACAGTGATATTTTTGCTGTAGAGCAATATTACTGAGTGAGGTGCCCACTCCCAGTCATGGTCATAACCAATTTCTGTTTTGTTTTTCTGGTTCTTCAGCTAGAGCTCTGAAGTTTACTCATTGTGAGATTTTGCGTACACAACAGTTTGCCTACCATTCAGGTAGCTGCATTCAGACTTCAGGGATGATGTCTAAGCATGACACCAGCGTGCATGCTTTTAAAAAATATATATCACCCATGTTGGCCTACTATAGACTGTTCTCCATGTGTTTGCACATAGGACTTTGGCTTGTAGTCTTATCCAAAGGACTTTCAGGTGAGTGTAGTCAGTACTGATGTTATCTCCAGGGGAAAAATCCTCTGGAATGGGTGTCTCAGTGGTGGCTCAAACATGCACGATCAGATCACAAGCTCAACACTCTAACCACTAGGCTATCCTGGCCCCCATCCATTTTCTTTTGAAAGTTCCCTCATGAATCCATCTTCCCTGAAAACTGTGACAAAAATATTCAGGTATGTGTAGGTGTATGCAAATTTGCTTGCTTGACAGACGCTTCAGCCAAATGGTTAAGACTATTTGACTTCAATCCCATAGGTCCATGAAGTCATGGGTTCAAATCTTTGCAGCATCTGGTGAATTAAGGGTAGGGATTTGTACGATCTCCCATATCAACTTCAAGTGCAGACCTACCAGTGCTAAATTCCCTTTGTGTATATACACATGATAAAAAAGATCAATATGCACACTAAAAATCCTGTAATTCATATCAGTGTTTAGTGAAACAGGCCTACAGAAAGACAAACATATCCATCATACATCCCCAAAGTCGGAATGTGGTTATCTTCATGGTGGGCACAAACAGTTGCATACACAAAATATCACCATTGGTGAGACTTGGACCTTTAGCCAAGGAGCAAAAAAAAAACTTACTTGTTTAAAATTATTTAAAATTATTTGTAGATTATCAATAAATCAAGAGTTGGAAACAGTTTTTCTCAGTGTTGATGATAATGGTAAAGGTGGCAGTGGTAGTGGAAGATGTTATTTTGCTTTATTTTTTCCCTTAAATTTTGCTTGCTGTGGTGTGTGTGTGTGTGCACGCGTGCACGTGCATGCGTGCATGTGTGAAAGAGAGCATATGTACCTGCATATGTCTATTTCTTTTATAAGACAGATTTTATTATCTAAAGACAGCTTTGTTTCGGAGTAAAAACTTTGCATATATGCAGAATAGTGAATTTCTCCTTGGGATTTTCTCTTTTATATACTAGACATGAAAATGTTAATAAAAAAAAAGTAAAAACCCAGTGCAGTAGCTTATAATGCTATCAATCTTTTCAACAAAAGTAACATATAGAAATACATTTTCAAAAAGTATACTTAGTTACAGTCTAAAAAGTAAAAACAGTGCAGTAGCTTACAGTACTATCATCAATATCAACAAAAGTAACAAGTAGAAATGCATTTTCAGCAAGTGCACTTAGCTTCAGGCTAGAATAAAGGATTTTTCATTAAAGACTTTTTTTAATTTAGAAATCGTATTCAAAGAATCACAGATATGGACTAGAAATATGATATTATGTAAAACACATTCACACACACACACACACACACACAACACACATACACACACACACGCACATGCACACGGGCGTAAACATTGCTTACTCATAGACAAATCACATAGAAGCTTGTATGGTAGAATGGATGCTTGTTTGCTGAATAAGATATAGCAGACCAGAGTTCAGAATTAGCAGTGAGTGACATGGAAATATGTAGCAGGACGGGATAGCTCAGTGGTTGGAGCACTCGCTTTCCCCCAGCCAAGTTAAGCAGCGTCAAGCGTGGTTACCACTTGGATGGGTGACCGGTTGCATGCCTTGGCTTCAGTACAGTTCCCCAGTTCACCCAGCTGTAAATGGGCACCTGCCTCTTCAGGGTCAGGGAAGGTAAAGCAGCGAGGGAGAGGAGATGGGCGCCGCCCTCAATATGCTGGCCCCTTGAGAAGTTGAGATTTCTGATGCCACACTCCCCTACGACCTAATAGGTTATGGGACACCTTTTCTTTTTTACCATAATTTTAGAATTAGTATCATTACTATCATTACTATTTATTATTATTATGTAGTATTTGCATTTTCAATAACTGTTCTTTGATGTCAGCCTGTCTGTTGTCATTGCACTGTGCAAAAATGTATTGGATGTTAGTGCTTATGATTTTGTTTTTATGTGTCCTTTTTTCTATCCTACGCTATATCTTGAAACACATCTGTGCATGTATCATTATTACTATTGTTGTGAGATGTGTTTTGTTATGGACTTAAAAGATAAGGCTAAGTACACACACAGATACACAAACACAGACACACACACATGCACACACACATGCACACCGCACACACACAAATGCACACACACATGCACACACACATGCACACACATACATACGCACACACGCACGCACACACACATACATACGCACACACGCATGCACACACCCACACACACACTCATGCATGCACACACACATACACATGCACACAAGCATGCGCGCACACACACACATCCAAAGAAAAGCTCACTAATTTAAAGAAGGCTTCAAAACAACTAATGGGTGACCGCACTTTTCTTGTGAAGATTTGTTTATCTGTTTTCAACAGAAGAGAACATTATAACAGAAAATTATTTACTCTATACGGTCTCTAATAAATTTTGTTTATGAATTACTTTCTTTTTCTTCATAAAACTGTGATTTGTAATGTTTTAAAGACCTAATGTTTTATTGTCTTGAAAACGAGATGATAACAGCAAAGTGAGAGGCTGTATGACCTGTGGCTTTTCCACTCATAGAATTCCACTTTACAGCTTAGTCTTTAGTGATCGACTATGACTCTCTGACTAGGAGGCTTGACTCACACAGTCCTTATGTGCTGCAGTCCTGGGGGCTAGCTGGCCTTTGGAGAACAACTCCAACGCTGACTGTCCTTATGCCCACTTGGCCGAGAGAGTGGGGGTGTACTGTGGGCAAGGCATCTCCACTATAATCAAATTTCTGCCCAGTTTCCGAAACAGCAGCTGCCTCCTCTGCTGTTTTGGAGGTCATCGTCGAACACGACGGACAAACATACATACTAGATTACTTTAAAGGCACAATGTGTTAATATGAAGAGCAGATCAAAATAAACACTCAATTCTGCTGAAAACCAAAGTGATGTGTTATACATTATGTTCATTTAGCTTTTTAGTACCGTCACTGGGGGTTGGGATAGCACAGTGCCATGACAGTGGTTAGAGCATTGTGCTTGTGGTTTGACAGCCAGGAATTGATCCAAAGTTCCAACCACTATCGAGACACCTGTTTAAGGGGATTTTTCTTCTGGAGTTAACACCAGTACTGACTCCCCTCCCCTGAAAGTTCTTTGGATGAGAGTATAAACCAAGGCCCTATGTGCGAATACACACAGAACATCCTACATACATATTAAAACCCTTTCTACCTTTCAGAAGAGTAGGCCATTGCATGCCGGTATGAACAGATGACAAAAATAAAAACGCATGCACATCAGTGTCGTGTTTAGACACCATCCTTGAAGTCGGAATGCAGCTACCTTAATGTAAGGCAAAAACAGTTGCAGAGGAAAACATTTCGCCATTGGTGAGCGTCGGAGCTGTAGCTGAGGACCAAAAAGAACAAGAAGCCTTGTTGTGAAGAGTCTACATGTCTAAACACTTGATGACACCTCTTCAGCAATCATGGACTGACACCCGGTTTTCGTGAAGAGATTCACACACTGACCTTTGGCATTGTCAGCAGGATGTCAGTGTACCATTTCATTACAAAGACTATCCCCGAAGTCAATATATGGCTACCTAAATTATGTGTATGTGTGTGTGTGGGGGGGGGGGGGATGGGGGAGGGAAGGGGGGAAATGGTTGCATATGCAGAAATCTCACCATTGGTGAACCTTGGAGCTCTAGCCATGGAATGAAAAAAAAATTCAAGAGACTAGTACCCAGACCACCACTCATTGTCTAGCATGTGGATGGGAAAGTTCCCCGCAAAAAACAAGAATTCATGAAACCAGCAACTGTTGACTTTCTGGAAGGGGGCAGTACTGCTAAACCAGGAATCCTCTTGATCTCCTCCCGCTGCTGTGTTCTAACCACTGTGCTCATGGCCGTGTGTCTGTCATCATGCAGGGTACGGGGGCAAACCTCAGCACCCCATGTACACAACCACCTCCAACACCTACGGCGGCAAACCTCCCTCCATCCACACCGTCCCCACCCAGTTCTTTCCCAAGACACAGAAATTCAGTGAGGTAAGGCATACTGTAACCTGTATGTGTTAATGCTGTTGGGATTTGAGGGAAAATGGGTGGGGGTGGGGGTAAAGATAGTGGAAGAGGTTGGGTGGGGGGGGGGGGGGGCTGAAGAGGGACATGGGGAGAGGTGGGGGTTAAGTCTTGTAGTAAAAACATCAAGCCCATGATCTGAAGACCATCTGAAGTCCATGATCTGAGGGCCTGGCTTTGAGTCTGTGCTGAAATGTCTGTTTTAGGGGATCCCCCCCCCCCCCCCCCCCCCTTCAACCCCCAACCCTTATGAGTGACAGACACTATAGCTGGGTGATTAAGATGAAGCTGAACGCTCATACAGCAACTGCTGTTGTCTGTCATTTGAGTGAAAATGAATTACGCTGCCATTAAGTGCCTGACAAGTCAGGCCCAGTGCATCCAACTTTGGTGTGGTTAAAGCCATCTGACTTAAATCCTATGGGTCCATGGAGTCGTAGGTTTGAATCTGGCTGCGGAGTCTGGTGAATTAAGGGTGGGGATTTTTACCATCTCCCAGGTCAACTTCAAGTACAGACTGCCAGTACCTTGATTCCCTTTGTGTGTAATGATGCACATGCAGAAAATCAAATATGCACATTAAAGATCCTGTAACTCATATCAGTGATTGGTGCATGGAACATGAAAATGCAGACATACCTAGCATGCAGCTTGTATAAATACTGAGCTGCTCTGAAATCGGAATGTCAGCTTAGGTCAAGGGGCAGATCTCCTGCAGAGTTACAAGCCCAGGAAAAGACCAGGCACTGTGTATTCCACCAGGTATGGAAATGTAAAGAAGAAGAGAAGAGTCATATTAAAGGTAAAAAAGGTAAAGGTGTCTCATAACCTATGTGGTCGTAGGGGAGTGAGGCATCAGAGACCTCAGCTTCTCCAGGGGCCAGCATGTTGAGGGCGGTGCCCATCTCCTCTCCCTTGCTGCTTTACCTTCTCTGACCCTAAAGAGGGCAGGTACCCATTCACAGCTGGGTGAACTGGGGGACTGTACTGAAGCCATGGCATGCTAATGGTCACCCAATCATTTGGTAATCATGCTCGATGCTGCTTAACATTGGCTTGGGGAAAGCCAGTGTTCTGACCACTGAGCTATCCTGTCCCCTCATCATATATTCCTCTGCAAATCCTTGGAATGAGAAAATGAGCCAAGGAAGTGTGTGTGTGAGTGTGTGTGTGTGTGTGTGTGTGTGTGTGTGTGTGTGTGTGTGTGTGTGTGTGTGTGAGCCTATGTGCAATGTCTTCCACACACGTTAACAACTCATCCAAATTTTGTGGAAGAGCAAGCCAGTGTTGGCCGGTGGTATGGATGACACCAACATACTCAGCATTCAGAGAGCATCCTGCAGAGAGATGGGGCCGGGCTTTGCCTGGATTGATTTGCTCAAAATAATGCTGCCATCATCATCATCATTCACAGAGCGCAAATCCAATATAACTCAGTCAAGGGTCAGGGCCAGTGTAAAAATTAGCGCACCTCTTCCTTTTACCAAGTGTAAGTGCGGTCAGTTCCTGCTAGAATCAGAACCCGCTGGGATGGAATGGATAGCAGCTGAAAGTGGGGACACTGACAGCCGTGCATTGTCATCACAGTTGTTGTCATCGTCATCAGCATTGTCTTGTTATTGATCTTGTCCTGTCTTGTTGTCATGGCTGCTGTTGTTGCAGTATCTTCATCACCACCACCACAACCACCACCTCCACTACCTCCACTGTCACAATTAGAACTATTAGAATAGTTGTCATGAATAACCACCATCCATGTACCATCGACCTGGAATGAGCTCCCTCTCTCTCTTCGCCAGAAACCTAGTTATGACACTTTTAAATCCAGCCTCAAGACATATTTATTTCAAACCTAAGATTTCCCCCTCCTGTTTCATATCAGAACTATCCCACCTTCACTAACCCATGTCCTATCACCCTGATAAAGTATATGACCTGTGTGAGTGTGTGTGTGTGTGCTTTTAAAAAAACATTTGACTGTTGAAATTTTATTTAATAGATTTTGTCTGCATCGCACCATGTTTGTAAATATCTGTTTGCTTAAACTATTGATTATTTATCATTGATTGCATGACTATGTAAGATTAGGTTGAATGCATGCGCTTTGATTTGTCTTTGCAAGATATAATGCTATATAATTTCCAATTATTATTATTATTATTATTATTATTACCCCTCAGTGTGTGTATGTATGTGCTTTCAGCATCTGGGTGTGTGTGGAATGTACCGCAACTACTCGCTGAACACAGAGGTGGACAAGAGCAAGGTGTGAGACAGCGACCGCACCACCCTGTCTGCACAGACCCCCCCTACCATGACTGTCTGTGTAGTGTTCCGCACCCTCTCTCTCTCCTGGCTACCACAGCCACTACCTCAGTGAACTGAGTTCTGAAGATAAAAATCAACCAGTGTTTTCACCATTTTGTCATCTCCGAACTTCTTCGTTGCCTGTGATAGTTTTAGTTAGCCTCTGAAATTGCCGTGTCTAGAAATGGTTTTTCAATAAAACAAAAATTGGGGGAGGGGGAATAAATCTTGCATGCATTATAGTCAGCTGGTGGGTTTAAGAGAAATGAGGGAATTTTAGTAGATTTAAAGGATGAGATCAGAATGATATCAAGGGTTGTGTGTATTTCCATGTTTTAAAAATAGCAAGAGGAAATTGGTCATTTTCAGTATGAGCCTGATAAGTTTGCATCCAAAAATAAGACATCAGGTTAAAATGATTGATGGATTGTGGAAATAGTTTGCTTCTTTTAAAACAGTTTGGTTGGGGAAAAAAACCACTGCATTTTCTGGTATTTTTAATATTTAATTGTTTTGGGTTTTTTTGAGAGCACATATTTCTTTATGATTTTTTCCATACCAAAAAAAAAAGGAAATTGGACTCTTATCAATTCTTTTATTGCTATTTTGATCTAGTGCAAATTCCAAAATCTTTATTAAAAAAGATAATTTGTTTATATAGATGTGTTTTTGTGTTTTGATGTACTCTGCATTTGTTTTCTCTTTGTATTGAAAAAAAAGTTGCATTCTGCGTGTTAGTGCATGATGGTGTTTTACATGCTGCGTGATACTCTTTAGAGTTCAGCTCATCTTGATATTTATAGGTTTTCATAACAATAATCTTATTTTTCAATCTGTGATAGTAAAAGCTTTTTTTCCCTAATTTTTATCAAAATAGCATTTCTGTGATACTTCTGGGCCTAACTGCTTTTCAAAGAATTAATTTCTGTTTATTTTTTAAAAGACGAAATGCAGATGTTCAGGTGTTCATCTGTCAGTGACATCTTTTATGATGATAGTCACTAATGCATACCTGGTCCAGCTCTCTCCATCTCTTTCTGTCTGCACTTGCAGAGATAAATTATTCTGATTGTTTGATAATTTTAAAGCAAAACATTCAGCTTTTCTGTGTTTTATGAAGCGTATGTGTGTGTGTTTTGAAATTAAGACGTTGTATACTAAAGGTTGTCTATATTCATTTATGAATGCACATTTATCATATATATTTTTGATGGGGTAAATATTTACATTTGGTTCCGTATGAGTGGCTGTGTGGTGAGTTAGATTATGAATGCTCAGAGCAGAGACCTATTCCGGGCTCATTTTCAGACTGTGTCTGAGCTAATGTGCTTCATGTTCATTTCCATGTTCTGTTGAGACTGTTTAAGCCATTGGTCTTTTCACCGGATGATCTGATTTTGGCGGTTCTTCGTCATTGCTTTTGGATTTGTTATCAATTTTGTTTTCATCTGATGTCATGTCAGCACTAAATAATGGCTATTGAGGTCAGCTTGGCAATAAATAGCAACAACAACAACAGTAGCAACAACAACAAATTCAGCAGTATAACGTAAGACTGTGATAGTACAACGAGACGTCTACTTGGGTGTTAAAAAAACACTGTTTGATTAAAGAAATTGATAAGGTAATCATCATAAAACACTGCTATTTATCTCTGTTATGTTAAGCTATGCATAATCATCATGAATATTCATAACTGCTGGATAGTATTCATTGATATTTTTCTGCCCTGATTTTGGTTCATGATGTAAAGAGGTGACTGTTCGTTTGCATTTGGAAAAGAAAATCTCGCTGAATGATCTGATGTGGATTTGTGTATTTGTTGGCAAGACTGAAAAACGGCATAACAGATCTATGCTATGCTTAATAAAGGAGGAGAAGAGATGTGCAGTTAAGGTATGTTGTGGGTTTTGTGAATGTGGCAAGTGTGTTGGAAGAAGGGGAGTAAATGGCACCCCTGACACTGTCATGTGTGTGTGTGTGTGTGTGTGTGTGGTAGAAGGGGGTCGGGTTGGTGTTTGTCAGATAGACAGCTTAGTGTCCTTTTTGTTTCTTTTTTGTTTGCTGCCTCATCATCTGTAACATTCCTGTCCTGCTGTTCCCATGAGGCTCATTCCAATCTATCCACCACAGCCATGCCCAGATTGGTTATGTCCATCTTCAGGGCTGGAAATCCACAGGGAGCAGCACATCAATGTGAGGCAGCCGTGGGGCCACTAGCTAGAGGGGCCCTGCACTGCTGCTGGGTCACTCTGGTAGCATTCAGTATACCTGTTCTGAGCTAACATATGTAGGACACCACATACTAAGCGCCCTACTGATGAAAGCGTTAGCTTAGTCATGGAGCCTGACAGAGTGAATCGCCCACCCGAAGTGGTGACCACCACATCGTCCCTCCAACGACCTTCCCCAGCATCAACTGGGCCCAATAACTATAGATACCTGCAGTGTTTGTCAGGTACTTTGATCAACACTCTCAAAATCGTATTCGTAAAGTGGATGAAATTCAACTGTGTGGTCCTAGTCTTCCCAGTAAGTCCAAAGCTCGCTCACTTTGGGTAGAAGCTGGCTAGAGTCCGGAAAAAAACCTATGACTCTAATGAGATTCAAACCCACAACCTTCCAGTCCATAACCCAAGGCACTTACCGCGCGCCAAGGCGGCTGGTGACAGCTCAGCTCCTGTGATGAAGGCAGTTGTACACTGCCTCCCCCAGGCCCAAACTTTACCCCATCCCCCAGGCATTGAGCGGTGGACTGGTTGCTAGTCTTCAGATGAGACAATAAACCGAGGTCTCATATTTAGCTCACATAGAAGAACCCACGGTAACAAGAGAATTGTCCCTGGCAAAATTCTGTAGAAAAGAGCCACTCTCTTAGGGAAACTAGTGCACATGCAGACAAGAATTTTGTTTTACAAAAAACAAGGTAGCACTGGTTTTTTAGGGGAACACTCTTCTGAGGGAGTGCAGCCCAAATTTCAGCTGAGAAATTTCCCATGACTTCAAGTGGTATACAAATTAAAAAGGACATGCATCGGTGGAGGGAAAGGGGGGTCACAGTTTCAAGCTAAGGCAAACATGGCACATGGGTGGACGACCAGGCGATAACCGAAAAAAAAAAGCTATTTCTCGGCATCCTGCACCAAGAATGATCCCCACACAGGCTACACTGGTCACGAGCAGCTCTGAAGACGGAAGGGTCGGCTGATGGAGGCCAGGGGGCAGGCAGACCTCCTGCAGTTATTAGACTACAAGTACAGGAGAAGACGAGGCACTATGCATTCCACCCAATATTTTCATTTCATTTTTATACCACTTTAAATCAAGGCAGATTTTTCTTCGTGAAATTCAGGCTGCTCTCCCAAGGGAAAGCGCGTTACCACAAGAGCAGCGCCACCTTTTCTTTTCCTGTCTGCAGCTGTATTTGTTTCCCTATCAGTGCGGCTTTTTTCTACAGATTTTTACCAGGAACAACGATAATAATGTTGCCGTGGGTTCTTTAACGTGCGCTAAATAATTGTATTTTTAATACAGGGAACCTCGGTTTATCGTCTCGTCTTAAAGACTAGCACCCAGACCACCACTCATGGTCTAATGGATAGGGGGAAAAGTTCCGGGCCCAAATGGGGATCAAACCACCGTACACTTCCGTACCCGGACTTGTTGCTTTCTAGGCAGGCGTGTTACCTCTAGACCACCCATCCAATAATTATGTCCATGCTGGCAATGCAATGCAGAAGGAGGACGCAAAATGCTGCAGCAACTGCCAGGCACCGACACTCACAGAGAAGTTCTCTGGTGGAGGATGACGAGGGATGTTCTCTTCCCTTAAGGCAAGCCGTCTGCCTACAAGTCAGCCATTGCTGAGACAACCATCCTTAACTCTGGGTACAAACTACTTATGGATTAGTGGTCTAGAGGTAACCACTACAGATTAGTGGTCTAGAGGTAACCACTAGGGTTTAGTGGTCTAGAGGTAACGCACTAGGCATCAGTGGTCTAGAGATAAGGCACTAGGGATTAGTGGTCTAGAGGTAACCACTAGAGATTAGTGGTCTAGAGGTAACGCACTACAGATTAGTGGTCTAGAGAGAACGCACTAGGGATTAGTGGTCTAGAGGTAACGCACTAGGGATTAGTGGTCTAGAGGTAACGCACAAGGCATTAGTGTCTAGAGGTAACGCACTAGGGATTAGTGGTCTAGAGGTAACGCACTAGGGATTAGTGGTCTAGAGGTAACGCACAAGGCATTAGTGTCTAGAGGTAACGCACAAGGCATTAGTGTCTAGAGGTAACGCACTAGGGATTAGTGGTCTAGAGGTAACGCACTAGGGATTAGTGGTCTAGAGGTAACGCACTAGTGATTAGTGGTCTAGAGGTAACGCATTAGGGATTAGTGGTCTAGAGGTAACGCACTAGGGATTAGTGGTCTAGAGGTAACGCACTAGGGATTAGTGGTCTAGAGGTAACCACTAGAGATTAGTGGTCTAGAGATAACCACTAGAGATTAGTGGTCTAGAGGTAACGCACTACAGATTAGTGGTCTAGAGGTAACGCACTAGGCATCAGTGGTCTAGAGGTAACGCACTAGGCATCAGTGGTCTAGAGGTAACCACTAGAGATTAGTGGTCTAGAGGTAACCACTAGAGATTAGTGGTCTAGAGGGAACGCACTACAGATTAGTGGTCTAGAGGTAACGCACTAGGGTTTAGTGGTCTAGAGGTAACGCACTAGGCATCAGTGGTCTAGAGGTAACCACTAGAGATTAGTGGTCTAGAGGTAACCACTAGAGATTAGTGGTCTAGAGGTAACGCACTACAGATTAGTGGTCTAGAGGTAACGCACTACAGATTAGTGGTCTAGAGGTGAGGCACTAGGCATTAGTGGTCTAGAGGTAACGCACTACAGATTAGTGGTCTAGAGGTAACCACTAGAGATTAGTGGTCTAGAGGTAACCATTAGAGATTAGTGGTATAGAGGTAACCACTAGAGATTAGTGGTCTAGAGGTAACCACTAGAGATTAGTGGTCTAGAGGTAACGCACTAGGGATTAGTGGTCTAGAGGTAACGCACTAGGGATTAGTGGTCTAGAGGTAACGCACTGCAGATTAGTGGTCTAGAGGTAACCACTACAGATTAGTGGTCTAGAGGTAACGCACTAAAGATTAGTGGTCTCGAGGTAACCACTAGAGATTAGTGGTCTCGAGGTAACCACTAGAGATTAGTGGTCTAGAGGTAACCACTAGAGATTAGTGGTCTAGAGGTAACGCACTAGGGATTAGTGGTCTAGAGATAACGCACTAGGGATCAGTGGTCTAAAGGTAACGCACTAGGGATTAGTGGTCTAGAGGTAACGCACTAGGGATTAGTGGTCTAGAGGTAACCACTAGAGATTAGTGGTCTAGAGGTAAGGCACTAGAGATTAGTGGTCTAGAGGTAACGCACTAGTGATTAGTGGTCTAGAGGTAACGCATTAGGCATTAGTGTCTAGAGGTAACGCACTTGAGCATTAGTGGTCTAGAGGTAACCAACTAGGGTTTAGTGGTCTAGAGGTAACGCACTAGGGTTTAGTGGTCTAGAGGTAACCCACTAGGGTTTAGTGGTCTAGAGGTAACCCACTAGGGTTTAGTGGTCTAGAGGTAACGCACTAGGGTTTAGTGGTCTAGAGGTAACGCACTAGAGATTAGTGGTCTAGAGGTAACGCACTAGAGATTAGTGGTCTAGAGGTAAGGCACTAGAGATTAGTGGTCTAGAGGCAACGCTCTAGGCATTAGTGGTCTAGAGGTAATGCACTAGGGATTAGTGTCTAGAGGTAATGCACTAGGGATTAGTGTCTAGAGGTAAGGCACTAGGGATTAGTGTCTAGAGGTAATGCACTAGGGATTAGTGGTCTAGAGGTAATGCACTAGGGATTAGTGGTCTAGAGGCAACGCTCTAGGCATTAGTGGTCTAAGAGGTAACGCACTAGGCATTAGTGGTCTAGAGGTAAGGCACTAGGCATCAGTGGTCTAGAGGTAAGGCACTAGGCATTAGTGGTCTAGAGGTAAGGCACTAGGATTAGTGGTCTAGAGGTAACGCACCTGCCTAGAAAGCTATAAGTGTGGGTTTGATCCCTCTTTGATCCTGTGGTGGTCTGGGTGCTAATCTTACAGGTGAGATTATAAACTGAAGAGAGTTGTCCCCGGCAAAATTTTTATAGAAAAAAGGCCACTCTTAAACAAATCACGTTTAGACAGGAACATAAGATTAAAAGACAGGTTGGTGCTGCTTTGGTGGCATCGTACTCTCACCGGTGAGTACTGCCCAAATGTCACCTACATGATTCTGCTGTGACTGAAAAGGGTATACACTACACTGCACTACACTACACTACACTACACTACACTGCACTACACTACACTACACTACACTACACTACACTACACTACACTACACTACACTACACTACACTACACTTCACTGCACTATACAATACTACACTACACTGCACTACACTACACTACACTACACCATATTACACTACACTACACTACACTACACTATACTACACTACAGTACACTACACTACACTACACTACACTACACTACACTCACTCCACTCCACTCCACTCCACTCCACTACACTACACTACACTACACTAACTACACACTACACTACACTACACTACACTAAACTACACTACACTACATTACACTACACTACACTACACACTACACTACACTACACTACACTACTACACTACATTACACTACACAATGCAGTATAACGTAACGCAATCCGATACAATGGAAATCAATACAATAGAAAACAACCCAATACAATACTACCCACCACACGTTAAAACCCTGGCTATCTCAGTTTGTTACCTCTTCTCATTTCTGAGGAGATCGAGGTAGAGAACTACCCAACTCGCCGTCTTTAGACTGAAACAAGCCACTGCCTGCTCCTATCCCATCTCCACCCCCTGAAAACATCCCACACCAACCAGTGTCCCTGTGGCACAGGCACAGAACCCCCCTCTCCCACATCCTGCAGTCCTGCCCCTACCTTCCACACTCTGAGGTCTACACCAGACGTGGTGGCCCAGCCCAGGAGAGCTCTGACAGGAAAAAACTCTGGGGACTGGCAGGGTCACTACGACAGATTGCAGACTTCGCCATCCAGACAGTGGCCCCAGCTGGAATGGAATAGACAGCAGCTGAAAGCAGCCGAATGTGGGGGGAAACTGATAGCTGTGAGACCAGACTAAAATGTTAGCATGGCAAAGGAACACGAATGAAGGAGAAGAATTTCTCGCGGGGGGGTAAGGGGGGGGGGGGGGGGGGGGGAGAGAGACCTCACTGACCTGGCTGAAACTAGCCGTGATTCCCAGTAAACTGATGGTAAAATGATGGAGAAGGATGCTACAGATGAATGACTGGAGCGTTTGACTTCGTCCATGGAGCGTTTGACTTCATCCATGTGGGTTCATAAAGTCGTGAATTCAAATCCCGGCAGCAGTATCTGATGAATTAAGTAGGTTGGTGGGGGTGGGGGAAGTGGTGGTCGTGGAGGGGGTTACAATCTCTCGGGGGACAAATCAAAGTGTTGACATGCCAGTGCCTTCATTCCCTTCGTGAATACACGCCGGCTACAGAAGATCAAAACAAATATGCGCGTTACAGAGCCAGTCAGTTCATATCAGTGCTTGATGTGTTACTTTTTTGTTTTGTTTTTGTTCCTCGGCTAGAGCTCCGAGGTCCCCCCCCCCCCCCCCCCCCCCTTTTCTTCCCCCCACTTCCTTCCCCACGGCATTCCGACTTCGAGGATGGTGACCAAACAGGACACCTGTCAGCATGCAGGGTTTTTGTGTTTCATTTTGTCATCCCTTCCTACCAGCACGCCATGGCCTACTCTTCCATAAGGCGGAACGGGTTTTTAACGTGTGCGCAAGATGTTCTGCGTGAATTCGCACACGGGGCCTCGGTTTATAGTCTTCTTCTTCTTTGCGTTGCCTGGGTTATGTTGTGAGGCCAGATCTTCTGAGGAATTCAGCAGTTGCCTGCAGGTCACCCACCCGCGTTACAGAGCCAGTCAGTTCATATCAGTGCTTGATGTGTTACTTTTTTGTCATCTGTTTCCACCGGCACACAATGGCCTACTCTACTCTTCCGAAAAGTGGAGCAGGATTAAACGTGTGCGCAAGATGTTCTGCATGCGTTCGAACACGGGGCCACACGCATGTGTTACTTTTTACATCTTGCGCACACGTTAAAAACCCGTTCCGCCTTATGGAAGAGTAGGCCTTTTCGCGCCGTATAGTTTCTGCTCCAGAGGCGTGGGCTCAGGCCACACTTCCAGCCTTAGCGTCTGGAGAGTCCTACAATCTTGTAGGATGTGGGCCGTATCCTGTTCTTCTTCTCCACAGGGGCACATAGCAGATGGTGCAATTTTCAATTTTCTGTGGAGGCGTTTATTCAGCCTGTTGTGCCCTGTGCGTAGTCTGAAAATGACCACCTGTGCTTGTCGTGAAAGCTGGTGATAAGGGTCTGGTTTGAGTGATGATCTGAAGAGAGATTTGATGATGGTTTTCATCTCCATTAGGTTGACAGGATTGTTCTCTTGCTCCTCTCTTGCCCCTATTTTTGCCATCTGTTCTGCTTGTTCATTCCTTTAATGCCGCAGTGGGAGGGATCCACTGAGCTCTATGCGTAAGGCGTTAAGGCTGGTGCAGTGCCTTCTCCAGATCTTTCAGTGTCCCGCATTATAGACTGCAGCACAGAGAGTGCGTCGGTCAGAAGACGACTTGGGTGTTGTTGTCCACTCTGCTGTTGATGACATTTGCTGCGTGATCAGGGCTTCTACTTCAGCCTTGTAGTTAGTACAATGCAGGCCCGTTGGAATAGCTTCAGCCTGCCATTCTCCACTAGGGTACTGAATTAGACCCCACCCCCCCCCCCCCCCCCCCCCCCCCCCGCACCTCCACACTTGACAGCATCAGTTGCTGATCCATCGGTGTATATGTGAATCCAGCTTTCTTCGGGGTATCTTTCTTCCAACATGGCTAGTGGGAGAGTCTTTTTCACAATTTCACTCTGCTCATTTTTTGTTGTTATGTGGGGGACAGAGGTTTATAGTCTCATCGAAGTACTTTGACATTCAGTTCGATTTGTTCGTCAAATGGGAAGAAAGGGCGAGACTGGGAATCGAACCCAGAGCCTCACGGTTTATTTTTTAGGCGTTTGAACGTCTTAACCGTCCTGCCACTGGGAGGGGGCAATAGCCTAGTGGTTAGAGCACAGCGCTCATGATCTGACGGCCCTGGATCGAGCCACCACAGAGGCACCCCTTTTAGGCAATTTTACCCTGGAGTTAACATTTGTGCTGACTCCACTCCCCTAAAGTCATTCAGTTCATAATAATAATAATAATAGTAATAATAATAATAATAATAATAATGAATAATAATAATAATAATAATAATAATAATAATAAAAAATGGAATTTATATAGCGCTGAATCTTACAAATCAAAGCGCTTGCACTCAAATCATTTACATGCATGCAACTTTCCTCAAATATCATGAATAACAGATTTCAAATTTATGCGCGCTCACGCACGCATGCACGCATGCACACACACACACACACACACACTTAGGTGGTGATGAAAGAGATGAAGGATGCTGTTGAAAAGTAGTAGACAGATAGGAGGGGCAGGTCTCAGTAGTGGGCTGTTTATTGTATGTGAGAGTGGAGCAGTGTGGAGAGTAAAGAGAACAGGGCCCAGAACTGATCCTTGTGGGACTCCACATTCCATTTTGAAAGGTTTTGATTGAATTTTGTTTATAATAACTTTTTGGAATTGGTCTGTGATGTATGAAGTAAACCAGGTGAGGGTTGTGCCATTAATACCAAGTGTATTTTGGAGGCGAGAAAGAAGAATTGAGTGATCTATAGTATCAAAGGCTGCAGATAAGTCAAGAAGAGTGAGGGAGGAGATTTTTCCTGCATCAGAAGCGAGAAGAAGTGTATCTAAAGTGTGGACTAGGAATGAGACTATAAACCGAGGTCTCTTATGCGAACGCACGCAGAACATCTTGCGCACACATTGAAAACCCCTTCCGCCTTGTGGAAGAGTAGGCCATTGCGTGCCGGTAGGAGCAGATGGGAATTTTTTTTTTTTAACACATGCATACAGGTGACGTGTTTAGACACTATCCCCGAAGTCGGAATAAAGCTACCTTAATGATGGGTACATACGTCGGATATGCAAAATCTCGCCGTCAATGAACCTGGGAGCTCTAGCAGGGCTGCTCAGGGTCAGATGGACAGACAGAAGAACCAATGAAAGCATACTGCATGCACTGGGAACAACACGAACACCTAGCATTAATAGCCTTCACCAAAAGGAAATTACGTAGACCATGCTCTACAAAATAATAATAATAATAATAATAATAATGTATGGAATTTTATATAGCGCTGAATCTTGTAAAGCAACAAATCAAAGCGCTCAGATTTTTTTAAAATCGAAGAAAATGGAATAAGCACTCATGTGCTTTTTTTTTAACATCCAGTCCCCGTGTGTATGCGGTTTTGTAAATGTTGTAATCTGCTCCCACCGGCACACAATGGCCTACTCTTTCGAAAAGCGGAACAGGATTTAACGTGTGCGCAAGATGTTCTGCATGCGTTCGCACACGGGGCCTCGGTTTATAGTCTCATCCGAGGGACTTAACCAAGATACTGACCTCTTGAAGACTGTTTTTCATGGTGAGACCCAGGCCAAAAGAAAAAAAACCAAAGGTAAACCACCAGCTCCCTTCACTGGCAACATCACCGAATCCTGTGGCATGAGAATCCATGCAGTCAGCAGAGACAGTGAAGACTGGAACACACGGGGAAAAATAATCGTCGCTTTGGTGTCACTGCACACAGCGTCCAGTGATGCCCATAGATGAGACAGATAAGTTCTGTCTGTCTGTCTCTGTCTGTCTATCTGTGTTTCTGTCTCTGTTTCTGTATCTGTCTCTCTCTCTCTGTTTAGTTTTGGCAGTCCTTAATCAGGGCAAGGGCCCGGTGGATAAAAAAAAGAATGTGAATGTTTATCTGTAACCCTTGAAAAAATAAATATCATTCATTTATTCATTTATATATTCATTCATTTATTTTCTCTCTCTCTCTCTCTCTCTCTCTCTCTCTCTCTCTCTCTCTCTCTCTCTCTCTCTCTCTCTCTCTCTCTCTCTATCTCTCTCTCTCTCTCTCTCTCTCTCTCTCTCTCTTCTCTCTCCCGGCTGACTGAAATAAAAGAATAAATAAAATATCTCTCTCTCTAGCTCTCTCTAGATCTCTCCATCCCCCTCTCTCCCTCCCCCTCTCTCCCTCCTCCCCCTCTCTCCTCCTCCCCCCATCTTCCCCCACCACCTCCATCACCCCCATATCCTTCACAGTAACTTAAGCCGCCAGGAGTTATTCAACAAGCGATGCAGTAAACAATAGCACGTATATGCGACTTTAATTTCTCTTACACAGGCTGTTTGGCCGCAAATCTCTGCTAATCCACAGAACAAAATAGCCTGTTTACATTGTGTGCTTGCAATCTCTCTCTCTCTCTCTCTCTCTCTCTCTCTCTCTCTCTCTTCTCTCTCTCTCTCTCTGGTTGTTGTTGTTGTTTTGTTGTTGTTGGGTTTTTGTTTTATTTTGGTATTTTACTGTGTGAGTATATGGGTATTAGGCTTATTTTATTATCATGATATATCCTTAGGGGCAGGAATTGGATATATAAAAATGTACATGCGAGCTTATTCATTATCCTCGAAATAAAAGAATTTGTCATGTCATTGTCGTTCTCTCTCCCTCTCCCTCCCCCCCCCCCCCTCTCCTCTCTCTCTCTCTCTCTCTCTCTCTCTCTCTCTCTCTCTCTCTCTCTCTCTCACACACACTCTTGGAGTACAATCATACAGGATCTATGGGGGCTTAATCCCCTTTTGTTTTCTTTCTTTTGATTGGTAGGTACGGTCATAAGATCTTAGGCTAGCCTTTTTTTTTTTGTATCCGGATTTTCCCAAGGGGGGGGGGGGGGGGGGGTAAAAGGAGAATAGGTCTGCTTGGGTCTTAGATCATATTAGGGCTGTGTGAAGCTGGATTGCACAACCTTAACCCAGAGCTTTGTACTGACATGATGGGGCAGGACGTGCAAACTGATTCTCTGAATCTTTTTAAGGAGTCCCATAACCTATATTACGGTCGTAGGGGAGCGAGGCATCAGAGACCTCACTTCTCTAGGGCCAGCATATTGAGGGCGGCGCCCATCTCCTCTCCTTCGCTGCTTTACCTTCCCTGACCCTAAAGAGGGCAGGTACCCATTTACAGCTGGGTGAACTGGGGGGACTGTACTGAAGCCAAGGCGCGAAAACGGTCACCCATCCAACTGGTAACCACCACGCTCGACGCTGCTTAACTTGGCTGGGGGAAAGCGAGTGCTCCGACCACTGAATTATCCCGTCCCCATTCTCTGAATAGCCAAAGCCCAACTCTGTTAGATCCAGATCTGTGTGGATCGATGGTCTAGAGGTAACGCACTTGCCTAGAAAGCGAAAACTCCGGGATCGATCCGGGTCCCGGAATCGATCCCCGTTTGTGCCCAAAACTTTTCACCCCCATCCGCTAGACCGTGAGACGTGATCTGGGTGCTAGTCTTTCGGATGAAACGATACACCGAGGTCCCGTGTGCCGCAAGCGTTTAGTACAGGTAAAAGAACCCATGGGAATTGGAGAGTTGTCTTTGGTAAAATACTGTAGAAAAAAGTCACTATGATAGGGAAACACATAAACATGCAGACAGAAAAAGAAAACAAAAATATGTGGCGCTGCTCTTGTGGTGACACGCTCTCCCCGGGGAGAGCAGCCCGGAGTTCACAGAGAGAAATCTGCTGTGACTTAAAGTGGTATACACTACACTACACTATAACACAACACAATACAACACAACAATACAATACAATCATTCTCCAATGAAGTTTTGTCTCGAAACCAGCCACACCATGGCGCAGTGGTTAGCTTCCTCACTGTCAAGGTCGGGGGTTCGAATCCCACAAGGGTCGTAGTTTTGTTTATTTTTTTTTATCAGCCAGAGTGAGCTTGCTGTGGGCTGACTGGGCAGGAAGACTGGGACCACTCTTGCGGAGCATAGAGGGCAGCACTGTCAAGTCCTCACAGGGGGCACAACTCCATACCATCATGACGTCACCTTCAGCACCACCCACCATCCTGTAATGAAAGACTGGTTGGTAACCCTGGAGTCTGTGAGTCAAGGGTGGGAATTGTAGCCCTCCCCCAGGCCAACTTCAAGTGCAGGTCTGCCAGTGTCTTCACTTTGTTGTAGACATACATACATAGAAAGGTAAAGGTGTCCCATAACCTATATGGTCGTACGGGAGCGAGGCGTCAGAGACCTCAGCTTCTCCATGGACCAGCATATTGAGGGCGGCGCCCATCTCCTCTCCTTCGCTGATTTACCTTCCCTCACCCTTAAGAGGATAGGTGCCCATTTACATCTGGGTGAACTGGGTGACTGTACTGAAGCCAAGGCGCGCAAACGGTCTCCCATCCACTTGGTAACCACGCTCGATGCTGCTTAACATTGGTTTGGGGAATGCGAGTGCTCTGACCACTGAGCTATCCCGTCGCCCATATACATATGCGGAAGATCAAGTATGTATGTTAAAGATCCTGTAATTCATATCAGAGTTGTTGGGCTACGGAAACACCAACATATCCAGCATGCATCCTGTACAAAAGATGAGCAACCCTGAAGTCAGAATGTTTCGGCTGAGGCCAGCAGGCAGACATGATACCGAGTTACAAGCACAGGAAAAGACCAGACACTTCGCATCCCACCCAGAAAGAGAACGGAGAGAAGAGAAGAAGAACAGCACAGCTATCTCTACTCTGCTATGTCTCTCTAAGAACTCCCAACAAAGCCTCTCCATATTTAACATGCAAAAGCTTATGGCTTGTAAACCCACAGGAATTTCTCTGTTTATTGAGATAGTAACACGTTGGTATAGGTACAGCGCCAACTATAGTAGTAGCCGACCTTGTATTGTCAAGAATAAGTAATTGCAATTGTCTTTCCATGGTCTTCCTCAGATTTTTGTTGTTGTGATTAGATTAACGTCCCAGCGGAGATTTCCGATTTAGGGACTGTTCTTTCTCAGAGGGGGACGGGATAGCTCAGTGGTCGGAGCACTCGCTTTCCCCCAGCCAAGTTAAGCAGCGTCGTTGAGCGTGGTTACCAGTTGGATGGGTGACCGATTGTGCGCCTTGGCTTCAGTACAGTTCCCCCCAGTTCACCCAGCTGTAAATGGGTACCTGCCCTCTTTAGGACCAGGGAAGGTAAAGCTGCGAGGGAGAGGAGATGGGCGCCGCCCTCAATATGCTGGCCCTAGAGAAGTGAGGTCTCTGACGCCTCGCTCCCCTACGACCTTATAGGTTATGGGACTCCTTTACCTTTACCTTCCTCAGAGATAAACCAGGCACCTTTAAAGGTAAAGGTAAAGGTGTCCCATAACCTATGTGGTCTTTGGGGAGCGAGGTGTCAGAGATCTCAGCTTGTCTAGCGGCCAGCTTATTGAAGCGCATTTGGACTGTGCAAAATATGATATTTCGGATATAACAGAATCACGCAGTTCTAATAATATCTCCTGCATTGAAACCACTTCAATGATTTCCGGGTGTTTGTGTATCAAATACACGGCAATGCCATTAAGGTCCCATGCTACCAAATGTGGATTGTGGTCTAGAGGACACACCCTTGCCTAGAAAGCGAAAAGTTTGGGTTCGAGGTGTGTAGTTGTCTGATCCCTGTTTGTGCCCTAAACTGCACCCCCCCTCCCCCCGCCCCCCATCCACTGAACCATGATTGGGGGTCTGGGTGCTAGTCTTTCGGATGACACGATAAACCGAGCTCTCCTGTGCAGCATGCATTTACCACACGAAAAAGTACCTGCGGTACCTGTGTCTTGTGGCGACGCACTCTTCCCCGGGAGAGCAGCCCCAATTTCTAACAGAGAAATCTGCCATGACTTAAAAGTGGTATACAATACAATACAATACAATACAATACAACAACACAATACAATGCAATATAATACAACACAGTACATGACCATACCATGCAATACAAGACCTCCTAGCCTGCTTCTCTGATCCTGTTCAACAGTATCACAGATGTGGTGCTCTCAGGTGGGTTGACTGCCTCAGGTTATTGTTCCCGGCCCAGGAGATTTCTGTTGATCCATTGTCACACATTGTTATTGCCATTCACATGTCCATATTTTCATTGTCATACATCATCACAGATTTCTCACTGTCGTATGTTGTTAGGTCATTTTTTGGGTGTAATTATTATCAGGCATTATCACACACTTTGAAATGCAGTTCATTATTACCACTGTCACAAATTTCATTAAAGGTTAAAAAAAATGTAAAAAGGTAAAAGTGTCCCATAACCTATGTGGTCGTGGGGGTGCGAGGCATCAGAGACCTCAGCTTCTCTAGGGGCCAGCATATTGAGGGCAGCACCCGTCTCCTTTACCTTCCCTGACCCTAAACAGACAGGTACCCAATTACAGCTGGGTGAACTGGGGGACTGTACTGAAGCCAAGGCGCACAAACGGTCCCCCATCCAATTGGTAACCTCGCTGGATGCTGCTTATCACCACATATTTTCCCATACTTTTAAGATATTGGCATACAAATTCATTCATTTTTCTCATTGGGTGTTGATGTCACATTGTTTTACTTTCATTCATTTTTCAACACTTTGCTATTGTTCTATGTTATTTGTTTCTTATTGCTTGCTATCCAATAGAATTATTTTATGTATTTGTGTTTGTATACCACTTCAAGTCACGGCAGATTACTCTGCGTGACATTCGAGCTGCTCTCCCCCGGGGGAGAGTGCATTTCCACAAAAGCAGGGCCACCCATTATTTTTTTCTTTTCCTATTTCCCTATTAGAGTGGGGGTTTTGTCTACAGAGTTTTGCCAGGGACAACTCTCTTTCTGCCGTGGGTTGTTTTTTTTTGGTGCGCCCTCGGTTTATCGTCTCATTCGAAAAAACCTTGCACCCAGACCATCACTCTTGTGGGGGAGTGAGGCATCACAGACCTCAACTTCTCTAGGGGCCAGTATATTGAGGGCGGCGCCCATCTCCTCTACCTCACTTCTTTACCTTCCCTGACCCTAAAGAGTCTTGTGGATGGAGGAAAAGTTTCAGGCACAAACGGGGACCAGAAACCCGGACTTTGGGTTTCTAGGCAGGTGCGTTACCTCTTGACCACCGATCAACTTTTCTGTGCCTAAGTGACTTCTCAAGGTGTGACGGGGAAGATGGTCATTGGGGCGGTCAACACCTGAACAACCCACTGACCTGCCAGGTAGCAATAGTTGTTGATCTCAGCCAGGCCTACATGTCAGCCTGACCTGGCTGGCTTAACCTGTCCGTCCAAGCCGAAAATGACGCAAACTGGATTTCTTCAAATCTCTGCCCACCACCACCCACCACCCTATATAAACTGACCTGTCCAACAGTGTCCGTAACAGACCATACAACATAGCTGGAGACTGGTGGTGAGTTTTGCGGTTTATATGCGTGTGTATTACTGTAGAAGTTATAAAGTTGCTGTTGGTGGTGGTGTTTGTTTATTGGCCTGTTCACACTTGGTGATATTAGACTGGAAAATAAGCACACACACAAAAAACAGGAAAAAGGGGGAAATTTTATCATTATCTTTCCGTATAATAATTTGTTGTGATTGCAAAATATAAAAAAATAACTTTGGG
The DNA here is from genome assembly GCA_028751875.1 of Rapana venosa. Lineage (NCBI taxonomy): Eukaryota > Metazoa > Mollusca > Gastropoda > Neogastropoda > Muricidae > Rapana > Rapana venosa. Next base: position 55,959,161 of record CM054146.1, read on the forward strand.
GAATGGTAATCAAGATCCGCGTTTGTGTTTTGAACACTGTTTACAATATATAATTAAAAAAAATAAATTCCATGTATTATTATTATTATTACTATTATTATTATTATTATTATACTTTTTTTTTAGATTGAAAAGATTTTTAGGTATTGAATTCAACTTACTCTTTAGGGACAGAATTCGTCGAATTTTATTTAAGGTTTAAAAAAAAAACACTGGAGAGAATGTACTCCTAAAAATTCTGTATCCAAAGAATATGGATTTTTTGTGGATTTGTATACTTTGAATGGGAATGCTTAAAGTTGATTGAAGCTAGATTTTCATGAATTCATTGTCAGTAAACAACATACATAAAAATATGATCTACAAGATCAGTTTGAAAAGGGGTTTTGTTCAACACACTTTTAAAATATACCAGGTAGATAACGCTTAAACTCTTGAAAAACAAAATTCCCTCGTGGGAATGCCGGGGGTTTGTCAGTATAAATAGCATCCCCACCTTCTAGAAATTATGTGCTAGAAATTTCCTCTTTTCTATCACTTTTTTTTGTGCCTTGTTCCTTTTCTTCCTGTCACCTTCTTCTTGTCTATTTTCTGCCTTCCTGGTCCATTCTCCTGACTTTTTCCAGAAAGACTTAAAAGATCAAAAAATTTTCTTATCTTATGCCGAAGTCGGATGCGCTGGGCCTGACTTGTCAGGCGCTTAACGGCAGCAGCAACGCGTTTTTCGCTCATATAACAGGCAACAACAGTTGCTGTCTGAGCGTTCGAAGAAGAAGAAGAAGAAGAAGAAGAAGAAGAAGAAGAAGAAGAAAACCCTAGTACTCCTATACTGTTGTATGCGCTTATTCTGGCTCATTATCTGGTGAACATATTCTTATTCGGTGCCCTAACTGGAATTCGCTCTGATGTGGCATTATATATCGAAAAAGACTCAGTACACTCACTTGCAGATCAGCAATCGTTGATATTGATAAGGTTATTTCAATTTATTTATTTATTTATGCCATTTTAAGTCACGGCAGATGTCTCTGCCTGAAATTCGGGCTGCTCTCCCCAGACAGAGCGCGTCGCCATAAGAGCAGCGCCACCTATTATTATTTTTTTCCTGTCGGCAATTGTACTTGTTTTTCTATCAGAGTGGCTTTTTTCCACAGAATTTTGCATGGAACGACTCTCTTGGTTCTTTTACTTGCTCTAAATAATTATGAGTAACACACGGGACCTTGGTTTATCGTCCCATCCGAAAGACTAGCACCCAGACCACCACTCATGGTCTAATGAATGGGGAAAAAGTTTTTGCTTTCTGGTGGGCGCGTTGCCTCTAGACCACCGATCCACCAGGTCTGCTTTTAATATTTTATTGCAGATTTTATTTGGCATTTAATTGTTTTAATAATTTTTTTTTTTTTTTGGGGGGGGGGGGGGGGGGGGGAGAGGAGTCTCATTTCAGTTCTTGTTTAAGTCTCATATCACCAAGAGTGAATATACCTTCAATGACAAAAACAAACAAACAAAATGACAAACTTCCCCTAAAAGCAACAATAACAACAACAACAAACAAACCACCGCTAACAATCGAAATTGGGAGTGCATGCAAGAGATAAAAGCTTGCTTGCTTGTTTGCGGAGGAGGAGGAGAAGGAGAAGGAGGAGGGGGGAAGAAGAAGGAGGAAAAGGAGAAGGAAAAGAAGAAGAAGGAGGAGGAGGAGAAGAAGAAGGAGGAGGAGGAGGAGGAGAAGGAGGAGAATGAGAAGTAGGAGAAGGAAGAGGAGAAGAAGAAGGAACAGAAGAGGAAAAAGGAGAATAAAGAGAAGAAGGAGGAAGGAGGAGGAGGAGAGAAGAGGGAGAAGGAGAAGTAGAATCACCGAAGATGATAATTTGGGGGGGGGGGGGGGGGGGGGGTGATAAAGCTTTAAAAGTCACTTTTCGTTAACTCTGCAGGGGAAAAGTGTTGCCGTTTGTTTAGATGACCAAAGAAACTACAGAAATTGTCAGTGGGGATGTAAGCCAGTTTAATAATAATAATAATAATAATAA
>CM054146.1:55965383-56022883 GCA_028751875.1 Rapana venosa
GAATTTAAAAGTGTCTCTAAAACACTTTTGCTGCACACAACCTAAATAAGTTTCTGGGATAAGGGAAGACTTTAAACACGCGTAAAGATTAAATCTGTCACTGTTGCAAACACTTGTCATCCATTCTTGCATGTACACGTCCAAGAGTTTCTGCTTAAATGACAGCAAGAAATGCCTCTCGTTATCAACTCTTTGATTTATCCAAACATACCCAAACCCAACACTTTGTAACATATGTTTAAGCTTAGAAACCCAGTTTATTTTACCAGATTCATCTAAGCTCATCATCATTTGATAAGCTTGTTTTGGCAGTTGAGTATAATCCATTTTAAGTATACGAAGCCAATATTTGACTGCACGCATGCGACAGTTGATTTGTAAAGGATACCTCCCGAGGTCACCATATACCATTTTATTTGGAGTGCGGCTGGAAACATTTAAAAAATCTCTTGCGAGAGAGAGAGAGAGAGAGAGAGAGAGAGAGAGAGAGAGAGAGAGAGAGAGAGATTTAAAACAAAAACCGTATCAGGTCCTAAGCTAGTTTTTCCCTGCCATTCGACTAACGCTTGAGTAACTAACTGCCTAGGTGTTAGTATTTCAGCAGTTGTCAAATTTGAAGAAAAAAAAATTGACTGCGGGAGCAGTTGTGTTAGAGACAATTTGAGTTTTTATTTTATTCAAGAAATAATATATATTTTTTATTATTGTATCTACTTCTTATGACTGTACCGTCTTTGTTTTAGAGCGTTATATGAATACGTGTATTGTGTAAGTGATAGCTATTGATTTAGAAATTAAAAAATTGCAATATCTTTTTATCAAAACACACTTCACATTAACGTATGTGTGGTTGTAATTTGATCTCTATTTCGTGTATGTTATATCGACTGGACTGGATTGATCCCCTTTTTTGGTATAACAGGTCCATTTCTTGCGTTATTATATCCTGTCTTCTGAAATTGTGTTTCAGTATCATTCAGTTTTCATTGGGATGTCTTAAAAAACTTATATATTCACTTGTTTGATTATTTGTTTGAAAACCTACCAATAAGGTCTTTTATTTTGATAGATTGTTTAAACGTACAGAACAAGATAGAACTGTTTAAACGTACAGAACAAGATATTGCTTTGTTGTTGTTATTGTTATGTTGTTGTCTCATGGTGACCGATGATTATCATTATTATTGCATCACTATTATAACTATCATTCTCATTGATTTATTTGACTGATTTTTGTTTGTTGCTTGTTATTGAATTAATATATTATATTTTAAAAAACGCTTCTTGAAAAGTATGAGCACATATGAGCACACATTTGCGTGGGTGGAGGAGGAGAGGAGGGATGTCATTGCAGGCAATATTGTCAGTACTAACAACAATGAATGACTAGCATCTTTTAATGTTTTGTTCCTGTACCTTTTTTTCTTTCTAAATCATGAACGTGAAAGAAAGGGTGATATAGTAGGTGATGTAATTTGTTTGTTTGACGTTTTATGATTTTTTTTTTAATTAAAAAAAAAATCTTTACCGCGTTTGTGTGCGTGTGTATGTAGGTGTGTGTATTTTGTATTTTGCAGTTTTTTCTTTTGATTGGTTTTCTTCTTCTTTTTTATTGGTGCACTCTATGGGTAAAGGTTGTAATAATGTAGTAATCAGTATTATCATTAAGAAATAGCTGTTATTACACAGATGGCTTTTATGAAAAAAAGCAAATGCATTGCTTAATTAATGTAAAAGTAAAGTAAAGTAAAGGAGTCCCATAACCTATAAGGTCGTAGGGGAGCGAGGCGTCAGAGACCTCACTTCTCTAGGGCCAGCATATTGAGGGCGGTGCCCATCTCCTCTCCCTCGCTGCTTTACCTTCCCTGACCCTAAAGAGGGTAGGTACCCATTTACAGCTGGGTTCTGGGGGAACTGTACTGAAGCCAAGGCCCGCAAACGGTCACCCATCCAACTGGTAACCATGCTCGAGGCTGCTTAACTTGGCTGGGGGAAAGTGAGTGCTCCGACCACTGAGCTATCCCGTCCCCTAATTAACGTACCATCTGGAAATAAAAATTTGACTTTGACTTTCACACACACACACACACACACACACACACACACACACACACACACACACACACACACACACACAGGCAGCGCATGGAGATTAAGTTAGATGTTCAAAAGTAAGGGCAGATAGGAGGGGGAAGATCTCCTGTTGGAAATAACTGTGTTTTGACGCTGGATTTGAAAGTATCAAATGTAGGCTTTTGGCAAGTGGAGAAAGGGAGGTTATCTAAAGGCTGCACACCGGTATTAAAAAAATCACTCTTTTCCTTCTGTTTTTCTATATGACTCTTTATATTCATACCGCACGTACTAAAGCATCCACAGAACTGAAAACCACTTATTGTGAAAGACTAGCCTCTGAATCAAAACTCATGTGATTTTGAACAAATTTGATGGGTTTGAAATTTTAATTTTTTTCAGCAAACACTGTACCCCTCAGTCCTTTGTCATCTGCTAGCTTCCTTATGGCAATGTGCATGCGCTATAGGAATACAGGCAAACCTCATTTGATGATTATTTCCAACTTTTTCGTGACTATCTGGTATTGCTCTACGACCTAAATCCCCCCCCTCCCCTCCAAACAAGTGCACAGTCCATTTTTTTCATATCACCAACATTTTTCCCACTCCCACTCTATAAAAGATACTACGTGACCCCCAAATTAATACCGGTGTGTAGCCAAAGTGGATGGACCAGCATCAGAGAAAGAGCAAAAGGGGCCAGCAGTAGTTTCCTTGAATTTGGGTGTGGAAGCGCAGAGTGTCAGCTGCTGAACGAAGAGAACGGGATGGAGTGTACAGGTGAAGACAGTTACAGATAAAAGAGAGTGCAGATTTGTGGAGGCACTTGAAACAGAGGGTATTGATCTTATACTCCAGTCTTTGTCAGACTGGCAGCCTGTGAAGAGATCTTAAAAGAGGACTGATGTGTTCAGATGTTTCGCTTGCCTAGGACTAGTCGAGCTGCATAGTTTTGTATCCCTTGGGGGAGTGGATGAATGATGCTGGTAGACCAGCTAAAAGAGAAAGGTACTTGTGAATTGCGCTTATGCCCCGTAATTGATAGTAGCAAGAGTGGAAGGTATATGTGATGACTTTTGTTCAGAGAGTGTGTTGTTAAAATTTGCATCTAAATACTTCATAGAGCTGGACAAAGGAACTGACGTACTGCTGAGTTCTATTGGCGTTATTGTGATGGGAGAAAGGTTATGTCGGTCCCTATGAGAATAGCTTCAGTTTTATCCGCATTTAGCTGTAACTTGTTCTGAGTCATCCAGTTTTGAATGTCTTGAAGATAGTAGGCCATGTTTGTCAGGGGGAAAGGCCAGCTTTCAAACGTATTACTGCATTGAAGCTGAGTATTATCAGCATAGAAATGATGATCAATATGATAACGGTTATTATGTATGGGAGTGGAGCAGTGTAGAGAGTAAAGAGAAGAGGACCCAGACCTGATCCCTGTGGAACTCCACATTCTAGTTTGACATGTTTTGATTGAATTTCGATGACAATGACTTCCTGGAATAAACCAGGTAATGGTTGTGCCATAAATACGAAACGTTTTTGAAAGAGAGAAGAAGAACTGAGTGATGTATAGTGTCGAATGCTGAAGATAAGTCAAGAAGAGTGAGGAGGACATTTTTCCTGCATCAGAAGCGAGCAAATGTGTATTTAAATTGTGGGCAAGGGTGGTTTCGAGGCTGTTGTTGGCAAGATAGAAAGATTGAAAAGGGGAAAGGAGACTACTGGAATGAAGGTGGTTTCTGAGTTGTTTTAAAATAACTGTGTCAAGTACTTTAAAGATAAAAGGTAAGTTACAGACAGGCCTATAATTCTTCAGATTGTTGGGATCAAGGTCATCCTTTTTTCAGTAGAGATGTGACTATTGCGGTTTTGAGAGCTAATGGAAAAATTCCTGACACAAGAGATGAGTTTACCATTACAATGACAGTGGGTACACAGATGTGGTAGGCATTGTGAGAAAACAGGAGCAGGTATGGGATCAAGATCATTATAGTCTGATTTTATAGTAATTTCTTTCAGAAGTGCCATGGTTTCTTCTTCGCTTGTGGTATAGAAGAAAAAGAGAGGTATGCTAGTGAACTAGGGATCAGGAAGTCCAGACTGAAAAGGAATCTGATCCAGTCTGGAGCGACTGTTGGGGACTTTGTCTGAAAAGATGAAAAGAAGAAAGAGCAGCTGGAGGGAAGTTCAGACAGGCTGTGGGTGGTAGGCGAAGGGCTCGATTTTGCACATCCAAGTAGATTTGAGGTCAGGGGGGAAATAGATTTTCTGAATGTAGCACAGAGACCTTGGGAAGAGTAATCCTCTGTTTTTGCTGAATGGATTAGAAGTTTGACGTTATCTGTTTTCTGAAAAGCTGTTTGTTAATTTCAGTTTTTGATTTCCGCCACTGCCGATCTAGTTGCCGGCGTTTGCGCTTTGCCACCATAATATCATGAGTGAACTGAACCATGGCGCACAGCGTCTGTCAGGCAGGAGATGGTCAGTTCGGGGTGCATGCTCGTCAAGCATTTGGCGGAGAACAGTGTTGTTGTGTTCAGAGAGGTCAGTGTGGTCTGAAGTTTGTGAAAGGCGGTCAGTACCTTGCGAAGAGAAAGGTTGAGTGTCTATGGCCTTAGGATTGTGACGAGTGACACATTTCTTCTTTCTGGCAGGCTTTTTGATGTTGGGACGCAAAGAATGGCGGGATGATGGGAATGCAGTTCATTTATTTATTTATTTATTTTTATATCGAGGATAATGGAATAAGCACTTATGTGCTTTTTACATCCAGTCCCCGTGTGTATGCGGTTTTTGTAAATTTTGTTATCTGTTCCCACCAGCACACAATGGCCTACTCTTACGAAAAGCGGAACAGGATGTAACGTGTGCGCAAGATGTTCTGCGTGCGTTCGCACACGGGACCTCGGTTTATAGTCTCATCCGAAGGAATTTGACATTCAGTTCAATTTTTTGGTCAAACTGGGAAGAAAGGGCGAGGCTGGGAATCGAATCCACAACCTCACGGTTTACTTGTTGGCAGGCGAACGTCTTAACCATCCTGCCACCTTCCTTCAGTGACAGAGACAGATGTGAGCGGATTCACTGAAGTATTGGTGATTAGCCAGTCTAAACTATGACAGGATCTGTGTTTTGCTTCGTTAACCAGTTGGGAAAGAGAATAATACATCCATACATACATACATACATACAGACAGACAGACAGACAGACAGACAGACAGACAGACAGACAGACAGAGATAGACAGACAGACATAAGACATATAATATATGCACATCATGTCATATAATTATATGAAGCTTAGTTCGATTTTTTGTTAATGAAAAGATTCTTTTTGTTTTAGAACTCTTACATAGAGAGTGTTCTAAGAGTTGCTTTCATGTTTGGTACAATAACATTAGTGTTACAAGCAAGAATGGAATTCAGAAAATGGTGAGAATCTACTTTAAAAAAGTATTTGGAGAAGTACAGAGAGATCTGGAGTTGTTTTGCAATCAGCAGCTTTTTACATAAAGTGACTGCTATCTTGGCCGACCCTTCCCATGCTTTGTTTTCAGAATTTCAGTTGTTGCCTTTAGGGCGCCGTTTTCAGTGCCCCGACAGCAAAAAGAAAAAGTCTTTAGTCTGGCATTTATGATACCTGATTATAATTGTGTTCAGAGCCCTCTGCTCGTTCTTTTTCCCTCATCTGTTTGTCGTGGTTACAGTCTGAGTTAATGGCTTGTAATGCAAAACGTGTTGATTTTTTTGAAGATCGTTATGGGATTTCTGTCATTGATGCACACAGATGATGTTGCTTTAGTTTCTGATTCCGTAGTAGTTCACAAGACGACACAATGTCTGGAAAAGTACTGGAAAAATGGGGGAGTAGTCCTAGACAAAACAAAAGTAGCTGTACTTTTCTTTTTTAAAATTTATTTCAAGGATAATGGAATAAGAACTCATGTGCTTTTTTACATCCAATACCTGTGTGTATGCAGTTTTGTCATCCGTTTTTAACACGTGCGGAAGATGTTCTGCGTGCATTAACACACGGGACCTCGGTTATAGTCTCATCCGAAGGACTTTTGGGTGGAGTGGAGTCGGCACTGATGTTAACTCTAGAGGAAAAACCCTCTAAAAGGAGATTCGAATCCGGGTCAGCAGATCACGAGCGCATCACCAAGCAGTAGGTTTTTTAAAAAACAAAAAAAAGGGTTTTTACCCAGTAGGAGGGGGGCCCTTTTGCGGAAAAGAACAGGTGAAATCTTGGGGATTTTTTTTTACACTAGACTGGTCGACATATAGGCCGCCCCTTCTGGAAAGGCACCGAGCCATTAGCTGGAGTTAGAAGCTTTAACTGCCTAGAAGTTGTAGTCACCAATTGCTGACCTAAAATACTGAAATATTTTTTTTTTTTTTTTTTTAAAAAAAAAGGGTTATGTTCGTTGGGCCGAGGCTGCAAAAACTGAATAAAACCTTTTTTTTTACCACACACACAAAAAAAATGAAAAAACCCTTTAGGGTTAACCCCCCCCCCCCCCCCCCAACACACAAAAACAAAAAAACTGAATAAACCATTTGGTTAACACACCACACCACACACACCACACACCAAAAACACCAACACACACACACACAAACCATACAACAACACACAAAAATTTTTTGTACAGTTTATTTTTAACAAAGTGCGTATGATACTCCAAAAATGCCCCAATACAAATTATCAATAAAATTAGAAATTTTGAGTGTAACGATATAAAAATTAGAATTTCGCACAAAAGTGCAACAGTAAACCCCTTTGGGGTATTTGCAATACTCTCTCTCTCCCCGGCCTTGTAAACTTAAAAAAAAAAAGCAGTTTCAGGGGGGAAAACCCGCTGGCCCTATGGGGCGGAGCCTGCCGATCCCCATAGCCGTAAAAAAGGGTGTTCCCGCGGACTTTTGGCGTTTTTGTAATTCGAGCTAATGTATCATTACCGGCAAACTTAAACCAAGCGCCGGGAAGTGTGAGCTGTTGACTTATGCAGAAAATTCAAATTTTTTAAATCGTTACACTCTACAATTTTCTAATTTCTGCACATAGTAATGCAACAGCTCACCCTTTGGTTGACTGAACAGCCAGGGTTCACTTACGGTACTCATTAACAGGTAAAAGCCAAACATAGAACCCTTTTTTAAAAGCCCCAATGTACGCTGCATACGACCTGAGCCATTCAATAGTTTGGCCATTTTTAGACAATGTAAGAAATCAACTACCTTGAGCCACTCCCGAGCACCGGTGGAAAAGGTCCCACAATCAGCCACGACGAACCAGTCCTGAATGTGCTTTCCTCATGCGTCAGGTTCCTCGGGAAACACAGAATTTGGGTGAAGAGAAGTGCCCCCCAATCCAATCTAGTGAAACCATAATCCGCTGCAGTGAAACACCGGTAGCCAACACATATCACTGTTCCCGGGGTAGACCCCTGCTGCCCCTTTCTCCCCCCGCGCCTAACACAACCAGTCCCTTGTCATTTCTTGCTGAAAGGGCAATAATGATTCTGTAAGGAGTTTTTAACATGCAGTCCCCTTTGTTTCTTTTTTCTCCGACTGTTCTAATAACGCAATAATCAATTTTCCAGGGAAGAGAACTCTTGCCCTTTCTCAGCTTAAGGGGCTACTGAGGGGGAGGGTTTTGCCTCTTTAACCCAAACCTATATGTAGCTGATAGTGGTATCCCAATAGACAAAAATTGATAAACAAAACCAGACACACACCACACGTTTCCCTTGAGAACTGCAGAAACACTACTCCATAAGTCAACTGGGTAAACCCCAAACCACATAGGGGCCCACTCTGCCAATTCACATAGCACAGTCCCATGCCCCTGGGGGGGCTATAAAAAACCGTGGGAGCCTTCTTAAAACACCCCTCTCATAACTCGAAACCAAAGGGATGGGGCCCCTACGGTACAGATGTGTGGGGTTCTAAAATGCTAGACATAGCAGAGCGATAGACTTAAAATAGGGTCCTCCATGCTAGGCCTCTGGAAAATTATAGTAAGTAATCCAACAATTCTGAAACAGAAACAAAGCAGGGCTCCCGCAAATCTTGGGGGGGTAACCCCCTGAAGTTTTTCATACTTTGGTTATTGTCGAAGGAGGGAGGTATACGAATTTGGGAAAAATGTCGGGGCTGGCTTGAGCTCTATGCTTAAGCCGACTTTTGTTGTTGAAACACACGTATCTTTTGTGTAAAGCTGAAAGGGGAAAAAGATCTGCCTAGTTGCTTGACCAGGGTTGCTATTATTTCGATGCCCTTCCCCTGACCAAAAAGGAGCCCTGACAGCGTTGCACGTTGACACCCGTAGTGGGCCACGACGGCAAAGACATTTGAGATTTCTTCCCCCCTTCTTTCACCAGATAAGCTACTGGGGTCTTTTTTGCCTATTTGAAAAACACACACCCTTCCCTCCAAGTCTGCTGAAATGCCTCTGATTCCGAGCCCAGCCTCTCTGAGAAATTGATATGGGGGTATTTTGCTGGCCATCCCTGCCCCTTTGGCCCGGGCGGGGCCTTTTGCTTGCTCCCCCCCCCCCCCCCGCAACTATTGACCCTCTGTTGCCATAAAAAGATGGGTGTCAGGTGCAGAGCGGGCTGGTTTTCTGTTGTCAGTGTTTTCCAGAACGGAGCTTCTGTCTGGCTTCGTGACGTAATGGTCTGCTTCTACATTCTTGGGGTCATTGGTTTTGCCCCAGTCCCGTCATAGTTCTCTGACTTGTACCTGGAAGTTACTTTCCTAAAAGTCAGCAAATTCCGGCTGTCACAAGGGGGAGTTAAGAATATTGCAGCAAGCTCCGATTGATAAACGTTTGTCTTTGGGAAGCAACATCATGCTCAGTGTCGCCAGAAGGCAAAGATACGGGAAACCCCTTTTGCTTGGCACATTTTGGAATTTTCCCGTTAGGCTGAAGCAAGGTCTTTTGTACTGTCACCACTGTTCTGTCATTTTTTTTCCCTTTGCTCTTTTGGTTTGGAAAGGATTAAAAAGCTCCAGGTAAAAAAAAAATTGTTGCTTTGGGAAATGAGGGCCGGCACGTGGGTTTGGTTCCCCCGGTGAACACTCGGGGGGAAAAGGCCAGACAAAAGGCAGGGTTGGTAGCGATTGTCTGTCCTCTCAGTTGAACTGCGAGAAACGGTGGTGGTTTAGATAGTTAGGGAAATGAAATAAGCGTCCTTCATGTCCAAGCAGACTCCCAGTCCCCCTCTGCAGTAGCTGAAAATCATCTTGATGGGGCCATAGAGAAGTGTGGTTCCGACGGGTAGGTTTGTTTCCCTGCGAAATTGGAGGCCTGGGTTTTCAGCCACAAAAACAAAAGAAGGAAAAGAAAAGAAGAAGAAGAAGGGTCTTTGGGGGGGGAAAGGGTGCTCTACCCTTCTTTTCCTGCCCTTTGGGTTGTTCTCTAGGGCGGTGGGCATAGGTGTGCGACCCGGCCCCCGGCTGGGAGCCCGCCTCTCTGTTCTTTGCTTCAGGCGTTCAAGACCCCGTTCCTGAAAAGGGGTTTTTTGGGGGTAATTCTCCAGGGCTCCTGCCTTTGGAGCTGACTGATCGCCCGCGAGGATTCGGACAGGGCAAGGACAGCCCGAAACCCGAACACGCCCCGGGGATTCCCTTTCCTCCCAGGGCCGAGATTTACCTTTTGAAAATTCTCAGTGGGGTCAAGGGGAAACCCCCAGACTTTTCTTTGGGGCGCCAACCCTGTTGCTGGGGTGGAAAAACCCTTCGCGGCATCAGAAAAGGCCCCCTTTGGGGTGCGCCAGGAAAACCAAATTTTCCGGCGTGAGAAAAAAAACTTTTTGGGGGTCCTGGCGGGATGTTGGCCCATGGCGCCCCGGGTTGCCCCGGGGTCGTTAAGGGTTTAAAAAGGGTTTTTTGTGGAGGTTTACCCCCGCGGTATTTCATGAGGGGGGCCCCGCCCGGGGAGGCTAAATCGGGGTTTTTTCCATTCTCCCCCTTTCCCTCACCCTTGTTTTTCCCCCTTTCCAAATGGGGGTGGGGGAAAGGGGGAAATTTTGTTTTGGTTTTTTATTAAAAAAAAAAATTTGTTTTAAAAAATGTCCCCCCCTAAAAAAAAAAAATTTCAAAAAAAAATTTGGGTTTAAAAACAAAAACAAAAAAAAAAAGTAAAAAAAAATGTTCAAAAGATAAACAAAAAAATAAACCATATAATCTTTTAACATTTTGGGTTTTCTTATAAATTTTTTTTCTTTTTTATCCCCTAAATTTTTTTCTAACCCCAACCAAAAAAGGGATACTTTCCCTTTTTTTTAAAAATTTTTAAAATTGCAAAATTTCAAAAAACAGGGTTAAAACCCCCCCAAATTTCCCTTTTTAAAACCCCCCGGCCCCTACACCCCGGCAGGGGATCATTAAACCCCGGAAGCCTTTTTTAAACAAAAAAGTTTTTAACCAAAAAGGTTTTTTTTTTTTTTTTCTTTTTTTTCTCTTTTTTTTTCTTTAAAAAAACTTTTTAAAAAAATTGAAAATACCCCCCTGGCGGTGGGGTGGGGGGGGGGGGGGGGGGGGGGGGGGGGGGGGGGGGAGGGGGAGAAGAAAAAGGTTGGGACTGAAAAAAAAACGAGAGGGCTTAATAAAGCCCCCTGGTGAGGGGAAAGGGTTTCGCCCCCCCCCCCCCCACCCCCCTATAGTAGGGAGTGGGAGGGAGGGAGGGGAAAAGGGGGAAACCCTGTATCCACTTACCAAAAATTACAGTGGAGTGGAGTGGAACGCCCTGATGGTATCTGGTCCCCTGGCTTCGCTGGCTGGCTGATTCTGACTTGAGGGCAAGAGACCCCTGCCGGGATGGTCCAGTGCGCTGGGGGGTGGCCCAGGCCACACTTACTTTGGGGGCTGGGCCTGGCGGGAAAAAGTGTACACAACCCGGCCCCAACCCCGCGCAGAGTGTCCAGGGTGGGCTGTAGTGGGCAGCTGATTACGCAAACGATATAGTGTTTGTGCCGGGAAAACTTTTCTGCAGCCGCACTCAGGGGGGGGAAAGGGGGAGTGGTGCTTTTTTTCCCAAAAAACCCCAAAGAACCAAAAAAACCCGGCCAAACCCCGTGCCGAGTGGGGGGAGCAGGGCTGGCCGGGGTAAAGTTGCTGGTTGCAAAAGTTGTGGTTTGGGGGTTTCATCAAGAAAAAAAATTCCTTTTAAGATCAAAATGCCTTCTTTTGGTAAACCAAATATTGTATCTTAAAAACAAAAACCTTTTTCTTTTTTTTTTCCATGGCAAATTTTTTCCCCAAAAAAATTAATAAATTTTTGCACCACAAAATGACAAATCATTGGCAAACAATTATCATAAAATTTGGAAACAATGCATAGACACACCCTGATATCAGTTGCATGTGGAATAGAATCTGAACCCTGACCTTTCTAAGGGGTTGATGCATCTCTTGGCCACTAGAATGGTCGCTGCTGTACTTGGGGGGCAGACAAACAGCGTGCTCTGTATGCAGCTGCTGATTGCCCCCATCCTCAGGAAAAGGGATACAATGCTATCCAATAAAGCAGGCACATGCAAAAGGTTGGAAATATCCGTAATCCTTTTAAAAGTGGGCATATGCAAAAACTTTGGAGATATCCAAAATTCTTTTTATCAACTGGGCGAGAATTGCAAAAAGCGCCAAATGTCCGCGGGAACACCCTTTTATACGGCTGATAGGGGGATGCTGGCGAGGCTCCGCCCACATAGGGCCTAGCGTGTTCCCTCCTGAAGACTGCTTTTTCTTTTTAAGTTCATATACGGCTCGGTGAGAGAGAGAGTATTGCAAATACCCAAAGGTGTGAGCTGTTGCGCTTACTATGTGCAGAAATTGTGTGCAAGATAAATGGGGAAAAGCATGAACAGGGTTGCTGTGATCATTTCTTGTGACACTGCCACACTCAGTCTTCACATGATATGAAAGGCTGCTGTACAGCTACTTGGCTATGAAGCAGCCACCAGGACAGCCTCCCCAACGGCAAGGCCGGCACGGTCAGGGCGAAACAGATCCTAAACTGATCGTCTGTTACTGTAGGTACACTTGTGCAGGGAAAACGTCCCACAGGCAGACCACAGCTGCGGTTCAAAGACGTGTGCAACAAGAGGGACTTCAAAGCCCTGAACACTGACCAGAACAACCGGGAAGCAGCAGCCCTCAAACGGTCAGCCTGGAAACAGACAGTGCAGAAAGGTTCCTCCAAGTTCCAAGAGACACTTGCTCAATAGCACGAGGCAAAGAGAAGGAGAACAAAGGCTGCAGCCCAGGCAGACAGACCAGCATTGCTAGACTTCATCTGTGCCCTCTGCCACAGGGACTGTCATTGCCGTGTGGGATTGGCCAGCCACACCTGATGCTGTACCAGAATGAACACCTAGAACACAACTCCATAGTCTTACGACACTGACGGCTGCCAATAGGACACCTCAAGCCGCTTTTGGCATGAGGTCAAACCACCACTGTTCCTAAACAGGTTACACACCACCTTAAATTTGTTGCCTCTTTTTCTTCTGTTTTCCTGCATTACTCTTGCATTCATACTGTAGCACGTACTAAAGCATCCACAGAAATAAGAGGGGAAAAACCAACAATTTATTTTTAATAAAAGACTAGTCTATTACTGAAAACTCGTGTGCTTTTACACACATTTTTTGTAAGTTCATCTGCTAAACTTCCTAGCCACAATACGCATGTGCAGGGTCAACACTGTAGGAGCACAAGCAATCTTCGTTTTCGCAATCATTCCCAGCTTTCTCGTGACTTCCTGGAATTGCTTTATGTCATCAATCCCCAAAACAAGCAGACAGTGCATTGTTCATACTTTAAAAAGCCTGTGATAATCAGCAGATATTTTTTCTGACTAGCACACTATAGAAGATACTACATGATCCCGAAGCTAAAAGTGGCGTGTAGCCTGTATAGATAATCCCTGTTGTATCTCAGACTGACACTTTGCATCTTCCAGCCAAACACTCAGTTTCAAGCTTCACACTAAGCCTAGCTTTTGCACACAGGCGAGGTTACACTCCGGGGTTAGTTCCTGGTCACATAGTGTCTTCTGTAGAGTGCCAGACAGAAACATGTTTGGTGGTTTTCACAGATTTTTTTAAAATATGAAAAATGCACTGTGTACCTGTTTATGGGGCGAGGTCATAGATTAACACCAGGTAGTGATGAGAAAGTGGGAAATGATCATCAAATGAGGGATTGCTTGTGGTCCTACAGTGCTGACCCCACGCATGCAGATTGTGGTGAGGCAGCTAGCAGACCACAAAGTACTGAGGGGGTACAGTGTTTTCCGAAAAAAGTTCAAACCTACCAAAAATGTTGAAATGTCCCTGAGTTTTGAGTCACGGGCTAGTCTTTCACAAAAAGTGATTTTCATGTTTGTGGATGCCTTACTACGTGCAGTAGGAATGCACGAGTCATATATGACAATAGAAGGAAAACTGCTAAAATGTAACCCCCTGTATGCCTAGTGAATGTTATTGAAGCCTCGGGGCACGCGGTGACCTTTACCCTCTACACCTTTCAAACGTTTCCTGTGGCAGTTCGTCCGTTTCACACGGACAGGTCGTAACGAACACGTTTGAACGGTCAGTTTGAACCGCAAGGTTAAAAACATTTATCTATCGACACTGACGAGCCTCAGTGTTTGCATCTCTTTACTTTGGACCCTTTCCCTGATCAGGCTTTTTTTCTTTCTTGAGCAGAACAGACACAATTGTTTTTGTCCCCAAAGACACACATAGTTTCACCTTCAAACAAGTGATGCTTAATCAAGTCAGTTACCCATGAGCAAACTAGCCATTTGGGAGCATGCCACATGGGATCACACACATATAAATAAAAAAAGTTGTTTCCTTTCTGGGGGGTTTGTTTGTTGTTTTTGCTGGGGGTTATTTGAGGGGTGGGGGTATGTCTTTTTGTTGTATTGTTTGTTGTTTTTAGAGGGGGAGGGGATGTTTGCTGTGTGTTTTGTGTTTATTTTGTTTTATTATTATTGTAAATTGTTTTTGGTTTACTTGGGTTTTTTTAGCATATTGGGTATACTTATATCATATAGAGTGTGCTCTTTGACTGCTAGTTGTTAGAGTGGTGTGAGGGTTTGTTGGATAGTCTGGGGTGCTTCAGAAGTGTGTGATTGCAGTTTGTCTGTTCTTTTTTCTTTGAGGGACTGTTGTCCAAACATTTGGATTTGGGTCTTTCTCCTCAGTGGTGTCACGGGTTTGTTTGCCAGAGTCTGTTTGGTTGTTGATGCTGACAGTGTTGGCAGTGTTGATTGTGGCTTGGTTTTTGATTTCTTCAGTAATGTCAGATGCTTGTTTGCCAAAGTCTGGTTGTTGATGTTCACAGTTTTGTCCGTGGCTTGTAGTGGAGTTGTTGAGTCAGGTAGGGTTGGCTTCTGGTCAGTGTTTTCATGTGTGCATTTATTTGTGTTTTTCGCATGGTGGTAGGAAGAGAGAAATTGTTGGGGGTAGGGGAAAGGAAAGATAGTAAGGAGTCCTGTTCTTTGTCTCACTGCATGTGTGAGGTTGAGTGTTTGTGTGTGTGTTCTTTGGGTAGTGTTTGTTTCAGTTGTGTGCGTTCTGAGTTCAAGTCATGGTTTTCTTTTTGCAGTTTGAGAAAAGTCTTGGTGAGGGAACCCCATGCTTTTTGGGTTTTTTGATTGAGCAAGAGAGTGATAGCTTCAGTGTTTGTGATGTTTGGTAACTTTCTGTTTGTACAGGAAATGAGGAAAGCGATAAGGCTTTTTGTGAGAGTGGGTAACTGATGGTGAGACATGTTGCACAGTATGAATGAGTGTGTTTTGTGTGCTGTTTTTGGACTGAAAGTTAGATGGACTATGTGGTTTTATCTCTACCCAGCTTTCTGTTAAGCGAGGGAGAACTTGCGTCTGCACAAGGTGTGGATGTAGTGTTTGTGCTGTTTTTTGTGAAGTGGTTTGTGTTGTGTTCCCCACTGCTGAAGTTACCTGAGCTGGCTGCTGAACTGGTGGGGATAGGTGGTGATGGATCAGACAGTGGAACATCAGGGCTGGGTGTGGGCTGGTGTGACATTGTCAATGGGACTATCTGGTTGGGGCAGGACTCCTGGATGGGGAGGGAATGTCCTGGAGAATTATTCTGCCAGAGGGGAAGGTTTGGTTTGGGGTAGAGTAGCTCAGACAGGTCAAAGCACAGCCTCATCCAGGTTTTTGGGTGGGCTTCCTCGTGTCAGGCAAAAGATGGCTCAAATCACTTGTATCAGAGTCTGGAATTCTTTTTTGAGCCATCTTCTGAAGTACAGTTCCTGTTGTGTAAAAGGTGGTGTTGGTGATCAGTTTTTTGTCTCCACAATTCACCTGTATTTTAGGTTTATAAAGTTCTTGACTGGGTAGGGTGGTGGGGATGCTGGTTAGGTCTCTATTTTCACTGAAATAAATGGGTTTGTTGGGTTCGGCAGAGTCATTCCAACAAACGCTAAAGGCTGGTTGATCATTTACACTGTGCATGTAGCGTTTGTAGAAGATCGCTCTGGCCAAAGGAGGCACCTAAAAGTTAACTGTTTTGGGTCAATTTGAATATCTATTTGGGAGGCCCAGTCACACTGGGTTTCATTGGGGACAGCAGACATTTTGATGGTGGGTGGACAAAGGGAATAGAGATGTGAGGTGGAGTGGGTCAAAAATGGGGGAGATTGGTGGTTCTGATGTTTCTTTCCTATGGCCTCTAGTCCCACAGTTCACATCTTTGATTTTAGGGTACACTTCAGTATATATCTTACCATGGAGAACGTTTCAAATAATACTCTGTGAAATAAATTGGTAAAAGGCTGGGACTAAAGGAAGACGAAACAGGAGGAGGGGAGGGGAGGGGAGGGGGCAGTTAGAGCAAGGCCATCAAAACCTGTGAACACAGACTAGGTCTAGTGAGGCATTGGGGCACAATACTATAAGGCCCCCACACACAAACAAAACATAAACACATCACTTCGTGATTGGGGAGGCTTAGCCTAGCCTAGACAGCCAGTGTGCCAAACTTGAGAGCACTTCACACCTTGGTGGCTGTACACAAGCGGGCGTGGCTGTCTCAATCACAAAGGAACATGTATCAAGGACTAACATCCACAGGTCTGAGTATCAAACAAACAGATCAATCCAGAGAGAGACAGACAGACAAGCAGAGAAAGAGGGGAGAGAGAGAGAGAGAGAGAGAAGAGAGAGAGAGAGAGAGAGAGAAGGAAGAGAGAGAGAGAGAGAGAGAGAAAAAAGACAGGGAGAGAGAGAGAGAGTGTCCTGAGAGTGAGAGATCAGCTTAAATGCCCATTTTAATTTGTAATTGCTTTCATATCTAGAAAGAATTGTTGCTATAACTATGTTTTATATACCTCGTGTATTTTTCCAGTCAAAAAAAGTTAAATCTAATTTTTTTAAAAACTAAAAAAGCTCCAATATTGATACACTTCCATGTTGACCTCCACAAGGTGTGAGTTTCAAACAAACAGATCAATCCACAACAGTGAAACATTGAATTCACTCCTAGTGACTTTCCCTCTGCCTCAAAGATCAGTTTTTAAATAATAATAACCATAATCATAATAAAAAGGGAACAACAAAAACAGCAACAACACCAACAACAACAACAAAAATAAAATAATAAATAATAATTAATAACAACAACAACAACAACAACAATAATAAAATAATAATAATAATTATAACAACAGCGTTAACAATAACAATAACAATAATTATAAACCAATCATAATAATAACAGAAAAATCAAAATGAACTTCTTATGTGCCAGCATTCCACTTAAAAAGATCCCAACATTACATACAATATATATAGGAACAAAATAGTATTTATCAAATAAGTAACATAAATGATATATATAAAGGAACAAAACAGTGTTCTTTAAATAAATAAAATAAATAAAGTACATATAGAAACAAAATGGTGTTCGTTAAATAAATTAAAAATATAAATAGGAACAAAATAGGGTTGAGAGCAATTTATTACCAATAACAGTATATGGGAGGGAACTTCAGAAAAATGTTTGAGCTTAAGGTGCAATTGCTTCCCTTCGATTGATCGCTTTGGTTACTGTTTTTGATCAATGCATTTTGTTGTTATTGTTTTTAAGCCTAAAATGTATTATAGCTCGTCGGGGGATGGTCATTTGAGTAAATATCTTGTTACTCACCTTGACCTCTCTGTGGATTTCAGCATGCTGATCTATTCCTATGTTCTGCTTGAAATCTCAAAATCTCAGTAAATTATACTTTGTAACTGACCTTCATGGAATGGTTCCAATAGTTTTGACTGGACATATATCTACCTACCCCCTCCCGCCCCCGCAAAAAATAATCTTCTAATACATTTCATTCTACTTCCAATGCTTTCACTCTTTGCTTATTGTTTGGTGTGGTGGTACTGTGTAGCGTTTATTTACACAAACTAACACATTCCTCTGTCATTTGAAAGCACAGCAGCAAATACCTTACCTCTCAATAAATGTAAAGGTGTCCCGTAACCTATTTGGTCATAGAGGAGAGAGGCATCAGAGACCTTACTTCTCCAGGGGCCAGCATATTGAGGGCGGTGCCCAACTCCTCTCCCTGTATGCTTTACCGTCCCTGACCCTGAAGAGGGCAGGTACCCATTTACAAGCTGCGTGAACTGGGGGACTGTACTGAAGCCAAGGCGCGCAAACTGTCACCCATCCAAGTGGTAACCATGCACGATGCTGCTTAACCTTGGCTGGGGAAAGTGAGTGCTCTGACCACTGAGCTATCCCGTCCCCTACCTCTGAAATAAAATCTGGAAAGTGTTCAACGTTGAGAAAACATGATATGCAATGTTGTGGCCATATTGTCTTTGGGAACCCTGCAAATTCAGGGAGGAACAATGCATGGTGAAGTGTGACATATCCAGCAAAGTAATTATTTCAAACTTATTTTGTCATGTGAAAACCATTATTTCCCCAAATAATCTACAAAGTCAGGAAGGAACAATGCGTTATATACTGTGGAAGTGTGAAAAATGCTCAAGCAAATTAATCATTTGAAAAATATCTGTATAATGTGAAAACTGTATTTCTTAAGGATCATCTACAAAGTCAGAGAAGACCAATGCTAGCATACTATTAAGATTAGAAATTATCTACACATTACCATTTTACTTTGAAAACAGTATAGATAGCCTTCTGGAAATTATGGGCTTGAAATTTCCTCTTTTCTTTCACTCCCTTTCTTTCTGCCCCAAACCCCCTCACACCCCCCTCTCTCTCTGCCTGTCTGTCTGTCTGTCTGTCTGTCTGTCTGTCTGTCTGTCTGTCTGTCTCTCTCTCTCTCTCTCTCTCTCTCTCTCTCTCTCTCTCTCTCTCTCTCTCTCTCTCTCACTTTCTCTCTCTCTAACAAGGAGAGTAGGGGACAGGATAGCCTGGTGGTTACAGAAATGTATTCGTGATCTGCTGACCCTGGTTCGACTCTCGTTCAAGAGGATTTTTCCTCTGCAGTTAACATCAGTGCCGGCCGACTCCACTATCCCCAAAAGTCTTTCCGGTGAGAGTATAAACCAAGGTCCTGTGTGCGAAAGCACTCAGAACATCTTGCGGAGACGTCGAAACCCGTTCTGCTTTTTGGAAGAGGAGGCCATTGTGTGCTGGTGGGAACGGGTGACAAAATTGACAAACTACATACACATGGGGACTGGATGTAAAAAACCACATAAGTGCTTATTCCCTTATCCTCAATAAAAAAGAATAAATGATTAATTACAATCTCTCTCTCTCTCTCTCTCTCTCTCTCTCTCTCTCTCTCTCTCTCTCTCTCTCTCTCTCTCTCTCTCTCTCTTCTCTCTCCTGCTGTTTTACTTTTGTTTAACTAACCAGCCCATTCTCCTGCCTTTTATTTGTGTATCAGCCAAATCTCAAACTATTTCTCATCAACTTTCTGAGGAGCTGCCCTGAAGTCGGAACGTGTCGGCTGAGGCCAGCGGGCAGACCTCCTGCATACAGAGTGACAAGCACAGGAGAAGACCAGGCACTACACATGCTACCAATAATGCAAACACATTTAATGATTGCCAGTTTCGTCATCAGGACAATCACTGCGCTTCCTGCAATCATAGATGATTGCAGTAAAAGCAGCAGTGTCTCCTGATGAATTCACATAATATGTCATTATCTCAGAGAGAGAAATGAATAGCAGATAAATTCAAAGATTTTATTATCTCATACAGCGAAACTGATGCAGATAAATTAAAACACAACAAAAGCTACCACAACAAAGCTACCTGCTTGTTGCGCATGCTTTTATGCATTAGCGTCTTTTTTTAAAGTTATTAATAATAAACCTTTTTTAAAACCCAAAATTTTTAAAAATTTCATTATCTCAGACAGAAAAATTTCATAGCTATCTATCTATCAAATTGTCCCGAGTCTACACCGGGGGGGCACCCTCAAAGACCAGAAAACCATTTCCCTCCATTCTTCCTCTGTTCGTTTTTCCTCGGGGTTTTGTTGATTCAAGCCTTTCCCCTTCCTGATGTTTCCCCCACTTTTCCTTTGGCCCTCCTCTTCTTCTTCCTCCTTGGCAGTCCTTGAAAAATTTCTTTGTAATTCCTTTGGGGATTTTGTGAAAAGCCCATACCACTTAATTTACGTTTTTTTCAACGATCTTAGAAGGTCTCATAGGTCCAAGGGGGTTTGCTGGATTCTGAGCAGCTTTCGTTGCTTATGTGGTCTTTGTGGAGATGCCAAGGAGTCTCCGAAACATCTCACTCCATTTCCGTACTCTCCTCCCCAAAATCGCAGTCAGGGCCCCATGATTCACAGCTACAGAAAAAAGGATATGAAAAGGGGACGCTTTAGTCTGATTTTGGGAGATAAGTAATTTCTTATCTCTCCCCCAAGGGTTTTTATTTTGACAAAGCTGTTTTTGTCTGGCAGTCCTGCATACACTTCGGCTTGGACCCCGGGTCGGATACAAGCCCCAGGGACTTGAACTTTTAACTGTTTTTCCCCTTTTGGTCATTAACCCGAATCAGTGCTATGCCGTTGGTGTTATTATCATCATTTTGGGCTTCTCCACTATTTCCGCCAGTTTTTTGGGGGCTTTTCCATGTTCTGTTTGGGTGGCAACTCTTTTTCTGATCCTGCTTTCCATCAATGCATCTCGAAGCGAGGTTTGTGATCGTTCTGCCCCCAATCTGACGATCCTTTATGAGTTCCCCGGGATCAGCCTATTTCTCAAAGGAAATGTTTAAAAGGGGGGGTGAGAAGACCCTGCCTTTCTCCAACGTTTTTCAAACCATTCCCAAGTTTTTGTTGTAGAAAACTGCACTGGTGGCCCCCTTACAGCGTTTTTATGACTCTGATCAGGTTTGCATTGAGCGTACAAATTTTTTGGTTTTCCCCCCCAAAACTCATGCCACACCCTGTCAAAGCCTTCTTTAAAAACGATAAATACTGGTATAGGGCTTGTTTATTTTGAAGGACCGTCACATAATTTTTTTTTAGGGTTTAATATCTGTTTTTGTTTTCTGCCCCTGCCAAAAAACCCCTTTTCCTCAGCTGATGGTCTCTGCTTTGGCTTCAGTCTTTTAATATTTTCTCAGCATACCTTGCTTGGGGGGACATATGAGGCTGATTGTGCGGTAATTATGGGGTTTTTAAATTTTTTTTGGGGGGGGGGGGGGGGGGGGGGGGGGGGTCCCTTTTTGGATTTTTCCCTTTTAATCTGTCAGTTCTTATAGGGGCGCGACATGGGTTTCCCCCCACTTGCCCCCTCAGCTGGAATGTTCGCCCCTGCACTTCCCCTTTTTTTAGCGATCGACTGCGTTTCCACTTTTTCTCGAGGTAGGGTGACTGTCGTGTCTTTTCTTTCGGGGACATTAAGGATTCTGGGTCTCCTGCGGTTTTATAGTTAACAGGTCGGCAGTATTTTGTCCATCGTTTGAAAATCCTGGGCGTCAGTGAACACTTCCCATTTTTTGTCTGGATTGTTAAACCTTTTTTTGTTTCGCTAGTCAGGTCTTTCCCCACTGAAGCTTTCTTTCTATGCTTTCTTGATGTTCCTTCAAAAGCTGGGCCCGTTTACCGATCCATTTCCTTTTTCCTCCCGTCATTGACTTCCTGAATCTTTTGTTACTGCCCTATTTGTTCGCTCTTTCTTTTTTTTCATTTTTCTTTTTCTTTAAATCTCTAACGCTTTCGCATAGTTAGGATTTAGGTTTTACCCCTGGTTTTTGACGGGCGGGGGCTTTGCCAAGAACCTTTGCTTTTCAGTCACGCTGTATTGAAATATTCTCAGTGTACAGTCTGAGTCTATCACAGGGGTGCGCAAACTTTTCCACCTACCTTTGCTTGAAAAATTTCTAATACCTCGGGGTCCTTCGCTCTCAAAGTCAAATTTGACCTGAGTCGTTCCGCTTTGGATTTTTTTTAGACGTATCGGAAAGCTCATCCAAGATCTGATCACTCCCTATGTCCTCCTGGAAACTTCGTGTCTGTGCGATTTAAACGCTAGACTGAAACCGTTTTTTTCCACCATGAGTAACTATTGGTTTTGTGTTTCTCCATTTGGCTATGCCTGCCATTTTCTGGATTTCTTGTGGGGGCCAAGTGTATTCACTAGCTGGAGGGGTTTTAAACTGGCAAACTCCAGGAGTCCAACCCTCTTTCATTTTGATTGGTTATTACAAGTGGCCCCAAACCCCTCCCTTTTTTTCCATCATCTTCTCCTACCTTGGCTTTCCAGTCGCCTTCACAAGAGGATTCTTTTTGGGGTGTTTGATTCAAAACCTTTTGTAGCGGGTCAAAAAATTCTTCTACGGCTTCAGCTGTGCAGTCTGAGTAGGGGGTATGCCTGTACAAATTTTATTTAAAGGGGTTTGCTCTCAGGCGGATGTAATAAGTCGCGGGACACAGGCTGACAGCTCATAGGTTTTCACGGTGTCTTTGTAAACAAAACCCCAGCCGGTTCTGTTTATTTTTTTTCCACTGTAGTATAATTTGTGGTTTTTCCTGGGTCTTTTTTTCTCCCAGTTTTTCCCCCCTGACTTCCAGAGCCAAGGATGGCCAAGATATCGGGACATCATGTCAGTTCTCCCCTTTGCCTGCAGCTCTTAGTGTTCGTACATTCCATGTGCCAATGATGGTGTTGTGTCTGGCACAAATTTTGCTGCGTTTTACATCAGTAGCATACTTTCGACATCTGTCCTGATGAGCAACAGAAGGCGCGGTCCTTGGTAACCCGGGCGACGACCGATCCGGTATGGAGATTCTGGCTGTCTTTGTCATAGGTGTGTCTTGGGCAAATCAAACCTGGCGGAGCCCATCCCTCTCCAGGTCGGATTTTTTGGTTGGGTTTACTCCCCACATGTGGCAGGTGGTACTGGGTTACATGGTTACCAGTAGCAGAGGGATTCTCTGACCTAGCAGATAAATTTAAAGATTCATTACCTCAGGCAGATAAATTGAGTCAGATAGATTGAAAGATTTTACTATCTCAAAAGAAAGTCAGTTCAGTTAACTGCAAAGATTTTCTTGTCAGACAGAGAAATTGATAGCAGATAAACTATAATATTTGTATTATCTCAGCCATAGAAGCTGATACAGATAAATTCAAAGACGTGTGTGTGTATGTGTGTGTGTGTGTGTGTGTGTGTGTGTGTGTGTGTGGTGTGTGTGTGTGTGTGTGTGTGTGTGTGTGTGTGTGTGTGTGTGTGTGAGTGAGAAGAGAGAAAGAGAGGATGGGGAGGGGGCTCTGTAAAAAAAAAGGTACAGGTGTCCATATGTGGTCGCAGGAAAGCGAGCTGTCAGAGACCTCACTTCTCTAGGGCCAGCATATTGAGAGCGGCGCCCATCTTCTCTCCCTCACTGCTTTACCTTTCCTGACCCTAAAGAGGGCAGGTACCCATTTAAAGCTGGGTCAACTGGGGAACTGAACTGAAGCCAAGGAGTGCAAACGGCCACCCATCCAAGTGGTAACCACGCTCGATGCTGCGTAAAAATCTTTGTTATATATATATACATGTGTGTATGTATATATAATAACATGTATAATGGAATATATAATGGAATTTATAGCAAAGACATATCAAAGCGCTTGCATACAACCTATTCTTACACATTCATGCAACAATAACAAATAAAAAGTTAGATTAAACAAATTCAAATGTACACACCAGTACGCTCTCTCACACACACATGCACACACACACACACACACACACACACACACACACACACACACACACACACACACACACACACAAAACACACAGACACAACCACACACACAACCACACACACACAAACACACACACAAAACACACACACACACACACACAACACACACACACACACACCACGCACACACACAGTGGTTCTGCACTTTGGCAGGGTGATGGGGTTTCAGCAGTTGAAGGAAGAGACAGTTCCAAGATGGAACAGGAGGGAAAGTCTTAAATTTGAAAAAAAATATGTCTTTAAGGCTAGATTTAAAAGTATCATAAGAAGGTTTTTGGTGAAGAGATAGTGGGAGGTCATTCCAGGTCGATGGACCATAAACAGAGAAAGAGCACGGCCAACAGTGGATTGTTAAATCTGGGTATTGGTAAGCACAAAGTGTCTGCAGCAGAGTGGAGGGAACAGAAGGAGTGTACAGGTGAAGACATTCACAGACGTAGAAGGGTGCTGTTTTGTGGAGACATTTGTAACAAAGGGTATTGATCTTATAGTTAACTCGCTGCGGCACAGGCAGTTAGTGGAGAGATGGCAAGAGAGGAGTAATGTGCTCAGGTTTTTTTTCTTTCTGGGGACAAGTCGAGCTGCGGAGTTTTGTATATGTTGAAGGGACTGGTTAGATGATGCTGGCAGACAAGCCAGAAGAGAATTGCAATGTCCTGATGTGAAAGAAAGAGAGTCGCTACAAGTTTGGATGTTGCATCAGTAGACAAGTACTTTCGAATGGCACTAATACGCGTAATTGATAGTAGCGGGACTGGCAGGTCTGGGTGTTGAACTTGTGCATAGTGAGTGTGTTGTCGATAATGACCCCAAGATACTTCACAGAAGTGGACATAGGGACTGATGTATTGCCGATATTTTTTGAAGCTGTTGTAATGGAAGAGAGTTTGTGTTTGGTACCTACAAGCATGGCTTCAGTTTTATCTGTTTTTGGCTGTAACTTGTTCTGTATCATCCAGGTTTGCATATCTTGAAAGCAGTAGGCCATATTTGTCAGGAGAGAAGGCAGATTTTTCAGGAGTAACACTGCTTTGAATCTGAGAGTCATCTGCATAAAAATGATGGTTGATCTGGTGATGGCTTATTCCATATGACAGTTGAGCAGTGTAGAGAGTGAAAGAACAGGGCCCAGAACTAATCCCTGTTGGACTCCACATTCCAGTTTGGCAGGTATTAATTGAATCTTATTTACTGAAACTGTCTGGAATCGGTCAGTAAGGTATGAATTAAACCAGGTGAGGGCTGTGCCAGTAACACCGAACGCTTTTTGAAAGACTGGAGAGAAGAATTGAGTGGTCTATAGTGTCGAAGGCTGGCGATAAGTCGAGTAGAGTGAGAAGGGAGATTTTCCCCGTGTCAGAAGGAAGTAGAAACGTGTTTAAAGTGTGGACTAGGGTGGTTTCAGTGCTGTGGTTGACGGGATAGGCAGACTGAAATGCAAAAGGAAGACAGTTGGAGAGAAGGTGGTTGTTGAGGTGTTTCAGAACTATGTTTTCAAGGACTTTAGAAATAAAAGGTAGGTTGGAAACAGGTGTAATAATTCTTCAGAATGTTCGGGTCAAGTATATGTTTTTTTGAGTAGAGGTGTGGCCTTAGCAGTTTTGAAAGCTGATGGAACATTTCCTGAAACAA
This sequence comes from Rapana venosa, assembly GCA_028751875.1. Taxonomy (NCBI): domain Eukaryota; kingdom Metazoa; phylum Mollusca; class Gastropoda; order Neogastropoda; family Muricidae; genus Rapana; species Rapana venosa. The sequence goes on from CM054146.1 coordinate 55,990,339, forward strand.
GAGATGAGTTTACTATTTTCGTGATAGTGGGTATAAGTATGGTAGGCACTGTGCGAAAAGAGGAGCAAGTATGGGATCAAGATCACATGATTTTATAGTCATTCCTTTCAGAATTGATTTCTTTCTGACTTGTTGGATGAAAAAAAGGGAGAGGAGTGCCAGAGAACTGGGGGTCAGGAAGTACAGGCTGGAAAGGAGTCTGATCCCAACTAGAGCAAATGTTGCGGACTTTGTCAGAAAAGAATGCAGAAAATATAGAAGGAAGTTCAGAGTGGTTGTGGATGGAAGGCAGAGGGCTTTCCTTCACAGATCCAAGAAGAGTAGATGTGAGGGAAAAGAGAGATTTCATAGACGTCGCATCAAGAACTTGAGAAGATAGATAGATAGATAGAGAGATAGATATGTGTATGTATATATTAGATAGAGACAGAGTGAAAGAAATATATGAGATATAAAAGGGTGTGTGTATGTATGTGTGCATGCATGTGTGTATATATATGTGTGTGCCTGTCTTTCTGTCTATCTGTGTCCATATCTGTGTGCCTATGCTTAACTGCCTGCATGTGAAAAAAATCGGGGCACATTACCCCCCTCCCCCTCTTGCGATCTCTCCAATGGCTGCCTGTGCTTCAGAGAGTAGATTATAAGATCAGTACCCTCTGTTACAAATGTCTCCACAAAACTGCACCCTCCTACCTCTGTGAATGTCTTAACCTGTACACTCCTTCACGTTCTCTCCGCTCTGCTGCAGATATCTTGTGCCTACAAATACCTAGATTCAATCAATCTACCCTTGGCCGCTGCTCTTCTCTATTTCGGGTCCATCGACCTGGAATGAGCTCCCTCTCTCTCTTCGCCAGAAGCCTAGCTACAACACTTTTAAATTCAGCCTCAAGACATATTTATTTCAAAACTAAAATTTTCCCCCTCCTGTTTCATATCAGAACTATCCCACCTTCACTAACCCATGTCCTATCACCCTGCTAAAGTATATGACTTTTGTGTGTGTGTGAGTGTGAGTGTGTGTGTGTGTGTGTGTGTGTGTGTGTGTGCGTGTGTGTGTGTGTACTTTTGAAAAGTATTTGACTATTGCAATTTAATTTCATAGATTTTGTCTGCAGCGTACCACGTTTGTAAAATCTGTTTGTTTAAACTATTGATTATTTGTTATTGGTTGTATGACTGTGTTAGATTAGGTTGAATGTATGCGCTTTGATTTGTCTTGCAAGATATGGCGCTATATGTTCCATTTATTATTATCATTATTATATTATTATTATTATTATGATGATGTATCAGTGCGCCAGCCTCTCTCTCTGTCTCTCTCTCTCTCTCTCTCGGGACGACGTGACGGGACGAGAACTGAACGGGTGTGCTGTTAGTAAGCTGCTGCAAATTTTTGCATTTTAGCTTCAAAATGTCAGTTACTGGCCTTCCAGCTACTGTAATAACAACTTTAAACGCCCTGCTGATCGACAACGTCGTATCGAGTTGGAAAGTCGCGGGGGAGAGCGGCAGTGTTGTGTTCGTCTTGCGAATGAAGCCAGCTGACAAGCCAGTGTCAACAGAAATGGCGGACCCGGTGCTGAACCGTAACTCCCGTGTTCAGTACTATCGCAAGAAAACCCCTTGTCAAAGACGTCGCGATGTTCAAAGAAGTAGACAACACCAAGAAAGACAGGCAAGTCGCCATGTGACAATAACAGTGTCTTGGAAGAGCCGGTCTTGTGTAACATTGACTCCCTGCTCGATGTGGAAACAGAAGGAAAACAAACCAGTGTGTACACAGAACTATGTGTCAGCAGTGAATTGAATGCCTCAGCCACACCAGATTCACTTGTTCTAACTGTGTGATCCAGCAACAGACAACAAGATCGGTGCGTCTTCTGAGGCGCCTGATGTGCAGGAAGAGCTGACAGTTGGCTGCACAGTGGATTACTCGATACTGATACTGGTATTGTGAAACAGTATGTGTTTCTACTCTAACTGACAAACGTGTACAGCGTCGTTTAAGGGACAGCAAGAGAAACACACGGTTTCAAAAGGTGGTGGTACATAGTTCGGTTGATCAAAACTTTTGGTGTTGAATCGATACATCATCCGGGAATACTCTTGGAATGGGATCCTGGCGAGGAATCTAAGTTGTTTCGGTACATAAAGCAAGAAGAAAAAAACTGTGCCAAGAACGTGTCAGGCTTCCCAACTTCGAAAGGGGAAACAGTGTACAACAACAACACACAGAGACAGGGTGGCGATGTGACGGGAGTTAAAACTTTTGGGACCTGATCCTTTTACAGGGGCTGATTCGTGGCTGTAACGGAAAAGGAAATTTTTTTGAAAATTGAGACATTTTGAGACACAGACAATAAGATCAAATTTTGAGTACTACCCCCACGCCATGTTTTCCATGTATTGTAATCGCGTGCGTTCGATTCGTTGTACTGCGCCACAGCGATAGGGTTTGATCCTAAATAGAAATAAAATTGGTGTGTCCTCTCCTCTTCCCCCCCTCCTTCCCCTCTCTCTCTCTCTTCCTCTCTCTTCTCCCCCTCCCCTGTCTATCTATCTAACATCAATTAACCCCCCCTTTCTGTCTCTTCCCCTTTTTCTGTGTTTTTAAAAGTTTTCAATTCAAGGGTATTGTGGTGTGATTAAGTGGCTTTTTCCCACCAAGCATGTAATTTCCAACATGGCTTAAAAAAATTTATATTAATCTTACGGGGGTTTGTACCTAAACTACATGTAGCCCCAATAAAAACCTTCCCTCCAATGAGGCTCGTGGGGGGCTCTTCCACCGCCTTGGGGTGGATTTTTTTTTTTTTTCCCCTCCCCCCCCCCCCCCCCCCATTAATAGTGATCTCCCCCAAACCCCTTCCCACAATGTGACCAAAAAACCAGATCTATAAGTTTTAAGACACACTAACATTAAAAATACAGTTCACAAAAGACAGTCGTCAAGTAAAATTCATTGCATTTAAAATCATCACCGACATGGAGAACTGCACTAAAACGTATTCGACACATCAAGCAGACACCGAAAACAACCAAATGGCAAGATTTTAACACAATCACACGAAATAAACCAAATCAGCACAATCAACCAACTACCACCACAATTTTAAAAACATTTCTCAGTTTCCTTGACGAGGAAAAAACTCTTGACAACCCGTGTACCCACGACGGGGGACAATATTAATTCAAGGGAATACGTCAAGGGGGCTAAAAAAGGGAAATTTTCAAAAATACTAAAAAAGAATAGGAATAATGTGTGATTGCTGTGCCAGGACAGAACCCCCCCAATCCCCCTCCTCCCCGTGTTTTACCATCCCCTGCACACATTTGCCTAACTTCACCTGGGGCGTCACTCGGCGAGCCCTGGGGGCTTACAGGAAAACACCCCCTTTGCCCATGTCAAACTGCCTCCCCTAAGGAGTCAGCCCCGCCCCCATGTTGCCAGGAGACAAACATCATCGCGCCATCTCCAACCCTATCCTCCCCTTCCCCTTACTCCAACCCTGCCCCCAGTTTTGGGGAAAAAAGCCTCCCACTGAACCACTCCAAAAACCCCCGCCTCTTTTGTCCCTCCAGTTGACTCAATGAGTTTTAGACCTTCCCCTCCCCCCTATCCCCCCCCCTGAAGATGACACCCCTCCAACGAACCCCTTTGACCCATCTCCTTCCCTCTTTCTACCCCCCCCACCCCCCCAGCCCTAAAGCCCCCCCCTCCCCCCCCTGACCCTAGCCCTCATTCCTGCCTCTGACCCGCCCCCTTGCCTTTTCAACCATGCAGAAAAATCAATCCCTACCAAAACTTCCATCCATCTCTACAGCTTGGAAATTTGCTATCACAAATCCCCCACTGCCAACTGCCCACACCCATCCCCAAATCAACGCCCCACAGCACAATTTGCCCCTTAAACAGAGAACAAACACTTGCACAAACAATAGAGAAAAACCCAACCCCAGCAAAGACGCAAGTTCAAAAAAAAAACCCAATAAAAGCCTAAAACAAGCACGAATCCCCCTTTGCTGACCTTACTCGCAAAACACCCAAAAAAAGACAACGGTCGAAAAAACCCAAAAAGCCGTTGTTTTAAGACTGGAAAAACCCACATGAAAAAAAAAATACTGTTTAAAAAGAAAGCCCTACCATCAATGATCCCTCATATCGCCACCCCCACTCCAAAAAAATCTTTCAGTCCCCTCCATTCCAAAATTCCCACCAGCAATCCAACAACCACCCCAGAATTCCTTAAGTGACTCCCTCCTGACTACCCGACACCCCTATAAAAGAAGAAATCATTTCCCAATCCCCATGGTAATAGATTTCACTCCTCGACCCTGCCCAAAACCCCCAACCCCCAAACCCCCCCCCCCCCCTCCCGCCTTCATTACGAAAAGAAAAACGACAAGTAATTCATTTCCTAGAGGGCCCTATAACCCTCAACCCCCCCCCCCCCCCCCCGCAGCCCCTTCCCCACCCCCTTAGGGGCATTTTTAAAAAAAAAAGTCTGCCCCCCACTGCCACCCCAGGAGTTATGATCGGTACTCTTCTTAAGTGCAGTGGGAGAAGAAGTTTCCCCCAAAGGCCGACAAGCAAAAAATTGTCGTACCTGCTGACATCCAAACCTCTTGAATGGTGTAAACCCACACCCCCTTCAACACACGTCAATCGATCATTTCCATTTTGGGCATAACAGTCCCACAAAGGGGGCACGTTGATTGCACGCCCTGGCAACGGTTTGGTTAGGGGAAACCCCAGGTTTTCCCCCATGCCACCAAAAAGCCCTGCAATCATCCCCCCTTATGGCGACACCATACCCAGTTCTGTGAGGAGCCCAACAAAAACCTCTCCAAGTTCTGTGTCGAGGGGGGGTGATTACATCGATCACCCCTCCTCTTTTCGATGGGAGGGGGGGCCCCCGGGAAACCCCTCACAAATCATGGACCCTTCCACTAAGTGCGGGTGGCATAGCAGCCATGCCATACAACCTGCACCATGAAAAAACTTGCCCCGATTAAACCCCAAAGGCCAAAGGAAAAGGGCCCCCCAACAAAGCCACCTCCAAACAGGGGAAAGCAATCTGCCTCAACAGTCCCCGCGGAACGACAGAGGGCTTCCCCCCACCCGGGAACAACCCCCTCTAGGCCAGGAGGCACCGGGGGATTTTGAGGAGGATTTTTCCCCCTCTTACTACAGCCAAAACCAAGACTCCCCGGGGGCCTCCCCCAACACTCATCACAGGACACCCAAAACTCGGGGCCTGTGAATACATCCAGCAACCCTTCACTGACCTAACACCCCCCATTCATCTAAGAAAAGGGAGAGGCCAGAAAAGGAAAAAAAAGTTTTGTGGGGTGTTGGCGTGTGGTTGTGTTTTGGTGTTGTGTGTGTGTGTGTGTGTGTGGGTTTTTTGTGTGTGTGTGTTGTGTGGTGTTTTGGGGTATGTGAGTTAACGAACGCGCGTGTGCATAATAATTTGTGTGTGTTTCGGTAAAACCTATGTTGTGTATGGGGGTGTAAAAATTGTAGAAAGTATGTATATGTAAGGGGTGGTGGGTGAGGTGTGTGTGTGTGTGGTGTGGGGTGTGTGTGGGCGTGTGTGTGTATGGAGTTAACGAATGCGCGTTGCGTAAAATTTTCTGTGTGTAGCGTGTGACTTTTTGTTTGTTGCGTGCGTGTGGTAATGTGCATTAGTAGTTAAAGTAAGGTGTGTGGTGAGGTGTGTGTAGTTTTTGTGTGTTGTGTTTGTGGTTTTGTTTTTTTTTTTTTTTTTTTTTTCCCAAATCCTTTTTTTTTTGCTGGTTTTTTTGGTTTTTTTTTTTTTTGTGTGGTTGGTTTTTTGGTGGGGTTTTTTTGGTGTATTGTGTTTTTGTTTGTTTTGTTTTTGTTTTGCTGTTGCTTTTTTTTTTTGTTTTTTTTGTTTTTTTGGTATTTTTTTTTAAACCTTCCCCCCCCCCAAATTTGCAAGTCGCTGGGGAAGTGTGCAAACCGGGTTTTTTCCTTTGCTTTTCCAATCCCTATTTTTTCTTTAAAGACTTTTTTATATTTTATGTTTTTTTTTTTACTTTGGTTTTAGGGTTCCCTTTTTGCTTATTCAAGATTGATGGAACTGGTGCTGAAAATGTGCATCCTCCGAACATGAGACTGTAAAACCCGTGGGTTTATTTTGTGTGTGTGTGTGTGGTGGTGGTTTTTTTTGTTGTTTTTTGGGTTTTTTTTTTGTTTTTTTTTTAATTTTGTTTGTTGTTTTTGTTTTTTTTTATTTTTGGTTGGGTTTTTGGTTTTTTTTGCTTTCTTTTTTTTTTTTTTTAAACAACAGTTTTGCCCTGTACAGGTCCGCTTTTTTATTCACCCCCTGCAGTGAAGTGTGTATCACGTGCATCAAAATTGAGACTATTCGCTTGGGATTTTGTTTGACTGCTGAGTACATTTTTCAGTCACCGCTGGGAATTATTCAGTGAGGGAATGACTGGAAGCAATCCTGGGCAAAATTTCTGGTGGCCTTTTTTCCCAGTGAAAAACAAACTGTGCGTGAAGTGTGCAACACGTCATAAAATAGGGACTATTCGTGGTAATTTTCATGACTGCTGATGACATTTTTCGTTACTATGATGACAAATTTGTGGGGGAATGAGCCGTGCAAACCCCGACTAATTGCTGATAGCCTTTTCAGGATAAAACAAACTGTGTTTGGCTTCGAGTTCCCCACCCCCCACCCCCTATTTTTTTGCTGAGGACCCTTTCGTGACAAGTGCTGACCATCCCGGGGACACCCCTCATGCTCATCGGTTCTTAAAGGAGAGGGCACTTGTAATTTGGTGGGGCCTTGGGAGACTTTTCAGGGGAAAAGACTAACGTGCCGGGCCCTAAATTGAAGCAGGGAAACCCTTGTATTGACACTTGAGGGTTGATAGCTAATTCCTGAGCTTTGTTGTCAGTTGTGGTGTAAAACAGTTTCAGTTTTTCAATTTCAGTCCCCTTTATTGTGGGTTTTTGATGTTATCTTGTTTTCAACCTCATCAATTTGTTCCTTGTTTTGTTCATTTATTTTCCCCTCCCCCACCCCCCTATCATTTTCCCCCCTTTGGGTGTTGAGTTCCCCCAACTACAAATCATTTTCTTTTTTCCTTACGCCATTGCCCCTTTTCTTGTTTTTTCCCTTCACCTATCCCTTCCCCCAAAACCCAAAAAAACAGATCAACCCCCAAATAAGGGCCCTCTAAGGAGGCAGTATTTGCCCCCCTAAATATAAACCTGCATTTAATAAAACGAAGAAAAACCAAATCTTTCACTAAAAAAGGCAATTCCTTTACTACTAGGGCTATCTGGTCAACTTTTAGACCACATTTGGACACTGATATTTATATTCCAGGGTTAAAATCCTGCGTAAAAAATCAACAAAACCCCCAAAAAACAGGAAAACCTAATCTATATTTGATCCATAACCTTTAAACGTCTTTTCCATTTAGAACATTTGGGTAGAATCCTATGGATTTAATTTTTAAAAAAGGTGCCCAACCCATTGAATTGGGGTTTCTATAGGGAAACCAAAAGAAAGAAAAAACTGGACTGAAAATTTTCTCATGAGAATACAGTCCCCATTAGAATCAATAGAAATAATCTTATTTGGGACTTTAATATCGTCTAACAAAAGAAATAATCAAAGGGCCCCAATTTAAAAAATTCCAAAAATCCACCAACTATTAATTCCCCCCGGAAGACACCAAAATCGCACAATAATTGACCATATCTAAATTCTAACCCAACAACATTTTCGAAAATTGTACCCGCTATACGCAGCGATCATACCCAACTGTATCACTGGGCAAAAAAAGAACAAAAAACCCCCAAAATGGCCACAAAACTATAACATATGTTTTATTCTAAATTTTATGAGAAACTTTTTTATAGATTTAAGTAACCCCATTTCGGAAACATTTTAACATTACTGATCCAGACTTAGCCCTTAGAATTTTTGGATAAACAACTTTTACCGATTTACAAAACATCCCCCAAAAACATTAGGGCAAAAAACCCCAAACCCCTTGGTCATAAGGAATAGAAAAAAGCTCACTTTGAGACCTTTTTAAAAGAACAAAAAAATTTTGAAAGTCAAAAAAATTAAGAAATGCCATAAACTACAAAAACGGCGAAAAAAAAGAAAATTTCCAAGACTTTTCTATTCCCCAAAAAAAATCAAAGATTGGCGACCATAAATCAAAAAACAAAAAAACAAGCATCTTCCAAAAAAAAAGTTTTCAAAAGACGTTTTGCTGAACAACTTAACAAACATTTTATTAATGCTTACTAACATTATTAAGTGAAAATCAAATCAATAAACTCAATGAATAAAAAAAACTTGAAAGGAAAAAATACTCCCCCAAAAATTCACATTCCACTTAGTCTGTTCTTAGGTCTATGGGTTTTCTAACTACCTCAACAAACAAGAACGCTGGGCTTGATGGGAAAAACAGCAAAATATTGAAGCTATCAGCTCCAGTTTCACAGACACACTAACATAATATTTAACCTTTGTCTTGAAAAAAAACCTTTCCCCTCTTCAAAACGCTAAAGTAATCCCACTACAAAACTGGCACTTTAGACCCCCCAAACTATAGACCTTTCCAATATCCCCTTTTCCCAAACCCTTGGAAAAAACATATAAACAAAACATAGTCCGTCATTAGATATCCAAAATTAATTCCCCCAATCTTGGGTTTAGAAAAATCATCATGTCAACTGCACTGTTAGCCCCGGCAATGGCTACAAACATTAAGACATAACTTTTGGGAGTACATTGTAATCCAAAAAAGCTTTGAACAATTTACCCAAAAACTTTTCATAAAAAAATAAACCGTACCCTTTTCTACAAATACCTTTCAACTGTTTCTTCCATCTAGAAAACAGGCAACAGTGTTTTCCCAAAAGGCACATACATCCACCTACAAGCCACAATTATGGAGTACCACAAGGACCAACTAACTATTCTCTTTCATACCCTAAACGACCTCCTCTCCCCATCAAATCCCAAAACGAACTATTTGCTGTGACACAACTATTCTCGAGCCACAATAACCCTTCTCCAGCAAAAACATTTAAAAAAAAAAATTAAAAACTAAAATATTTAAAAAAAAAAAAAAAAATATTTAAAAAATAAAAAAAAAAAAAATTTAAAAAAAATTAAAAAAAAAAAATAAAGAAAAAAAAAAATAAAAAGAAAAAAAAAAAATTAAAAAAAAAAAAAAATAAAAATTTTAAATAAAATTAAAAAAATTTTTAAAAAAAAAAAAAAATAAAAGAATTTTAAAATGGGAAAAAATTTAAAAAAAAAATTAAAATTATTATTTTAAAATTTAAAGGGTTTTTTAAAAAAAAAATTATTAAAAAAAAAATTAAAAAAAAAAAAAAAATAAAAAATTTAAAGAAAAAAAAAAAACCTTAAAATTTAAAAGAAAATTTTTTTAAAAAAAAGAAAAATTTTAAAAAAATTTTAAAAAAAAAAAAAAAATTATTTAAGGGGTAATTTAGAAAAAAAAAAAAAAAAAAAAAAAAAAAGAAATAAAAAAAAAAAAAATTAAAAAAAATTATATTTTAAAAATTTTAAAAAAAAAAAATTAAAAAAAATTTTTTTTTTTTTTTTTTTTTTTTTTTTTTTTTTTTTTTTTTTTTAAAAAACAAAAAAAAAATTTTTTTAAAATTAAAAAAAAAAAAAATTTTTTTTAAAAAAAAAATTTTTTTTTAAAAAATTAAAAAAAATTTTAAAAAAATAAAAAAAAAATTTAATTTAAAAATGAAAAAATTTAAAATAAAAAAATTTTTTTTTTTAAAAAAGAAAAAAATTTTTTTTTTTTTAAAAAAAAAAAAAATTTTTAAAAAAAAACAAAAAAAAAAAAAAAATAAAAAAAAAAAAAAAAAAAAAAAAAAAAAAAAAATCCCCTTTTTTTTTTCTCATTTTCTTTTCCCCCCCCCCCCCCCCCCCCACTTCCCTCTTATCACAATGTATAGTGTTCTTTTTATGGACTTTAGTGATTTTTTTTCTCCTTTATTTTAAAAAGTGATTGATATTTTGGGTTATTTCTTTTTCAAAAAGGCTTAATTTTGTAAAGTATAAAATTCGAAAAGAATTTTTGATTTATCCGTGCTGTCTTGAGAATTTTAAATATTTAGTATTAATCCTTGAAAACACACCACACCCTTTCTCATTTTTATCTATAATTTTCTCTCTCCTCCCTTTTTCTCTTTTCTCCCTCCTCCCCTTCTCTCTTTCCCCCCTCTTTCTCCCCCTTCTCTCCTCCTCTCTTTTCCCCTCTTCTCTCTTCTGTTTTATTGCTGTAGTTTTTTTTTTTTTTTTACTTTGTTTTTTGTTGTTATTTGTTTGAGTTTTTTTTTTTTTTGTTTTTTGTTTTTGGTGAAAAAAAAAAAAAAAAAAAAAATATGTGTTGGTGGTTTTGTGTGGTGTGTGGAGGGGGGAACGGTGGTTGGGTTTTAAAAAAAAAAAAGGGTTTTGGGGTTTTTTTTTTTCCCTTTTTTCTTTTTTTTTTTTTTTCTTTTTTTTTGTTTTTCTGTTTGGGAGGGTGTTTTGTTGTTTTTAATTTTTTTTGGTTTTTAAATTTTTTTTTTTTTTTTTTTTTTGTTTTTTTTTTTTTTCGTTTTTTTTTTTTTTTGGGGGGGGGTTTTTTTTTTTTTTGTTTTTTTGGGGGGGGTTTTTTTTCTGGGGTTTATTTGTCTTTTCTGTCCGGGGGGGTTTTTTTTTTGTCTGTTTTTTGTTTTGTTTTTTTTTTTTTCCTTCTTTTTCTTTTTAAAAAAAATTTTTTCCCATTTTATGTTTGAAATTTTATACTGATCTTTTTTAATTAAAAGGGCGGGACTGGATGTAAAAAACAATAGTATTATTCATTACCAAAAAAAAATTTTTTTAAACACAAAATTTAAACATACTTTACCCCTTTTTTCCCCCTCTTTATTTAGTGTATTTGGGGTTTTTTTTTTTTTTGTTAAATTTGTATGAGTTATTAAAAAAATTTTTTTATCTGCTAATGGTTTTTTAATATTTTTATTTCCCTGAATTAAAACCCGAATCCACACACAAAAAACCCTCCCCCTCACATCCCTCCCCCTTAATTTTTTTCCCCCCAAAGTAATTTTTAATTTTTTTCTTTTTTTGCTTTTTTTTATTGGGGGTTAGGGGTATTAAATTTTTTTTTAACATGACATTAATTTGAAAAAATTAAACTAAAAAGTGTTGTGGGATCGATCTGTTTTGTTTTTATTTGGTTTTTTTCTGTTCCCCCCTCTCTTGTTTTGTTTTTTTCTTTCCCCTTTTGGTTTTGTTTAGTTTTGTGGGGTTATATTTTATTTTTTCTTTATTTTTATTGGTTTTTTGACTTGTTTTAAAGGGTATTTCTTTTTGTTATGTGAACGTATTGGGAAATTTAATTTTAGATGTTTACAAATTATTAATTTGGTTGTGTTATTCTTCTCTGTTGTTTTTTCTTGTTGGTTTTTCCGTTTTTTCCTTTTTTCTCTTTTTCCTTTGGTTTGGGTTTTTCTTCCTTTTTTTGTTTGTTTGTTTGTTTTGGTTAGGGTTTTTGTGGGGTGGGGGGTGGGTATTTTAGGGTTTTCTTTTATTTGCTTGCTTTGGGGGGGGGGGTGGTTGTTGGGGGGGGGGAGTGTTTTTGAAAAGGGTTATTTCCCTTGTTTTTTATTGTGACACTGTATAAGTATTGGGTTATTATTATTAAGATGTATCCCTAACGGGCGGGGACTGGATGTAAAAAAGCACATATGTGCTTATTCATTATCCTCGAAATAAAAGAATTTGTCATTGTCATTGTCATTGTCATTGTCTCTCTCTCTAAGCCAAGCTTCCCTTTTATGCATTACTCAGGGCTACAAATCCAAATCACACCATAATTTATCCAGGTTCCTGTTCCATGCAATTAACAGAAGAAAAAACTTTATTTTGGAAACATTGATCTAAATGTTGTGTTGCTATACTTTAATGAGAACGGCCATGAGCAATTATTTTGTATTTGTGATGTGTGTGTGTGTGTGTGTGAGAGAGAGGAGAGAGAGAGAGAGAGAGAGAGGGGGGGGGGGAGAGAGAGAGTGCGCCGTGCAGGCGCGAGCGTTGTGTGTGTTTGTGCGTGCGTGTGTGTGCGTGCAAGTGTGTGTGTGTGCGCGTACGGGTGTATGTTTGGTATGAGTGATTGAAGGGAGGGATTGAGTGCAAGAGCGATGGATGCCAATGCGCATGCGTGCGTGCGTGTGTTTGCGCATGCGCGCGCATGTGCAGGTGTGTGTGTGTATATGTGTGTGTGTGTATGTGTGTGTGTATGTGTGTGTATGTGTGTGTGTGTATGTGTGTGTGTATGAAGGCAGTTGAGGAAGTGTCCAGCATACGACTGTCGGATGAATATTTGCATATTTTATTTGATGAGAGGACATGTGATAAGTGAATATTGTTTCTGAAGTGGTCTTTCAGTGTTCTGATTAACACCCCATTTTCTCTTTTTATGACGTAAAACCTTACATGACAGAGCACAGTGTAATACAATTTTGTTTTGTTTTGTTTTTTGTTTTGTTTTGGGGTTGTTGTTTTTTCCATACAAGGAAGGACTGTGGCAGGATGGTTAAGACGTTTGCCTGCCAACAAGTAAATCGTGAGGTTCTGGGTTCGATTCCCAGCCTCGCCCTTTCTTCCCAGTTTGACAAAAAAATCGAACTGAATGTCAAAGTCCTTCGGATGAGACTATAAACCGAGGCCCCGTGTGCGAACGCATGGGGCATCTTGCGCACACGTTAAATCCTGTTCCGCTGTTCGAAAGAGTAGGCCATTGTGTGCCGGTGGGAACAGATGACAAAATTAAAAAACGGCATACACACGCATTAAAAAAAAAAGCGCTTTGATTTGTAGCTTTACAAGATTCAGCGCTATATAAATTCCATACATTATTATTATTATTCATTATTATTATACAGCATTGTGTTAACAGTACAGTAGCCTGGGGCTGACATGGTTGTTTTTGATGGGTACACTTTTCTAGTGTGGTGAATGTTTTGAGAATGCAATAACTTGTGGTATAGTAACTATTATGAAAATGCAAAAACAACAACTAATAGCATTAATATTTCAAATTTGTTATGATTAGATGTTCTTGTTTGTAATTTTGTTTGAGAAGATGTTAACATATCAGGTAAAAAATCCATAAATACTTCGTTTACAGGTCTGTTATCTTTTTGTGTATCCTGGAAGCGTTAAGGTGAATCTGAATTTTTTTAGCTGTTGTTTTGTTTTGATTTTTGCCTACAACAGTCTTTATTTAGTCATATGTTCGATATGCTTATAGAAAGGGATATCAGTTTTGAGTAAACTCCAAAGGTATTATCCCAAAAGTCTTACCAAACTTATGTGAATTTTTTGTCATCTTCCACTTTTCATCTTCAATTTTGCCCCTCAATGTGTATTGGGGCCAAGGTCATGTACATTAAACCATTTCATAGTTCAGATTCTCTCTCTCTCTCCCCTCTCTCTCTCTCTCTTCTCTCTCTTCTCTCTCCCCTCTCTCTCGGTTTGGAACAGTGAGTTATTCATATCACTGGCAAACAAATGCAAAACAATAATGATTTATGACTGATTAAAGAAGAAATTACACAAATATAGATAGCGAACTATGTATGTGGTCCTAAGGCCATGTACATTAAATCCATTTCAGAGTTCGTTGTTCTTTCCTCTCTCTCTCTCCTTTTCCTCCCCCCCCTCTCCCCTCTCTCTCTTCCCCTTCCCCCTCTCTCTCTCTCCCCTCTTCCTCTCTCTCTCTCTTCTCTTTCTCCCTACACTTCAAAAGTCAAGGGCTTTAAACCATGTTTTCATGTGGGTTTGTGTGTTGTGTGTGTTGTGTGTGTGTGTGTTTTATGTGTGTGTGGGGGGGTGGGTGCGGCTGTGTGTAAGTGTGCAGATGCATTGAATTTACTGGTGTGCACATGAGTAGTAGTGATTTTACTTGGGTGAATTTATGACTGGCTGAGGTATTGCTGATGTGTGGGTGCTTTTTTTTTTATATCTTATGGTGGGTGCGTGCTGCTGTTCGGGTAGTGTGTCGTCGGGTTTTGTGTGACATTATGTTTACATATTTATTGTTTTTATGTATGGCCTGTGACTCACCTCACGGGAATGTCTCTGTCTCAGAGATGATAAAGGTTTTTAATTGTACTTTGAAGCTATGCTACTTCACTCAGACCTCCAGCTCTTGCAGTGCACTCTCTGCTTGCTTGCACAGGCCTGGCACAGCTGCTTTGGAATTGTACTATACTGGGGGGTGACCTTGGAAGACTTGTGACCACAGTCCCTAAATCAGAGATTTCAATTTCAATTTAAAATTTAAAAAATTTATTATCTCAGAGACAGAGAAATTCTGGTGGGTCACGAGCCATACATAAAAACAATAAACATGTAAACGTAATATTACCAAAAGAAAATCCACTGCACACATTATCGGAACAGCAGCATGCACGCATCATAAGATAAAAATCTTAATAATAATAATAATAATACATGAAATTTATACAGCGCTATATCTTGCAAAAAACAAATCAAAGTGCTTTCATTCATCCTAGTCTTTCACATGCAGCCAGTTACAATTAATACACAGTTATGCAATCAATAACAATTACAGTCCCTACAATCCAAATGTGCGCACCACACGCACGCACACACACACACACACACCACACACACACACACACACACACACACACAACCACACACACACACACACACACACACACACACAACAGGTTTATACACTTTTGGATGCTAAGTCAGGTGTTGAAGATGGTAAAAGAAGTGGGTAAGTCAGGGAATTTATAATCTCATGCAAATCATTACACACATTATGAATAGAACCAATATGATTAGAGTCACAAAGGATGAAGCATCTGGAGGACAAGAAAGTGAAGCAATGTTGTGGATGGTTACAGTAGTTGTGGTAGTGAAAGATTATAAATTCAAACTTGTCAAATGTCAAATTATATCAAAGAAAACTGTCCTAAGTGCAGGATCCTGGGTGTTGTAACAAACACACAGATATTAAACTTTCCAGGAAGGATGTCAAAGAAACACACCACTTACACACCCAAACACAGAGACACGCACCACCAGGTGCAAAGATGAATATATAGGAACATTACAGTCGGAACCAATATGATCAGAGTCACACACAAAGGACGAAGCATCGGAAGGACGAGGAAGTGAAGCAGTGTTGTGGCTGGTAACAGTAGTTGTGGCAGTGACATCAGAAGTGAGGGAGGAGGCAGATGTAGGGGAAGCAGGTCCCAGATGATGACAAACACCTGCAGTGTGTTCCTCATCTGGTTTGCAGGGGTGGATTCTTTAGGCTTGCAGTATGCTCTTCGAGTTCATAGCAGTTGAATGAAGAACACTGGGCAGTGGTGGTGGTGGTAGTGTGGGGAAGGGGGGGGGGTGGTTTTGGAGGGTAGATCACGTGCACATTTTCAAGCTGTGGCAGGGTCAGGGTACAAAGGATCACAAAGACCATGCCCTAAGGTAGTCTGTCTAAATGACTGATATAATGGTTACAGCTCTGACATGCCATAAGGTAGTCTGTCTAAATGACTGATATAATGGTTACAAACCTGGCATCTTATAAGGTAGTCTGTTTAAATGACTGATACAATGGTTACAACTCTGACTGTTATAAGGTAGTCTGTCTAACTGAATGATATAATGGTTACAGCTGCAATGATTATAAGGTACTCTGTCTAAATGACTGATATAATGGTTACAAATCTGACATGCCATAAGGTAGTCTGTCTAAATGACTGATATAATGGTTACAAACCTGGCATGTTATAAGGTAGTCTGTCTAAATGACTGATATAATGGTTACAAACCTGACATACCATAAGGTAGTCTGTCTAAATGACTGATATAATAGTTACAAACCTGACATACCATAAGGTAGTCTGTCTAAATGACTGATATAATGGTTACAACTCTGACATACCATAAGGTAGTTTATTTAAATGATTGATATAATGGTTACAAACCTGACATGTTATAAGGTAGTCTGTTTAAATGACTGATATAACGGTTACAGCTTCAACGTGTTATAAGGTAGTCTGTCTAAATGACTGATATAGTGGTTACAACTACAACATGTTATAAGGTATACTGTTTAAATGACTGATATAATGGTTACAGCTCCAAAATGTTATAAGGTAGTCTGTTTAAATGACTACATGTAATGGTTACAACTCTGACATGTTATAAGGTAGTCTGTCTAAATGACTGATATAATGGTTACAGCTCCAACATGTTATACGGATGTCTGTTTAAATGACTGATATAACGGTTACAGCACCAACGTGTTATAAGGTAGTCTGTCTAAATGACTGATATAGTGGTTACAACTATGACATGTTATAAGGTAGACTGTTTAAATGACTGATATAATGGTGACAACTACATGTTATAAGGTAGACTGTTTAAATGACTGATATGATGGTTACAGTTCCAACATGTTGTAGTCTGTTTAAATGACTGATATTGTGGTTACAGCTCTGACATGTTATAAGGTAGTCTGTTTATATGACTGATATAGTGGTTACAGCTCCAATATGTTATAAGGTAGTCTGTCTAGTCTGGATAAGTCTAGTCTGGATTGGTGGTCTAGAGGTAACACGCCTGTCTAGAAAGCGAAAAGTCCGGGTCGGAAGTGTTCTGTGGTTCGAATCCCGTTTGGGCCCGAAACTTTTCCCCCATGCATTAGACCATGAGTAGTGGTCTGGGCTCTAGTCTTTCGGATGAGACGATAAACCGGCGTCCTGTTTTTTACACAAAATTATTCAGTGCACGTAAAAGAACCCACGGCAACAAGAGAGTTGTCCCTGGCAAAATTCTTTGAAAAAAGCCACTCTGATAGGGAAACAAATACAGTTGCAGACCCCAAAAAGGTGGCGCTTCTCTTGTGGCGACGTGTTTACCCCGGGGAGAGCAGCCCGAATTTTTCGTAGGAAATATTGTGACAAAGTGGTTATAAATAAATAATAATATTAGACTGACTATATGGTTACACTCCGACATGTTATAAGGTTGCTGTCTATATGACACTGTAAACAGTCTTTTGAATTTGTAACAAATATAAACTGCTTTAGAATTGTCATGATTATGTTATCAATCTTATCTCATTATGCATTCCCTTGCAAATCCTGGGGACCTTTCAGTATAAATTCTATCCCCCACTTTCTGGAGATTGCGTGCTGGAAATTTCCTCTTTTCTTTCCCTCTCTTTGTCTTTGCCTTGCTCTTTCTCTTCCTGTCACCTCCATCTTGTCTACTTTTGCCTTCTTGATCCATGATTTTTCTGCCTTTTTCCTGGGGGAAAACCCCCAAAAGTAAGATTTCTTGTCAGATCTTTATCGCATCTCGTTTTTCATCTTCAAATGTATCCACTCTTTCCCTTTGGACTGTTCATCTTTGTCAGCGGGATGTTCTTCTATCAGCAGATCCTCAGTAAACCTTCTTTTTCTCTGTCTTGATTTCTCAGCTTCCCAGTGGTTGCCTTAAGTAACTGGTATCATATGCTGGAGTTAAATGGTTAAGGGATGGATGTTGTAAAAAATTCAGTCCTAAACTGTGCCCCCAACTGGATTCACAAGGGGCAGCTTCTTTGCAGGCTACCATCTCTAACCCTTTCCTTGGTAATGCAGCCCTGCTGAGGTGACCGTTTAGTGTCTGTGCATTGTTTTGGCCTACGTTTTAATGTCAATTTTATCTTTTAAATCCCTAACAAAATAATAGAGAGAGTGTGAGTAGTCTGACTGTGCTGGAGATGTCTGCGGTGATTGAGACAGAGAGACCATGTAGTTTGAGGGAACAGGTGTGGTGTGACCTTTGTCAAAGCTTAACCCGTTTTGCTATGGCCAAAGCTTGAAAGACTTGGTGGAGGACCTAAAGACTGCAGGAAAGCTGAGGAAGAAGGTGAAGCACACCACAAAAAGTAACCAGACATGCTTCTAAACTCTATCCAGTTGGTCACATGCCCTGTTATGGTACCCCCCACCCCCACAAGGTCTGAACACAGTAAAGGGATCGTTAGATGAAGGGACAAGCAGGGCATGTCAGGGGTGGGATAAAAGTAAGTTTCATTACATAGGACTTGTGGAAGAGAGCTGAGTGCAGACTAGGAAGAAGGGGAGGGGGTGTCCCCACATACACACCACCTTCTGCACAAACAGTTCTGCCACAAATCATTGAGGTTGGGTATGTCCATGTGAAGATCTCAATACATATCGCATGCTACTCAGGTGTTTTGGTGTCACCAGTTCAGTGACATGCAAGATAGATGCCTGGTTAATAATAATAATAATAAATGGAATTTATAAGCGCTATATCTTGTAAAATAAAAAAAATCAAAGCGCTTGCATTTTTCACTACCACACATGCAACAACAATGATAATAGTTGAATAAATTCAAATACAACACAAACGCACGCGCGCACGCGTGCACACACGCACACACACACACAGATTATATGCTTCAGCAGGGTGATGGGAATTTAGGCCATTGAAGGAAAGTACAGATAATTATGAGATGAAACTGTAGGGGGAAGTCTCAGGTTTGAAATAGGTATGTCTTGAGGCTGGATTTAAAAGTGTCGTAAGTAGGCTTTTCACGAAGGGAAACGTGTGTAAAGGCAGCACACAAGGTGGAATGGCAGGCCCCCTCTTCACTGGGTGAACTGCAGAAGCGCCCACAGCTCCTCGTCCAGGAGGGGTCCCTGATTCGCCTTTCGAGACTGACGTACATCCAGAGAGTGCAGGTACAAAAGAAAGGTTCGTTCTTTGAAGCAAAGAAGATCGTCCAAAGCAGCAACGGGAACAGTGGTCCCCCCTAAGCAATGGTGGGAGTAACGGGAGTTTTGATTGGCTGTTTGTGACTTCAGCTGCGGGTCTGCCAGCTCCAAGATGGCTGCATGCAGCTGACTCAGTAACACAGAAGTCCAGCATAGACAGCCTCTGGCGAGGGCCCTAAACCCACTACTCTCCGAGCTCCTTGCCTGAAAGAGCAACTGGCCCAGACCAGCCGTCCGTTTACCAGCCACTGGACAAAAGGACAGGCGGCCTCTGGCCCCAAACCTGTTGATGGTCAGAGGCAACTGGTGTCCGGCCCCCTTTCCAAAAGCGCCAAGATGGTGGCGGGTACAGGGGGGGGGGGGGGGGGGGGGAGGAGGGGCTTGTATTTGACCCTCATGCCAGAAACAGAGTGATGATGGGATTGATGTCAACACTGCGGGGACGGGATAGCCTGGTGGTTAGAGTGATGCGCTCGTGATCTCCTGACTCTGGTTTGAATCTCTTTCAAGAGGATTTTTCCTCTGGAGTTAATATCAGTGCCGACTCCACTCCCCCAAAAGCCCTTCGGATGAGACTATAAACCGAGGCCCCGTCTGCGAACGCACGCAGAACATCTTGCGCACACGTTAAAACCCGTTCCGCTTTTTGGAAGAGCAGGCCATTGTGTGCTGATGGGAACGGATGACAAAATGTACAAACTGCATACACACGGGGACTAGACGTAAAAAAAAAGCAATGAGTGCGTATTCCATTCTTCTTTCTTCTTTCTTTCATCTGCCGCTGGTGCCTTTCGGCGTCGCGGGGGATTCCATTATCCTCGAAATGAAAGAATAAAAGGAAGAAAGAAAGAAAATAACAAATTCTTTTTTTAAGACTTTCATTGATGGCTTGAACCCATGCCATCAGATAGCAAGCTCAAAGTTCTAACTACTAGGCTGTTCCTTCCCCCATATACATTTTAAAGGAACAAAATGAGATATGTTACAAGACAGCTGGTTTTTGCACAGGACAGATTTCCCATGGTGACAGCTCTGACAGAGATCAACAGTCCAGTTCAACAGGCTTTGTTCTTCAGACACGCAAACACTGTCTATGTGGAAAGCAATGAAGACGGCCTTTTTATATCAATAAATATTAGAATAAAACGATTTCATCAAAGTCTGTGGGTATCACAGTACTGTTCTTTTAGCTCTGTTAACGTGAGCAGCATTCTGAAAACGTCGTTACGTAAAGTAGATGAAGCTCGACTGTATGATTCAGTCTTACAATGAGCGTATAGCAAACTGTAGGTAGGAGCCAGCCAAAGTAAAAACAACAACAACAAACAAGCAAAACAAAACAGAACAACATAAACAACAACAAAACTCAACAACAACAGTTAACAACAACATCACTCAGCAACAACAAAACCTATAGTTCTTATGGATTTCAACCCATGGTCTTCCAGCCATTAACCCTATGTGCTAGCCTTGCTCCATGGTGGCTACTTTTGCTTGTGCTTGTGTTTTTCATGTTGATTTGCTTGCAGGTTTTGTTTTGTTGTTTGGTTGTTGTTTGGTTTGGTTTGGTTTTTTTTTTTTTTTTTGGGGGGGGGGGGTGTTGGTGTTTGGTTTTGGTGGGGTTTGGTTTCATTTGGTTTGTGTTTATAATTTTTTAATTTGGTTTTGGTTTTCTTTTGGTTTTGGTTAATTTGCTTCTTTTATCTGGCTTTAATGTAGATTTTTCATGAATACAAATCCAAGCAGCACATTATCTTTTTGATAGACCAAAAAGTGCCACCAAATACCACAATGACAAAACTACTACTACTACTGCTACTATTCCTGCTGCTACTGCTGCTGCTGTTGCTCCTGCTGCTGCTGCTGTTACTACTGCTGCTGCTGCTACTACTACTACTACCACTACTACTACTACCACCACTACTACTACTATTACTGCTCCTTCTACCACTAACAGGTCAGGTCAGAGCTCTCCTCTGCTACTGGCAACCATGTAAGCCAGTACTACCTGTGTCATGTGGGCAGATGGAGCTCATCAGCCTGGGGAAGACGGTCCACCTCGAAGAAGGAAAACTGATTTCAAACCTCCACTGTCAGTGGCCATACCTACTCATAGGAAAGGCTTCAGGAGTTAACCCTGAGGAAAAATCCGGAGACGGAAGTCCCAAGGCAGTACAAGGCGTACAAGCATTGGGGGCCATCCTGAAGGCCCCGAGCCATTTGCTGGCCAAACCACCGGGAAAAATTTCCAAATTTAAAGGGGTAAAGGGGGGTTGTTGCTAGTAAGGGTTCCCCCTTTTTTTTCCCTTTAAGGCTTCACTAAAGGGGAGGTCCCCCGCCGGGGAAGCCCCACCGGGAAAGGGCTTTTCCCCATTTAGGCCTACTGGTTGGTGGGGTCGGGTGCCAGGGGCGTTCGACTTGGGAAGGAACAAAAATGAAAACCCCCTTTAAGGGGGAAAGGGAAACCAATGAGGGCGCTTTCAGGTCCTGCCTAGGGTTTGTGGGTTGGGGGGGACCGCGAGATAAAAACTGGAAACGCAGGGAACCCTCGCCTTTAAAAAAGGGCCGGGAAAGGACTGAGGAAAGGCTTTTCTTGCCTGCGGAGAAAATCTCAAGGCAGGTTTACAGGGGTGGAATTTGCAGTTGAAATCTTTGCCCTAAAGAAACCCCAGAAAAGGATGGGAAACTTTCCTGTTCTGGCCAGGAAAACAAATCAGCAGGTCAACCCCGGGGGGGATTCGCTGAAACGAAGCAAGACAGGCAAAAAGGGAAAGGGGTATCCTGCCGACCATCACCCAGGTAGGTCTACGACCGGATCCCCAAAATTTGGATCCACCGCCAAGACTTTTTATGCAAGCGTGGAAAGGATTTGACGTTTTGGCTTAACCCCCAGTGTCAAACCGGCGAAGGTACTCGTTTTAGGGCATGTTTCCCCCAAAGTTCGAGGGAAGTGGCCCTCTTTGGGGCCTTTTGGGGTTGGTTTCAGTCCCTCCCCCCCTTCCCCCTTTGGTAATGGGTCCTCCCTTTATAGGTGACCCACAAACGGGGGGTGGGCCCATCAATGGGGCCCCTAGGAAGTGAAGCCGATTGCTTTTTCTGCCTGGTTTTGGGTCCTTTAACCTTTTTTTTCCAGGTCCCCCCAAAACCCTGCCCTGTTGGGTCAGTCACGGGGAAAATGCCGAATGGCCGCTCGCTTATTTCTGCACAGGTTTTGTCAGAAACCTTTTAAGACCTACCATTCTCTTGGGTAAGCTTTAACCTAATCAAAGAGATCCCCAAAGAGGGCACCCAGCAACGGATCACTCAAAGTACCAGACAAGGAGGAGAGGTATGCCTTTTTTGGGTCTGTCCGGGCCCGCAAAGGCCCCCCAAAAGGGAAACGAGGGGACCCTCAACAGGCAAAAAATTTGGAAAAGAAGAGGCGTGATTGGTTAGCCCCCCAGGAAAGCCCAAAAACAAGGGAAAACTTCAATGCGTTACAAAGCCACCTGCCCCCTTTGGAAAGTACGTCGTAAGGGAAAACCCACAGGTGCCAAATCCCAAGATTGGACCACCTCCCCGTTAGAAACAAAGCCAACTAAAGCAATAGGTCCGGCCAGGAAATAAATGAAAATTCCCTTTTTAAATCTCTCTGGGGGGTTTTTCAAGATGAAAGGGCAATGGGCGATGGTATGAATCATGGACTGGAAAGGAAAATACCCAAATTCCCATTAATTCAGAGGGGGAGGAAATTTAAGAGAAAGAAATGGATGGGAAACCCTTTACCTAAGTGTATCAAGAAATTGCAAGAATGGATGTATAGGTGACAAAATTTGAAAGAGTTTTCCCAGGAATTGCCTGAAACTCAGCGCCTGGGGGGTGATCACAAGGCAAGGGGAAAGGGTAAACCCGTAACACGGATGCGCCCCAAGGGACCTCCCAAACGATAAATTTTCCCCTTTGGATAAGTGATTCCACAAGACATGAATGATGTTCCTTTAAAACCTCAAACATACAAAGGATGCAAAGTTTAACCAGTTCCCTCCCCGCATCGTTGGAAAATCTTTGCTAAGTGATCTGAAAGGTTTGGTTTTGCAGGCAGTTACCTGTTTCCCAGGTCAAAGGAAATTTCCTTTAACCTTTCCCTAAAAAAAATTTAAAAAAAATGTAGGGCCGGCAGCCTCCTTTTGGTCCCCTAACGCCTCACAAGGATTTCAATCGGGTCGTTCGGTATGGCCTCCAAGACTCCAAATTTAAGACCCAAATTCTGGGAATGTTATTCCCAAGCCATAATCCTTTGTTGATGGTTCGTCAGTACCTTCAATCCCCTGAAAAAACCTTTTCCCTCTTTAACGTTGACCTGGGAAGCGAAAAACCTTTTGGCCTGCAAAAGAGGTTTGGCCCAAAGGTGATTGAAACCAAATCCCCTCTTTTAAGCCGCTTAAGGAACTTGGTGGCCGCGTTTCCTTTCTGTTCCAGGGGAAACTCCAATGCTTTCTACGCGTCTGCTCGTTCGGAAATTCCCTCCCGGGACGGTAAAAAAGTTTGAAGAAACACCAGCATGGGTCAGGGGGCTTACAAAAGAACGATTTTGTTGGAGGCCCTGCTTGTTCAGGGTACTTTAAAAGACCCCTCTATTGGAGAAATTGAAGGGAAAAGTCAAAGCAGCCCCCATCCATGAAGGTGAAAAAAGAGGGTTAAATCGAACATACTGAAAAACAGGGCAGAACCGACTGCGCCTGGCCCCGCTTTTGGCGGGAAAGGGCTTTTCCAAAAGAGCGGCTCAAGTTTTCACAGGTTAGTTTTGAAAACCGGGAAAGGCCCAGGCCCCAAACAAACTGCCCGGGAAAGACTGCTTGAAATGTTGTCACCGTTAAACAGCTATTCCGGCTGGCCAGTTTTCCTTTACGAGGACGTCCAAAAGCTCCTTGAGAATTGACAGGATTCCATAACAGACCACACTCGATTAAAATTTTCAAAACTATTAAATCCTAACATCTACTAAAAAGGGAAGAGAGTTTTGACGGTCAGCCGGTACAGACTGGCAGAAGCTCCAAGGAAGAGCACGCTGCAGAGAGGAAAGGGTTTTTTAAAAAAGTGCGCAGAAAGGGGTTTAAAACATCATTGGGGTTGCCAAAATTCTTTCCTTGTGGGGAATGGATGTAGTTGTTAGGGTTTTAAGGGGAATATTGTTTGAGTATGAGTTGATGTTTCACTACTACTATACATATATTTTACCACACACACACTACAAAGCAAACACTAACAACTACTATATATATTTATATAAGTAGTAGTGGATTGTGTTGTGTAGGTAGGGGCAGCAGCAGAAAGCAGCGAGCAGCAGCAGCAGAAAGCGCAGCGCAGCAGCAGCAGGCAGCACTGCAGGCAGCTAGTTAGAGAGAGTAGTAGTGTAGTAGTATTTAGTAGTAGTAGTGTAGTAGTATTTGTAGAGTAGTCTGAGAGAGAGTGTTATGCATTGCACACCCCAAAAATTTTTTAAATTTAAGGACTTTCCCCCTTTTTCACATTTTTTTTCATCAAGGCCCCCCAAATGCAATTCACTCTGTTTGCCTTTTGGGGCCCCCCCCTGGTTTGTGTTTTGTGTGTTTGTGCGGGGGGTGTGTGTTTTGGTGTGTGGGTTGTTGTTGTTGTTTGTGTTTTGGTGTTGTGCGTGCGCGTGTGTGTTTACATTTCACTTTGTAAAAACTATTAATTGTAACGTGCATGTGTGAGAGTAGGATGAATGCAAGCGCTTTGATTTGTTTTTGCAAGATATAGCGCTATACAAATTCCATTTATTATTATTGTTATTATTATTTGTGCTAGCCTAGTCGGTGTTACTTCCCTTGGATTTTCCTTTCATACTGCATTGTCCTCTGTGTACTTGTGTTTTGCTCTTCTTCCTCTTCATACCTGTCATTCATATATTGATATGGATACTTAGTGTAGCTCCATAGCTTAACAAATTATTTCAATTCCTAAGACTTTCTTCTCCTGTTTCATCTCATAGCTGTCCCTGCCTTCAACAGCCGAAATCCCATCACCCTGCCAAGATATAATTGTGTTGTGTGTTTGTGTGTGTGTGTGTGTGTGTTGTGTGTTGTGTGTGTGTGTGTGTGTGTGTGTGTTTGTTGTGGTTGTTTGTTTTGTGAGCTTGTAAAATTTTGGGAGTTGTGAATGTGTATGATTAGTGGAGTAGTAGTAGTAGTAGTAGTAGTAGTAGTAGTACCATTGGTCAGAGGGAAGCCTACTTTGCCTATCAGCTTTTGAACAAAATATGCGGAGATTAATGTTTTCTATTTCTTTTATAGTTATGTTTGAAGGTTTGCACCATTTGCTTCTAACCACTTCAACAGTTTCATTTCATTGAGTTTTCTCCTTTTCTCAGCCAGAGCATTGAAGGTGTACACAAAGGGGTTCAGAGCAGAGTTTAGGGGCAGCAGGAAGACAGCAAAGGCCACGTTGACTTCACCAGGAACAGCAACACCTGCCATGGCCAACAGTCCACACACCCCGATGGGAAACCAGCACAGGAAGTCTGTGACAGCCACAGTGATCAGTCTGCGAGCTATGGTCATGTCCTGGGACTGTTTGGTAGTGTCCATTGCCAGTGTGTTCTTCTTTATTGACCAGTATATGAAGGCTTGACAAGCTGAGATCCCAGGGAAAAAAAACAAAGTTAAACCAATCATTACAGCAAAAGAGTTAAAGGTGCCCTTTTAATTCTAATCTTATTCTGGCAGTGGAAGCAGATTCCTGTTGTGTGAAAAACTCCCCCTGGGATGTGACTGGAAGAAGTGGCCACGATGCCAGCTTACACCCATGACCAGGCCCAGACAGGCAGTTAAAGGCTGATGTCCTCAAATCGAACAGTGCGAATGGGAAAATGAATACAGGAAACGATCAAGGGAAATCAGCAAGATGATCATGGTGACATCATGAAAGAGAAAAAGAAACCAGCACTTTACAAAAACATGGTTTTTCACACTCATCGTAAAATACATATCTGCACGGTAAATTGCATAGCCACTCCATGATGAGGGTAGATACCATAGCAAAAAAGATACAAAATCTGTAACAAGCCTTGGGATACTGAGCTTGCCAAACAAGCTGCCGTATCATGACACGGGTGACATTCCTGTTTTACAGCGCCAGTTTACCGAGGAATCTCTATGTCTGGGGTTCTGTATAACTTCCCGGAGTAATTTCGACAGAAGGTGAATAAAGGGAAATCCTGTATGAGTCGAAACATTCTACAGCCGTTTAATAATTTTGAGCCAAAACCACTGGGCGAGAAAGGACCCTTAGACATAGAGGAAATGTTTCCACAGGGAAGAAGTCCCTTTATTGACGTAAATTAAAGGTAGAAATTTTGAAATCCTGGTGTCCAATGTTTGAATGGGGGTTGAAAGATAGATCAGTTCTTATGGTCAAAAACTGAGAAATAACGTTTGTCAATAATTGAGATTGTTCGGAAGATTTAGGGTTTTAGGGAAAATTTGATTGTTTGTCTATGGTCATGTGAGTAGATCAGAGGATTGCCACGGGAAGAGTCTGCAGATTTTTCCAGTAAGAACATTTTGGGACAGTTTTAAATTTTGCTCAGTTTTATTTTTAGACAGGGTTCCAAATGCACAAAGTTTTTGAAGGAACTAGATTGACTTTTGTAATAAAAGCAAAGGCACCTGGCCAGAGAAAGGTAACAAGATAAGGGTTCTTGGGCAGATAGGAAACGTCATTCCTGAACTGCACCATCCAAAGGGAGCGGGCTTTTAGGAAGAGATGAGCAGAAATGGTGAGGATCACAGAAAGGAGTGCCATGACAAAAGACACGTTTCAGGGCATGTCAGTCAACAAACAGTTCATCGTCACCAGGGACAGTGAGGCCAGCCATCACACAGATGTCATGTTTAACAACACCAGATGGCGAATCGGAAGAATCTGGAACATGTCAAATCCTCACGGCTTTCATCCTCGTGGCCAACACAGTTAAACAGCCATATTTCAAAAGGGGGTAGACAGGCGACGTTCTGACATCACCAGGAGCGGTTATGGTGTCAGGACCCTAGACTCCAGGCTTTATTTGGTCAAAAAGGACTTGGATTCCATCAAAATTGACGATCACAGGTGCTGGCAAAATATGTATTTGCATACTTATTGGGATTACGTGTGAAAATCTTTTTCGTTGATTTTCAAACAGTCGTTTAAAAAATTACAACTCTTTTGTTAGGGTATTGCACTGACCATTCGGCAGGTAATCTCACAGGAGGGTGTTTACAGAAAGATTTTCAGACTATTGGACGTCAGGTTGAAATCCACCGAAAGGGAAAATGACTTTTTTTGTTTCTTTGGGCACAGGAAAAGAATCAACTGGCACTGCCCGCTCCTTCTTCAGTTTCTGATTGCTTTCTTAAGACTTTGGTCCATTGAAAAAGCCAAGGAGTTATGCGTCCCTCCCAACACGTTATGTGGACACATTTACAGAAAAAATGTTTTGTCAGATGACCCCCTTTAATGGGTTAATTTGTTTTTAGGGAAAAGTGTAGGATAAGTTCTGAAAGTAAACAGATGCTGTCTTTGATTTCCGATTTATGTCTCAAATTTTTATTTCAACAAGTTGTTTTTTCCATTATTCTATGTCTTTATAACGAGCTATAACATATCCCGAAAAAAATACCCTGGTTTTATCGAAATGCGCAACCTCGAAGTCTTTGACTGAATTTGTGTTTTTTCAAGGTCTGTGCCACCATGCTATAGGGTGTTTTGACATGTTTGGCATTGCCCTTTTCATTCACTCTACACAACTGTGTTTGATAGAATTCGTAGTTATTTTTCCTGAACAAATGTGCATTGCCTATCCATTCCTGGTCACGTTTGGGTGCTGCCCGATGGCACCATGGATTGAAAATTTCTCCTTGCTATGTCTGTTCACTTTTGTTCAACGTTTTCAACTCTAGAATTGTTCCCTTTAACCATTTGTACTCGTGTGTTTGATTCCAGGCATATCTGAGAAGAATCCAGTTCTGGGCGTTTCCAGTTTTTTTGCCATTTTTCCAACTTGCTGAGTGCAATGATAAAGGAAAACATCAGTTTGTGGGGGTAAAAAGGTATGGCCAGAAGGTTGAAAAGAAAAAAATGTCAGACATTTTAAAGTAATTTGCAGTTGAATGCACACCGTACTGTTTGATGAAAAATGTATCTTTAATACAAAAGCATTTGTATTTGCTTTTAAAATTGCTATTACGAGGGGAAAGTTTCAAAATCATGTGGGTTGGAAAAATTAAAACAACTTATCCTATCAACATTGGCATAGTCATTATTAGAATAACATTACTCTTTCGCTTGCCATTCTTGAGTAATTTTTTCCCTTCATTTTCATGTTCTAGAAAAACTTTCTTTCCTCATTCCCGAGTTTCTTTGAAGAGTTTATTTCAGAAGTTGGATTTATCAAAGGTGTAAAGGGACATAGAATCTTCATGATCAGCCTCAAGGGATTTATGCACTGTTGTATTGTAAACTGATTTCGTCAGTATTTGCGTATAAACCGAATTTCAAATTTGGTTATGAGGTTTTTTGAAAAAAAGGTAATGAAATATTGGTTTAAGAAAATTACAAACTTGATTTGGCCCATTACAACTGGTATGGAAAAATAAGGAGCATTGAAAGTACTTTTAGCAAATTCACACCAGGTATTTCAACAATTCCTTAAGGGTATCAGAGTCTCATTGCAGACACTTTTGTTTTGCTTTTCTTGTAAATGTAAATCATTAGTGAAATAAAGATTTTGACCAGCTCCTTTTTGCGCGGTTTGTGCCTTGGGTTGAGTCTGAAAGGTGGAGGGTTTTGGGTTGAATTCCTGAGTCATAGGGTTTCTTAGACTCAGTCATCCTACCCGAATTTGGTGTGCGTGGGTCATATGGAAAACTGGGCCGAAAGTCCAGTTTGCTACTTTACAAAGCATTTTAGAGAATGTTGCTAAATTTCTGTCACCCTCTCTCTGGATATTTTGGGTCTGTATTTAAATTTTTTCTGGTTGCGTAAATTCAGCCCTGTAAAAAAAAATATTAAATAAATATAATATAATATATTTAAATTAGTATATATAATCTCAGTCTTCCATCAAGAGTTTCAGTCATCTTGAAACCCTTTAAACCTTTTCCCAAAAAATTATTTATGGTGACTTTAAATGTTCTTCGAACCAGTCTTCCTGATGTCAGCGTCTTTCTCTTTTTTTCAACCATTTCTTCTCTCTCCAATTTTAAAATTTAAAACTTTATTATCTCAAAGACAGAGAAATCCGGGGGTTTACTCGCCATACATATAAAACAATTAACATTTTAACATATATTTAAACCACCACTGCCAACTCGCCGCACCATCATGAGTAAAGCACCCAATCAGCAATATCTCAGCAGCCACAACCACCCCAAAATCACTTTACTCATGGCGCACAATTTAACCGTACGTCCGCACTACCCAGTCACTCGGCACGCGCACGCACGCTCGCACATTGTAAACATTCCCCCTACCCTGCTCACGCATTTTAATTAAAAAGTCAATTTTTTTTAAATGTTGTATAGACAAATTTTTTAAATTATTATATGTTCTTTTAAGATATTGAACAGGTTAAATATAATAACAACGGCAGTATTTATTAAAATAAAATTATTTAAAAAATAATCATTTGTATTTTAAAATGTTTATGATAAAAATATCGATAAGTAATACCTCTATTTAATAGAAATGAACACAGGTTTCTCATAAAAGGTTAAGCCTTTTTTGTTTTCTTTTCTCTCCCCCCCCCCCCCCCCCCCACCCCCCCCCCTCCTCCCCCCTTCCCTTTGTCTTTAACAACAATTCCCTTTTTGCTTTTTTAATTACAAATTTATTAATAAACTTTTTTAATCGCAGGTTCTGATTGGGTCTTTAGCGTTTTGAAAGCAGGAGTTCTAAAAATTTTTTAAAGCAAGCAATGTTTCGACCTACAATTTTTGTTAGGCTCTGGGCTACTCAAAGTTATTCTTAAAAGCATTTCAGTTTCATTTGCTCCAGCCACAATTTTGCCACATCTGGTCACAATCTGTTTCTATGTTTTTGTTTTTAAAGTCAGGCCCCCCTACCAACAAACCCAAGGAAAATTATAGGACAGACTCAATAAAGCTCGGGGAAATTTTGTAAAAACTTTTCATTTAACTTAAGATCGGATTTTTTTGAAGGAAAAAAGATGCGTGAGTGGCATTTTATTTAAAGTCTTTATTAGCATCAAAATTTTTTTGTTTTATCAATAATAGTACCTAGATATTTGGATGGTGTACACGCTTAAACCCTTTTCACCCTCAATGTAAAGATTTGTTTTGGCTGGGGTCCCGCGAAAACATTTAACATTCTTAGTCTTTTAAATTAGGTCAGGCAGTTCTGTTTGACAGGAGGAGAATCTCAACTTTTGTTTAAAATACATTTACATGGGAATTAGAAGATCTTCAGAGCCCGAGTCATCAGAATATTTGTAACGGTATTTAAAATCAAGCCATTTCAGTCATTTGTGTAAAGGGTGAAAAGGATGGGGACAGAACAGTGCCCTTTGGGGAGAACCAGTGAATTTGAATCTTTGAGTGGATAGGGTTTTGAAATCGAACTAAAATGTGTCCGGTTTTTGTCAAAAAGCTCATTATCCAGGATTAGTGAGGAAAGAATCTATTGAGAGCAGTTTGAGAGCTAATAGTGGGGTGAATGGTAATTAAAGGCAAAAAAGAAGTCATGAAAAGTATTTCGACAAAAGGTCGGGTTTTTCTAATGGTGGAATAACATTATGCAGCAGGTAATTGTAGTCTTTGTGCTTCTGTTGGCTTTTGTATGCAAAATTTGAGGATTAGATAGAGAAGTAGAGAAAAAGAGCGTTTTTGAGTAACGATTGTTCAAAACATTTCATTTCTATTGGAGTGAGAGCTATGGTCTATAGTCATTTAAAGATTGGTGAAAAATTTTTTGGAACAGGACAAATTATTTATTTTTCCAGAGACTTGGAACATGCATGCTTTTTAAAGAACAGGAGAACAAATACTAAAAAATGATGCTGTCTGCAAAGATTTTAAAAACCGACCAAAATACAACACACAGCTTCCTCAATTTCAATGCTTTAAATTCTGTTTTAACATCGTAGCATGAACAGTAAAATCTTATATTCGATCATTTCACAGGGGCTTTTGTTGCAGGTTAGACAGAACAGTTGAGCTCAGTTTGTGATCTTCCGTCAAGCGGGGAATAGAAATCATTCAGTTCTCAGAAAAGCTTTTTGTTCCCCTTTGTGGCATTTATGTGTTCATTTTTGAGTTTGCTTGCCCTGAAAGTATCTTTAAACCCCTTCCCCGCATTTTGCCCAAAAAACCCCCCTGAAATTGTCTTCAAATTTTCTTTTAAGTCTTTTACATTCTCGAAATTTTTTTTTGAAGTTTTTTTTGAATTGTTCTGCAGGGGATTCTATCCGCTCTGAACGCTATTTCTTTTTTTTTTAGAGGGTTTTGTGTTTTGTCACCCAAGGGGTTTTTTTGGGAAATATCTTACGTTTTTTGTGGAAAAATAAGATTTTCACAAAAAAGGATTATGCTTTTCAAACATAGTGCTTTATCAAATTGTCACTCGGTAAAAAAACCCAGTCGTAACTCAAAACAACCCTTTAACTCCCTTTCCCCATCTCATGCGTCCACACTTTCACTGTTTTTTTTAATTTTGGGTGTTTTTTTTTTTTTGGGTTTTTTTGCAGGTATGAGGAAAAATTGTGTTGTGATTGGGTACCAAAAGGTGGCAAAGCACAGTTTTAGGCATGTAAAAGTTCCAAAAGTTCCAGTGGGAAAAGAACCAACTCGCAGTAGGTCATTTTGACTGGCTCATTTGAGCTTACGATCTGCCCCAATTGTTTTCTGTCACTATGATGGTTTTGGGTCTTTTGTCACTCTTTTCTTCTTAACTCGTAAAACCCTTTAAAAAGAATAAGCCGTCACCCATCGCAATCTCAAGGGCCTGATTCAAAATTTTTTTTTTCCAAATGCTGGTGCCCACCACAAATCCCGATCCGCTGACCTTTGAAACTTCGACACGTTTTTAGCCCAATGTTGATGAGCGCCCTCCCCCTACCTTTTTTGCCTGATAGGCCCGCACCCCAGGTAATCCCCTTTTGGTCGCAAAGTGCAATTTGCCGACAAAAAGGCGGCAGTAGAAAAAAAAAAAAAAGAAATAATAAAGATCTTGCAAAAAACAAAAAAAGTCAAAAAAATTTAAAACATTTGCATCTTAAAGGCTCTTGCAAAAAACAAATGTAAAAACTTTTTAAAACATTTGCAAAAACAAACAAATTTCTCTGTCAAATTTTGATGCCCGTCCTTTAAAATTTTTTTTTCCTCACCTCAATTCCTTGGACTGCAAGGCAAACCTTTGCCTACGTTCCACAGCCCCTCTGAACTTCCTGCTATATTCTCTTCATTGTTCTCTGACAAAATCCGCATCATTCGCTTCAGACTGGATCAGACTTCTTTCCAGCCTGAGCCCCCTGATCCCTAATTCACTGGCACTCCTTTCCTTTTCTTTTATGTGACAAGTGAGAAAGAAATCAAGATAATTTGGAAAGAAATGACAATAAAATCATGTGGGTCTTGATCCTTTACCTGCTTCTCTTTTCACTCAGTGCCT
>CM054146.1:56027883-56039159 GCA_028751875.1 Rapana venosa
TGTTGAAAGGCGGTTGTTGGAGCTTTTGCTAAACAAGTGGTCATGTTTTTGTTTGTTATTTGTTTTTGAATATCCTTTGTGCCAGCCCTGAAAAAGTCAGTTTCTGTCTTGTACACAAAAAATTTCACCTAAGTTCTAGAGTTCCCATGGGCCAGCCTGACTCCAATGGTGATGATTTTTTAAATGAACTCCGAGCTTTCATGCCTGGAGCACGCTGCTCTTCTTTTGCTGCTGTTTGTGTTCACACGACCCCAGCAGTAAAACGGGTGGGTACAGGCAAAACTGAGGGGGTCTGACAAAAACCCGGAGACTGTCGTGGTCGAAAGTGGCACCATGCAGGACCATCGACTGGTGGGTGGTGTGGAGAACCAACACCCAAAACGTTGTGACCTGATGTTTGTGACCCGGGCTGTGAAGACAGTGCTGCCCTTGGGCTTGTGTCTGCCCGATTCTGATTTTTGGTTTGACCTTAAAATGAACAGTTGGCCAAAATTTCCCTCGGGAAAACCCCTGTGTTGAATGTTTAGAAAAATGCTTGGGCAGTGTCGCCTTTTTGAAAATTGTACAAAGAAAAAAGATGAACAAAAACCCTTCGGTGTAGTCTTGTCTGTGGAGTCAGGAGGGAAAAAGGGCCCGTGATAAAAAAAATCCCAAACCAAATCATCCAGAGATACAGACATTTACATTGTGAATTGCAGAATCTGAATGTGAACAAAAAAACAATGCCATGTCCGTGCATGAAACCCGACGATGAGATTTACATCCCCAGGAAAAGAGAAAAAAAGCCGCTGTTTGCAAGCCCGGTGTTAGTCCCGGTGTTTTAAAAAAATTTTGTGTTTTAAAAATTGAATTTTTTGGGAAAGGGTGTTGAGGGGGGTTTTTAAAAAAGTTTAAATTTTTATGTTTTTTTTTAAAAAATTGTTTTAAATTTCAATTTTTAAAAAAAAGGGGGGGGGGGGGAAAAAAATAGAGGATTATTATTAAAACAATTTCAAGGGAAAAAAAATTTTTAAAGTAAATGTAGGTTGTTCCCTCAATCCTCAATTTTAAAAGGGGGAAATTAAATTGGGGAAAAAAAAAACGGGGAAAATACGAACGGAAGTGTGGTTTAATAAAGCGTTAAAAAGGGCACCTAAAAAAATTTAAATGGGGTAACAGACAAAAGACACCGAACAAACAACGGAAGCTTAAATTTTTAAAAATTGTGGACTTTTACCTTTTAACAAAATTACCAGTCAAAAAAAATGGGAGAAGGAATGGAAAAATTGGGAATTTTCTGGGTTAGTTTTTACCCCTTTTTGTGATGCGGTTTAAAATTTTAAGGGTTTAGGAGGTGGGAAATTTTTGTTGGGAAGTTTAAATGTGGAGGTTTTTCCCTTTTTTTTTTGAGGAAAGAAACCCTTTGAAGGTTAAGAGATAAAATATGATTAGGAAAGTAGGGGATTTGTAAAAAAGAGAGGTTTTTTTTAAATTAGAATTTATTTGGGGTATGGGATAGAAAATTTAAGGTTTTTTATAAAAAAAATTTAAATGTAATGGGGGGTTTAGATGAAGTTTTTGGAAATTTTTAAATCCAAAAAAATTTTCTTTTTTAAAAATCACAATCAAAAACCTAACAAAAACCCCTCATAGGGTGAAAAGATGACATGCAGGGTTCTCTGTGTATAAATTTGTCCACATTAGTCACATCAAAGCCAAAATTGGAGTTTTAAAATGACCCCCTTTTGGACAAAAAAAAAAAAACCCCTGGAAATTTTTCCCTTTTGATTGTCTTTGAAAGGGTTGACAAAAAAGTTTTTTGATTGATATATTTTCTGATTTTTAAATTTCAAAAAAAAGGGAAGAAGCAAGATACGGGTTTCCACAGTAGTCTTGATTTCCCTACGGATAAATATCCGCTTTGTTTGGGCCAGAAAATTTTTCCCGTTTTCCCTGTTTGAGTACCTAGCCATAAGCACTGTTTTCAGACCACATGTAAAAACGTTGTACATAAAAGGTGAGTTTTCGCCAGGTGAATTCCTACTCTCACTTTGCACTTGCCCACATCTTGCCCAATTTGGGCCCTGCAACTGCAACAGCCCCACGTCTGTTTTCAGTGCCGAGATGTCCACCAAAAATTTTTTGCACTGTTTCCCCCTTTTTTGGGGGGGCGTACTAACGTTTGTTTTATGGCCAAAGCATTTGTTGGGATGCACCCAGTCTCAACCACAAAATTTGGGGGGGGAAATATTTTTTTTGTTTGACCATCCGGAAAATGTGGACTTCACCGCAGTGTGACTTGATCCCTTTGTATCAACAAACTACAGTTAAAGGGTTTTTTTTATTCCTGCTTAAAGGAAGAATATGAAAAACCGGGAAGAATTGTAATGGCTTCTGCCACACATGGGGGTTGGGAAAAACTGTACTCAATTTGTAAAAATAGGAATTAAAAAAAAACGCCTTTATCAATAAAAATGAAAATGGCACATTTTTTTACCATGGCGGGGGTTTCTGTTTTTTTCCTCCTCTATTTTTGAGTAACACTGAACATAGTTTTCCTTTCGTTAACCGTAACTGAAAAAAAATAGTCCATATCCAGTGATGCGATATGCTAAACCGGTCTGTATTCATTTAATAAAAAACCTCCTTGCATGCGCAAGATGAATCAGTGGACTTTGGGAATAATATGTGATGGATACAAACCTGTCCTTTTCTCTGAAAAATCTTTTCAAGGGAGGGTTGTTGAAAAATGAAATGCCGCGTGATTTCTACTCATAAAAAATTTTGGGGAAAAATTTCCCTGATATGTTCACAGGTAAAATGTAACGCGATAAAGGACTTGGCTGGGAAACTTCAGGAGGACTGATGAAATGGCACACCCCATATGATCATGACTACGGGGAGGTGAACCACAGAATGGAAGATTAGTTCACTATGGATAGCTAAAGGATATTACATACCCACTGACAAAATTTTTGGGAACCACACTCTGCCATAGACAACCCTGGATGGTGGAAACATCATTGTGTTTTCACAGTCATACATGACCATGATACGTCATTCTATATTGAGGGTTGTGGCAGTAAAAATTCCATTCCAGGGGCAGATTTGTCAATGTCAGGGGTCGGGGGTTTCCCTAGACCAACAGTGCTGGATGCCCCTTGCTGGGGACATGACCTTGGGTCTCACGGTTCTGCTGCCCGGTTGTCGTGGATTTACTCGCAGTGGCGACGAGCGGTATGGGGGGGTGACATTTGGGAAGGGTTTGTTGTGCTTTTCCCCCCTGTTTTTCTTTTTCATGTTTCTAGTCACATGGTGTTGTGTTGTTTAACTGTAAGCAATAGTGGTTTTACATAAGGGGGTTTCTAGCTCAGGTTCCCCAAGGTTTTTTAAGCTAGGGGGGGGCAGTGAGGGCTTTTCTTGTCACTCAAAAAAAGAGCCAAAAAGGGTGGGTGTGACAAAGAGAGAGGAGGGGGGGGGGGGGGGGGGGGGGGGGGGGGGGGGGGGGGGAGAGAGTGGGATACTTTTGCCTACAAAACCTAATT
This sequence comes from Rapana venosa, assembly GCA_028751875.1. NCBI lineage: Eukaryota > Metazoa > Mollusca > Gastropoda > Neogastropoda > Muricidae > Rapana > Rapana venosa. The sequence continues at coordinate 56,031,408 of CM054146.1, forward strand.
CAACCAATCCACTGTTGGCCGCCGCTCATTCTCATTTCTGGTCATCCATTGGAAACCCTTTCCCCTCTCTCTTCGCCAAAACCTAGTTATGACATTTTAAATCCGCCTCAAAGACAATTTTTTCAAAACCCAAGACTTCCCCCCTCTGTTTCATTTAACCCCGTTTTATAAACCTGCTAAAAATATGGCCTGTGCGAGTGATGGGGGTTTTGAAAAAAATTTTGACTATGAAATTTTTTTTCATAGATTTTGTTGCATCGCACCATTTTGTAAATATTGTTTGTTTAAACTTTTGATTTTTACCCCTTGTTGCATGATGGTAAGATTAGGTTGAATGCTGCCTTTGATTTGTCTTTGCAGATATAGCCTATAAAGTTCCCTTTTTTTTTTTTTATTTTTAATTTAAAATTTTATTATTATTATTATTATTAAAAGGGCTTTTTTAAAGCCCAAAAAGTCCCTGCCCCTTTACTGGGAAGTGTTTTGACCCATGAAAAAAAGTTACAAAGGCGTTTCTGGTGCCCGACAGCCGAAAGCTTTTGGGAGGGAGGGCCATCCACCCTTTTGCTAGGTCAACCCCCGAAGATGCAGTCTGACCTCAGACCTCTTTTTTTGCAGCTTTAGTCATTTGGGGGGGAAAATTTTTAAAAAAAACCCTTTAGGAAAAATGGTTTTGGGGATCCCAGCAGTGACTCAGATTTTTCTGGCAACTCCAGTGAGAGCGTGGGTGGAGCTGAATGGCCTCTGCCCGCCCCCTGCCCCGTACCACCTTGTGTGTGGGACGTGAAATGGACATGCTGTGTGTATAACTGTCTGCCGTTTTCCTTCATTTTCCCTAAAGTTTGTGTTGTTTTATGTATGTATGTATGTTTTTTAGTATGTTATTTTGTATGTAGGGATGTTTTATGTATGAAAGTTGTATGTATGTATATGTTTTTGTAATGTTTTGTATGTATTGAGTAGGGGTTGATTTAAAAGTATGATTTTATGTATGTATTATGATTATGTATGTATTGTTTTATTTGTAGTTGTTTGTATGTATTTATTGTATTTTGATGGGATTAAGTTTTTGTATGATGTATGTATGTTTATATTAGTAGTTTTTTTGTTGTATGATATATTTTTGTTATGTAAAGTTGTATGTTGTATGTTTGTTGTATGTTTTGATGTATGTATGTTATGGTTTTTGTTTATTTTTTTATGTATGTATTATTTTGTTTTTGTATTATGTTGTATTATTTGTATTTTAGTTTATTATTATTATGTTTTTTTATTATGTATGATGTAGTTTATGTTGAGGTTTATTTTATTTTTTAAAATTGGATGAGGGTATGTATATGTTTGTTGTATTTGATTATGTTTAGTAGGTGTCGAAATTTTTTTAAAAATTTTTTTTATGTTTGTAATTGTATGTATTGGGATTTTTAAATTTTATTAAGGGGAACACTTTCTATGTGTTTTCAAGTTGATAAATTTTAACCTTTGCAACCTATTTCCCCTTTTGGTTTCAAGTTTTTGGGAATTAAACCCTGTGGAAAACCCTTTTTAACCCTCCCTTTTTTCCCCGGAAAACCCTGTTTTTCTGAACAAACAAAAAGCGGGGTTTGTTTTTAAACCTTTCGGCTGATTTCCCTGGGTTTTTGGGGAAAAAACCCCACTTTCTTTAAAGGAAATAACAAAAAATCCCCTGTGGGGTATGCCCCGGGTTTAATGAGTTGAGGTTTTTCACATTTTTGGGAAAGGCCTTTTCACTGGGTCGGGGATTTCCCCTTTTCTTTAAAAATAATTTACCTTTGCAAATTTTCCCTTTTTGGGTTATGTTTCTTTTAATGTAAATTTGTTTTCCCATTTGCCGGTTTTTGATTTTTGTTTTACCCCCCTTTAAAATTTATTTGAAAAAATTTTTTGGATATAATACTTTTTCTTTTTAATTAAAGTTTTTTTTTTCCATTTTCAAAATCTCCCAAAAATTTAACCGGGTTCCCCCTGCCCAAAAAAACCTTGTCTTGAAAACGGATTTTTTACATTTTACCCACAAAAAACCAAAAAACCCTCCCAAACTTGGTTTGGTCCTCCAAATACAAATGCTTAAACCCCTTTACCCCCTTAAATTTTCCCCCCCACCCCCGTTTTTCCCCTGCTATTCCTCCCCTAAACCACTTTCCGGACAAACCCCAAAAACCCACTCCCTTCCCACTTTCTTTTTTCCTCGGTTTGCTTCACCCTTTGTCTGTGGTTCTTTTGGGTTTCCCGGGCCCGTGTTGTGTGGATGTTTTTCCCATGGGATTTAAACCCCCTGACTGCCCCATTTTCTTTTAATCTTCCATTCTGACTCGCCATCCAAACCCTTGTCAAATGTTCCACTGACATATCTCTACCATCCCCCTAGCCTTTTCCCTTCGATTTCATAGTCACTCACCACGTTTTCCCTCAACCTCTCTGCCTCACTAAAACCCTTTTCCCATGTGCCTGCTTAACGTTGCAGCTGTCTGCCCTGTGAAAAGTGACTTCATTTTTGTTTTCATTTCTGAACAAAAATAGTTTTAACCTTCTAAAAAAAACTTGGCAAATACCCTAGGTCATGAACCAAAGTTAAAAACGGCCTGACACCTTTTTGGTACAAACTCGTTTTCCCCCAAACCCAACCCCATCTCCACGGGCTCTCTTCTTTTAAATGGGGGCGGCATTCCCATCATGTCTCAAAGAACACTGATCGCTCGTTTTCTGTCATTCCCTTCCTTTTTACTCGAATCTTTTTAAGTTTGGATTTTAAACCTAAATTTATTGGCCAAATCTATTACTTTTGTTGCATTTACCCCCAACCCCCAAAACCCCTTTAAAAGGGAATTTTTGCCCTTCGGGTTTATCCCCCAAAGGGAGTTTCGGGGTCCCCCTTGCCTTTTGCAGCCTTTCCCAAGAAAATTTTATCATTCTTGGTGATTTTAAACTTTCATTTTCCCCAAACCAGTTTTTCCTGATGTAAAGCGTTTTTTCTTTTCCTTGTCAAACCCAACTCTTTTTTCCCGGGTGCAAAACGATCCAAAAAAAACAGTTTTTTGGTTTCATATTTTAGCTGACTTATTACCGTTTGTTTCAAAAGGTTAGTCAAATTGTCTGTAGTGCCACTGACGAACTGCTCCCCGATCATTCTGCCATTTTTTTCCCATTCCTCCCCATGCAAAGCAAACTGAAGAAAAAGTGCATGAAAGGTCGCAACATCAAGGCCATGGGACATTCAAATTTTCCTTTCCCAAGGTGTAAACCCCTATCCAAACCTTTTGGGCCCCCACTGACCCTTTTTAAAACTACAATATGTTCTCCCCAACCCCTTTGAAGAGCTTTGCTTTCTTTAGGGCCATCTCCTGCAGGGATGGGCCCTTTGTGCACCATGGTCACAAACGCCGAAAACTAGAGCGAAATGGCAAAAAAACAAAAATAAAAATAAACAAACAGTTTCCCCTAAACAAAACCCCAATCAAAACTTCTCCATTTCAGCAGAAAAAAATGTATTACTCTTTTTAAAGTTTTTTAAACCCACGTCTATGAAAAGTTTTCTCTTTCCCCTCACATCCATCCTTGATCTGTAAAGGCAACCCCTTGGGCCTTCCATAAACGCCACTCTGACTTCCTTCTATATTTTCTGCATTCGAAAATTCGCTCTAGTTTTTGGTTTAGACTCCTTTCCCCGCCTGTAAATTTTTGATCCCCCAAATTTTCTGTCATCCTCTCTTCTTTTTATCCAGCAAGTGGAAAGGGAAAACAAGACAATTTTGAAAAGAATGACTGTTTTAAATCATGGGATTCGACCGTACCCGCTTTTTTTTTCGCCCCAGTACCCGCCCCGTTAACTCACTATCACGAAAAAAGTAAAAATATCTCTTTTTTCGGAAAAAGTTCCCTCGCCCTCAAAACTGCTATGTCACCCTTACTTTAAAAAAACATGACATTGTCTAACATTGCGAAGAATTTTTACACCCGTTTCCAAACCTTTCCTTATCCTAAAGTCCCCGAAAAAATCGTTCTGAAAAAGTTTTAACAACCATTTCTCTCCCTCAGCTTTTCCGGGGAAATTTTAGTATGCCCATTGCGTCATCCCCAGCACTTTAAACCCCCTTTTGCCACTTTTAAAAAACCCACTTCTCAAACCTACCCCCAGGGAAAAAACTCCCTTTTTGCTCTAATTGGCTTTAAACTGCAGTCTTTGCACTATTAAAAACCCCTCCCTTTTCTCTCCCTCTTTAAAAAAAGTTTGGGTTTTTTTTGGTACAGCCCTACCTGGTTTAGTTCAAATTACCACCCAATTTCCCGACCGTCACAGTAAAAAAGATTCAGTCAGTAACCCGCCAGATGGGAATTTTGGAGTCCTTTCAGGGATCAGTTCTTGGTTTCCTTTTTTCTTTTCATCTCTACCCTACTCCCCTGTCACATTTAAAATTTCCCTCATCAGATAAACCAAATTAAATTTTTTGGGAAAAGACTGTCAGATTTAAGCGTGACACTCCCATAAAAACTGCCCTTTTCTCTTTTCCCAAATTTTGGCCACTGGCTTTCAAGATATCCCAAAAATGGTGATAAAAAACAAGTTAAAACTAAATGCCGACAAAACCGAAAAAAAGCTTTTAGGGACCAAAAAACTTTCCCTTTTATAAAAAATTTCAAAAGGGTTCAATACAATTTGGCAATGCATCAGTCCCTCTATCCATTGCTGTGAAGTATCTAGGGGTCATTATTGACAACACATTCTCTATGCAAAAATTCACAACCCAACCTGCCATTCATGCTACTATTACGGCATAGTACTGCAATTCAAAAGTACCTGTCCACAGATGCAACATCCAAACTCGCGTCTCTCATTCTTTCACATCTGGGCTATTGCAATTATCTTTTTGCTGGTCTGCCAGCATCATTAATCCACTCCCTTCAACGTATACAAAACGCTGCAGCTCGCCTAGTCCTCAGAAAGAAAAAAATCTGAGCACATTACCCCTCTCTTGCGATCTCTCCACTGGCTGCCTATGCCACAAAGAATAAACTATAAGATCAGTACTCTTTGTTGCAAAAGTCTCCACAAAACAGCACCCTTCTTCTCTCTCTCTCTCTCTCTCTCTCTCTCTCTCTCTCTCTCTCTCTCTCTCTCTCTCTCTCTCTCTCTTCTCTCTCTCTCTCTCTCTCTCTCTCTTTGCCAAAAGCTTTTAATGACATTTTATATCCAACCTCAAGATAGCTGTCCCTACTTTCATCAACGGAAATCCCATCATCCTGCCAAATGTGTATAACTCTGTGTGTGTGTGTGTGTGTGTGTGTGTGTGTGTGTGTGTGGTGTGTGTGTGTGTGTGGTGTGTGTGTGTTGTGTGTGTGTGTGTGTGTGTGTGTGTGTGTGTGATTTATTTATTTATTTATTCTTTTATATCGAGGATCATGGAATAAGCATCATGTGCTTTTTTACATCCAGTCCCGTGTGTATGCGGTTTTTGTCAATTTTGTCATCTGTTTCACCGGCTCACAATGGCCTACTCTTCCGAAAAGCGGAACAGGATTTAACGTGTGCGCAAGATGTTCTGCATGCGTTCGAACACGGGGCCTCGGTTTATAGTCTCATCCGAAGATGTGTGTGTGTGGTGTGTGTGTGTGTTGTGTGTGTGTGTGTGTGTGTGTGTGTTGTGTGTGTGTGTGTCTGTGTGTCTGTGTGTGTGTTGTTTGTGTGTTTGTGTGTTTGTGTGGTCTCTGTGTGTGTGTGTGTGTCTGTATTCTTTGTGTGTGTGTGTGTGTGTGTGTGTGTGTGTGTGTGTGTGTGTGTGTGTGTGTGTGTCCGTCTGTGTGTGTGTTTGTGTGTGTGTCTGTGTGTGTGCCCATTTGTACTTGTTAGAACTATTAATTGTTGTTGGTTGCATGACTGTGCAAGAATGAGTTAAGTGCAAGCGCTTTGTTTTTTTGTGCAAGATATAGCCCTAAATAAGTTCCACTATTATTATTTTATTATTATTATTATTATTATTATTATTATTATCATTAAACTTTGCAGTCCTTTGTCAGTATAATATTTCATATTTCAAACTACTTTAAGTCACGGCAGATTTCTCTGCCTTAAATTTCTGGCTGTTCTCCCTGGGAAAAGCGTGTCGCCACAATAGCAGAACCACCCATTATTTATTTGTATGTCTTCAACTGTATTTCTTTCCATATAAGAATGGCTATTTTGTACAGAATTTTACAGGGTCACCTCTCTTGATCCCGTCGGTTCTTTGACGTGCGCTAAATAATTATGTACAACACATGGGACATCGATGTATCATCTCATCCCAAAGACTAGCACCCAGACTACTACTCATGGTCTAGTGGATGGTGGGGAAATTTGGGGCCCAAACAGGGATCAAACCACTGCACACTTCCGACGCAGACTTTTGGCTTTCTAGGCAGGTGCCTTACCTCTAGACCACAGATCCAGTAAGATGCTTCCCTGTCACAGATCACCTGCCTTACTGGCTGTTTGGGGCTCAGGTCTTTGAAAAGCCTCATGAACACACAATAGAATCCAAACATCTGTCAAAAAACGAAATCAAAGAAAAAACAAGAAACAGTCCAGCACTAAAAACTGGGTACTGAAAGAGATGGACTATGACAGCTGGTCTTTCAGCAGACATACAGGTTATGAACAGATAACTAAAAGATGACTGTGATTTAAAAAAAAACAATGGCTGAGACCTTAAGCAAATATTGCAATACCACCATAAAAGACTTTAAAATTATTCTGGAAAGAGAAATCTGCAGACAAGATAGCACAAGTATTGTACTGGATTTGAACTCGCTTCTGAACTTGATAACGCTTTTCAAGGGAGGGACAGAGAGAATGTTCACGCTACACCTCCATACAACAGATGCACCTCCATGCAGGAATAGAAAGATCTGGTCTATGGCAGCGACAGGTAGGCATCCAGAAATCACCGACCACTCTTGCGATCTCTTCACTGGCTGCCTGTGACACAGAGAGTAAATGATGAGATCAGTACCCTCTGTTACAAATGTCTCCACAAAACAATACCCTCCTACCTCTGTGAATGTCTTCACCTGTACACTCCTTCTCGTTCCCTTAGCTCTGCTGCAGATACCTTGTGCTTACAAATACCTGGATTCAACCAATCCACCATTGGCCGTCGTTCTTCCTCTATTTCTGGTCCATTGATCTGGAATGACTTCTCTCTCTCTCGCGCTCTCTCTCTCTCTCAGTGCTGATTGTGCTCATCACTTTCCTTTCTCTTTTCTTTTTCTTTTTTAAAATTTTTTATTTGTTCTTACTTTTTTATTTTATTTTTAATTCTCTTTTAAAATCATATTTTCCCGGAACTGTGCTGATTGTAGTTGGGGCTTATTATTCATATTCTGGCATCTTTTATTTACAGGTGCTTTATGTATTGTCTCGCCTCGTTGTTGAGGGTGATTTGGTTGCTTGTTGTTGTTGTTTGTTTGTTTGTTTGTTTTTGTCTTTTTTTTGTCTTTTTTTTTTTTTGTTTTTTTGTTTGTTTTTTTGTTTGTTTGTTTTTTAAAATATCTCCCTTTCTCTCGGTAAACCAACCACGCCACCTGTGATTTTTTTAAATTTTTTTTTTTTTGTCAGACTACTGTCGGATGATTGGTTATTTTAACATTGTGTGTAAAAGTGTGGTAATTGATTTTACTCCTTTCTTCACCCTTCCACTACTTTTCCCCCATCAAGTATTCACCCCCCCCATTATTATTATTCTTGTCCTTTTTTTT
>CM054146.1:56039659-56054659 GCA_028751875.1 Rapana venosa
GGTGCTTTGTGATCAAACTGGAGTGAGCGTACATAGTTACCAAGTTAAAACCCTAAGCTGTTGACAGGGGAATATGTGTACATACATAGAAGTGAAGCTTTTCAACTGATTCAAAATTGTATTTGCGTTGTGAAATCATTGTTCTCTTCCATTGTATACCTGCCCCCCGCCCCCAACACTCCCTTTTGTTGTATTGTGGCCTAAGGCCGATGTACGATTAAACTATTTCAGAGTTCAGAGTTCTCTCTCTCTCTCTCTCTCTCTCTCTCTCTCTCTCTCTCTCTCTCTCTCATCTCTCTCTCTCTGTTTCTCTTTCTCCCTACACTTCAAAGTCAAGGTGCTTTAACCATGTTTTCAATGTGTGTGTGGGTGGGTGGGTGCGGCTGTGTGTAAATGTGCAGATGCATTGAATTTATTGATGTGCACATGAGTATTAGTGATTTTACTTGGGTGAATTTATGACTGGCTGAGGTATTGCTGATGTGTGGGTGCTTTTTTTTAAAAATCTTATGGTGGGTGCGTGCTGCTGTTCGGGTAGTGTGTCGTCGGGTTTTTGTGTGACATTATGTTTACATATTTATTGTTTTTATGTATGGCCTGTGACTCACCTCACCGGAATGTCTCTGTCTCAGAGATGATAAAGGTTTTTAATTGTACTTTGAAGCTATGCTACTTCACTCAGACCTCCAGCTCTTGCAGTGCACTCTCTGCTTGCTTGCACAGGCCTGGCACAGCTGCTTTGGAAGTGTACTAGTTTGGGGGCTGGCCCTGGGAAGACTTGTGACCACAGTCCCTTAATCGGAGAATTCAAATTCAAATTCAAATTTTAAACTTTATTATCTCAGAGACAGAGAAATTCTGGTGGGTCACGAGCCATACATAAAAACAATAAACATGTAAACGTAATATTGCCAAAAGAAAATCCACTGCACATTATCGGAACAGCAGCATGCACGCATCATAAGATAAAAATCTTAATAATAATAATAATAATAATAATACATGGAATTTATACAGCGCTATATCTTGCAAAAAACAAATCAAAGTGCTTTCATTCATCCTAGTCTTTCACATGCAGCCAGTTACAATTAATACACAGTTATGCAATCAATAACAATTAACAGTCCCTACAATCCAAATGTGCGCACGCACACGCACGCACACACACACACACACACACACACACACACACACACACACACACACACACACACACACACACACACACACACACACACACACACAGGTTATACACTTTTGGATGCTAAGTCAGGTGTGGAAGATGGTAAAAGAAGTGGGTCAGTCAGGGAATTTATAGTCTCATGCAAATCATTACACACATTATGAATAGAACCAATATGATTAGAGTCACAGACAAAGGATGAAGCATCTGGAGGACAAGAAAGTGAAGCAATGTTGTGGATGGTTACAGTAGTTGTGGTAGTGAAAGATTATAAATTGAAATTTGTTAAATGTCAAATTATATCAAAGAAAACTGTTCTAACTGCAGGATCCTGGGTGTTGTAACAAACACACAGATATAAAACTTTCCAGGAAGGATGTCCAAGAAACACATCAATTACACACCCAAACACAGAGACACGCACCACCAGGTGCAAAGATGAATATACAGGAACATTACAGTCGGAACCAATATAATCAGAGTCACACAGAAAGGATGAAGCATCAGAAGGACGAGGAAGTGAAGCAGTGTTGTGGCTGCTAACAGTAGTTGTGGCAGTGACATCTGAAGTGAGGGAGGAGGCAGATGTAGGAGAAGCACGTCTCAGGTGATGACAAACACCTGCAGTGTGTTCCTCATCTGGTTTTGCAGGGGTAGATTCCTAGGTTTGCAGTATGCTGTTCGAGTTCATAGCAGTGGAATGAAGAACAATGGGCAGTGGTGGTGGCGGGGTGGGGTGTGTGGTGGTTTTGGAGGGTAGATCACGTGCACATTTTCAAGCTGTGGCAGGGTCAGGGTACAAAGGATCACAAAGACCATGTAATAAGGTAGCCTGTCTAAATGACTTATATAATGGTTACAAACCTGACATGCCATAAGGTAGTCTGTCTAAATGACTGATATAATGGTTACAAATCTGACATACCATAAGGTAGTCTGTCTAAATGACTGATACAATGGTTACAACTCTGACATGTTATAAGGTAGTCTGTCTAACTGAATGATATAATGGTTACAGCTCCAACATATTATAAGGTACTCTGTCTAAATGACTGATATAATGGTTACAAATCTGACATACCATAAGATAGTCTGTCTAAATGACTGATATAATGGTTACAAACCTGGCATGTTATAAGGTAGTCTGTCTAAATGACTGATATAATGGTTACAAACCTGACATGCCATAAGGTAGTCTGTCTAAATGACTGATATAATGGTTACAAACCTGACATGCCATAAGGTAGTCTGTCTAAATGACTGATATAATGGTTACAAACCTGACATGCCATAAGGTAGTCTGTCTAAATGACTGATATAATGGTTACAAACCTGACATGCCATAAGGTAGTCTGTCTAAATGACTGATATAATGGTTACAAACCTGACATGCCATAAGGTAGTCTGTCTAAATGACTGATATAATGGTTACAAACCTGACATGCCATAAGGTAGTCTGCCTAAATGACTGATATAATGGTTACAAACCTGGCATGTTATAAGGTAGTCTGTCTAAATGACTGATATAATGGTTACAAACCTGACATGTTATAAGGTAGTCTGTCTAAATGACTGATATAATGGTTACAAACCTGACATGCCATAAGGTAGTCTGTCTAAATGACTGATATAATGGTTACAAATCTGACATACCATAAGATAGTCTGTCTAAATGACTGATATAATGGTTACAAACCTGGCATGTTATAAGGTAGTCTGTCTAAATGACTGATATAATGGTTACAAACCTGACATGCCATAAGGTAGTCTGTCTAAATGACTGATATAATGGTTACAAACCTGACATGCCATAAGGTAGTCTGTCTAAATGACTGATATAATGGTTACAAACCTGACATGCCATAAGGTAGTCTGTCTAAATGACTGATATAATGGTTACAAACCTGGCATGTTATAAGGTAGTCTGTCTAAATGACTGATATAATGGTTACAAACCTGACATGCCATAAGGTAGTCTGTCTAAATGACTGATATAATGGTTACAAACCTGACATGCCATAAGGTAGTCTGTCTAAATGACTGATATAATGGTTACAAACCTGACATGCCATAAGGTAGTCTGTCTAAATGACTGATATAATGGTTACAAACCTGACATGTTATAAGGTAGTCTGTCTAAATGACTAAATATAATAGTTACAACCCTAATATGCTATAAGGTAGTCTGTCTAAATGACTGATATAATGGTTACAGCTCCAACATGTTATAAGGATGTCTATTTAAATGACTGATATAACGGTTACAGCACCAACGTGTTATAAGGATGTCTGTTTAAATGACTGATATAATAGTTAGAACTCTGACATGTTATAAGGTAGTCTGTTTAAATGACTAAATATAATGGTTACAACTCCGACATGTTATAAGGTAGTCTGTTTAAATGACTGATATAGTGGTTACAACTCTGACATGTTATAAGGTAGTCTGTCTAAATGACTGATATAGCGGTTACAGCTCCAACATGTTATAAGGCAGTCTGTCTAAATAGTGGATTAGTGGTCTAGAGGTAACACGCCTGTCTAGAAAGCGAAAAGTCCGGGTCGGAAAAGTGCTGTGGTTCGAATCCCGTTTGGACCCGAAAATTTTCCCCCATCCATTAGACCATGAGTGGTGGTCTGGGCGCTAGTCTTTCGGGTGAGACGATAAACCGGGGTCCTGTGTGTTACACAAAATTATTCAGTGCACGTAAAAGAACCCACAGCAACAAAAGAGTTGTCCCTGGCCAAATTCTTAGAAAAAAGCCACTCTGATAGGGAAACAATACAGTTGCAGACAAAAAAGGTGGCGCTGCTCTTGTGGCGACGTGCTCACCACAGGGGGAGAAGCCCGAATTTCACGCAGATAAATCTTGTGACTTAAAGTGGTATAAATAAATAAATAAATAAGTAAATAAATAAATAATAAATAAATGACTGATATAATGGTTACAACTCCGACATGTTATAAGGATGTCTGCCTAAATGACTGATATGATGGTCACAGCACCAACGTGTTATAAGGTAGTCTGTTTGGTCACAATTCCAGCATGTTATAAGATAGTCTGTCTAAATGACTGACATAACGGTTAAAGCTCCAACATTTTAAAAGGTAATCTATCTAAATGACGGAAACAGTCATATGAATTTTAACATATGAAACTGCTTAGATATCTGATTAGTTATCATCTTATCTCATTATGCATTCCCTTGGGAATCCTGGGGACCTTTCAGTATAAATTATATCCCCACTTTCTGGAAATTACGTGTTGTGAATTTCCTCTTTTCTATCCCTCTTCTTGTCTTTGCCTTGCTCCTTCTCTTCCTGTCACCTCCATCTTGTCTACTTTTGCCTTCTTGATCCATGATTTTTCTGCCTTTTTCCTGGGGGAAAACCCCCAAAAGTAAGATTTCTTGTCAGATGTTTATGGCATCTCATTTTTCATCTTCAAGTTTATCCACCCTTTCCCTTTGGACTGTTCTTCTCTGCCAGCGGGGTTTTCTTCTATCAGCAGATCCTCAGCAAGCCTTCTGTTTCTCTGTCTTGGTTTCTCAGCTTCCCAGTGGCTGTCTTAAGTAACTGGTACCATATGCTGGAGTTAAATGGTTACGGGATGAATGTTGTACAAAAGTCAGTCCTAAACTGTGCCCCCAACTGGATTCACAAAGGGGCGGCTTCTTTGCAGGCTACCATCTCTAAGCCTTTCCTTGGTAATGCAGCCCTGCTGAGGTGACCGTTTAGTGTCTGGCATTGTTTGGCCTACGTTTAATGTCAATTTTATCTTTTAAATCCCTAACAAAATATAGAGAGAGATGTGAGGTAGTCTGACTGTGCTGGAGATGTCTGCGGTGATTGAGACAGAGAGACCAGTAGTTGAGGGAACAGGTGTGGTGTGACCTTTGTCAAAGCTTAACCCGTTTTGCTATGGCCAAAGACTTGAAAGACTTGGCTGGAGACCTAAAGACTGCAGGAAAGCTGAGGAAGAAGGTGAAGCACACCACAAAAAAGTAACCAGACATGCTTCTAAACTCTATCCAGTTGGTCACATGCCCTGTTATGGTACCCCCCACCCCCACAAGTCTTGAACAACAGTAAAGGGATCGTTAGATGAAGGGACAAGCAGGGCATGTCAGGGGTGGGATTAAAAGTAAGCTTTCATTACAAGGACTTGTGGAAGAGCGCTGAGTGCAGACTAGGAAGAAGGGGAGGGGGTGTCCCCACATACACACCACCTTCTGCACAACAGTTCTGCCACAAACCATTGAGGTTGGGTATGTCCATGTGAAGATCTCAATACATATCGCATGCTACTCAGGTGTTTTGGTGTCACCAGTTCAGTGACATGCAAGATAGATGCCCTGGACGTAATAATAATAATAATAAATGGAACTTATATAGCGCTATATCTTGTAAAAAAATCAAAGCGCTTGCATCTATTTCACTCCCACACATGCAACCAACAATGATAAATAGTTGAATAAATTCAAATACACACAAACGCACGCGCGCACGCGTGCACGCACGCACGCACACACACACACACACACACATTATATGCTTCAGCAGGGTGATGGGAATTTAGGCCATTGAAGGCAAGTACAGATAATTATGAGATGAAACTTTAGGGGGGAGTCTTAGGTTTGAAATAGGTATGTCTTGAGGCTGGATTAAAAAGTGTCGTAAGTAGGCTTTTCACGAAGGAAACGTGTGTAAAGGCAGCACACAAGGCGGAACGGCAAGGCCCTCTTCACTGGGTGAACTGCAGAAGCGCCCACAGCTCCTCGTCAAGGAAGGGTCCTGTTTCGCCTTTCGAGACTGACGTACATCCAGAGAGTGCAGGTACAAAAGAAAGGTTGGTTCTTTGAAGCAAAGAAGATCGTCCAAAGCAACAATGGAAAGAGTGGTCCCCCCTAAGCAGTGGTGGGAGTAACGGGAGTTTTGATTGGCTGTCAAACAGACTTCAGCTGCGGGTCTGCCAGCTCCAAGATGGCTGCATGCAGCTGACTCAGTAACACAGAACCCCAGCATAGACAGCCTCTGGCGAGGGCCTAAACCCACTACTCTCCGAGCTCCTTGCCTGAACAGAGCAACTGGCCCAGACCAGCCGTCCGTTTACCAGCCACTGGACAAAAGGACAGGCGGCCTCTGCCCCCAAACCTGTTGATGGTCAGAGGCAACTGGTGTCCGGCCCCTTCCAAAAGCGCCAAGATGGTGGCGGGTACAGGAGGGGGGGTGGGGGAGAGGGGCTTGTATTTGACCCTCATGCCAGAAACAGAGTGATGATGGGATTGATGTCAACTCTACGGGGACGGGGTAGCCTGGTGGTTAGAGTGATGCGCTCGTGATCTCCTGACTCTGGTTTGAATCTCGTTCAAGAGGATATTTCCTCTGGAGTTAATATCAGTGCCGACTCCACTCCCCCAAAAGCCCTTCGGATGAGACTATAAACCGAGGCCCCGTCTGCGAACGCACGCAGAACATCTTGCGCACACGTTAAAACCCGTTCCGCTTTTTGGAAGAGCAGGCCATTGTGTGCTGATGGGAAAGGATGACAAAATGTACAAACTGCATACACACGGGGACTAGACGTAAAAAAAAAGCAATGAGTGCGTATTCCATTCTTCTTTCTTCTTTCTTTCATCCGCCGCTGGTGCCTTTCGGCGTCGCGGGGGATTCCATTATCCTCGAAATGAAAGAATAAAAGGAAGAAAGAAAGAAAATAACAAATTGGTTTTTTTAAGAGTTTCATTGTTGGCTTGAACCCATGCCATCAGATCGCAAGCTCAAAGTTCTAACTACTAGGCTGTTCCTTCTCCTATATACATTTTTAAGGAACAAAATGAGATATGTTACAAGACAGCTGGTTTTTGCACAGGACAGATTTCCCATGGTGACAGCTCTGACAGATATCAACAGTCCAGTTCAACAGGCTTTGTTCTTTAGACACACAAACACTGTCTATGTGGAAAGCAATGAAGACGGCCTTTTTATATGAATAAATATTAGAATAAAACGATTTCATCAAAGTCTGTGGGTATCACAGTACTGTTCTTTTAGCTCTGTTAACGTGAGCAGCATTCTGAAAACGTCGTTACGTAAAGTAGATGAAGCTCGACTGTATGATTCCAGTCTTACAACTGAGCGTATAGCAAACTGTAGGTAGGAGCCAGCCAAAGTAAAAACAACAACAACAAACAAACAAAACAAAACAGAACAACATAAACAACAACAAAACTCAACAACAACAGTTAACAACAACATCACTCAGCAACAACAAAAACCTATAGTTCTTATGGGATTTCAACCCATGGTCTTCCAGCCATTAACCCTATGTGCTAGCCTCTGCTCCATGGTGGCTACTTTTGCTTGTGCTTGTGTTTTTCATGTTGATTTGCTTGCAGTTGTTTTGTTGTTGTTGTTGTTGGTTGTTGTTGTGGTTTGGTGTTGTTGTTTTTTGTGTTTTTTTTTGGGGGGGGGGGGGTGTTGGTGTTTGGTTTGGTGGGGTTTGGTTTCATTTGGTTTGTGTTTATAATTTTTTTAATTTGGTTTTGGTTTTCTTTTGGTTTTGGTTAATTTGCTTCTTTTATCTGGCTTTAATGTAGATTTTTCATGAATACAAATCAAAGCAGCACACTATCTTTTTGATAGACCAAAAAGTGACACCAAATACCACAATGACAAAACTACTACTACTACTGCTACTATTCCTGCTGCTGCTGCTGTTACTACTGCTGCTGCTGCTCCTGCTCCTGCTGCTGCTGCTGCTGTTACTACTGCTGCTGCTGCTACTACTACTACTACCACTACTACTACTATTACTGCTCCTTCTACCACTAACAGGTCAGGTCAGAGCTCTCCTCTGCTACTGGCAACCATGTAAGCCAGTACTACCTGTGTCATGTGGGCAGATGGAGCTCATCAGCCTGGGAAGACGGTCCACCTCGAAGAAGGAAAACTGATTTCAAACCTCCACTGTCATGTGGCCATACCTACTCATAGGAAAGGCTTCAGGAATTAACCCTGAGGAAAAATCCGGAGACGGAGTCCCCAAGGCAGTTCAAGGCTGTACACAGCATTGTGCTGGCAACTCCTGCAACGGCACTGGAACCATTTGTCTCGGCGACTGCATTTCTAATGAACCATTCCAGCAACGTGGAGAAGGGGAGGGGGTTGCTGCATGAGTAACGGCTTGCCCTCCATACTTACTTACTTACCCAGGCTTTGCACTCCAGAGAGGTCACACCAGCCTCAATTTGCAGCAACGACACAACGCAGGAAGCAGCAGTTTACCAATTATAAGACTGTATACTCGAAAAAAAATTTTTTTTTTTTTTAAAAAAATTTTTTTTTTTGGGTTTTCCAAGGTTTTAAGGGCCCCTTTTTTTTGGCTTTTTTATTTTTTTTTTTTTTTTTTTTTTTTTTTTTTTGGGGGGGGGGGTTTTTTTTTTTTTTTTTTTGGGGGGTTTTTTCGTTTTTTGGGTTTTTTTTTTTTTTTTGGGTTTTTTTTTTTTTTAAAACCCTTTTTTTTTTAAAAAAAACCCCAAAAAAAACCCCTTTTTTTTAAAACCCAAAACCCCCCCCCTTTCAAAAACCCCCCCAACAAATTTGGGGCGTGGGTTTTCCGGGGGGCCCCCCCCCAAAAAAATTTTAAACCCCCCCCAAAACCCCCCCTTTTTTTTTTTAAAAAAAAAACCCCCCCAAGGAAAACCCCCCCCCCCAACCAAAAAAAATTTTGGGGGGGGCCCGGGGCCCCCGGGGGGGAAATTTTCCCCCTAAAAAAAAATTTTTAAACCCCCGGGGGGGGGTTTTTAAAAAACCGGGTTTTAAAAAAAACCCGGTTCCCCCCCCAACCCCCAAATTTTCCCCAAAAAAACCCCCCAAACCCTTTTCCCAATTTTTTTTAAAAATTTTCCCAAAAAAAGGGGGGTTTTGGGGGAACCCCCCCCCCAAAATTTTACCCCCCCGGTTTCCCCAAACCCCCCCCTTTCCCCCCCCCCCCAAAAAAAATTTTTTTAAAATTTTAAATTCGAAAAAAACCCCCTTTAAAAAAAAACCCCCCCCCCCCGGGCCCCCCGGGATGGGGGGCCCCCGGTCCCCCCCCCGGGGGGGGGAAAATTTTTAAAATAAAAAAGGCCCAAAAAAACCCCCCCAAAAAACCCCCCGGGGGGGCCCCAAGGGGGCCCAAAAAATTGTTCCCCAAAAGGGGGCCCCCAAAAAAAAAAGGGGGGGAAAAGGGGTTTTTTTGGGGGGCCCAAAAAAATTGGTAAAAAAATTTTTTAAAAAAAATTTAAAAAAAACCCCCGGGGGCCGGGGAAACCCTTTCCCAACCCAAACCCCCCCAAAAAAACCCGGGAATCCCCCCAAACCCCCCCCCCCCAAAAAAACCAAAAAAAGGGGAAAAAAAAAAAAGTTTTATGGGGGGGTTTTTTGGAAAAAAAAAAATTTTTCCCCCCCCCCCCAAAAACCGGGGGAAAGGGGGGGTTTTTTCCCCCCCCCGGAAAGGGGTTTTTTTTTTTTTTAAATTTTTTTTTTTTTTTAAACCCCCAAATTCCCATTTTTTTTTTTTTTCCCCTTTTTTTTTTTTTTGGGGGGGGGAAAAAAAAAAAAAGGGGGGGGGAAAAAAAGTTTTTAAGGGGGAAAAAAATTTTGGAAAAAAATTTTTTTAAGGAAAAAAAAAAGGGGGGGAAAAAAAAAAAATTTTTAAAAAAGGGGGGGGGTTTTTGGTTTTTTTAAAAAATTTTAAAAAAGGGGGGGGGAAAAATTTTAAAAAAAAGGAATTTTTTTTTTGGGGGGGTTTTTAAAAAAAAAAAATTTTTAAGAAAAAAGGGGGGGGGGTTTTTTTTTTTGGTTTTTTTTGGGAAAAATTTAAAAAAAAGGGAAAAAAAGGGGGAAAATTTTTAAAATTTTTTAAAAAGGGGGGTTTGGGTTTTTTTTTTTTAAAAAAATTTTTTTAAAGGGTTTTTTTTTTGGGGGAAAAAAAATTTTTTTTTTGGGGGGGGGGGGAAAAAAAAAAAAGAAAAAAAAAAAAAAATTTTTTGGGGGGAAAATTTTGGGGGGGGGGGGGAAAAAAGGGGGGGGGGAAAAGGGGGGGGAAAAAATTTTTTTAAAGGGGGAAAAAAAGGGAAAAAAAGGGGGGGGAAAATTGAAAAAAAAAAAAAAGGGGGGGTTTAAAAGGGGAAAAAAGGGGGTTTTTTAAAAGGAAAAACCTGGGGGGGGGAAAAAAGGGGGTTTTTTTTTTTTGGGGGGGGGGGGAAAAAAAAAAGGGAAAATTTTTTTGGGGGTGGGGGATTTTTTTTAAAATTTGGGGGGGGAAAAGTTTATTTTTTTTAAAAAAAAGGGGGGGGGGGAAAAAATTTTTTAAATTTTTGGTAAAAAAAAGGGGGAAAAAAAAAAAAAAATTTTTTTTTTTAAATTTGGGGAAATTTTGGGGAAAAAATTTTAAGAGTTTTTTTTAAAAAGGGAAAGGGGGGGGTTTTTTGGGGGGAAAAAAGGGATTTTTAAAATTTTAAAAAAATTTTTTAAAAAAAAATTTTTTTAAGAAAAAAGGATTTTTTTTGGGGGGGGGGAAAAAAATTTTTTTTTAATTTTTTTTTAAAAAAAAAGGGGGGGAAAAAAAAAGGGGGGTTTTTTTGGGGGGGGGTTTTTTAAAAAAAAAAGGGGGGGGGGTTTTTTAAAAATTTTTTTTTTTTTGGGGGAAAAAAAAGGGGGTTGGGAAAAAAAAGGGGGAAAAAAAAAAGGGGAAAAAAAATTTTTGGGGGGGGAAAAAAAAAAATTTTTTTTTTGGGGGGTTGGGGGGAAAAAATTTTTTTTGGGGTTTTTTGGGAAATGGGGGGGGGGGTTTTAAAATTTTTTTTTTTTGGGGGGTTTGGGGGGGGGGGGGGGGGTTTTTTTTTTTTTTTTTTAAAAAGGTTTTTTTGAAAAAAAAAATTTTTTTTGGGGTTTTTTTTAAAAATTTGGGGGAAAAAAAAGGGATTTTTAAAAAAAGGGAAAAAAAAGGGGGGGAAAAAAAAAAGGGGGGTTTTTTAAAAAAATTTTTAAAAAAAAGGGAAAAAGGGGGGGGAAAAAAAAAAAAATTTTTTTAAAAAAAAATTTTGGGGAAAAATTTTTTTTTTAAAAAAAATTTAAAAGGAAAAAAATTTTTAAAAGGAAAAAAAAAAAAATTTAAAAAAAAAAATTTAAAAAAATTTGGGGGGGAAAGGGGAAAAACCCCCCAAAAAAAAAGGGAAAAAAAAACCCCCAAAATTGGGTTTTTTTGGGTTTTTAAAAAAAATAAAAAAAACCAGCCCCCAAACCAAAACAACGGCCCAAAAACCTTTTTAAAAACCCCCTTTTCAAAAAAAAAAAAAAAAAACCCCCATTAAATTTTTCCCCAAAAAGGGGCCCCCGGGGGGGTTTTAGCCCCCCAAAAAAAACCCAACAAACCCCAAAAACCACCCCAAATTTTTTTTTTTTTTTTTTTCCCAATTAAAAAAAAATTAAAACCCAAAAAAAAATTTTAAAATGGGGGTTTTATTTTTTGTTGGGGGGGAAAAAAAAAAAAAAAGGGGGGGGGCAGCAGCAGCAAAACCAGAAAAACCCATTTTTGGGGGGGAAAAGAGAAAAAAAAATTTAGTATTAGAAAAAAGTAGTGGGGGTTTTGGGGCCCCCCCCAAAAAAATTTTTCAAACTTTTTTTTTTTTTTCCCCCCCCCGGGGGAAAAAAAGGGGGGAAAAAAAACCCCTTTTTTAAAAAAAAGGGGGGGGTTTTTTTTTTTTTGGGTTTTTTTTTTGGGGGTTTTTTTTTTTGTTTTTTTTGGGGGGGGTTTTTGGGGGTTTGGGGGGTTTTTTTAAAAAATTTTTGAAAAAAAAAAAAAATTTTTAAAAGGGGGGGGGGGGAGGGGGGGGGGGTTTTTTTTTTTTTTTTGGGGGGGGGGGTTTTTAATTGGGGTTTTTTTTGGGGGAATTTTGGTTTTTTTAAAGGGGGGGGGGTTTTTTTTTTTTTTTTTAAAAAATTTTAAAAGGTTTTAAGGGGGGGAAAAAAAAATTTTAAGGGGGGGGGTTTTTTTTGGGGTTTTTTTAAAAAATTTTTTAAAAAAAGGGGGTTTTTTTTGGGGTTTTTAAAGGGGGTTTTTTGGGGGTTTTGGGGGGGTTTTTGTTTTTTTTTTGGGGGGGTTTTTTTTTTGGGGGGGGTTTTTTTTTTTTTTTTTAAAAAATTTAAATTTTTTTTGGGGGAAAAAGGGGGGGGGGAAAAAATTTTAAAGGGGGAAAAATTTTTTGGGAAGGGGAAAAAAATGGGAAAAAAAATTTTTTTTTAATTTTTTTTTTTTTTTTTTTGAACCATTTCCTTTTTTTTTTTTTTCCCCCTTTTTGGGGGGGTTTTTTTAAAAAAAAAGGGGGGAAAAAGGGGTTCCAAAAAAAAAACCCCAGGGCCCCCAAAAAGGAAAAAACCCCCCCCCCCCCCCCCAAAAAAAAAAACCCCCCAAAAAAAAAGGGCCCCCGGGAAACCCGGGTTTTTTGGGGGTTTTAAATTTTTTCCTTTTTTTTTTTTTTTTCCGAAAAGGGGGAAAAAAAAAAAAAAAAAAAAAAAAAAAACCCCCCAAAAAAAATTTTTTTAATCAACCCCCGGGGGAAAAACCCTTTGGGTAAAAAAAAGGGGGGGGGGAAAAAAAACCCAACCCCCCCCCCCCCGGCCGGGGGGGGCCCCGGGGGGAAACCCTAAAAAAAGGGGGAAAAAAAAAAGGAAAGGGGGGGGGAAAGGGGGGGGGTTTTGGGGGAAAAAAAACCCAAAAACCCCCAAAAAAATTTTTTTCCCCCAAAAAAAAAAATTTTCCCCAAAAAAACCCCCCCGGGGAGGAGAAATCCCAAAAAAAAAAAAAAGGGGAAAAAAAAATTGGCCCCCCCCTTTCCCCAAATTCCCAAAAGGCCCCCCCCCCCCCAAAAAAAGGGGGGGGTTTTTTTTTTTTAAAAAAACCCCGGGGGAAAATTTAAAAAGGGGGAAAAAAACCAAAAAATGGGGAAAAAACAGCACAGTTTATAATTTTGACCCAAAAAAAAGGGGGGAAAAAAAAAGAAGACATCAAGGGGGAAAACCCCCCAAAATTTTTTTTTGGGGGGGAAAAAAAATTTTCCCTTTTTTTTTGGTTTTTGGGGGGGGGAAAAAAAATTTTTTTTAAAAAAAAAAAAAACCCCCTTTTTTTTTGGGGAAAGGGGTTTTTGGGGGGGGGGGTTTTTATGGGTTTTGGGGGGGCCCCAGGGGGGGGCCCGAAAGGGTTTTTTTCCCCCCCCAAAAGGGGGGAATTTTTTAAAAAACCCCCCAAAAAAAAAAAAACGTGGATTGGGTTTAAAAAAAAAAGAGCCCGGCCAGAGAAAGGTAAAAAAAAGGGTTTTGGGTTTTGAGCGGGTTTTTGAACCCCCCACCAAAGGGGGGGGGGGAAAAAAAAGGGGGGGGGGGGAAAAAAAAAATTTTTTTTGGGTTTCCCAAAAGGGTTTTTTGGGGGGAAAAAAGGGGGGGGGGGAAAAAAAAATTTTTGGGGGGAAAAAAAAAAAAATTGGGGGGGGGGCCCCCCCAAAAAAAAAAATTTTTTTCCCCCCTTAAAAAAAGAAAAAATGTTTGGGGGGGAAAAAAAAAAAAAAAGGGGGAAAAGGGGCCCCCTTTTTTGGTTTTTTTTTTTTGGGGTAAAAGGAAAAAAGTTTTCTTTTTTGGGGTTAAAAAATTTTTTTTTTTCAAAACTTTTTTTAAAAAATAAAAAAAAAATAAAAAAACCCAAAAAAAAAATTAAAAGGGGGGGGGAAAAAAAAAAAGGGGGTTAACGAAAACCCCAAATTGAAAGGGGGGCCCCCACAAAAAAAACCCGGGTTTTTCCGGGGTTTTTTAAAAAAAACCCCCCCCCCCGGGCCGGGGGGGAAAAATTTTGGGGGGGCCCCCCCCCCTTTGGGCCCCCCCAAAATTTTTAAAAAAAAAGGGGGGAAAAATTTTTTTTTGGAAAAATTTTTTTTTAAATTTAAAAATTTTTTTAAAAAAGGGCTTTTTTTTTCCCCTTTTTTTTTTTTCCCGTTTTTTTCCTTTTTTCCCAAAAAAATAAAACCCTTTTTAAAAAAATTTTAAATTTTAAAAAAAAAAAAAAATTTAAAAAAAATTTTCCCTTTTTTTTTTTTTTCATTCCCTTTTAAAAATTTTAAAAAAAAATTTTTAAAAAATTTTTTTTTGAAATTTTTTCCTTTTTGGTTTGGGGGCCAAAAAAACCCCCCCCTTCCCCTTTTTTTTTTTTTTTTTTTAACAAATTTTTTTTTTTTTAAAAAAATTTTCCTTGGGTTTTTTTAAAGGAATTTTAAAAAAAGGGGGGGTTTTTTTTTTCCCCCCTTTAAAAGGAAAAGGGAAAAAAAAATTGGGGGAGGTTGGGGGAAAAAAAAAAAAAAAAAAAATTTTAAAAATTTTTAAAAAAAAACCTTTTTTAAAATTTTTTTTTTTTAAAATTTTTTAAAAATTTTTTTTTGGGGAAAAAAAAAAAAAAAACAAACCCCCTCAACCCCAAAAAAAAAAATTTTTTAAAAAAAAAACCTTTTTTCCCTTTTAATTTTTTTTTCCTTTTTTAAAAAACCCCCCCCTTTTTTTTTTTAAAAATTTTAAAATTAAAATTTTAAAAAAAAAATTTTTTTAAAAAAAATTTTTCCCCCCTTTCCCCCAAAAAAAATTTTTTTAAAAAAAATTTTGGAAAAAAAGGGGAAAAAAATTTTTTGGGGGGGTTTTTGGGGGGAAAAAAAAAAAAAATTTAAAAAATAAAAATTTAAAACCCCCCTTTTTTTTTTAAAAAAAAAAAAAAGACCCTTTTCCCCCAAACCCC
>CM054146.1:56059659-56061506 GCA_028751875.1 Rapana venosa
TCCTGTCCCATGACTTGAGTTTTCTTTAAGCTAATGGTAAGCCCAAAGTCTTGGCAGGCATTACTGAAGCGAGTCATGAGCTGCTGTAGGTCCTCAGCTGAGTGGGCAGTTACTGCTGTGTTATCTGCAAAGTGGAGGTCATGCAGGCACCTCAGCTTCACTTTAGTCTTGGTTCTTAGTCTGGAGACGTTGAAAGAAATTTCAATCTGACCTGGTTTGGAGGCAGATACCCTCAGCTGCAAGACCAAATGCGTGTTTCAGCATCACAGCAAAGAAGATTCCAAACAGGGTGGGAGGTAGGACACAGTCCTGTTTTACTCCCCTCTGTATGTTGAAGGCAGCTGTTCTTGAGCCATCAAAGACGGTGTAGCCTTTCATGTCTTCGTGGAATAATCTGATGATGCTGAGAAGTTTGGGAAGACATATGATCTTGGGAAGGATCTTGAAGAGACCATCCTTACTGACCACATCAAAAGCCTTTGTGAGGCCTATAAAGGCAACAAAGTGTGACTTCTACATTTCTTCTGAAGTTGTTTGGGGGAGAAGATAATGTCTAAAATGAATCTTTTGGCATGGAAACCGTACTGTAATTCAGGGTAGACTTGCTCTGCAAGTACTTGGAGCCTCTTCAGCATTACTCATGCAAAGACTTTCCCAACAATACTGAGGGTGGATATGCCACGGTAGTTATTCCAATCACTTCTGTCACCTTTGTTTTTGTATTGTGTGATGACCTTAGCATCCCTCATATCTTGTGGTACTTCGCCCTCACTCCAACAGAGGCAGAGGATTTCATGCAACTCGGTGATGAGTGTCTCTTTGCAGCACTTCAGTACTTCAGCGTTTAACACAATGAAAATAAAAGAGCTCTTTATAAATAGATACAACTTTAAGCCTTGGCATAAACTCAGCTACAAACTGAACACAAAGTAATGTCAATAATTAAAAAAACAACAATAAAGAACAACTAAAATGATCACAAAGACATTATAAAATCCTATATAGGACCATCCAATCAAATTCTATATGAAATTTTCATTATGTATTCTTGCTGGAGATTACAGTATAATATAAATGTGGCTTTAAGTGTGTCACAAAATATGAAACTAACTGGTGTTCAACTGTGACTGTCATAGTTCCTGTGCTTCAGCAATAAACTTTGGGACATATTTGATCACAATATCATCATCAGACAACAAGATAGACAAAATATCTTGCCTTGGGAAAGATTCTAAATTGCAAAGACTACAGTTTTCACGCATGGAAACATATGCTTGACACTGAAATAAGAAATGTGCTTCATCATCAAGAATATCACCACACATAGGGCATGGGAACTGTGTGGACAACTCAGGTTGAAACCATCTTTCGTTTGCATTAACGCCAAGTGCTCTTAATCCCAATCTTGTATAATGAAATTTGTGCTATTTGTCAGTGACTTTCAGCCTGAAAGCACACTTAAACGGGAAAAACTGCAGTATTTATCTTTACTTTTCATATCTGAGTGTCAATTTTATTTAAATGAACAAATGAATCTGTCTTTTAACTTCACCTTCCCCTTCCCCTTCACCTATCCCGTAATCCTGTAGACCGTGAGAGCACACTGAAGATTTTACAACCACCTTCCTCCACTCTCTGTGGCCCTTTCCTTTCCTTTGTAAATCATTCCACTCAAGGCCAGCCCACTCTCTGATGGTGTCTTCTCATCGTTTTCTCTGTCTTCATCTTCATCTCCCTCTTTGTACTGTTCCCTGTAGGACAGTCTTGATCAGTCCAGTTGTTTGTGTGACATGCTTGTATCACTTTAGTTTGCATTTTTTCACTTGTCAGGAGCTCTTCATATTGTC
>CM054146.1:56062006-56069506 GCA_028751875.1 Rapana venosa
TGAATGATATGTGGAGTTTTGATGGAATACGCTTTTCTTGGCAGTATTGTTTTAGTTCATTGAGATCATTGGACTTCGATTTATCATTGTTAATTATGTTAGAAGAAATATTAATGAAGTGATTGTTTAGTTTTTCAGCAGAAATATCTTTAATTACGTTAGATTTGGAAGACAATTGATTATTTGTTATTTGATTGATTACTTTCCATACAGTCTTTGAATTTTGTTTGGATGAAAGTAGATCTTGGAAATATTTCCTTTTCTCTCGCCGTTTTTGTGAGTTTATGGCATTTCTTAATTTTTTTTGCCTCCTCATAATATTTATGTTCTTTTAAGAAATCTCTAAGATAACATGCTTATTCTAGTTCCTTTGTAAACCAAGGTGGTTTGCAGACATGTTTGATCCTTATGGTTTTTAATGGGGCATGTTTGTTATAGATTTCAGTAAAAACTTTTACCCAGAACTCAATGGCCAGGTCTGGATCAGTAATATTTAATGTTTCCAAGAGCATGGAACTGCTTAACTCTAGTAACAAAAGCTGCTTATTAAATTTTGCAACAGAACAATAGGTTATAGTTTTATGGCCAGGTTTAGGAATGTTTGTTCCTTTTTTTGACCATGTGGTACAGACTAGGTAGTGATCGCTACAGTTATATACAGGGACACACATTTCTATGATGTTTTTAGGGTCTGATACATAGATGTGATCAATAATTGTGTTAGAATTTGATGTGACTCTTGTGGGTGAAGTAACTAAGAGAGAGAGAGAGAGAGAGAGGAGAGAGAGAGAGAGAGAGAGAGAGAGAGAGAGAGAGAGAGAGAGAGAGAGAATGACAATGACAATGACAATGACAAATTCTTTTATTTCGAGGATAATGAATAAGCACTCATGTGCTTTTTTACATCCAGTCCCCGCCCGTAGGGATACATCTTAATAATAACCCAATACTTATACTCTCACACAGTAGAAACAAAGGAAAATAACCCTTTTCAAAACAAAACAAAAACCAAACACCCCCCCCCCAAAAAAAAAAAAACCCAACCAAACAAATAAAAGAAAACCTTAAAGAAACCCCCACACCCCAAAAAATCCCAACCAAAACAAGCAAACAAACAAAAGGAAAAAAAAGAAGAAAAAAAGAGAAAAACAAACAAACAAAAACAACAACAACAAGAGTAACAACAAAACAAGAAAAATAACAACCAAACTTAATAAGTCATAAAAATAAACATCTACACATTTTCAAATGGTACACATACTTGTTACATATGACAAGAAGATATTGAAATAGGGCATTCATTAAAACTTAGGTACAGCCAAGCCCAATAAAGTATTGAAAATATAAAGTATGAATCCTTAATCAGGATACACAATAACTATAAGCAAAGCATAAAAGGTGAGAGAGAGAGACAGAGAGACAGAGAGTGTGTGTGTGTGTTTCAGAGATAATATCAAATATATCATTCTCAAAACAGTACACGATCACCATCAACACTCTTTTTTTTATTATACTGGTTCAAACTATCTATCTATCTGTCCCGTAGTCTGCCGACCGTGGGGGCACCCTCAAAGACTCAACAACCAGTTCCCTCCATTCCTCTCTCTGTTCTGCCTTTCTCAGGGTTTTGTTGAGTTCTAGGCCTGTCCATTCGCTGATGTTATCCTCCCAGCTCTTCCTTGGTCTGCCTCTTCTTCTTCTTCCTTGGACAGTGCCTTGCAAAACTGTCTTTGCAAGTCCTTTGGATCTTGTGACATGCCCATACCATTTAAGTTTACGCTTTTTCACGATCGTTAGAAGGTTCTTATAGGGTCCAATGGTTTGCTGGATTCTGTTATGCACGCTTTCGTTGCTTATGTGGTCTTTGTAGGAGATGCCAAGGAGTCTCCGAAAGCATCTCATCTCCACTGCCTGTACTCTTCTCTCCAAATCTGCAGTCAGGGTCCATGATTCACAGGCATACAGAAATATGGATATGACAAGGGAGCGCATTAGTCTGATCTTGGAGATAAGTGAGATATTTTTATCTCTCCAGATGGTGTTTAGTTTTGACAAAGCTGTTATTGTCTGTGCAGTCCTGCATACTACTTCTGGCTTGGATCCCTGGTCTGATACAATTGCTCCCAGGTACTTGAAGCTTTGAACTGTTTCCAGCTTCTGGTCATTAACCCTGATATCAGTGCTAATGCCGTTGGTGTTATTAGTCATCAGTTTGGTCTTCTCTGCACTGATTTCCATGCCGTATGTTTTGGAGGCCTTATTCAAGTGTTCTGTTAGGCTGGCAAGCTCTTTTTCTGATCCTACTATTCCATCAATGTCATCTGCGAAGCGGAGGTTTGTGATCGTTCTGCCACCAATGCTGACTGATCCTTCATGATGTTCCAGTGCATCAGCCATGATTCTCTCAAGGAAGATGTTGAAAAGAGTGGGTGAGAGTAGACAGCCCTGCCTTACTCCAACTGTTGTTCGAAACCATTCTCCAATGTTGTTGTTGTAGTGCACTGCACTGGTGGCCTCGCTGTACAGCTGTTTGATGACTCTGTTCAGGTTTGCATTGATGCTGTACAAATTCATGGTTGCCCACAAAGCTGCATGCCACACCCTGTCAAATGCCTTCTTAAAATCGATAAATACGTGGTAAAGGTCTTGTTGATGTTGAAGGTACCGCTCACATAGTATTCTGATGTTGAATATCTGTTCTGTTGTGCTGCGCCCTGCTCTGAAACCTGCTTGTTCCTCAGCAATGATGGTCTCTGCTTGTAGCTTCAGTCTATTCAATATTATCTGCAGCATGACCTTGCTTGGGTGGCATATGAGGCTGATTGTGCGGTAATTATGGCATTGTTGTAGATTTCCTTTCTTGGGGAGGGTGATGATGAGTGACTGTGTCCATGTCAAACTATATGTCATGATAATGAAATAAACTCAATACCCATACACTCACACAATAAAAACAAGAAACAAAAGAAAAGGAGAAATCCAAACCTATACAGTCATTGAGAGAGAGACTGTGTGTGTGTGTGTGTGTGTGTGTGTGTGTGTGTGTGTGTGTGTGTGTGTGTGTGTGTGTGTGTGTGTGTGTGTGTGTGTGTGTGTGTGTGTGTGTGTGTATGTGTGTGTTTCAGGGATAATGCTAAATATATAATACTCACATAGCACACGACCACTATCAACACTTTTTGATTATACTCATATAAATTGAATGTCATGATGATAAAGTAAGCCCAATACCCATACACTCACACAAAAAAGAGGGGAAAACCCCCCAATAAAGTCATAAAAAGAACATCTACACATTGTAATTAAGAGAGACAAATTATTATATTACCAGGATAATGAATAAGTACTCATGTGCTTTTTTACACCCAGTCCCCGCCCTTAGGGACACAACTTAATAATGGACCCAATACTCCTACTCTCAAACAGTAGAAACAAAAGGGAAAAAAACTTTTTTTAAACCAGACAAACAAAAAACAAAAGAAAACTCCAAACACCCCCCCCCAAAAAAATCACAAACAAACAAACAAAAAAACAACAACAAACAACAACAAACAAACAAACAAAAGAGAAAAAACAAAAACAAACAACAACAACAAAGAAGAAAAAACCCAACCACCACCACCCTCCCCCCCCCCCCCACACACACACATACACACAAAATAATAACAAAAAAAAACCAAACAAAATTTTTTTTAACCCAGGACAACCACAAAACAACAACAACAAAGAGAAAGAGACCAAAACAAAAGAAGAAAACAAAAGAGCCAAACTTACAGAGTCATAAAATTGAACACCTTCATATTGTAAAGTGGTACACATAGTTGTTACACATAACAATAAGATATTGAAATAGGACATTCACTGGATCTCAAGTACAGTCAATAAGCCCAAAATAATATTGAAAATAAAAAGTATGAATATGTCCTTCATTAGGATACACAACAACTGTAGCTATAAGCAAATCAATAAAAGGAGAGAGAGAGAGAGAGAGAGAGAGGAGAGAGAGAGAGAGAGAGAGAGAGAGAGAGAGAGAGAGAGAAGACAATGACAAATTCTTTTATTTCGAGGATAATGAATAAGCACACATGTGCTTTTTTACATCCAGTCCCCGCCCGTTAGGGATACATCTTAATAATAATAACCAATACTTATACAGTCTCACAATAAAAACAAGGGGAAATAACCCTTTTCAAAACAGCTCCCCCCCCCCCCCCCCCCCCAAGGCAAGCAAATAAAAGAAAACCCTAAAACTACCCCCCCCTCCACCTCCTTAAAAAAACCCTAACCAAAACAAACAAAACAAACAAAAGAGAAAGAAAAAACCAAAACCAACAGAAGAAGATAAAAAAGAGAAAAACAGACAAACAACAACAACAAGAACAACAACAGAGCCAAGAAAAATAACACAACCAAACTTAATAAGTCATAAAGATAAACATCTACACATTGTCAAATGGTACACATACTTGTTACACATAACTATAAGATATTGAAATAGGGCACTCATTAAAACTTAAGTACAGAGGCAAGTCCAATAAAGTATTGAAAATATAAAATATGAATCCTTCATCAGGATACACTATAACTATAAGCAAGACGATAGAAGGTGAGAGAGAGAGAGACAGAGACAGAGAGTGTGTGTGTGTGTATTTCAGAGATAATATCCAATATATAATTCCCAAAACAGTATGCGATCCCATCAACGCTCATTTTAGATTATATTCGTTTCAAATTATATGTCATGATAATGAAATAAATTTAATACCCATACATCCACACAATAAAAACAAGAAATAAAACAAAGAAGAAATCTAAACCTATACAGTCATTGAGGGAGAGAATATGAGTGAGTGAGTGAGTGAGTGAGTGAGTGTGTGTGTGTGTGGGGGGGGGGGGGTGAGTATGTGTGTGGGGGGTGGGGGGTGGGGGGTGTTTCAGGGATATTACTAAATATGTAATACTCACATAGCACACCATCAACACAAACACTTTTTATTTATACTCATACAAATTGAATGCCATGATAATAAAATAAGTGCAATACCCATACACTCACATAATAAAGAGGGGGAAAAAAGCCAATAAAATCATAAAAAGAACATCTACACATTGTAAGTAATAGAAACAAATTCTTTTTTTTCAGGATAATGAATAAGTACTCATGTGCTTTTTTACATCCAGTCCTTGCCCGTGGGGTCACATTTGAAAATGCACTCAGTACTCGTATTTTCAAAAAGTAGAAGCAAAGGGGAAAAAACGTTTTATTTTGTTTAAAATGAAAAAGAGAGAAAAAGAAAAAACAAACAAACAAACAAACAAACAACCCCGAACGAGCAAAAGACAAAATAAACCCCAGAACCCCCCCCCCCCCTCAAAAAAAAAAAATAAATAAAAAATATATAATAAATAAATTTTAAAAAAACAACAACAAAACAGACAAAAGAACCCTCCCAAACAAACAAACAAAAAACAAGAAAAAACAACAACAAACAAACAATGAGAAAAAAAAATTTTAAACAACAAACAAAAAACAAAAAAAAAACCCACCCTTCCCCCCTCCACACACACACACACATACATACGCCAAAACAAAATACAAACAAAAAACCCAAACAAATCAACAACAAAAAACAAAGTAACAACTACAACAATAACAACACAGAGAGAGAGAGAGAGAGAGAGAGAGAGAGGAAGAGAGAGGAGAGAGAGAGAGAGAGAGAGAGAGGAGAGAGAGAGAGAGAGAGAGAGCCAAACTTATAGATCATAAAATTGAACACCTTCATATTGTAGAATAGTACACATTGTTGTTACACTGATAATAAGATATTAAAATAGGAGATTCACTGGAGCTCAAGTACAGTCAACAAGTCCAAAATAATATTGAAAATCGAAAGTATGAATATGCCATTTATTAGAATACACAACAACAATAGAAGGAGAGAGAGAGAGTAGAGAGAGAGAGAGAGAGAGAGAGAGAGAGAGAGAGAGAGAGAGAGAGAGAGAGAGAGAGAGAGAGAGAATTAATTAATTGCATATCGGCCTTAGGACACAATACAGAGAGAGAGAGAGAGAGAAGAGAGAGAGAGAGAGAGAGAGAGAGAGAGTGCGTGTGCGTGTGTTTCAGAGATGGTACTAAATATATAATTCTCAAAACAGTACACGATCACCTTCAACACTTATTTTGATTACTCAAACAAACAAAAAATGTTATGATAATAATAAAAATAATAATAAAAATAAAAAACTCAATACCCATACTCTCACACTATAAAAACAAGGAAGGAAAGAAAGAAAGAAAAAAACAAAACAACAACCAGCCAAATCTATAAGGTCATAGTGAGAGAGAGAGAGAGGGGGGGGGGGGGGGGGGGGGGTAGGGAGAACTCGAACTCGAACTCGAACTCGAATGTTTTAATGAGGATAATTGGATAAGCCAGTGGCTTCTTTACACCAGGTCCTCAAAAAACAAACCAACCCAACAACAACATAAAAACCAAAGACAAAAAACAAAACAAAAGGCAAACAAACATGAAGAAATGCATACCATAATTATACACAATGAAGCTGACAAAAACTCAATCACTTAGTTATACTTGCAATCAACTACTCACATTAACATTCAATTATTTACTAAACCAGCCATTCAATACAAATTGACTAATTTCATGTCTACACACATCAAAATTTCCCTCACACATAAAGATACATTCACACTACCACCATCCACACTCGCACACCCATGTATTTCAACGACCAAATGAAGCAATCAGCCCCACTTTTTTTTTTAAAGTCTTGGAAAAAAATGGAAACGACTTAACATCAGTTATTGCAATGAAAGAAATGATGTAACAACTCTCTTTCCACAGTCATCAGTTTACAAACACAGCACACACACACACACACGCACGCACGCACGCACGCACGCACGCCCACACGCACGCCCACACACATGCAGGCACAAACAACTCACACATGCACATGAATCAAATCGATAACCATTCCAATTAATATATATAATAAAAAATGACACTACTAACAAATCTAATTTTTTCTACTTTAACAGAACAAAACGCAATCGCAACATACACCATGCCAATGCCATAAAGAGCAAACAAACATAGCTCAAGATAATCAAAAAATCCACTCTCAGACACGCACGCGCGCGCGCCCACCACACACACATGCATACATAGTCACATGAATGCCCATATGAATAAATAAACCATCCAAGTCGACATTCTAATCACTAATCCAATTCATTCTTAACAAGAAAAAAATGCACCCCATACACCATTTCATTACATAAGGAGCAAAAAACCCCACCATAACAGTTCAAGATAATAAGAATGTCTATGCACACAGAGAGAGAGAGAGAGGAGAGAGAGAGAGAGAGAGAGAGAGAGAGAGAGAAGGAGAGAGAGAGAGAGAGAGAGAGAGAGAGAGAGAGAACTCGAACTCGAACTCGAACTCGAATATTTTAATGAGGGTAATTGGATAAGC
>CM054146.1:56072006-56082893 GCA_028751875.1 Rapana venosa
GTCTGATCTTGGAGATAAGTGAGATATTTTTATCTCTCCAGATGGTGTTTAGTTTTGACAAAGCTGTTATTGTCTGTGCAGTCCTGCATACTACTTCTGGCTTGGATCCCTGGTCTGACAATGGCTCCCAGGTACTTGAAGCTTTGAACTGTTTCCAGCTTCTGGTCATTAACCCTGATATCAGTGCTAATGCCGTTGGTGTTATTAGTCATCAGTTTGGTCTTCTCTGCACTGATTTCCATGCCGTATGTTTTGGAGGCCTTATTCAAGTGTTCTGTTAGGCTGGCAAGCTCTTTTTCTGATCCTGCTATTCCATCAATGTCATCTGCGAAGCGGAGGTTTGTGATCGTTCTGCCACCAATGCTGACTGATCCTTCATGATGTTCCAGTGCATCAGCCATGATGAGGATAATACTAAATGTATAATTCTCAAGGCAGCACAGGATCCCATCAATATTCTTTTTGAATATGCTGGTACAAATTGAACGTCATGATAATAAAATAAGCCCAATACCCATACACTCATACAATAAAGAGAAAAAAATCACTAAAGTCATAATATGAACATCTACACATTGTAAGTAAGAGAGAGAGAGGTGGGGGGGGGGAGAGAAACGAGAGAGAGGGTGGGAGAGAGAAAGAGGTGAGAGAGAGAGAGAGAGAGAGAGAGAGAGAGAGAGAGAGTGTGTGTGTGTGTGTGTGTGTGTGTGTGTGTGTGTGTGTGTGTGTGTGTGTGTGTGTGTGTGTGTGTGTGTGTGTGTGTGTGTGTGTGTGTGTGTGTGTGTGTTAAAGATAATGCTTTCTGTTTGTAAACAAAGAAAACAAAACGAAAACGACAAAGAAAAAAAACCTGAATATAATTCTCAAAACAGCACACCATCACCGTCAACACTTTTTGATTATACTCTTTTTGATTATACTCGTACAGATTAGCACATATTATTGTTATGATAGATATATTTCTTATAACTATAGTGTAATTTTTTTTAAAGCTTTCACTTTGATAAACTCACTTACACAACAACAATGAAAATTTAAGA
Source organism: Rapana venosa (assembly GCA_028751875.1). Classification (NCBI taxonomy): domain Eukaryota; kingdom Metazoa; phylum Mollusca; class Gastropoda; order Neogastropoda; family Muricidae; genus Rapana; species Rapana venosa. Next base: position 56,073,047 of record CM054146.1, read on the forward strand.
GAGAGAGAGAGAGAGGGAGAGAGAGAGGAGAGAGAGAGAGAGAGAGAGAGAGAGAGAGAGTGAGGGAGAGAGAGAGAGAGAGAGAGAGAGAGAATGAATGAATGAATGAATGAATGAATGAATCTTTATTTTTCAAGGGTAACAGAATAAGCATGGGCATACTTTTTTTTCATCCGCCCCTTGGCCTGATTAGGGACTATCAACAAAACAGGTAAAAATCTTACTACAACAAAGACAGCATGATTTTAACAGAAAAAAAACTTAAATTGCATAGTTCCTAACTGACTTGAACATTAATTTCAAAAGATACATAGAACATGATTTTAACAGGGGAAAAAAATTACATTACATAGTCCCTAACTGACTTGAACATTAATTTCAAAAGATACATAGATTTTTTTTTCGAGAAAAGAGATATGCTGATAAACATATAATTCTCAAATAAATCAAACATTAACATGAAAACTGATACACTGATTATAATTAGGTAATATGGATAAAATAAAATAGAGGGGAGACAGCAAGAAGCAAGAGAGAGAGAGAGAGATGAGAGAGAGTGAGAGAGAGAGAGAGAGAGGAGAGAGAGAGAGAGAGAGAGAGAGAGATGAGAGGAGAGAGAGAGAGGAGAGAGAGAGAGAGAGAGAGAGGAGAGAGAGAGAGCATTTCCAGGTTACATCAACATAAAAATAAACCAGATATCAAATTCTGTTAAAGCATCCTCACCAAAACCCTTTAAAAAATATATATATAATTTATACTATCAATAAAGATATCAAGTTAAGTTACAAAATATCAAGGAGCCTGATATAAACCAGTTTTTAACAGCCCCGCCAACAGCAGCATCAATTCAAAGTTAGGCAAATCAATTTAAACTCACTCAGTACATTTCAAAGAGGCATGGTATATTGATTGAAGATGGATAGCAATATTGTATGCTTTTTGGACGATGATAAAGTAAATCACTATAAAATGTATAAACCAAACATTTATATAAAAATAATACATTTCATATATAAGAGGAATACCACAGAGAGAGAGAGAGAGAGAGAGAGGAGGAGAGAGAGGAGAGAGAGAGATGAGAGAGAGAGAGAGAGAGAGGAGAGAGAGAGAGAGAGAGAGAGAGAGAGTGCATTTCCAGGTTGTGTGATCATCTAGATAAATGGCATGTAACAAAAACACCCACACAAACTTCTCTCACCTTAAGATACAGCTATCAATGATAAACAAGCTCAGATGTAGTCTGTAAAGAACATCCCATACAAAAATATGTGAGCAGACAGAGGACAGACAGACAGACAGGTGAAGGGAAAGGGCAGGGCAGATAGGCAAGATGGAAAGGGAAGATAGGTAAGGGAGGATATGCAACTTTGTTTTTAAGGCTATGGACTGCGGTTTGTTATTGTTGATGTATCAAGTGAGTTGATAATTGAGTTTTGTAGATTATTAATTTATGTTGTTTAACTGAATCAGGAAGGGAGTTCTACAGCTTAGGGCCTGAGTAAAGTAAACTAGATTTGAATAAGTCTATTCTTGGAATTGGGACACTAGGCTTTATAGTATTTCTGGATTGGTTTAGGGGGAATTTGTCTTTAAGTATGATGGAACAGTTCCTGTCATAATCTTGAACATCATGACTCCTTTGTTATATTTTAATATTTGGTGTAAGGGGAGAATATTTAACTTATAGTCAGCTTCTAATAAGCTTGTCTTTTTTTAAAAGGACCAGTTTGAGAGCACATTTATACAGACTCAGTAACGGTTTCATGATGTTTGCACTAGCAGAATCCCACAGGGTAGAAGCATAGTCTATTGAGGATTGTATATAAGATTGGAAGAATAGTTTCCTTGAATGAAAGTCAAGAAAGTGCTTGATTTTAGAAAGTTGGTATACTCTTTGGGACATGTATTTGCATAGTTGAGATATGTGGTGGAACCAACTGAGATTTTCATCAATTGTTACCCCTAGAACTTTGTGGTGATAGGTTTGTTCAATTACTTCCTTTTTAATTTTGATTGGAGTAAGTTTAGGGTTAAGTTTTGACGCTTTTGTCTGGTGGTAATAAGCATGCATTTTGTTTTTTGGGGGTGTATAGACATATGGTTTAGTTTGGTCCATTCAATAAGCTGATCAACACTTTTTGTAATGTGTTTGCTAGAAAGTTAAGGTTATTGTGGCTCCTATGAATAGTTGTGTCATCAGCAAATAGTTCACATTTGGATTTGATGTGGAGAGGGAGGTCGTTTATGTATAATGAGAAGAGAATAGGTCCTAGTATGGATCCTTGTGGTACTCCATAATTGATGGCTTGTAGTTTGGATGTAGTTATACCTATTGAGACACGCTGTTGCCTGTTTTCTAGATAGGAAGCAAGTAGTTCTAAGGTATTGGTAGAGAAATGGTATAGGTCTAGTTTTTATGAGAAGTGTGTGGTCAATTCTGTCAAAAGCTTTTTTGAGATCTACAAATAGTACTCCACAAAATTTATTGTCATTGATGTTTGATAACCAGTTGTCTACGAGACTAATCAGTGCAGTATGACATGAGTGATTTTGTCTAAATCCAGACTAATTAGGGTTAATTAAGTTGGTAGTATCTATGACATTGATGGAATAGCAGGATCAGAAAAAAAGCCTGCCAGCCTAACAGAACACTTGAATAAGGCCTCCAAAACATACGGCATGGAAATCAGTGCAGAGAAGACCAAACTGATGACTAATAACACCAACGGCATTAGCACTGATATCAGGGTTAATGACCAGAAGCTGGAAACAGTTCAAAGCTTCAAGTACCTGGGAGCAATTGTATCAGACCAGGGATCCAAGCCAGAAGTAGTATGCAGGACTGCACAGACAATAACAGCTTTGTCAAAACTAAACACCATCTGGAGAGATAAAAATATCTCACTTATCTCCAAGATCAGACTAATGCACTCCCTTGTCATATCCATATTTCTGTATGCCTGTGAATCATGGACACTGACTGCAGATTTGGAGAGAAGAGTACAGACGGTGGAGATGAGATGCTTTCTGAGACTCATTGGCATCTCCTACAAAGACCACATAAGCAACGAAAGCGTGCATAACAGAATCCAGCAAACCATTGGACCCTATGAGAACCTTCTAACAATCGTGAAAAAGCGTAAACTTAAATGGTATGGGCATGTCACAAGATCCAAAGGACTTGCAAAGACAGTTTTACAAGGCACTGTCCAAGGAGGAAGAAGAAGAGGCCGACCAAGGAAGAGCTGGGAGGATAACATCAGCGAATGGACAGGCCTAGAACTCAACAAAACCCTGAGAAAGGCAGAACAGAGAGAGAAATGGAGGGAACTGGTTGTTGAGTCTTTGAGGGTGCCCCCACGGTCGTCAGACTACGGGACAGATAGATAGATAGATAGATAGATAGATAGTATCTAAATAGCTGACTATGTGTTTGTTTATGTTGTTCCAAGGGTTTGGAAAGGATAGATATGATGGAAATTGGTCTTTAGTTTGAAGCGTCTGAAGTGTCACCAGACTTGTAGATGGGGATTACTTTAGCTGTTTTGAAGGCATTGGGGAAATTGTTTTTTCAAGACAAAGGTTAAATATATATGTTAGTGTGTTTGTGATAACTGGAGCTGATAGCTTCAATATTCTGCTGTCTATTGCATCAAGACCATGCGTTCTTGATTGTTTGAGGTGAGTTAGATAACCATAGACCTCAAAAACAGACATAAATGGAATGTGAAGTTTTGAAAGAGTATGCTTTCCTTTCAAGTATTGTTTTAGTTCGTTGAGTTTATTGGACTTTTTTTTTAACATTTCTAATAATATTAGTAGAGACATTACTTAAATGATTGTTAAGTTGTTCAGCAGTAATGTATTTGATTACATCTGTTTTGGAAGATGCTTGATTGTTAGTTATTTGATTTATGGCTCACCATACAGTAGTCCCCAGCCAAGTTAAGCAGCGTCGAGCGTGGTTACCACTTGGATGGGTGACCGTTTTCGTGCCTTGGCTTCAGTACAGTTCCCCCCAGTTCATCCAGCTGTAAATAGGTACCTGCCCTCTTTAGGGTCAGGGAAGGTAAAGCAGCGAGAGAGAGGAGATGGGCGCTGCCGTCAATAGGCTGGCCCTAGAGAAGTGAGGTCTCTGACACCTCACTCCCCTACGACCTTAATAAAGGTTATGGGACACCTTTTATACAGTCTTTGAGTTTTGTTTGGTAGATAGTAAATCTTGGAAATATTTCTTTTTTTCTCGCCGTTTTTGTAAGTTTATGGCATTTCTTAATTTTTAAGAGTCCATAATATTTATGTTCTTTTAAAAGGTCTCTAAGATAGCAGAGGAGAGAGAGAGAGAGAGAGGAGAGAGAGAGAGAGAGAGAGAGAGAGAGAGAGAGAGAGAGAGAGAGAGAGTCGAGAGAGAGAGAGAGAGAGAGAGAGAGAGAGAGAGAGAGAGAATGTAATGCAAATGGTTTATTTGAAAGGCCTTGGCCACATTTGAAGGGGGAAAACACAAAGCACACACTATCATACAAGTAATACTCAAATAAACAATCAATTCACAAAACATTTGCAAATCAGGATAATTTATCAAGAGTTAACGAGGGTGGCCCCCAGTCTAAATGCTTTATATAGAAGAAGAGTTAACTGTTTTGATTTGTCTTATGAGTGAAAAGTGATTATTGGAGCATTTCCTGCAGATCATGTTGATGTATATGTTGTAATTTTGTTGGTATGAAGAATGGATTAAAAAATTATTTTTAGTCTTTTATATCAAGGATAATGGAACAAGCACTTGTGTGCTTTTTTACATCTAGTCCCCGTGTGTATGCGGTTTTGTCAGTTTTGTCATCTGTTACCACCCGCACACAATGGCCTACTCTTACGAAAAGCCCAAGATGTTCTGTGTACATTCGCACACAGGGCCTGGGTTTCTAGTCTCATCCGAAGGACTTTTGGGGAGAGTGGAGTCGCACTGATGTTAACTCCAGGGCAAAATACCCCCTTGAACCGGATCTGAACAATAAGGAAACGTGTTCTAGTGAAGGACAAGTGGGTTTCCCAAGAAGAAACATTTTGTATGTTTTTACTCCTCTGTTTAAGCAATGGAATAAAGATGTTTGGGAGGGTTGTGGCAAGTAGGTTGTAGTGGTAACAAGGCAGTGCCTATACTATTGCAAGTTGCTGAGTTATATAGCTGTGCAAGACAGAACCTAGGGTGAAATGTCCATCTACCCATGGACAGGTAAATTGTGTATGGGATTGCCATGCATATAATGTTAAAGGGAACGAGCAACACTCTGAGAGTGAAAATCCTATGTCCATCCACTAATGACCAAAAGTTAATGTTGCTAAACGGGAGCTTGTGAGAATAGCTGAAGAAGCCATCACTAATTTAGTTATTGCACTGTGCTATCCATAGTGGGTGGTTTGTTTTTTTGTCCACTTCACATTAGTATGGTTGATTGTGTGTTGGTTAAAAATTGAAGATATTTAATTTTAAAGCATGTACTTTTATTTTGTAATACTTGCAAATGGTTGGTATTTGGAAATGTGTGCCGAGAGCACGAAACGCCATGAAACATTGCAGAATTCTGTTTGTGATTCCAGTAGCTTGATTTGGGGCATTGTCTATTGTTGTACCACCAAACTATTTTTAGAGGTTTTAACATCAATAGAGTTTTACAACGCCATTTCTGATTTTGTCCTTTTCTTTTGTAAGAAAGTATTCAACCATTAAATATCTTTATCTACCATGCAAAAGGAGAGAGAGAGAGAACCTGGGTTACATAAAGACAACCTTGTGCATCTTTTTAAAGGAGGATTCCCCCCACCCCCAGTTTAACTGGTTTAAAAACAGTAATATATTGATGGTTATTAGTTTTTCAGGTCTGTTACAAAATAGAGAATTTAGTTTTGAACCTTGTTTTACTGTGTAAAAAATACTTGTTTTAACGCTTAAAAAAACTTCTAATGGTTTACATATTATGCTTTGTTATGAACAGTAACTTTGTGTACCAAGAACTGCAAGCTTGATATCTCTGTGAGCATAAGACCCCTGCTTGGAAAATGTAGATCTATGAAAAATGAAAACCGAATAAAAAGCCTTAAGAGAAGTTCACTCTAAGCATTTGAGTTATTGATGGTCATTTGTACACGTGACTATGTGTGACTTTCTGAATGGAATTTTGTTGAAAGCAAGACGAGTTTGCATTGATTTTGAAATGAGTTAACCACTGGGCTGGGCCAATGCAATTTTCTGGCTCAATTCCTGCCTGTGTCCCATTGCTGAATGTGTGCGTTCCTTCAGTGTGCAGTCTGAAATGATAAATGTCCAGCTGTTTAAGTGGACTGTTGCTGAATGTGTGTGTTCCTTCAGTGTGCAGTCTGAAATGATAAATGTCCAGCTGTTTAAGTGGACTGTTGCTGAATGTGTGTGTTCGTTCAGTGTCCAGTCTGAAATGATAAATGCCCAGCTGGTTAAGTGGACTGTTGCTGAATGTGTGCGATCCTTCAGTGTGCAGTCTGCAATGATGATGGCCAGCAGTGTGTCCCTGGCTGTTGCTGGGATGAAGCCTTAGTCAGCCTGAACCAGCCTAAATCAAGATCCTGAGATGAAGATCTTTTCCAAATTTCTCAGGACAAGGCAAATCTTTTTTCTTTAATTAATTTTTTTTTTAAATTAGCAATCAATACAACACCCAGATACAAAGGCTGGAGTGTAGCCTGTGGCTGGGTAAGTTACAGCACAACCACCTTTCCACCGGAGTCATTGGGATTTGGGGGACTCTGGTCAGCTCCTACCCAGAGTGACTGTGCCATGGGCTCATTAGGGAGACTGGAACCACACAGTCAAGCTTCATCCACTTTACAGATGACATTTTGAGAGTGTTGCTGAACTTGCCTGACCAACACTGCAGGTGTCTGTATCTCTCGGGCCTGGTCCATGTCAGATATATCATGATAGGAAGCATCGAGTACAGTCCTGTCAAGAAGTCTCAAAACACACACACTTCCATAGCAGCAGCATTACATCGTCCTTATCACCGTTGACCATCCCTCGATTTAAAAAAAAATCAGTATGACCTTGCGATTTAAGTTTTTCAATTCATGTTACAGTGCCCTGAACTTTCCGTGAATACTTCAGTGCAATGGGACTGCTTAGTCTCCAATTACAACCAAAGGCGAGCTGGGGTTGGCTGTGTACTTGCTTCAGGGTTTTGTGTATGCTTGGCAGCTGTATTCAAACCATTAGCGTGCAGACTGTAGCTAGGTCATCATTCCCCCAGTCAGTGCTGGTCTGCTCCTCTGTGAAAACTTGGATGGGTTCTTGATGGGGTTTTTGTTGGTGTTGCTAGGCTGGAGCTCGGACGTTCATATATGGTGTATATGCCACTGTTTTTACCCGCCATTCAGGTAGCCGCATTCCAACTTCAGGGATGGCCCATGCGTTTTTAAAAACGTTTCTCATCTGTTCCTACCAGCCCAAAATGGCCTTCTCTTCCAAAAGGCGGAACTGGTTTGTAATGTGTGTGCAAGATGTAAAAATGTTGTCATCCATTCTTACCAGCATGAAATGGCCTGCTCTTCTAAAAGGTAGAACGGGTTTTTAACGTGTGACTGTTCGCACACGGAGCCTTGGTTTATAGTGTCATCCAAAGGACTTTGAGAGAATGGAGTCAGTCCTGGTGTTAACTCCAGGGGAAAATCCCCTTAAACCGGCAGCTGTGTGGTGGCTCGATCCCGGGCCGTCAGATCACGAGCTGTAACCCCTATACTAGGCTATCCCGCTCCCCAGGGTGGGTTTCTAACATGTACACAAGATGTAATGCATGCATTTGTATAGCATTGCCTTGTATTCCACTTTCAATCACCACAGATTCTGTGTCAGCGTGAATTTTGGGCTGCTCTTCCCGGGCAGTGTCACCACTAGAGTAGCACCACCTAGTAATCTTTTTGTTTTTCTTTTCCTGTCTGCATGTGTATTTGTTTACCTACTACAGTAGCTTTTTTGCCCTACAGAATTTTGTCAGGGACAACTCCCTTGTTGCCGTGGGTTCTGTTACGTGAACTGAATGCATGTTGCGCACAGGAACTTGGTTTGTCGTCTCATCCTTTGTGTCCAGCCTTATCCAAAAGACAAGAAGGGAGCCAATGTTTACTCGGGGTAAAATATCACAATGTTGGTGAAACATTCCAGTCAACATATGGCTGAGAGAGACTCGAACCCCGAGCCCTTTGATAATTCTTGATCAGGAGTCTGACACTGTAACCACCAACTCCTTCCTCCCTGTTGAAGGCATTATGGGTGTAGCGAGATTTTCTGCAAAGGAGTGCACTGTTCCTTCTCTGCACTACCACCGACTTGTGCCCAGCATCCAGCACACGTAGTTGTCCCGATGCAGAGAACATGACAATCACCAACATGTGCTTTGTTGACTGGTTGTATCAGATTTCTTCCATCATGGGAATGGCATCCTGTATATTTTTGCATCTCTAGATGTATTCTTCCACCTTGCAGAGGCGAGTAGAGGGCGGATGATTATAACTGTACATTTTTTGTTTTATTCCTTGGCTAGAAGCCTCAAGGTTCACCAATGGCAGGATATTGCATATGCAACCGTTTGGTCACCATTAAGGTAGCCGCATTCTGACTTCGGAGATGATGTCTAAACAGGACACTGGTGTGCATGTATCATTTTTAAAGTCTGTCATCCGTTCCTAGTGGTACGCAATGGCCCACTCTTCTGAAAGGTGGTACGGGTTTTTATGTGTGTGCAAGATGTTGTGCATGCGTTTGTACATGGGACCTCGGTTTTGGGGGAGTAGAGCCATTACTGATGTTAATTCCAGGGGGCAAAATCCCACCAAACTGGTGTCTGAACCTGTGAATTTCTGTGTTGATGGAGGTGATGAAGTATAGCTGTATAGGTATTGGTACTGTTACATTGTGACCTCAGTGCTAACCACTAGGCTACTCTGCCATTCCCCACCCTTCCCTAATGAAATTTGAATAGCTTCTAAAGATGACATTCTGTTTCTTTTCAGTGTTGCTTTTATTTGTTGTTATTGGTTCTTTTCAGGAGCATGTTGTTGTTGGTGGTGGTTGTTTTTAGGAGCATGTTGTTGGTGGTGGTTGTTTTTAGGAGCATGTTGTTGTTTGTTGGTGGTTCTTTTTAGGAGCATGTTGTTGGTGATTCGTTTTAGGAGCATGTTGTTGTTGTTTGTTCTTTTTAGGAGCATGTTGTTGTTTATTAGTGGTTCTTTTTAGGAGCATGTTGTTGGTGGTGATTTTTTTAGGAGCATGTTGTTGGTGGGTCTTTTTAAAGCATGTTGTTGGTGGTGATCCTTTTTAGGAGCATGTTGTTGTTGTTTGTTCTTTTTAAGAGCATGTTGTTTGTTGGTGATTCTTTTTAGGAGCATGTTGTTGTTTGTTGGTGGTTCCTTTTAGGAGCATGTTGTTGGTGGCGATTCTTTTTAGGAGCATGTTGTTGTTTGTTGGTGGTTCTTTTTAGGAGCATGTTGTTTTTTGTTGGTGGTTCTTTTTAGGAGAATGTTGTTTGTTGGTGGTTCTTTTTAGGAGCATGTTGTTGTTTGTTGGTGGTTCTTTTTAGGAGCATGTTGTTGTTTGTTGGTGGTTCTTTTTAGGAGCATGTTGTTGTTTGTTGGTGGTTCTTTTTAGGAGCATGTTGTTTGCTGGTGGTTCTTTTTAGGTGCATGTTGTTTGTTGGTGGTTCTTTTTAGGAGCATGTTGTTTTTTGTTGGTGGTTCTTTTTAGGAGCATGTTGTTGGTGGTGATTCTTTTTAGGAGCATGTTGGTGGTGATTCTTTTTAAGAGCATGTTGGTGGTGATTCTTTT
>CM054146.1:56083393-56090893 GCA_028751875.1 Rapana venosa
GTTCTCTTTTCTTCCTTATCTTCACATTCTTGTACACATTAATACTTTCCTCACAAACTAACTTTAATAGATGTATTCAAGACACAATTCATGGCCTCCAAGGATGGCTTACGAATTTGCCACCTAAATATAAACCATGCAGTCAATAAAATCGAAGATATAACAAGACTCATCACAAACCAAGGCAAACCATTTCATATACTAGGTCTTTCCGAGTCAAGACTTACAGAACACATAACCAACACTGACATTTCCATTCCAGGATATAAAATCATGCGAAAAGATCCGCAAAAGCCCAAAGAAACAGGTCTCTTAATCTATATTAGTGAGTCTGTAACGTTCAAACGTCTTTTCCATCTTGAACGTTATGAAGTAGAATCCATCTGGATCGAAGTAGCTATAAAAGGTGCAGCGCCTATTATAATGGGGTTCTGCTACAGAAATCCAACAGAAAGAAAAAAATTGGATAGACAAGTTTGACTCCATGATGAACGTAGTCCTATTAGAATCTAGGGAAATTATCTTACTAGGTGATTTTAATATTGACCTAGCAAAAGTAAACAACCAATGGACCCAAGTTATTAACTCATTCAATCTTCACCAATTAGTAACTTCACCCACAAGAGTCACATCAAATTCTAACACAATCATTGATCACATCTATGTATCAGACCCTAAAAACATCATAGAAACTTGTGTCCCTGTACACAACTGTAGCGACCACTACCCAGTCTGTACCACATGGTCAAAAAAAGGAACAAAAATTCCTAAACCTGGCCATAAAACTATAACCTATCGCTCTTTTGCAAAATTTAATGAGCAGCTTTTCTTACTAGAGTTAAGCAGTTCCATGCTCTCGGAAACATTCAATATTACTGATCCAGACCTGGCCATTGAGTTCTGGATAAAAGTTTTTACTGAAATCTATAACAAACATGCCCCATTAAAAACCATAAGGATCAAACATGTCCGCAAACCACCTTGGTTTACAAAGGAACTAGAAGAAGCATGCTATCTTAGAGATTTCTTAAAAGAACATAAATATTATGAGGAGGCAAAAAAATTAAGAAATGCCATAAATCACAAAAACGGCGAGAGAAAAGGAAATATTTCCAAGATCTACTTTCATCCAAACAAAATTCAAAGACTGTATGGAAGGCAATCAATCAAATAACAAATAATCAATTGTCTTCCAAATCTAACGTAATTAAAGATATTTCTGCTGAAAAACTAAACAATCACTTCATTAATATTTCTTGTAACATAATTAACAATGATAAATCGAAGTCCAATGATCTCAATGAACTAAAACAATTCTGCCAAGAAAAGCGTATTCCATCAAAACTCCACATACCATTCATATCTGTTTCTGAGGTCTACGATTACCTGACTCACCTCAAACAATCAAGTACGCGTGGTCTTGATGGAATAGATGGCAGAATACTGAAACTCTCAGCTCCAGTTATTACAGACACTCTGACACATATCTATAACCTTTGTCTTCATAAGAACTATTTCCCCAACGCCTTCAAAACTGCTAAGGTGATTCCGATCCACAAGTCTGGAGACACTTCTGATCCCCAAATTATAGGCCAATCTCTATTTTATCTTACCTTTCAAAACCCTTGGAAAAACATATGAATAAACACATAGTCCATCATATAGATATTAACAACTTACTTCACCCAAATCAGTCTGGATTTAGAAAAAATCACTCGTGCCATACGGCATTAACTAGTCTTGTAGACAATTGGCTGTCTAACATTAATGACAATAAATTTTGTGGAGTATTATTTGTAGATTTCAAAAAAGCATTTGATACAATTGACCGAAGACTTCTCATTAAAAAGCTAGACTTATATAATCTCTCTACAAATACTCTTGAACTTCTTGCTTCTTATCTTACAAACAGGCAACAATGTGTTTCAATAGCTACGTCCACATCCACACTAAAACCCATTCATTATGGAGTACCACAGGGATCCATCTTAGGACCAATTCTCTTTTCATTATACATAAATGACCTTCCTCTCCATATCAAATCTAAATGCGAACTTTTTGCTGATGACACAACCATACATACAAGCCATACTGACATTAACTCTCTTGCAAAGACATTGCAAAATAGCACTGATGATCTTGTCAAATGGACTGAACTAAACCACATGTCTATACACCCCCAAAAAACAAAATGCATGCTATCACTACCAGACAAAAGCGACAAAATCTATCTCATAAATTTTTCTTCCAATCATAATGAAAAAGGAAACAATAGAAAAGCCTCTCACACAAAGTTCTAGTAGTAACAATTGATGATAATCTCAGCGGTACCATCACAAATCCCATCTGTGGCAAATACATTTCTCCAAAGATATAAGCACCAACTGACTAAAAATCAAACATTATCTGACTTTCATTCAAGAAAACTATCTTTCAAGCTTTTATACAATCCTCAACCAATAATTATGCTTCAACCCTGCGGGGATTCAGCTATGCAAACACTAGAAAACCATAATTAAGTCTGTATACACGTGGCTCTTAAAACTGTTCTTCTGAGAAGACTCCTTACTAGAAGTGATTATTACCCAGTTAAATATTCTTTTCCCTACACCAAAGACTAAGAATTTAACAAAAGGCATCATGATGTTTAAGATTAATGACAGGACTTTTTCCCTCATCCTTAAAGACAAGTTCCCAATGAATCATTCCAGAAATACTGAAAAGCCCATGTGTCCCAATCCCAAGAATAGATTTGTTCAAATTCGAAGCTTACTTACTCAGGCCCTGTGGCTTTGGAACTCCCTCCTGACTCATTAGAGACAATCACCAATCTTTAACAATCTTCAAAAGTCATTTTTTCATCCACGTTGATGCATCCAAAATAAAAAACCACAATTGATCTGTTGGAAACAAAGAAATATATCCTCCCTTGCATTATAACCAAATTATCCTCTCTCCCTCTCTCTCTCTCTCTCAAGTTCTCCTCTCATCTTCTCTCTCCTCTCCATCTCTCGTCCATTCTCTCTCTCCTCACTCTCTCTCTCCCTCCCTCCCCCCCTCTCCTCTCTCCTCTCCTCTTCTGTTTTAAGTGTGAGTGTTTTACTTTGTATATCGCTATTGTGTTATTGAAAATGACTCTAAAAAATGAATTTTCCACTATCCTACTTCTTTATAATGACTCTAGGACGATCTTAACATGTACAATGTTAAAATCACAGTGAGTCTAATGGGATAGGGTTGAAGAATTGAAAACTATATTTTATTAATCCATTTGGATTTAAATGCACTGTGCTCACTCTCTCTTCTCTCTCTTCTCTCTCTCCATCGTCTTCATCTCTCATCTTCTCTCTCACATTCTCTCTCCCTCTCCCTCTCCTTTTTTTTATTTGCTTATAGATTTAAATCTTCCCGTATTTACATTAATCCCGTTGAATGCCTTTTTTCAGATTTAATAATTCATTCTACACCCAAATGACAGTATTTGAGATTCAGTGAATTTTTTATTTTGGATATCTTGTTTTGAGCGTACAGTTATGATTGCTAATTCCAAAATGCAGATGTCCTTCTCTAATGACCTATACATGATATACATAAAGATTTTGATGTTGAACACTGATGCATGTGTAGTGCGTGCGCGCACGCGCGCGTGTTAGTATGTGTGTGTGTGTTGTGTGTGTTCGTGAGGCGTGCGTGCGTGCGTGCGTGTGCGTGTGTGTGTGTGTACGTGTGAATGGGGATCAAATTGCTTCTACAATATTTGTTAATCTGTTTACTATTTCGTGTTGCCTCCCATAAAAGCACAAAGAACGTTTGCCGTATCTTTCTGATAGCCAAAATGAAACTATTTAACGTGGTTATGTCTCCTTTATTTTAATATAGTGGTTTTGGCTTTGTTTGGTTCTGTTTTGGTTTGGTTTGGGGTTGTGTTGCTATTTTTGAGGGGTAACCTATTTGGTTTTTCCCTCTCCCCTTTTTTTGCCGTTTTGTTTTGCGCTTGGTTCTTGCTATTTTTTCCGGTTGTTTCTGTGTTTTCTGCTCGCTTTTTCTTTCTTACTTGTTTGCTACTTTTTATTTCTCTTCGGTGATTTTTTGTGGATTTTTGTGTGTGTGTAGATATTTTCCGTAAGCTTTGTGTAAGTGTAATTCTATGGGCTTTATTTTATATTATTATCATATATATCCTTAAGGGTGAGACTGGATGTAAAAAAGCACATGGGTGCTTATTCATTATCCTCGAAATGAAAAACATGTCATCCTCATCATCTCTCTCTCTCTCTCATCTCTCTCATATCATCTCTCTGATCCAGTCTCTCCTCTCTTCTCTCTCTCTCTGTGTATAATTGTGAATGTTTTTAACTTGTAATGGCTTTGTGTTATTGAAAAAAATGACTTTAGTGATTGTTCTCCTTTAAATTTATGGAGGTTCGGCTTGTTGGTTCTGTTTGGTTTTGGGGGTGTTGTTGTTGTTGTTGTTGTTGTTGTTGTTGTTGTTGAAGGGGAAACTACTGGTGTCACCTCTTCCCCTTGTTGTTGTTGCCGCTTTTGTTTTGCTCTTGGTTCATGCTATTTTTTCGGTTGTTATTTCTGTGTTTTCTGTTTTTTTGCTTTCTTCCATCTTGTATACTTTTTTCTTTTCTTTCTTTCTCTTCAGTGATTTTTGTGTAGATTTTCCCCCGTACACTGTGTAAGGGTATTGCTATAGGCTTTATTTTAAATTTCTTATCATATATATCCCCTTAAGCGGGGACTGGATTGAAAAAAGCACATGGGTGCTTATTTCATTATCCTCGAAATAAAAGAAATTTGTCATTTTGTCATTGTCTCTCTCGCCAAAAGAAAGCCTTCTTATGACAATTTTAAATCCAGCCACAATGAGCCATTTATAATTTTAAAACTAAGATTTTTCCAGTCTGTTTCATCTCAAAATTGTCCTTACCCATCGCAACAGTTAATATATCCCATTACCTGCCAAAGTGTATAACTTGTGTGTGTTGTGTGTGTGGGTGTTGTGTTGTGAGTGTGTGGTGTGTGTGATTGTGTGTGCGTGCATTTGAATTTGTTTAAAACTATTCATTGTTGTTGGTTGTATGACAGCGTAGAATAGGTTGAATGCAAGCACTTTGATTTGTCTTGGCAAGATACAGTGCTACGTTAATTCCATTTATTATAATGGTAGTCGGGATAGCTCAGTGGTCAGAGCGCTTGCTATCCCCCAGCCAAGTTAAGCAGCCTCGGTTACCACTTGGATGGGTGACCGTTTGCGCGCCTTGGCTTCAGTACAGTTCCCCCAGTTCACCCAGCTGTAAATGGGTACCTGCCCTCTTTAGGGTCAGGGAAGATAAAGCAGCGGGGGAGAGGAGATGGGCACCGCCCTCAATATGCTGGCCCTAGAGAAGTGAGGTCTCTGACGCCTCGCTCCCCTACGACCTTATAGGTTATGGGACTCCTTTACCTCCTTTCCCTATAATGGTAGTTGTGGTGTTTTTAAATGTCTGTTGTAGATGAAGCTCACTCATCCTCACTATGTAGAGAGTACACTGTTCTTGGTGTTTCGTTTATATACATTGACTTACTTTGACATGACTGGACTGTAGCAAATTTCTAAATTATAACAGATTCCAATATTGTTAAACAAAAAAACCTTACTGATTTAATCAATCAAAGCTGGTAGAGCAGTGATCAGTTGCAATTGTGATGGGTTTGCATGGGTTCTGATAGATTTGTTTGCTTGTTGAAGTGTTTGTGTGGATGCACTGGATGCAATGAGAGACCATTCGATAATAACGTTCTACTGATTTATTTTCTAACCTCAATGAATGGCTGCTTATAATAATCTAAGAGAAGTCATCCCCACATATCAATACAGTTCACAACAGAGGTTGTTTCCCTTGGATCGGTACGTATGGTGTTGAAACGATATAAAATGAACTATCAATTTTTCAATACATTACATCATCTTCTTCCTGGGATTAAAAAAAATATGATGCACTAACAAACTAATAAGTCATCTACAAAACAGTCTCCTAGTCTGGTTGAAACTTAGAAAAATAAAGTATAAGAGTCTAACTAGAGCAACAAATTGACTAGAGACAAATTATTCCTCTCACTGTCATTCACTCTCTTCCTCTCCCTTTTATTGAAAGAAAAATTAAAGTTGCAAGGATACTCAGTATTGTCTCCTGTCAATACTACAGTCAACTGGAATAAAGGAAATTGAAAGAAAAGAAAGGAAAAGAAAATTGGACTTCCTGGGACTGGCATTCAGGAGAGCATCTCTAAACCATGACATTGGACTTCCTGAGACTGAGATTCAGGAGAACGTCTTTAGAACATGACATTGGACTTCCAGAGACTGAGATTCAGGAGAACGTCTTTAGAACATGACATTGGACTTCCTGAGACTGAGATTCAGGAGAACGTCTTTAGAACATGACATTGGAATGCCTGAGACTGAGATTCAGGAGAACGTCTTTAGACAATGACATTGGACTTCCTGGGACTGGCATTCAGGAGAGCGTCTTTAGAACATGACAAATTCATCAGAGCGCTGGGGAAGATAGGTTCGGGCCTGGGTCGTGGAGTTGGTTCTGGAGTTGCAGCTACAGGAGGGGTGTTGGGAGCGCTGGGAGGGGTGTAATGATCATCTCCAGTTGGTTCAGGAAGGGTGTGATGATCATCTCCAGTTGGTTCAGGAAGGGTGTAATGATCATTTCCAGTTGGTTCAGGAAGGGTGTATGATCATTTCCAGTTGGATCAGGAAGGGTGTAATGATCATTTCCAGTTGGTTCAGGAGGGTGTAATGGTCATCTCCTGTTGGTTCAGGAGGGTGTAATGATCATCTCCAGTTGGTTCAGGAGGGTGTAATGATCATCTCCAGTTGGTTCAGGAGGGGAATCTGGTTCCATGTCTGCAGCGCTGGGGAATGTGGGGATGTGTTGAAGAAGCTGCTGTTGCAGGGAACAGTGTGGTCACCTCGTGGAGCGGTCAGCAGGGATCCACTGTTGTGGTGACAACAAGGGGGGTAGGTGGGTACAGGGGATGGGGTGTCAGGGTTGGGGAGGGAGGGCTAATTTCTGAGAAGTACTGGGTCACCAACTTGCAGCTTTGTTGGCTGGGCATAGCTCTTGTCTGCACACGCCTTCACTTTAGCTTCTGTGCTGCATCGCGCTGTCTCATGGAAGTCATCAGTCCAGCACCTTGAGATTGGTGTGAGCTGACCCCTCAGATCCCTGCCCAAAGCGTGCAGTAGCGGGAGGATTGACTACCAGTTGTGGAGTGGGGAGAGGCGCGGTAGTCAAGAAAGAACTTGTGCACCTCTTGCTTGGGGCCTGTTGGATTGCCCCTTGATGGTCCTCATGAAGCCTTCTGTGTTGGCGTTGCCTCTTGATGGTCCTCATGAAGCCTTCTGTTTTGGCATTGGCTCTTGATGGTCCTCATGAAGCGTTTTGTGTTGGCGTTGCCTCTTGATGGTCCTCATGAAGGGATCTGTATTGGCATTGG
>CM054146.1:56095893-56160893 GCA_028751875.1 Rapana venosa
AAGCAAACAGTATTAATGACTCAATACTATTTTTAAGTATACACATTTCTTTAAAAGACATAATCTACACATATGAAAGACAATTGAAATTTCAAGAAATACCTGCAAATCTTATGAATTTTGAGAGCGACAGGAGAACTTTTCGAGATTTGCATTTCATTAGCCTACAAAAATTATAACTGGACATGGGTTGAAGAAAATGTCGGGGAATAAAATCTTATCGTAAATGTTTTAAGTGGGGACATTCCATGATCAAATGAAATTCATCCCCTAAAACAGACATATTGCATTTTGAACATATTCTTTCTTTCCTTGGTATATTATGAAAACGTCCAACCTCAATAGGAAGCTTGTGACAGCTACAACGAAACTTCATAAGAGCGTAAACATATACATCTGGTAGACAAGTTATATATTTTTCCATACCAAAATCGATCTTATAGTGGTTTTTTTAATAATAAAGATATCTACTATTACCCCACAGCTCAGTTCTCCATTTATTAACAAAAAGTTTTATTAAGAAGGCTTTGATATGTGAACTTGTAGAATAAATACTTGAACAAAACTGTCTCCCACAAACAGTCAAATCCGCTTTGTACTAAAATATTTTTTTAATCTTATTTAGCCATGATGATTGAATCAAAGATTTGTCATGTAAATCTTTCATAGTCTGATAAACATTCGACAATAGCTTTTCAGACTGAATGTCAAGCAGCTGTATCCAAAAACGAACCATTCGAACAGAGACCAAAATAGACAAAAGATATCTGCCCGTTTCTCCATATAAAGCGAAGTTGACGTTGTACGCTTTAAACGAAAAATATACTTTTAAAATCTTAACTCAAACTTGTCAATTATTGTTAGGTTTTCATATCCCAAATTTCACATCCATACAACAAAACAGGTACAACGATTTTATCGAATAAATCAAGTGCACATGTATAGGTAGTTCTTTTTGCCGTGCAGTCCTTATCGAACTAGACATAGTAGCTTTATCATACATTTTTGGTTTGTTTTTTCCATTTTGCAAAACTGCCACTCTTTTAATTCCTAAATATTAAAACTATTAACAACTTCTAACGCCTTTCTACCATACTAAACATGTTACGAGATCTACTACGGCCGAAAACCGTGATTTTTGTTTTCACTGGATTCACAAGTTTCCACTGAGAACAGTAAGCATATAAATTGTCTAAAGCATCTTGCTACCCCTTCTTTGTATTAGAGAATAAAATAGTATCATCAGCATATAGCAAAATTAAAAGCTTGACATAGCTGGTTAACATTGTTCCATTCGATGAAAGTTGAATATTCATTGACAAACAAATTCTATCTGTCAAATATTGTTCCAAATCATTCAGAAACAGACTATCCCCTTGACGAACACCAGTAAAACTTTTGAAATATTCTGAACAGGCTCCATCATTAACAAAAACCACAAGATTTTACATTTTCATACATGTTCATGATGACTTTCAGTATTTTTCCGTTTACATTTTGTTTTGCCAGTTTATACCATAAGGCACTACCCCATACGGGGACGGGATAGCTCAGTGGTCGGAGCACTCGCTTTCCCCCAGCCAAGTTAAGCAGCGTCGAGCGTGGTTACCAGTTGGATGGGTGACCGTTTGCACGCCTTGGCTTCAGTACAGTTCCCCCAGTTCACCCAGCTGTAAATGGGTACCTGCCCTCTTTAGGGGTCAGGGAAGGTAAAGCAGCGAGGGAGAGGAGATGGGCGCCGCCCTCAATATGCTGGCCCTAGAGAAGTGAGGTCTCTGACGCCTCGCTCCCCTACGACCTTATAGGTTATGGGACTCCTTTACCTTTTTTACCTTACTACCCCATACAGAATCAAAAGCCTTCAGATAATCAAGAAAGCACAGTATAACGGGGCTTTTTTTATTTAGAAATATATCCACAAAACATTTTAAAATAAAACAATTATCTGTAGTAGAGTGATACTTTCTGAAGCCTGCCTGATTTTCCAAAAGTATCTTATTTGTCTCCAGAAATTTTGACAACCTGATGTTTAATCTATCTCTATCTATCTGTCGCGTAGTCTGACGACCGTGGGGGCACCCTCAAAGACTCAACAAGCAGTTCCCTCCATTCCTCTCTCTGTTCTGCCTTTCTCAGGGTTTTGTTGAGTTCTAGGTCTGTCCATTCGCTGATGTTATCCTCCCAGCTCTTCCTTGGTCTGCCTCTTCTTCTTCCTCCTTGGACAGTGCCTTGTAAAACTGTCTTTGCAAGTCCTTTGGATCTTGTGACATGCCCATACCATTTAAGTTTACGCTTTTTCACGATCGTTAGAAGGTTCTCATAGGGTCCAATGGTTTGCTGGATTCTGTTATGCACGCTTTCGTTGCTTATGTGGTCTTTGTAGGAGATGCCAAGGAGTCTCCGAAAGCATCTCATCTCTACCGCCTGTACTCTTCTCTCCAAATATGCAGTCAGGGTCCATGATTCACAGGCATACAGAAATATGGATATGACAAGGGAGCGCATTAGTCTGATCTTGGAGATAAGTGAGATATTTTTATCTCTCC
Source organism: Rapana venosa (assembly GCA_028751875.1). Taxonomy (NCBI): domain Eukaryota; kingdom Metazoa; phylum Mollusca; class Gastropoda; order Neogastropoda; family Muricidae; genus Rapana; species Rapana venosa. The sequence continues at coordinate 56,098,440 of CM054146.1, forward strand.
AGATGGTGTTTAGTTTTGACAAAGCTGTTATTGTCTGTGCAGTCCTGCATACTACTTCTGACTTGGATCCCTGGTCTGATACAATGGCCCCCAGGTACTTGAAGCTTTGAACTCTTTCCAGCTTCTGGTCATTAACCCTGATATCAGTGCTAATGCCGTTGGTGTTATTAGTCATCAGTTTGGTCTTCTCTGCACTGATTTCCATGCCGTATGTTTTGGAGGCCTTCAAGTGTTCTGTTAGGCTGGCAAGCTCTTTTTCTGATCCTGCTATTCCATCAATGTCATCTGCCAAGCGGAGGTTTGTGATCGTTCTGCCACCAATGCTGACTGATCCTTCATGATGTTCCAGTGCATCAGCCATGATTCTCTCAAGGAAGATGTTGAAAAGAGTGGGTGAGAGTAGACAGCCCTGCCATACTCCAACTGTTGTTCGAAACCATTCTCCAATGTTGTTGTTGTAGTACACTGCACTGGTGGCCTAGCTGTTTGATGACTCTGATCAGGTTTGCATTGATGCTGTACAAATTCATGGTTGCCCACAAAGCTGCATGCCACACCCTGTCAAATGCTTTCTTAAAATCGATAAATACCTGGTAAAGGTCTTGTTGATGTTGAAGGTACCGCTCACATGGTATTCTGAGGTTGAATATCTGTTCTGTTGTGCTGCGCCCTGCTCTGAAACCTGCTTGTTCCTCAGCAATGATTGTCTCTGCTTGTGGCTTCAGTCTATTCAATATTATCTGCAGCATCACCTTGCTTTGGTGGCATATGAGGCTGATTGTGCGATAATTATGGCATTGTTGTAGATTTCCTTTCTTGGGGAAGGTGATGATGAGTGACTGTGTCCATGGTGTTGGCCATTTTCCTGTCTGCCAGATCTTGTTGCAGATTCTTAGTAAGGCGCTGATCATGGCTTCCCCTCCAGCTTGAACCAACTCAGCTGGAATGTTGTCAGCCCCTGCTGACTTCCCCTTTTTCAGCGATCTGACTGCTGTTTCCACTTCTTCTCGGAGGATAGGGTGACTGTTTGTGTCTTTGCTTGCGGGTACATCAAGGACTTCTGGATCTCCTGCGGTTCTATAGTTATACAGGTCAGAGCAGTATTCTGTCCATCTGTTCAGAATATCCTGGTCGTCAGTGAGACACTTCCCATTAAATTGTTAAACCTTTTCCCTGTTTTGTGCTAGTCAGGTCTTTCACCATCTGATATGCTTTCTTGCTATTGTTTTTCTTGATGTTCTCTTCAATGTCTTGGCACTGTTCACTGATCCATTTCTCTTTTGCCTCCGTCATGGACTTCCTGATTCTTTTGTTGACTGCCCTATATTGTTTTGCTCTTTCTTTTGTTTCATTTTTCTTTTTCTTCAACTCTCTACGCTTGTCGCATAGTTGTAGGATGTTAGGTGTGACCCATGGTTTTTTGACTGGTCGGTGTTTGCCAAGAAGCTCGCTTGCTGTTTCAGTCACTGCTGTAGTGAAACTATTCGTCAGTGTATCTATGTCTGAGTCTATCACAGTGAGTGCTTCAAACTTTCCACCTATCCTTGCTTGAAAAATTTCTACTACCTCTGGGTCCTTCAGCTTCTCGAGGTCAAATTTGATCCTGATGTTGTTCCGCTTGTGGATTTTCTTTAGACGTAGTCGGAAAGTCATCATCACAAGATCATGATCACTCCCTTGGTCTGCTCCTGGAAAACTTCGTGTCTGTGCGATGTTAACGCTAGACTGAAACCGTCTTTTCACCATGATGTAATCTATTTGGTTGTGGTGTTCTCCATTTGGGCTATGCCATGTCCATTTTCTGGATTTCTTGTGTGGGCCAAGTGTATTCACTAGCTGGAGGTGGTTGTTACTGGCAAACTCCAGGAGTCTCAAGCCTTATTCATTTGATTGGTTATTACAATGTAATAACCAATCAAATGATGTTTAATACAGAAGTGAAAAGTTTTCCAATACAACTCAACAAAGTTATACCTCTATAATTATCACATTCGTATTTGTCTCCTTTCCCCTTATGAATAGGTTTTATAAGGCCAACCATTCAAACATCTGATATCTTTCCAGTATCCAAAACTCTGTTAAACAGTTTGCAGTACAACGTTTTAAGCTATACCTGACATAATCAGAATAAACATCTATGCCTGCTGCCTTACCACATAAAGGGCAGTTTCCACTTCTTGTTCAGTTATAGATCTGTTAAGATTATCTGAACTGAAATCTGGAAGGTATTCAAATGTACTAGTATCAGCTGTAAATTGAGGACTGACAAGATTTACATCATTTAATGTTTTAAAATGTTCAAAAAGAGTAGATAAACTAACTGGACAGTCATCAAAAGAGTGCACTTTCACTTCTTTCCAAAAATCTTTAGTATTGCTTTTTTTTCACTTTCTTTAAATGTTGACACCATTTTGTCTTTGCTTTCCGACCTGCTTTTCTGATGGTATTTTTGTATTCTTTAATGGCTGTTTTCACGAGAAAACTGTGTTTCTGGAGTGTCTCTGCGTTTACATACAGCTTTACTTTTCAGATACAAACGTCTTTTCCACACACACACACAAACACACATACTTGCGCGCGCACGCATACACGCATCCATGCACACGTATACACGATTATGCACACATACACACACATTCTTCCGAGGAGACTATAAACGAGGTCCCGTGTGGGAGCGCACTCAGAACATTCCGCGCACATGCCAAAACCCATTCCACCTTTCGGAAGAGTAGGCAATTGTACGTGGGTGTAAATGGATGACAAAATCTACAAAGCCGCACAACACGGGAACTGGATGCAAGAAAAGCAAACGAGTACCCATTCCATCATCCTCGAAACAAAGGAATAAAAACATAGTAATTAAAAAATAAACACACACACACGTCAAGTTAGGTATGTATATATTGATGTGTGTGTGTGTGTGTGTGTGTGTGTGTGTGTGTGTGTGTGTGTGTGTGTGTGTGTGTGTGTGTGTGTGTGTGTGTGTGTGTGTGTGTGTTGTGTCTGTGTCTGTGTCTGTCATGCTGAAAGTATATAACATGAACTATCAAATGTTCAATACCTTATAGCCATGTTCGAAAGATCTACAGATTTCATTGTCTTTGATCTAAAATGTAGACATTCTTTGATGTAAAATGTAGACATATCTTATCTTTTATTGCCCGAATGTGACAAAATACGTACATGATAATTTACCTAGCAAAAGAGGCTAGGAAATAATGGTAAAAGCTAGGAATAATAATAATAATAATAATAATAATAATAATGATGATGATGATGATGATGATGATGATGATGATGATGATGATGATGATGATGATGATGATAAATGGACAATAAACGTGTTCACAGTCCTGCTGTGAACTGACAGACGGTTACCCAAGATAGTGAATATTGACAGTTTGTGTTCTAAGCCAGGAACTGAATTATATATATATATGTATATATATATATAATGTATATATAACAACCATATAAATATTATAGTGTGCCATTGGTTAAGTGGGTTACAAGAGAAGTAGTATTTATTATTATCATTATCATTATTATTATTATCATCATCATCAGTAGTAGTAGTAGTAGTAGTAGTAGTAGTAGTAGTAGTAGTAGTAGTAGTAGTAGTAGTAGTAGTAGTAGTGATTACTGAATTTATTGTGAATTATCAAAAGCCACTGTGAGTGTAAGAGTGTGTTTCATGCCTTTTTAAAAAAAATTAATATTGGTTGATCTTGTTACATGTTTGAAACCTCAGTGGTGTTTTCGCATAGTTTGTGTGCACGTGCTTGTGAATGTGAGAGAAAGACTGCAACATATGAAAGAGAGGGTGTTTTTCTATGCTACATTTTGAGTTAGTATACATTTCTGAATGGATGTATGATTCCATGTATATGCATACCGTTGTTCGATCTTTAATGTGCACAAGATTTTGATACCAGAATATTGGCAACTTCTGGGACATACCAATACACTATTACTAAGCACACTATGATGACATGAAGAAAACTTTCTGACCAACACACACTGTGATGACATCACGAAGACTGTCTGAGAAACACATGCTACAATGACATCATGAAGGCTCCATGACCAACACACATTATGATGACATAGTCAGAGAGCCCTGATGTCATCATAATGGGTATTGGTCACAGAGCGAATGCACACAGAACATCTTGCGCACACATTAAATTCTGTCCCGATGTTCGTAAGAGTAGGCCATTGTGTGCGGGTGGGAACAGATGACAGAATTTACAAAACCGCATACACACGGGGACAGGATGTAGAAAAGTACATAAGTGCTTATTCCATTATTCTCGATATAAAAGAATAAAATAAAATATTTTTTAAAGTGACATCATGGCTCTCTGACCAACACACATTATGATGACATCACGGCTCTCTGACCAACACACATTATGATGACATCACGGCTCTCTGACCAACACACATTATGATGACATCACGGCGCTCAGACCCACACACATTATGATGACATCACAGCGTTCTGACCAACACACATTATGATGTCATCACGGCTCTCTGACCAACACACATTATGATGACATCACGGCTCTCTGACCAACCCACACCATGATGACATCACGAGGGCCCCATGAACACCATAATACTAAGACAACTCTACTAGAATCAACTACTGTGAAGCCATTCTGAATCAGTTTTAGCAGCAAGCAAGTGCTATTCCTGCTGGAGGACAGGCTGGATTCCTGCAAAGTCAGAAGAACCATTGAGCAGATCTCCAACCTGTCCACCCTCAGCATGGTCCAGTCCTACATCAGATGGAGTCCTTCCACGTTTTTCATAGACTGCAGGAAGCTGTTTGACAGGATCTGGCAAGAGGCACTGTAGACCATCATGGATATATGTAACAGCAGGCAGAAACAACTCAAAACCATCCTCTAGAAGACTATATTTAACTGTTGCATTCACCCAGACCCAGTGTATTGTCAGTTCTTGTGCAAGCTAAGTGCCAAAGCCTACATGTTGTTGCTGCTTCGATTTTACGTCTGCTCACTCAAAGTGATATTATTAGACAAGGCCTACATTAAAATGGTGATGTAAGCTTAATTCCAAGGCCTACATCAAAATAGTAATGTAAGCTAAGTGCCAAGGCCTACATCAAAATGAAGATGTGTATTAAGTGCCAAGTCCTACATTAAAATGAAAAGTGCCAAGGCCTGTTGCCTTGCTTTGAAATGTTATGCTGAGATTGTTTTCAGCCAGAACAAGCTCTTAGCCTAACAGTCTGCACTCAGGAGTTGTCATTGTAGGTTAGTTCAAGAGTGACCTGGGGATGTGTGGGTGGTGATGGCAGGGAACAGGGGTGAGTGTGCCAGGGTTTTTTGTGGCAAAGTAGAACAACACATCCATGCCGGCAAACTTCTCATCCAGTGTCCAGGTGTAGTCTTGGCGTCACAGTGATTCCATCATGACTGACCCCCAGGGTGTTAAGCTGGGGACGCGTAACAACAACAACAACAACAACGACAACAACAACAACAACACAATTTTCTGTATAGATGGACTTTAGACAGGCATTCTTGCACTGCTCCCTATGCAAACTGTTTGAAGCTGCTTGCTTTTTTTTATAAAAAGGATTTTAGTGAGGATGCTTTAGCAGAATTTGATATCTGGTTTATTTTGATGTTGATGTAACCTGAAAATGCTCTCTCTCTCTCTCTCTCTCTCCTCTCTCTCTTCTCTCTTTTTCTCTCTCTCTCTCTCTCTTCTCCCCTCTCTCTCATCTCTCTCTCTCTCTCTCTCTCTTGCTTCTTGCTGTCTCCCCTCTATTTTACTTTATCCATATTACCTAATTATAATCAGTGTATCAATGTTCATGTTAATGTTAGATTTATTTGAAGAATTATATGTTTATTAACGTATATCTCTTTTCTCCAAAAAATATGTATCTCTTGAAATTAATGCTCAAGTCAGTTAGGGATTATGGATTGTTAAATATATACTTTTTTAAAAATCATGTTGTCTTTGTTGTAAAAGGATTTGCCCCTTATTTTGTTGATAGTCCCTAATCAGGGCAAGGGCCGGATAAAAAAAAGTATGCGTATGCTTATTCTGTTACCCTTGAAAAATAAAGATAAAGATTCATTGATTCATTCATTTTTGGCATACACTGAATAGTGGCACAATGCAATTCCTCTTTTGGGCTTCTCTCTCCCACCAAAGTTTTGGGCAGTTATTTGGGCACCAGTTTGAAGCCCCATGCAGTGTGTTTAGGGTACCTAGGCCGAGCACATTTTTCTCAATGTTAAAGATTGCAAAGAGATCTCAAGTCGTACTGCGATCAGCAGCTTGTGCACAAAGCGACTGCCATCTTGGCTGATCCTTCCCATGCTTTGTCTTCGGAATTTCAGTTGTTGCCTTCAGGACGCCGTTTTCGGTGCTCCATCAGTAAAACAAATAGACAAAGAAATTCTTTTGTTCCAGTAGTCATTGATTTCTAAATTCAAAACAGCACTGAACAAACAGTCTTACATTCTCTGATATACCTCCCTGATTGTCAAGTGCTGTGTGTGTGTGTGTGTGTGTGTGTGTGGTCATGAAAATAAGTACTTCTGTATCTTATTTTTGGCTTAAATGATTTTTAAATTGTATATGTGCGCGCTCGCATGTGTGTATGTAAAGTTATGTCTTTACTAGTCAATGGTCATTATGGTGTGTGTGCACGCGCGCGTGTGTGTATGTGTGTGTGTTTACTAGTCAATAGTCTTTATAAAATTGTGTTCATATATTGGTGTGTGTGTATGGGTGTGCGCACGTGTGCGTGCGTGTGTGAGTGCGCGCGTGCGTGCACGTGTAAATAATAAGTTTATATGTCTTTTCCAATCAATGGTTTTTACAACATTGTATTCCTACATTGGTGTGGGTGGGTATGTGTGTGTGTGCACACGCGCGTGTGCGCGTACGCCGTGCGTGTGTGCGCGCGCACCTGGGTTTGTGTGTGTGTGATAATTGTTTTTTTAAGTTATCTTGGAATGTTCATAACAATTTGAAATGTATTTTTCTTGTGTCTTTTGAGATAATTATACGTATCAATATGCCTGTCAGTATTGTAATTGCCCTTCATGGGATGATTAAAGTGTTTTTGACTTGACTTGACTTGACTTGCATTCTGGGTATGTTTGTGTTGTTTATTGCACTCTTTACAACGGGTCTGTTTTTCTATGGAATGTATTTTGTTAACTGAGCAAGTTTGGTTTTTTTAATAACCTCACACAGACTTTTCGATTAACAACAACCAAAACAACAATTAATAATAATAATAATAATAATAATAATTTTAAAAATAGATAAATAAATAAATAAAAACATTTAAAGAAAATAATAATAATAATAAAAAATAACGATGATGATGATGATGATGATGATGATGATGATGATGATGATGATGATGATGATGATGATGGTGGTGGTGGTGGTGGTGGTGGTGGTGATGATGGTGGTGATGATGATGATGATGATGATGATGGTGATGGTGATGGTGATGATGATGATGATGATGATGATGATGATGATGATGTTTCCATAGTCTATATGGTCGATGAGGAGCGAGTTGTCAGAGACTTCAGCTTCTTCAGCGGCCAGCATCTTGAGGAAGGCACCCATCTCCTCTTCCTCACTGCTTTACCTTCCCTGTCCCTAAAGAGGGCAGGCACTAGGTACCCATTCACAGCTGGGTGAACTGGAGGACTGTACTGAGGTCAAGGCACATAAACGGTCACCCATCCACTAGGCAACCACGCTCAACACGGCTTAACCTTAGTAGCTTGTGGAGAGTGAGTGTTCTGACCACTGAGTTCCGCCACCACTCCCCCCCCCCCACACACACACACCTCTTCACCCCCTCCCCATCCCTACGATTAATATACAGCACCAGAACCAAACTAAGACTATACCAGAGCTGTGTACTTTCCACCCTTTTGTATGGCTCGGAGTGCTGGAGGATGACTGAGTGACCTCGACAAACTATCCACATTCCACACGAAGAATCTCAGAAGAATCTTGCGCATCTTCTGGCCTGAGACCATCTCCAACCAAGAACTTTTTGCCTGTTGCAACCAAGAAAGCATGGACAACATCATCATGCATAGGCGATGGGGATGGATAGGGCATATCTGCCGTCGGGAACAGGGAAACATCGCCCGAACAGCCCTCCACTGGACACCAGAGGGAAAACGCAAACGAGGACGACCCAAGAACACTTGGCGTCGGACTGTTGAAGCAGAGCTGAAGACCTTCCAACATACCTGGGGAACCATTCAGAAGCTGGCCCAGGACAGACAGGAGTGGAGAACTTTTGTTGCTGCCCTACGTGCCAATAAGGCACAAAGGCATTGATGATGATGATGATGATGATGATGATGATGATGATGATGATGATGATGATGATGATGATGATGATGATGATGATGATGATGATGATGAAAGATTTTTTATCTGGTTCATCTTAGGAGTATAATCAGCAGCGTAAGCTTTCAGGCTGTTTTAAAACAAAACAATTATAAGGAAAGTGTAATTATGGACTGATCCGGTCCACGTTGGTTAACTGGTTCTTATGATGCTGCCCAAATCCTGCATCCCACAATAGATGACATTTCGGCACCCCGAGGCTGCTTCAACCGCTTCATCTGCTTTCCACTTCTACTGTAAACTTCGTCCAACCTTATCACCCCATTCAGGAGTATACTCGTAACAGTGCACCAAGCTGGAATGGAGTATTCTTATTCGAGAATTACTCAGTCTCATCAGTTGGAGGGGACGGGATAGCTCAGTGGTCAGAGCACTCGCTTTCCCCCAGCCAAGTTAAGCAGCATCGAGCGTAGTTACCACTTGGATGGGTGACCGTTTGCGCGCCTTGACTTCAGTACAGTTCCCCAAGCTGTAAATGGGTGCCTGCTCTTTTTTGGGTCAAGGAAGGTAAAGCAGCGAGGGAGAGGAGATGGGCGCCGCCCTCAATATGCTGGCCCCTAGAGAAGTGAGGTCTCTGACGCCTCGCAATCCGGTGACCTTGTAGGTTATGGGACACCTTTACAGTTACTGCAATCAAGAGATAAATAAGCCTTCGCGTGTCATCACTATAAACAGCGCCTGGGGTTTATCACAGTTCTTGATTAAACCATTGACGCTGGGGGCAACAACAGCAAAGTGAGAGTCTGTATGACCAGTGGCTTTTCCACTCATGGAATCCACTTTACAGCTTAGTCTTTAGTGATCGACTATGACTCTCTGACTAGGAGGCTTGACTTGCACAGTCCTTATGTGCTGCAGCCCTGGGGACTAGTTGGCCTTTGGAGAGCATCTCCAACGCTGACTGTCCTTATGCCCACTTGGCCGAGAGAGAGGGGCTGTACTGTGGGCAAGGCATCTCCACTATAATCACATTTCTGCCCAATTTCCGAAACACCAGCTGCCTCCTCTGCTGTTTTGGAGGTCATCGTGGAAAACGACGGACTAACATACATACAAGTATCTAGGCTAAGTGATGAAGGTAGAGATGATAATTGCGTCACTGAAGTCAGATTCCTAAGGAAAGCTACACAAGCACCAAGCCACTTGTGCTTTGAAATAGTCTGCAAGGCATGGTCTTTGTTTGTGTGTTTATTTCATTTTTGTTTGTGTTTTTCTGCAGTGGTATGAAAGCTGCATCTATATTTAAAATTGTGCAGACAATGTTTCTACTGCACCCTCCTACCTCTGTGAATGTCTTAACCTGTACACTCCTTCACGTTCCCTCCGCTCTGCTGCAGATACCTTGTGCCTACGAATACCTAGATTCAACCAATCTACCGCTGGCCGCCGCTCTTTCTCTATTTCGGGTCCATCGACCTGGAATGAGCTCCCTCTCTCACTTCGCCAGAAGCCTAGCTATGACACTTTTAAATCCAGCCCTAAGACATATTTATTTCAAACCTAACATTTCCCCCCTCCTGTTTCATATCAGAACTATCTCACCCTTCACCAACCCATGTCCTATCACCCTGCTAAAGTATATGACCTCTGTGTGTGTGTGTGTGTGTGTGTGTGTGTGTGTGTGTGTGTGTGTGTGTGTGTGTGTGTGTGTGTGTGTGTGTGTGTGTGTGTGTGTGTGTGTGCTTTTGAAAAACATTTGACTATTGCAATTTTATTTCATAGATTTTGTCTGCAGCCTACCATATTTGTAGTATCTCTTTGAACTATTTATTATTTGTCATTGGTTGTATGACTGTGTAAGATTAGGTTGAATGCATGCGCTTTGATTTGTCTTTGCAAGATATAGCGCTATATAAGTTCCATTTATTATTATTATTATTATTATTATTATTATTGCTTTTTTGCAATTGTTTGTCAAAGTTTTGTTTCATATTAGCAAAATGCTGCATTTTTTAGCTGCTTATCAATTTTGTTATTTACTTCAAACAAACAAACACTTAATTTTGACTCAAGAGCTAGGAAAAACGGGACCCTGGTGGTTTTTAAAAAGAAAATTAAACGGGAAAAATTTGGGAAAACCCAAATAAACTCAAATTTAGTTTGGGAAGTTACCCACGGTTTTTCAGAAAGCCTGAATTTTCATAAAAACCCTGGTTCCCAAACAGCTGGGCAGGGGGAGAAAACTCCCCCGGGTTTTAAATTGGAGAAAAGGGTTAAAAGAACAAGGCTCAGAGGGGGGAGAAATTCCCTTGGGCTGACATGGGTTCGGGGAAAGCATGGTTAAGTGTTCAGGGCCCTTTTTAAAATCCCGTTTTCCTTCCTCGTTTACAGCTCCGGGTTTCAAACAAGGGGTTCAATCTTTGCCAAATGCGACCTTTTCCCCCCCCCCCCCATTTGGGGAAACCCTGCATTCCGCTTTCGGGTTTTTTGTCTTTTATAACCGGTTTGCATGTTGCAAAAAAATGGCTTTTTGGGAAAAAAAGCAGAACATGCCCTTAAAAAGCTTTTAACAAAAATGGTTCCGTGGGATTCCCCACGAAGCCTCGGTTTATATCGGGGGTTTTGACATTCAGTTGGGTTTTCGCTTGTCAAACTAAAAAAGGAAGAACAAGGGCCCCGGGAATCAAACCCAGGTTTCTTGGGTTTTTATTTGCTAGGCCCGTAAACGTTTTAAACCCATCCTCCCCTTTTTCCCTTTTAGGGGCCTTTAAAACTGAAACTGAAGAAAAAAAACTTGTGCAAAAAATTTCCATGAAATTTTTTTTAAACCGGGAAAACCACAAGACGTATTTGGGGCCACAGTCTGTGGGGGGAAAGGGGAAAATTGGGGAAAGGTATTGAACACGTCTCGTGGGAGGCTGGCTTTTTATGGAAAAAAGTCTTGGGGAAAGGAAAATGACGTATCACACGTCTCGTGGGGGGACGGGGGGGTTAATGCCAAGTCTTGTGGAGGAATGATTTATGCACACTTTCCCGTGGGGGAAATGAAGTATGCACACGTTTCGGGGAGGACGGGCCCGTATGCACAAGTCTTGTGGAAAGAATGACGTATACACAACCCTTTTGTGGAGGAATGATTTGTGGCAAAAGTCTTGTGGAGGGGGGTTTTCAGAATCGAGGGGAAATTTTTTGAGGAAAGCTCCCTCAATTTGTACACCTCAATTTTGATGGACCCCATCCCTTTCAGGGGACTGTCAGATTTTTTAGTTTAACAGGCTCCCATCACTTGGCTGTTTTGAGCTCTCCCTTTTTTGTATCAATTTATTGTACAAAAAACAAAACGTTTTTTTGTTTTGGGCGTTTTAAGATCAATAAAAGTTCTCTGATCCCTTCCCCCAGTTTGAATTTTATGGCTTTTTTCACATGCAGCTCTCCTCTCTCTCTTTTCCCCTTTCTTCTCTCTTTTTCTCCCCTTCTCTATCCCCTCTCTCTCTCCTCTCTCCCCTCTTCTCTCCTCTCCTTTCCGCTCTCTCTCTCGTCTTTTCTCTCGCTCTCCTTCTCTCTCCTCCCTCCCCTTTTTCTTCTCCTCTCCCCCTTTCTCTCTCTCTCTCTCTTCTCTCTTTTTTTCTCTCCGCTCTCCCTCTTATTTCCTTTACAGTCATTTCTTTCAGACATGTTTTTTTATGGCGGGAAGGACAGAAATTTTACATTTTCTCTCTACTTTCTTTCTTGCCCCTTGGGAGTTTTGGGTTTTTTTTTGACATAAATAAAAAAAGGGAAATTAATTATCTTTTCACAGTCCCAAAATTTTTATTCCCTTTGGGGAGAAAAGGCGGGGAGAGGGGTTGATGTGCATGGGGGTTTTGTGTGTTGTGGTTTGTGTGTGTTTGTGTGGGTGTGCAAGCGCGTTTTGGCCGTGCATGGGAAGGGGAAAAGAAAGAGATGGGAGAGTGGGTTTAAAAATTTAGAAAATTTAGAAAAAGATAGAAAACATACATACAAAACATTGTTACATAGTTTCATGGGTGATTGAGACAAAACGGCCCAGACGGGAACAGAAGTTTAGATAGGGGGGGGGAGAGATAAATACATACTACATGCTGCTTCCCATACAAAACATACAGACGGGACAGCAGGGAAAAATTACTACTTTCCATACATACACCCTAGTAGTTTAGAATACCCCACTTTACAACTTTACATTTTATCCCATACATACAAAACATACACACTTGCTATGCATGCGTCCGTACGTACTACATACATACATACAGAGATCTGTACGGGAGGGGCCGTTATATAAACACAAAACAAACACACCACACCACCCCACCACCCACCCAAACACGCCCACGCCCCCGCACGCACCAACCAAAAGAGGTTTGATAGATAGAATAGATAGATAGATAGATAAGATAGAAGATAATAGAAAGATGGATAGTTGGGGAAAAGATATTTGATAGATAGATAGTTTAGATAGATAGATAGATGTTTTGGGTGTTCCTTTTACTTTTGCTTTTAAAAGTTATATTAGACAAGGGGGCGGGGGGGGGGGGGGGGGGGATTTTTTAATGAGATAAAGGGTTTTAAAGGGAAAAAGATATGGGTTTTTGGGTTTATTACTGCAATTAAAAGACTATTCCAAACTAGGAAAAACAGTATGGGGGCAAAACCATGGTAAAAGGAAACCCCCAAAATTAACAAAAAAACGAACTTTGGGAAAAAATATTTTAAAAATTGGGGAAAAAAACAATTGTGAACTATTTGTTCGGAGCTGTTTTTTGGTGAAACAAAAAAAAGGGAAAAATCCCCTACGGTCTTATTTTTATAAAAAGAGAATTTGGGGACTGCATCAGAGACAAGCTTTTCCCCATAATTTTCTTCTCTTCATCATAAACCATTACACCCAGTGGGGGTAGGGCTGAAACCCAAAGCGCTTCCCCTTGCCTATCCGGGGAAACCCTTTTAGTCACTGTCTCCAAGAAGGCCCTCCCGGGCCCCTTCTTTTCCACTTTTAAAAGTCCCCTCCACTTTGGGTTTTGGGTTCTTCCTTTTTTTTTCCCCTTTTCTTTTTGGGGCCCGGGTGAAAATTTTGTTTTTGGGTGATTTTTGTGGGGTCCTTCGGAGGATGTGCCCAACCCACTTCCCCCGTCGTCTGGTGAGGGATGGTTCCCATGTCCTCTTGTTTCCCCTTTCTGGGTTTTGGGCTTCATTGGAGACCCTTTTTGGGCCCAAAAAAAAATGGGAAAGATTTTCGGAGGGGTTTTAAAAGGTTTGAAGTTTGGTAAGTTTCCCCGCTTCCGTCATCCCCCCAGCACTTAAAAACCCGGGACAGGAGCTTTGATAAACACAGTTGGTTGGCTTCAGCTTGGTTTTTGGGGTCTGTACTGAGTTGATCTCAAGAAAATTGTTGTTCCCCTTCAAAACCCAAAATTCCTGGCCCTTCCCCTTTCTGTTGGGGAAAGTCTTCTTTTGTGCCGCCCCTTTTGGTTTGTTTGCTGCTCCCAAGGTTTATGTGAAACTTGTCTGTCTGGCACAGGTCATTTTCCAATCACTTTCGGGGGGGGCTTTTGGGTTCCCACTTTGAGTAACTTTTGCCCTCTGTTTTTTGGTGCAAATTACAAAGGGGCCCCACTTCTGTTCGAATGTTTGGAGTCTGGGGCCCTTCCCCTGGATTGTTGGTGTGTGTGTGACACCCAGCGCCGGGTCTCTGCAAAGTCGGGGTTTTCTAGGTTGAAAAACGGCCCCAAAGCGAATCCCTCGGGGGGGTGTTTTTCTTTTTTGTTTTCCCTCATCCCCCAAATTAAAATTTTCCAGATTAAAGAGAACGGGCCGCCCAACACACACCCCTTGGGCTTAATCCAGTTTTGCTTCAAAGACAGTGTTGCTTTGGGTCCCAGGGGCATTTAAAGTTGGGTAGAGCTTTTTGTAAGGTGTACCAGTTTCGATGGGATGCCATAGTTTTAAAAGGAAAAACCCCAAAAATTTTTGCCCTCTGTGTATGCTGTCAAATCCCTTTTTCAAAAGGTCCCCCCAAAATTACATACAGTTGTTTTTTGCCACTCTTTTGCACTATTCGTGATGTTTTTAGCTTTTGGGGAAAAATTGGGGCCCGTAATTTCCCCGTTGGCCCTTTCCCGAACCCTGTTGGGTTTCCCTTTCCCCAGTGCATCGTCCAAAAGCATTGATATTTTTTCTGATGATACCTTGGCCCGTTTCTTTTCGGCACAGACCAAAAAAAAGTGTTTCCCCAAATTTTTTGCGGGCGCTCAGGGTTCCTTTTTTGGGGTTTTTTTCTACACTCCCTTTGGTTTCCCAAACGTCAGGTACTTTTCTCTCTTCCCCTGGAGCTGTGAAAGTGGGTTTCAGTATGTCAGCTGTAGTTCAGAATTTGCCTTTAAAAGTTGGGCACCAAGGGGGGGCCTGGCCCCGGGGGCTTGCCGTTTTTGAGGGTCTTGATGGCAGCCCTTTTTTCCTTTTTTTGGGGGGGTTTTCATCAATGTCTTCTTTCTTTTGTAGCTTTGGGGATGTCGGCTGTTTGTCAGGGGGTTGGTCGGTTGAGAAACCCTTTTCCCGGAAGTGTTCAGCCATCTTTTTCTTGCTTTTTCTCGGGTTTTCAACAGTTTCCCCCCGGCTTTTCCCTGATTGGTCCCCCAGCGCTCCTCTGAAAATTTTTTTGCATACTTTCTTGGGTGTCTTTTTGACCTTTCCCCTTTCTCTCCCTTGGGGTGCTGCCCAGCTGCCGCTTTTGGGCCAAAGGCTTCTCTCTTTTTCGCGGCGTGCGAGTCTCTTTACTTTTCCCCGTGTGCCTCTTTTGTACAACTCTTTTTCCGGCCCCTCTCGTAGGGCCCTTGGGGATTTACTTTTCATAAAGGGCTTCTTCTTGTCTCTCTCTTTTTTGATTGGCATCGAGGGGGGTTTTTTTTGGGCCAGTCATTTTTGGTCTTCTTCTTTTGTTTGGGGATGGGGGGTTTTCCTTGCTGCTCCCCAGTGTTAGTTTACAGGGTTTTGTTTCCATGTCGATCTATGTCCCTGTTTTTCTGTCATGTTCTGCGGAAAGTGGGAATCGTTCCCCAGATTGTTGATGGGAAAGCAGACCCTTTAAGTTTGGTTTTTTCTCATCGCTTTTGGGGAAACAAATAGCGCTTTTAGTGGGTTTGGGCTTGTGTTTTTCTTCAGTTTCTTTGGATGTGTGCGGTCACCAGGGTGTGATCACTCCCAAAATCCGCACTTCGCTTGGTTTTCAATTTAAAAAGAAATCGTCTCCCCTTATACCCTTGATCATCAGTTTGGGCAATTTGGGTTTATGGGCTCTTCCCTTGGCGACGTCCAAGTCAGCTTGTGGATGTCCCGGTTGCGTGAAGGGGGTCCCTCCTATCCTAAGTTTTTCATGGCGCGAACCCCCACAAGTCTTCCCCGTTGTCTTTTCTGTTCCCCCAAATCCGTTTGTTTTCCCATGCTTCTCTTTGGGCGGTGTTGTCGCTTCCGACCTTTGGGGTTGAGGGGCCCCCATGATTTTAAGGGGGGTCATGGCGTGGGGCCCCTTTTCTGTTCTGTTGGCGGGGGGGTTTGAAGTTTTTCCTTTTTTCTTCTTTGTTGGGTTGTTGGGGTTTGGGGCGTTTGCACTGGATGATGGGTTTAAAGTTTTATGTGCCTTCCCCTTTAAATTTTCCCCATCATTAGTTGCTGTTGACCCGGGTTCCCCTCCATAGGCATCCCCTCAACGCCTTTCTTGAGGGTGATGGCAACCCTGTGGTGTGGTCTTTAAACTTCCCCCCAGAGTAGAGGACGGTTTCTCGGTGGTGGTTTTTCAATTTTTCCCAGATCCAGGGTTTATTACTTTTCGGGTTTTTCCTAGGACAGGAGGTTTTTTAAACTTTTTGAGGGAAAATTTTTACCCTGTGGGCCCGCCCCTTTCCCGTCTCAAAACATCGTTCCCTTCGTTCCAATGTCCTATCTGATCTTAGTTTTGGTGGTTTTTCGGGGCTTCCCTTTTTCCTGCTGGGGAGCTTCCTCTCGGCTTTGGCCATCCGCCCTTCATACGAGTTTCACTGGAACCCCGGGGGGGTTTCCCTTTGCATGCAAAAGTTTGGTAAAAGTTTCTGTTGCTGTTTTCCGTAACTTCTTTCCCTTTTTCGGGGACAGGGTTGTTGCCCTTGTGCCAAACCCCCAACCCGGAGGAAGGGTTTTTCCCCCTTAGTTTGCCTCTTTCAAAAATGCCTGGCATGTCGTAACTTTTTCTTGCAGGGGGTGTTTTTAAACCCCCCCCAGAGTTTGTGTGGTGTATGTGTGGATTTGTGTATCTGTATGGGGGGGGGGGGGGGGGGAAGGGGAAAGTCGGACACCACACACACAAAACCCACCCCCAACACACACCACCAAAAAACCCCACACCCCACAAAAACCCAAAACCACCCCACACCCCCCCCCCTTTTCTTCTGTGAATTATGGAATGAGGGGTTTGTTTTTAGCTAAAAAGGTTCCTGCCGAAGATTGGCGGTAAAAAGTATGGATTCGAAGTCTCCTGTTAAATTCAGTTAAGAAAAAATGGAATGCGTAGAATCAAGACACTGTAACCCAAAAACGAACATGAAAATATTTCTTTTGCTACAATTAAAAATTATAATAATCTTTAAATTTAAAAAAAAAATTGGCTCGACTACAAATTCCCAAATTTTTTTGATTTCCTAAAATGCCCCCCTTTTGGGAACTAATCAGAAAATTTTGACATTGCAAACGGTGAAAAAAAAAAAATGGAAGATCAAAATTGCCCACCGGTTTGTAAAAAGTCCTTTGAAAGTAATTATTCAAACCCATTAAAAAGTGTTACTGATGGGTCCGTCTTGAATGAGGGGAAAAATGGGGCAGCATTTTTGGGTTCTTCTTTTAAAAGTACAAAAATCATTTCATTTAGAAAATTTTTATTTTTACGTCGAATTTTTTTACCTTATGACTGATTTAGACAGTTCAGGGAAAAAGATTCAATCAATACCTGCCAAAATGAAATGCGGAGCCCAAAGGAAACAGTTCAGGCCCTGTTTGTTACTCTTTTTCACTGCCCACTGTCACCTATATAAAATGCATCAAATCAAAAAAACATTTTTTGCAGATTCTCAGATTCAAAGCAGTGTTACTCCTGAAAATCTGCCTTCTCTCCTGGCAAATAGGGCCCCCACTGTTTTGAAGATATTCAAAACTAGATGACACAGAACAAATTACAGCTAAATGCAGATAAAACCGAAGCCATGCTCGTAGGGACCAAACACAAACTCTCTTCCTTTTACAACAGCTTAAATTAGAACTCGGCAATGCATCAGTCCCTCTATCCACTGCTTGGGAGGTATCTAGGTGTTGTATGACAACACACTCTCTATGCAAAAATTCACCACCGACCTGCAGTCGTGCTACTATCAGTTACAGCGTATTAGTGCAAATTTGAAAGTACCCGTCACTGGTGCAACAGCCAAACTTGTCATTCTCTCATTCTTTCACGTCTGGACTATTGCAATTCTCTTTTTTATGGTCTGCCAGTCATTTATCTATCCACTCCCTTCAAAGTATACAAAACTCACAGCTCACTAGTTTCAGAAAGAAAAAAATCGGAGCACATTACCCCCCCTTGCGATTCTCCACTGGTGCCTGTGCCACGAGAGTAGATTATAAGATCAGTACCCTCTGTTACAAATGTCTCCACAAAACTGCACCCTCCTACCCCCTGTGAATGTCTTAACCTGTACACTCCTTCACGTTCCCTCGCTCTGCTGCGAATACTTGGGGCCTACGAATTACCTAGATTCAACCAATCTAAACCCTTGGCCGCTGCTCTTTCTCTATTTGGGGTCCATCGACCTGGAATGAGCTTCCCTCTCTCTTCGCCAGAAAACCTAGCTATGACACTTTTAAATCCAGCCTCAAGACATATTTATTTCAAACCTAATTTCCCCCTCCGTTCATATCAGAACTATCCAAACCCCTTTACTAACCCATGTCCTATAACCCTGCTAAAGTATATGACCTGTGTGTGTGTGTGCTTTTGAAAAACATTTGACTATTGCAATTTTATTTCATAGATTTGGTCTACAGGTACTATGTTTGTAATATCTGTTTGAACTATTGATTATTTGTCATTGGTTGTATGACTGTGTAAGATTAGTTTGAATGCATGTGCTTTGATTTGTCTTGGCAAGATATAGCACTATATAAGTTCCATTTATTATTAATATATAATATTATTATTATTATTATTATTATTATTATTTGCAATCCTTATGGCCTTGAATTGTTTGTCTAATACTGCTTTTGATAAGAGCCACCTTTTTTGCGTTGACTCAAAAGCAGTATTGATGGCACTAGAGCACTGGCAGGGGAACATAAGGAAAGATAATGTAGTTGAGACTAAATTCTTGATACATTGTATTGCAAGCAGAGGCATACAAATAACGTTCTGCTGAGTATCTTCTCACTGTGGAATTGATTGGAATAAGCTGGTTGATTCTTTATCAAAACAAAGTGCCTCTGATTGCAGCATTGAAACGTTTAATTCCAGTCTTGCACTGTCATCACAGGAAATTATTGCAAAATCGATAAATTGTATGCATTCCAAAAGGAAGAAAACAAAATACTTTGAAAATAGTTCTTGTTCACGGAAACTAGAAATGTTACTATATAAACTGAGGATAAATGCATTGATTACCAAATACTCTAAAAATGTGACATGTTGCTGTTTTCAACTACATTCAATCCACCATTTATTGTTTGATTGTCCAATTCTTATTGACCCATTTAAAAAGAGAGGAATACATATTCATAAAAATATACCACTGTTCAAGAAGTTTTATGACTGTCGACAATTCATAACATCAGTTGCTGAGGTTATTCTTCCCCAGTAAGGCCTCCACTATAGTTAGTTGTGAGTAGGAATATATATAATATTATATATATTTTATTGTGTGTGTGTTTTGTGTGTGTGTGTGTGTGTGTGTGTGTTTTGTGTGTGTGTGTGTGTGTGTGTGTGTGTGTGTGGTGTGTGTGTGATTTTGTGTGTGTATGTATGTGTGTGTGAGATATATATATATATATATATAATATATATAAGAGGAGGGGAGAGAGAGAGAGAGAGAGAGAGAGAAAGAGAGAGAGAAAAGAGATGAGAGAGAGGGAGAGAGAGAGAAGAGAGAGAGAGAGAGAGCGAGAGAAGAGAGAGAGGGGGAAGAGAGAGAGAAAAGGAGAGAGAGAGCTGGTTTTCACACTGTGTGTCTACATCACCAAGTAGTGAATGGAAATAAAACAAAACAAAAACACACACACCACCACACCACAGAGAAATTTGAAACTTGAAAATTGTTTAATGTGGAAGCCTCCTGTAAGCCCATTCACATGAGGACAGTAGGGACGGGACAGTGAAAAAAGAAAACATTTCAGAACATGACATTACAAAACATTTGAAATAATCAGCATGGTATGGCATCCACATCATGGAACAAATTCATGTTTTGCAATGTCTCAGTGCTTTCACTCACACTATGAATACACCATGGACTGGGTGAGCTATGATAGCAGCTATGACATATCTAAAAAAGGAATTCCACTCAACAAGTTTTGGTAATGGCTACAATTTCTTTCAACTCTGACTGGCATGATCCATTTGTTTGTTTATGTTGTCATTAAACTGTTCAAAGCATTTCAAGACATTACTGTAAGTCACTTCTGATTTTGCACATGTGTTCTCTGACTCAGTAACGCTACTTGAATGTTCAAAATCATTTTTACAATCTATATCACAGTCTACATCAGAATTTTTTCCCACAAGGTCTGACACACTCCCACCCCCCTGCTCCCCATTGTTGAGCCCTCCCACTTGCAGACATTTCCTCATCCATGTCACAGACTGTTTCTATATGGAACTGATTATTACTGTCTGTTTATCCATGTCACATGATGGTATGTTTAGTTGTGTTTTACCTTGCTGAATGTCACCTGACAGTGGCGCAGAGGAAATGCATGGCACAAAAGGGGAAAAGTCAGTCACAGCAGGGGAAGGTGTCTTCTGGTCAGCAACATAACAGAGACAAGGTGGCGTTGGCATGAAGAGTCCTGTAGAAGATGAAACACTTGCCTTCTTCTCAGATCTACTCTGTAAGCCTCAGTCCCCCTTCTGTCTCTGCTGACCTGCAACGGGCACTTTGTCAATAGGTAACACTGCTGTCTGCTGTCTGCTGTCTCAGGGTGATGAACCGAAGTGTTTGTAGTCAGTCGTAAAATGACCATAGTTTGACTGCCTCTGCCAGCGAATTTGAAGGATGACACGGTATTGTCATGTAACACAGCATTCAACAGACATTTTAGAGTGGTTGGGAATCCTTCAACTGGCATACTGACTCTGATATACAGGAGAAACAGTCATATTTACAACAGCTGCTGAATAATGGATCTTGCTAGCAACCAAGCAAGGGAAGCTACCTACACCAGAGGGATACAACTCAAACTAGAACTCGAACTCGAATGATTTATTCACAAAAAGGCCATTGGCCCGTACATGAAGGAGGTTGCCGAACTGCTTAGTATTTTGGTGGGGTAAAAGCAATAGTAACGACAACATGGTACTGTATAACAAAAAGTCAGCTACAAAAATATGACTTAGGATCATAATATCTCTCTTATTCTGAAAGCTTTACACAAATATAAAGTGAGGCTGCGCACAACATCAGGATGACTTGACGCCAGGAGTAAACAGAGTCTAAATAATTTAGGCTGTCTACTATATTTAACAGGGATGTAGTTCTGCCTAACATCCTCTAATACTGGACAGCACAACACAAAATGTACTTCATCCTCCAGTGCTTGCTTACATAATGGGCATAGCAGCCTGATGTCGTCAATATCATGTTTTCTGTATCTGAATTTATGAACATTTGTATCTGATACACCAAGTCTAGACTTAGATATAATTCTTTTCAAATGTATATCCATATCAAGTTTTAGATAAGGTTTGACATCATGCGAACTTATAAATTGTCTGTACATTTGAAATATTTCGCTGTTTTGTATATGATCACTCCATTGTTGCCATTGGCAGTCAATCAATCTTTGCCTGAAAGTGTTAATAAACTCACTGCAATTTCCGACTCATTGATTGTGCCAAACAAATCCAAACCCAAGTTCACACAAACAGGTACGTATTTGTGTTGCCCAGTTGTTTTTCCCATTGACATCTAGATCATAAAGCATCTTGTAAGATTTAAAAGGAAGCCTTCTCTCATTCACATGCAGAATCTTAATCCAATATCTAACGCATCTTACAGCAGCATTAACAGAGAGAGGATATCTATTTGTGCATCGATTATCTTAATGAACAAGTCAAAAGAGTTATGATTCAATATTCGTAGTTTTTTCAACACAAATAACAAGCTTCTTTTACCTCTAGTGTCTAGTGTGTGTTGTGATGCTACCATGGCAGTGAGAGCCGCGACATCAGAGCTATGCTCGCACCTGAGATTTGTCAAAAACAGTACACGCTTGCTCCTGATATTAAGCAGCATGTCACAAACTTAGGCATTCATCGTGGCAAAACCAGACGGAACACGGGCAGGCCGACGTCATCGCCAGTGGTGGGCTTCCTTCTCCCGTGTCTCCCCCCTCACCTCTGACGTCACTCCTGTTACCCCTGACAACGCTTCTTCCCCATGCTGCCGTCCTCCCGCCCCTTCAGCTGTTCACTGTTCTGTTGTTTGTGACTCTGATAATGTTTTTTGTTCTGATGATGATGATGTATATCATGATGTGTTTCAAACACAAAATCCCCTGATTAGCACAGTTCTTTCACCATCTTCTACTCCTGATTCACCATCCAAACTCTTGTCTGTTCTTCCACTAGCCGCATCTCCACCATCGCCTTCGTCCTCTTCCTCTGATGCTTGTCCAAACTCACCACTTTCATCTTCAACCTCTCCACCTCCTTCAAATCTCCTTCAAGTTTGTTTGTTCAATGTGCAGTCTGTCTGTCCAAATGGAAAAGCTGACTACATTTCTGATTTTATCTCGGAAAAAAACATTGACTTAACCTTCCTCACCGAAACTTGGCTGAAACCACACGGCCATGAACCAAAAATAAAACAGCTGACTCCCCCTGGATAAAAACTATTTCTTTCCCCCGACTCTTTCGAGGAGGTGGGATTGCCATCATTCTCAAAGACACATTGGAACCGTCTCTTTCTTTCAGTCACAACCTTCAATTCTCACATGAATCTTTTGAAGTTTGCGAAATCAATCTTAACCTACCTGGCCACTCTATTACTATCTGCTGCCTTTACCGTCCACCTCCCAGCCGTAAAAACAACCTAACATCTTCTCTTTTTCACCAAGAATTCCAGTCACTCCTCGACCACTACAGCCTCTCTCCCACTAAACTTATAGTTCTTGGTGACTTCAACTTCCATTTCGACAACCAGTCTTCTCCAGATGTCAAACGTCTTTCTCTTTCTCTGTCCAACCATTCTCTCTCTCAACTGGTAAATGAAGCAACGCACAGATCTGGTCATATTTTAGACTGGCTGATTACTAATGCTTCATTTAATCTTGTCACATCTGTTTCTGTCACCGACGAACTGCATTCTGATCATTCCGCCATTCTTTTCCATCTTAACATCACAAAACCTGTCAGAAAGAAGAAATATGTTACTCGTTGCAATCTTAAGGCCTTAGACATCATACCTTCTCTCACAACTCCGAACTTTTTTCACAAACCTCTAACCACACTGACCTCTCTGATCACTATAACATCTATTCTCCGACAACTGCTTGATGAGCATGCACCTCCTACTGACCACTCCTCCCTGACAGTCCCCTGTGCGCCATGTATACCATGGACATCTTGGATACGAACGCAAACGCAGGCAACTAGAACGGCAGTGGCGGAATCTAAAACCGAAATCATCATTTTTCCAAAAACAAACAAACAAAGTCAAACTCTTATCATTCAGCAAAGACAGACTACTACTCTTCCCCAAGTTCTCTGTGCTAACATCCAAAAATTCTTTTTTCTCCCTCAACCATCAGAATCCCTTGGATCTGCAAAAACAACTCCTCCCTAACACCCACAGCCTGTCTGAACTTCCATCCATATTTTTCTGCCTTCTTTACGACAAAGTTCGAAACATACGCTCCAGACAGATCTACTCAAATTCCACCTGCGCCTCCTGATCCCAGTTCACAGGCACTCCGCTCTTTCCTTCCATCCCCCACAAGTGAAAAAGATAGCATGACAATTCTAAGAAATGACTATAAAACATGCGACCTTGATCCATACTGCTCCTGTTTCTCACATGCCTTCCCAACTTGTACCTATTATCACAAAAATAGTAAACTCAACTCTGGTCAGAAATTTTCCCTCAGTAGTCACACCTCTAAGAAAAAGCACCGACCTCGATCCCAACATTCTGAAGAATATAGCCGTCTCACACTTACCCTTTGTGTCTCTAAAGTACTTAAAAAAGTCATTCACTAACAGCTCAACGTCACCTTCATTCCAATATCTCCTTCCCCCTTTTTAATCTGCCTATCGCCCCAACCACAGCACCGAAACCACCCTAGTCCACACTTTTTAGATACACTTCTACGTGCTTCTGATGCAGAAAAATCTGCCCCTGCTCACTCTTCTTGACTTATCTGCAGCCTTTGATACCATAGATCACTCAATTCTTCTTCCTCGCCTCCAAAACACGTTTGTATTATTGCACAGCCCCACCTGTTTTACTTCATACCTCACGACAGACCAGAAAGTTATTGTAAACAAATTCAATCAAAACCTGTCAATATAAATGGTGAGTCCCGCCAGGGATCAGTCCCTGGCCCTGTTCTCTTTGAACTCTCTACACTACTCCACACTCACATATAATAAGCAACCACCATATTGAATCACAATTTCTATGCTGATGATACTCAGGCATCAGTGCAGTGATACTGTTGTAAACTAACATTGCACTTCCCTCTACAAATATTCCCTACTGCCTTCAAGACATTCAAAACTGGATGACTCAGACAAGTTTACAACGTAATGACGATAAAACATAAGCCAGCTTATAGGGACCCAACAGTAAACTTTCCTCTATCGCAAAAACTTCAATAGAATTCGCAATAACTCAGTTCCTTTTCCAACTCTTGAAGTATATTAGGAGTAGTTCTTGACAACAACACCTCTATGAAAAAATATCATCACTCAGACCTGCCATCTTCTACTAATCAATGTACGGCGCATAAGCGCGATTCGCAAGTATCTATTCCACTGATGCAAACTTTCAAGCTTGTCACATCTCTCATTCTTTCACTTAGACTACTGAATTCTCTTTTGGCTGGCCTACCAGCATCACAACCACTCCTTCAACGCATCATCCAAAACTCTGCAGCTCGACTTGTCCTAAGAAAGAAAAAATCTGAACACATCACTCCTCTTCTGCGATCTCTTCACTGGCTGCCTGTCTCACAAAGACTGGAGTATAAAATCAATACCCTCTGTTTCAGATGTCTCCACAAATCTGCACCCCCTTATCTCTGTAACTGTCATCTGTTACTCGTCGCAATCTTAAGGCCTTAGACATTCATACCTTCTCTTCACTAGCATCAGACGTTTTTCACAACCGTCTGACCACACCTGACCGCCTGATCTCTATAACACGATTCCTCCGCCAACGCATGATGACATGCACCTCCTACTGATCATCTTCTCCCTGAACATCCTGTGCGCCATGGTATACCCAAACATCTTATAGCGAAGCGCAAACTCCGCAAACTAAACGGCATGCGAATTCGAAAACCGAAATCACAAACCACTTTTCCGAAACAAAATAAACAAAGTCAAACTCTAATCCAATCAGCAAAGACAGACTACTATCTCTTCCCTAGATCCTCTTGCTACATCCAAAATCTCTTTACCCCTCACCTCAAACCTCTTGGATCTGCAGAAACAACTCCCACTGCCTAACACACTCAGCCTGTCTGAACTTCCATCCATATTTCTGCCTTCTTTCAGACAAAGTTCGAAACATACCTCCAGACTTAGATCAAACTCAATTCCCAGCCTGCCCCCCTGACCCCCATTCACTGGCACTCCTCTCTTTTCCTTCCACCCACAAGTGAAAAAGAAATCATGACAATTTCTGATGGAAATGACTATAAAATCATGCGACCTGAGCCCATACCCTCTCCTGTTTCTCACATGCCTTCCACAACTTGTACCTAATATCTCTAAAATATAAACTCATCTCCTTCGATCAGGACATTTTCCACCAGCGCTTAAAACCACAATAGTCACACCTCTACTGAAAAAGCACGACCTCGATCCCAACATTCTGCAGAATTATAGACCTGTCTCAAACTTACCCTTTGCTCTAAAGTACTAGAAAAAATTGTTGTCAAACAGCTCAACAGTCACCTTCATTTCAATGATCTCCTTCCCCCTTTTTAATCTGCCTATTGTTGTTGTGATGGATGAAAGTTTATGTTGGGTCCCTATGAGCATGGCTTCGGTTATTGTAAAGAAAATTCAATCAAAACCTGTCAAAATGGAATGTGGAGTCCCACAGGGATCAGTCCTGGGCCCTGTTCTCTTTACTCTCTACACTGCTCCACTCTCACATATAATAAACAACCACCCTATTTATCATCATTTCTATGCCAATGATACTCAACTTCAGTGCAGCGATACTGTTGAAAACTTGCAGAGTAAACATATGATCTATAGTGGAGTATCCTCTCTTAAAACCAGCTTGGTGCTCACCTGTAATATTATTTTTCATAACCCATTCCTGTAACCTATTGTTACTAATAGTACTATATATCTTACTACTTATGTCACTACGAGAAATTCCACAGTAGTTATTAGGGTTATCAACATCACCCTTTTTATGCAATGGTAACATTATAGATTCAGCCCAGTTATCTGGAAAAAGACCATCATCAAAATTTTGTTGAATAGTTTTAGAAGAAAAAGCACAATATTTTCACCTCCATATTTTAACAATTCATCAATGATTTGATCAGGATCGCTCTTTCTTACTCTTTAGTTTACTAAGTGCCACTAAAAATTTCATCTTTAGATATGGAACGATCAAAATCTCCTCAGTTCCATCACTGCAACATCAATAATCAGGGCGTTGGCTAATAGTCTTTCTCCAACAGGCTTTTAAAAATGTTGAAACCATCTTTCAACTGATATACTATTCTTGGCTGACTTTTCTAAATGACGCCTTCTAATATTTTTCCAGAACTGGATTCGAGAAGAGATAGATGACATCATATCTGCAAGTAAGGTCTTATTATACTGTTGCTTTTTCCTTTCAAGCATGCATTTCTATTCCCTTCTTGTGACACAGTACATGTTTTTGTCCTTGTTTCTTAATGTTTTTCGGAAAGTCTTCAAACGTTTTCTAACCTTATATTTCATACTTTTACATTTATTATCAAACCAAGTATCATTTAATGGACCTTTATTGATATGTACCTGTTTCTTCATACATTCAGCACTGGCTTTTATGAAACCATTAAACAAATCTAGAGCTTAAATTAATGTTCTCATCAATCATCTGAAAGGCATTAAAAAAAATTTCACACAATTTCACATCGTGGAGATTTTCTTTATAAACTGATAGTTTGTTTTCATCCCATACAAACTTTTCCATAACAGATGGCTCCTCAGTTTCCACACCTGTATCATATACTGGATTAATATATAATTCAACAGGAAGGTGATTGGAATCAGAACGCTCCACAACAAACAAACAACATGAGTCAAAAATCTGAGAGAACAAATCATCTGACACTAAAAAATAATCATTAACACTACATCCTCCATCAGAGATGTATGTATAATGTCCTTGATGGTCACCATTACATACACCATTTAGAATTTGTAAACTAAGAAGCAGTGCACATATTCAATAGTAATTTACCATAATTTGTTGATAACACAACTTCAAAAATACGATTGCTTCGAGAAAACATACTTTTACTTTGGACATCGAACATAATCATTTTCTACATGCTGACAAGAAAGTTTGAGGTCCTGCGTTTAAGTCTCCACATAGTATTACATCTACTTCATCCATGTCACCACACAATTTACTAAACATTCTTCCAACAAGCAATTCCATTATCATTGTCAAACAATTTATAAAAAGGCGAACCATCCGGTGGGATATACACACATACAAGCAAAAATTTCTTGCTGTACAAAACAGAGATTTGTCACAGAGAAAAGTGCAAATATCAGGGTATGGATCATGTAAACAATTCACAAGTGCAGTTAACTCATGCCTTATTAAACAAACTAATCCACTAGATCGCCTCCCATGATGGCTATTTTATTTGCCTACTTACAGAAGGCCTTATAGCCAGTAAAAACATCTGGCTGGACATTTTCCAGGAACGTTTCTGTCAGGCATATAAAATCAAAGCTATGTACATAAGATAAAAAAAATCTTTATCAGACAGTTTTGACAACAATCCATTTACGTTCCAAGACAAAAATGAAAAAGTTTTTATTTGTTTTCTTTGTATTGCTACAATTCAATTGATCCACACCATCTAGACTGACACTTTCAGGAATTACATTGACATGACAAGACATGGCATTTATACTTTCAACAGCAATTAAAGAAGGCTCTTTATTAAAAGACTGCCTACAACACTCATGGCTAGCTGGTGTTATGCCTAGGCCAAAGTCAGACCTGTCTTTGTCTTGCCCTGGACATGGCGATGTCTCACGCCTCACAGCCGGAAGCCCTATTACGTGAGTGTCTAACTGAGAGAGTGACCTGTGTCCCTTTACTTTTCCTACCCTGTGAATTGAGACTACGGCAGGATGAGTGTATGGGCCGGCCAACAAGCTATTTTCTTCTTTGAAGATCATTAAGGGTCATCCTTTCGCCATTAATGATCAAATGACCAAAGACCATTCTCACATTTTTTCCCTCTGTCCTAGCACTCTTCAAGTATGGGGTCAGATTGTGCCTAATATCTCTAACAGTTCGGAAAAACCTTTCAGACGAGTTTTTGCCTTCAATATCCTAAGCTTATCTTAATATCTTATCTCTTTTCCTTTTGTAACTGTCTTCACCTGTACACTCCATCACGTTCCCTTCGTTCAGCCACAGATACTTTGTGCTTTCGAACACCCAGATTTAAACAAACCACTGTTGGCTGTCGCTCTTTCTCTGTTTCTGGTCCGTCCACCTGGAATGACCTCTTCTTTCACTTCGCCAAAAACCTTCACTTGATACCTTCAAATCCAGCCTCAAAACACACTTATTTCCTACCTGACACTTTCCCCTCATACATGTCTCTACTTTTCAACAGCATCCCTCATCTCCTAAGTGTGTTCGCGCACGCGCGCGTATGTGTGTGTGTTGTGTGTGTGTGTGTGTGTGCATGCATGTACGCGTGCATAAATTTGTTTATTATATTTGAGGAAAGGTGCATGCGCGTAAATGATTTGAGTGCACGCCTTCGATTTGTTTGTTTTACAAGATTGAGCGTTATATAAATTCCATATATTATTATTATTATTATAATAAAAACAACACCTGGCAATAATGGGAGGGTTGGGCTTAGAATTTATCCTATGCACTCTATCAATTACATCATCCTCATCGCACAGACACGAAGTTTTCCAGGAGCAGACATAGGGAGTGATCATGATCTTGTGATGATGACTTTCCGACTACGTCTAAAGAAAATCCACAAGCGGAACAACATCAGGATCAAATTTGACCTCGAGAAGCTGAAGGACCCAGAGGTATTAGAAATTTTTCAAGCAAGGATAGGTGGAAAGTTTGCAGCACTCACTGTGTTAGACTCAGACATAGACACACTGACGAATATTTCAATACCCGCAGTGACTGAAACAGGGAAACGAGCTTCTTGGCAAACGCCGACCAGTCAAAAAACCATGGGCACCCCCTAACATCCTACAACTATGCGACAAGCGTAGAGAGTTGAAGAAAAAGAAAAATGAAACAAAAGAAAGAGCAGAACAATAAAAGGCAGTCAACAAAAGAATCATAAGTCCATGACGGAGGCAAAAGAGAATGGATTTGGTGAACCCGTGCCAAGACATTGAAGAGAACAAACAAGAAAAAACAATAGCAAGAAAGCATATCATCTGGTGAAAGACCTGACTACAGAAAAGAAGAAAAGGTTTAACAATCCAAGAAAAAAAAATGGGGAATGTCTCACTGGGCGACCAGATATTCTGAACAGATGGACAGAAACTGCCCGACCTGTATAAACAAGAACCGCAAAGGGAAACCAGAAGTCCTTAATGTACCCGAAGCAAAGAAAACAGCATCACCCTATCCCCGAGAAGATGGGAAAAAGCAGTCGAATCGCTTTTAAAAGGGGGAAATCAGCAGGGCGACAAAATTCCAGCGAGTTGGGTCAAGCGGAGGGGAAGCAAGATCACGCCCTACTAAGAATCTGCAACAAGATCTGGCAGACAGGAAAAGGCCAACACCATGGCGCAGTCACTCATCAATCACCCCCCAAGAAAGGGAAATCTACAAAAAATGCCAAATTACCGCACAATCACCTCATAAAGTCACCCAAGCAAGGTCATGCGAGATAATATTGAATAGACGAACCACAAGCAGAGACCATCATTGCTGAGAAAAAGCAGTTTCAGAGCGGGGCGCGCAACAAACAGAAATTCAACCTCAGAATACTATGGAGGGGTAAACCTTTTAAAATCAACAAGCTATCCACTATTTATCGATTTAAGAAAACATTTGACAGGGTGTGGCATGCAGCTTTGTGGGCAACCATAACTTGTACAGCATCATTCAAACTATCAGAGTCATCAAAAACTGTACAGCGGCCACCAGTGCAGTTTTAAATTTCAACAACAACAAATTGAGAATGGTTTCGAACAACATTGGAGTAAGGCGGGCTGTCTACTCTCACCCACTCTTTTCAACATCTTCCTTGGAGAATCATGGCTTATGCCTGGAACATCATGAGGATCAGTCAGCATTTGGTGCAAAACGATCACAAACCTCCGCTTCGGGAGATGACATTGATGGAATAGCAGGATCAAAAAAGAGCTTTCCACCTAACAGAACACTTGGAAAAAGGCCTCCAAAACATAACGGCATGAAATCATTTCAGAAGACCAACTGATGACTAATACACCAACGCATTAGCACTGATATCAGGTTAAGACCAAAGCTGAAACAGTTCAAAGCTCAAGTACCGGGCCATTGTATCCGACCAGGGATCCAAGCCGAAGTTTGTAATGCAGACTGGGACAGACAATAACAGCTTTGGGCAAAACTAACAACCCCTCTTGGGGAGATAGAATATCTCACTTTTCCCAAGATCACTAATGCCGCTCCCTTGTCATATCCCATATTTCTGTATGCCTGTGAACATGGACCCTGACTGCAGAATTTGGAGAGAAGAGTACAGGCAGTGGAGATAGATGCTTTTGGAGACTCCTTGCATCTCCCTAAAAAAAAGACCACAAAGCAACGAAAGCGTGCTAACAGGATCCAGCAAACCATGGACCCATGAGAACCTCTAACGATCGTGAAAAAAACGGAAATTTAAATGGTAGGGGTGTCACAAAACCCAAGAATTACAAAGACAGTTTTGCAAAGGGACGTCCAAGGAGGGAAGAAGAAGAGGCAGCCCAAGGAAAGCGGGAGGTAACATCTTTGAATGGACAGGCCAAACTCAAAAAACCCCTGAAAAAGGCAGAAAGAGGAAGAAGGAGGGAACTGGTTGCTGAGTCTTTGAGGGTGCCCCCACGGTCGCAGACTACGGGAAAGAAATAGATAGATAGACTCATCAAACTTGCCCTTTGCTACATCCATTTTTTCGAAAGAAGATTTCTCAAAACCCATTCAAATCACCCAGTCTCACCCCTTTTCTTTTCCATCCCCATGAATAATAATGTTTTTCCCTCTTGCCGCATTCTTGATCGTTTGCTCCCTTTCTGTTTTTCCACTTTTCCCATAAGATCTGTATTTGATTGTTTCAACTCTAAATTTTAGCCCAAATTGTTCAGTCTTGTCAATACCAACATTTCCTTTTTTGGGGCATCACACTGTTTTCACTTAAACAAATTTGTTTTCTTTTCTTCAACTGGCTGTTGTTGTTTTAAAAAATTCCCCCTTTTCTCCATTTTGGCTCATCGGGAAAAATGCTTCCTCAGGAGCCACTGTGGAGAAGACCCCTGTCTACGTTAGGTTTAGGTGTCGGGGGTCAATCTGCACTTACTTTATTTTTCCATGCATTTTTTTCCTGTGAGGTGCACGACCCACAACCATCTCAAGCGGGTTTCCCCAGCTTGGTCCTTGGCCCGCAGATTTAGGGAGGGGGGGGGGGGGGGTCCAGGGGTTGCTCCACATCACCCCACCGCAGCAAAAGGCCCCCAGAAAAATAGGTGAGGGTCAGTCCCAACAGGGGCAAGTCTCACACGCTTTTTAGCATCAGGGGTGAACGTTGGCATGGGGATTGAATTTTGGGCCGTTTCGCATGAAACAGGCGAATACGTGCAAATGTCCCCGGACAGCCCTGTACAACGCAACGATTTTCCCACCTCCTATCCAACTGTTTCTTTGATTTGTTGCTTTAAAAAGATTCACGCAAAATAAATTCCATACATTTTTATTTTATTTATTTCTATTATGCAAAAAAAATGAAAAACTAAGGCCACCCAATTACAAAAAAAAGAGCAATTTCTGTCGTCTTTTTCCTTGCATTCGGATGGCCCCCTAAAGAAAGAGAGAAGAGAGAGAAGAGAAGATTTCAGACTTTTTTTGTACAGGTCTTATGGTACAATACAAAAAAATGATGAGCATACAGAGTGGGGTATGAATGTGTTATAAACAATTCTATCAACATATAGAAATTAAAAACTGTTCACTAAAAAAGAAAATTACGTCAGCCCCTTTTTTGAAAATTCACAGAAACAATTACTGCGTCTAAAAGTCAAATGGACAATTTTTTAAAAAGTAGTAGTATGGAAGAAAGAGACAAGACAAGCCAGAAAAGAAGAAACGAATAACAAAATTTTTTTTTACAAAAGCTACAACCCATCATCAAAGGGGGCAATTTAAATGCAAAAACATAGGAAGAGTAGAAAAGGCTGAGTAAAAACCCAAAACCATAAATGCCAAACAAATTTTTCGTTATTAGGTATGGGTTTGTTTCTTCATAGTCTCTTACGTTTATCAAGCCTGCGTTACATTTTTGCAAAGATTTAATCGGGAAATTTTTTTGAAAATAAAACTTTTGTACAAGATTGGTGGACCTGTTTGGGTTTTGGGGTTTGGGGTGTGAAGTAAGAGGGGGCCTCAAGATTAGCCCAAAGGAAAGGCAGGGGTGAAGTGGGATAAAAACAGAAGACACCCGGCCTGGGCAGTCCCATTTACAAGATGGGCCCCCCGTTGTCCGGGAAAAGGAATGGGTGTATTTTTTTTAAAAATCAAGAAGACAACGTCTACTTTTGGGGTGATAGGAACCTTGTTTGCCACCAAACCCCCCAAGACCCACCAAAATGATCCTCCTTCTCCATGTATTCAGTCTTTGTGGCCGCGAATCATGATTCTACCTCAAGGGTTTGGGGATGTTGCCATTTAGAGGATGGGGGTCTGCCTTTTTTTTTATTTTCCCCGACTTGCCTTTAAAGCAATCTGCGTGAGGTCCCCGTTTCGTTCGCGTGCATGGTCAATACTGTAATTTCCTTTTATGTTCGATTTAGAAATCTTCTGTTGTTCCAGATTTGTGTGCATTCAAATTTTTTATTATTGGACCAAACACAAAGAAGCCAACTCAGACCTGAAGGCACTCAAAAAACTTCTGTTTTTGACGATCAAGTCCCTGTTCATGATAACAAAGACAAGCGCAAAAACACGACCATCAATAATTGTGAAACCTATGCATGAAAATCAGCATAAGCAAGACCGAAACCATGACAGTCAGTAGAACTCCAGAAAAGCTCAAAATCAACATCAAAGGAGCCCAACTGAAGTGGATGACTGAATTCAAGCACTTAGGCAGTATATTCACAGAAGATGGAAAACTGGACATAGAAATAGAAACACGCTGTCAAAAAGCAAACGCAGTCAGCTATCAACTTGCTCCACTTCTGCGACATCGTAACATCCTTATGAGCACCAAGGCAAAGCTGATCAACGCCATCTTCCTGTCAACTCTCACTTACCAGTGCCAGACATGGCCCCTGACAAAAGCCCTGGAGCAGAAACTGGTAACGTGTGAGATGAAGTGCTTGAGGAAAGCCGTCAACAAGACCAGGAGAGACAAGATAAGAAATGAGGTGATCAGAGACATGGTAGGAGCCACACCCGTCCTACACCATATTGAACAACAATGAACCAAGTGGTTCGGGCACCTCACACGGATGCCGCCAAACCAGCCAGCCTTGCGTGCTTACAACTTGAGGTACTCTGGCACGAGGGCCAGAGGTAGACCCAGGCGACGCTGGAGTGATTCCGTGGCAGAAACACTGAAAGTCTATGGATTGTCCCTCTCCAAGCTACCCGCCTTGCAGCAGACAGTTATATCTCCCCGCGACGCCTCAGAGTACAAGCGGAAGGAAAAAGTAAAAGTAAGTAAATTCTGATGCAAAAATGTCATTGCCCCCCGAAAAATGCTACAGATAAATTTTAGCAAATGTTCTTTTAAAAATTAACATTTGTCTAACTTATTTTCATTCAAGGTCTAAGATTTTCATTGTGAGTAGTGGGTTTTATATTCATCAAAAGGATGCTGTCGTTTAGATATGTATGGCTGACTCATCTCAGTAAAATAATGTAGATATACACCTATGACAGAGGTAAAGCTCACATGTGCGATTTTGTATTGAAGGCATTTAGAATCAGGAAGCCAGTGTAGTGAGGACAGAAGTGGGGTGATACCATGTGTCTTTCTGGCTCTTTAAATCAATCTTGCAACAGCAGTTTAAATTTTCTGTAATGAATGTTTTGGACAGCCAGTAACCAGAGTTTGTGCTGCTTGAAACTTACCTCATACAAGTACACTGCATCACACAGCAGACATACTCACATACAAGTACACTGGATCACACAGCAGACATACTCACATACAAGTACATTGGATCACACAGCAGACATACTCACATACAAGTACACTGGATCACACAGCAGACATACTCACATACAAGTACACTGCATCACACAGCAGACATACTCACATACAAGTACACTGGATCACACAGCAGACATACTCACATACAAGTACACTGCATCACACAGCAGACATACTCACATACAAGTACACTGGATCACACAGCAGACATACTCACATACAAGTGCACTGGAGCACACAGCAGACATACTCACATACAAGTACACTGGAGCACACAGCAGACATACTCACATACAAGTACACTGGATCACACAGCAGACATACTCACATACAAGTGCACTGGATCACACAGCAGACATACTCACATACAAGTACACTGGATCACACAGCAGACATACTCACATACAAGTACACTGGATCACACAGCAGACATACTCACATACAAGTACACTGGATCACACAGCAGACATACTCACATACAAGTACACTGGAGCACACAGCAGACATACTCACATACAAGTACACTGGATCACACAGCAGATATATTCACATATAAACTGGAACACATAGGAGACATATTCACATATTATTATAATAATAATAATAATAATAATAATAATAATAATAATAATAATAATAATAATAATAATAATAATAATAATAATAATAATAATAATAATAATAATAAATGGAATTTATATAGGGCTGTATCTTGCTTAGACAAATCAAAGCGCTTGCACTCGACTCATTCTTACAGTCATGCAACCAATAGCAAGTAACAGTTCTAATAAGTCCAAATGTACATACACACACACACACACTCACACACACACACACACACACACACACACACACACACACACACACACACACCACACACACACACACACA
The DNA here is from genome assembly GCA_028751875.1 of Rapana venosa. Lineage (NCBI taxonomy): Eukaryota > Metazoa > Mollusca > Gastropoda > Neogastropoda > Muricidae > Rapana > Rapana venosa. The sequence goes on from CM054146.1 coordinate 56,133,834, forward strand.
CACACACACACCACAACACACACACACACACACACACACAGAGTTTATATACTTTGGCAGGGTGATGGGATTTTTGGCTGTTAAAAATCAGGGACAACTATGAAATGAAACAGGAGGGGAAAATCTTAGGTTTGAAACAAATAATATGTCTTGAGGCCGGAACACGCAGGAGACATACTCAGGTACAAGTACACTGCATCACACAGGAGACATACTCAGGTACAAGTACACTGGATCACACAGGAGACATACTCAGGTACAAGTACACTGGATCATACAGGAGACATACTCAGGTACAAGTACACTGGATCACACAGGAGATATACTCAGGTACAAGTACACTGGATCATACAGGAGACATACTCAGGTACAAGTACACTGGATCACACAGGAGACATACTCAGGTACAAGTACACTGGATCATACAGGAGACATACTCAGGTACAAGTACACTGAAACACACAGGAGACATACTCTGCTTGGCAGTCCTGCTGTAATGTTCACTTTGTTGTCTGGTTGCACCAACCCTGCGACCACACACCCACACACACACACACACACAAACACACACACCCCACAACCACCCAACACCCCCAACATCACAAAAGCTAAACACCCCACACACACACACACCCACACACCAAAACACACCCACACCCCGAGCACATAGAGAGAGGGGGGGAAAAAAGGGGGAAAGGGGAGAAAAATTTGGGAATTAAAATTGAATGAAATGACAAATTCTTTTATTTGCGGATAATTGAAAAGGGCACCCATTTTTTTTTTTAACATTAGCCCCCAGAGAAGGAGAAAAAACTCGAACTCGAACTCAAAGATTTATTCCCCAAAAAGGCCATTGGCCATTTTACAAAGGGGGGTTTTGCCAAACTCCCTTGTATTTGGTGGGGGTAAAAGCAATAGTAACGACAAAATTTACTGTATAAAAAAAAAGTCAGCTAAAAAAATATGATTTACGAAAACAATATCTCTTTTTATTCAAAAAGCTTTACACAAAATTTGTTTTATTTTTTTAATATAAAGTGAGGCTGTGACGCCCCTCAAGGGGGTCTGGTCTATTTATTTTTAAATGGGGATGTATTTCTCCCCCCCCTAACCTTAAACTGGACAGCACAACCCCAAAATGTATTCATCCTCCCTGTTTGCTTACATAATGGGCATTAAGAAGCCTGAGGTCGTCAAAAACCAATTCTCGTTTTCGGGGAAAAAATTTAAATGAACATTTAAAAACTAAAAACACCAAGTCTAAACTTAGACAAAATTCTTTTCAAATGTAATCCTATAAGTTTTAGTTTAAGGTTTGAATATGAAAACTTTTAAAAATTTGGGTTCCTGTAAAAATTTGAAATCTTTCCCCTGTTTGTTTTAGGATCCCCAGGGTTGTATCACAGTCAGTAAATTTCTTTCCTAAAACCCTTAAAAAAACTCTTAAAATTTTCCGACTTTTTGATTGAGCCAAAAAAACCCCAAAACCCCAATTCAAAAAAACAGGTACAAAATTTGTTTTTGCCCAGTTGTTTTTCCCTTTGAACTGTTTCATAAGCATCTTGGGGAAATTTAAAAGGTAGCCTGCTCTCTTTTTATATCGGGAATCTTAACCCTTTATCAAACCCATCTTACAAAAACATTAAAGAGAGGGGAAAATCTTTTTAATTTTCACTTTAAACAAAAACATTAGATGTACTCATCAAAGCCTAAAAATTTTTAAAAAAAAAAAGGGTGCAAAAATTTAAAACAAGTTTTAAAAGGGCTGTTTCCAACCCCCAAAATTTTTCTGCCCCATATAGACTTTGGGTTGGTTTTTTGTGCACAAATACCTTAAAAAACAAGTAAAAAGAGTTTATGATTCAATTTTTCGTATTTTTTTAAACCCACAAATAACAAGCTTCGTTTCCCCCGACTTGCAGAAATTTCACATGCTTTTGTAAAACTAAGTTTTGTAGAAAAACAGTTTCCCTTTAATACTTATAAACATTAATAAAAGGAGTTTTTCCTTTGGGTTAAACCATTTTTCATGACAGCAAAACCGGACCTTTTTTTAAATAAACGATTTTACTTTTCCCTCGATTAACATAAAGATCAAGTGATTTTTGCACACTTTTTAAAGCTTTTAAAAAATGTTTTGTAACCCTCCAATTTTTTTAGATAGCAGGATAACATAAATTAGAAAGCAAAGAATAAACCCCCTTGTGAAACTTGGGGGAAAGTGGCCCCAAAGTTTCCATATTGAGGGACGTCTCAGGCTATCTCTTTGATAAAAAAAAAAAAACAAAAAAGGGGTTTACATAATCCCCCTTTTTTAAACCCCGGTGGTACAGTATTTTTTATGCCTCCTTTGGGTTCCACATCTTATTCTGCTTCTGACATTTGATACTGGCTCTCAAACATCGAATAATTTCCCCCTTCAAAACCATTTTTCGGTATACGCCACAAAAAGCCCCCGGGTTAAACACAATAAATTTTTTTCAAAGTCAAAATCCCAAACATAGAGCTTACGGTTATGAGAAAAACTTTTTTCTTTTACAAAGCAGGCAGAGAAAAACATATGATCTATAGGGGAGTTCCCCTTTTAAAAACGAACTTGGTCTAACCTGTAATTTATTTTTCAAAACCCAAATTCCTGAAACCCCTATTGTTAAGGTAGTACTGTAAATCTTACTACTTATGTACTAAGAGAATTCCCCGGTAGTTATTAGGGTCATAAACTTAACCTTTTTATGCAATTTTTAGTATTAAGTTTCAGCCCAGTTTTTCGGGAAAAAGACCATCATCAAAAATTTTTGTTAAAAATTTTAAAAAGGAAAAGAACTTTTTTTAACCTCCAATTTTAGCAATTCCCCAAGATGTGATCGGGACGGTGTTTTTCCGCACTCTTTAGTTTCCAAAGTGCCACTATTTTTCCCTCTTTAGATAGGGAAACAATCAATATTTTCCCTCATTTCACCACTTTTCTGTCGTAATCAGGGAGTTGGAAATGAGTCTTTCCCATCAGGGTTTGAAATTTTGAAACCACCCGCCCAATTAAAAATACTTTTTTTTTGGTGACTTTTATAAATGCCCCCTTTCTAAACATTTTTCCAAAAAGGATTTGAAAAAAGATTAATAAACATCATATCTGAAAGTAAGGTTTTAAATTATACTTTTTTATTTTTGTTCAAGCATGTTTTTTAAATTTTCCCCTTTTTGTGACACGTACTGTTTTTGCCCTCGTTTTTTTAATTTTTTTTTGGAATCCTCAAATTTTTTTAAACCTTGTATTTCATACTTTTACATTCATTTTCAAACCATTTTCATTTGGGGACCTTTATTGATAGGTCCCTTGTTTTTTCATACGTTCAGAAATGGTTTTTATAAAAACCTTTAAACAAATCTAGAGCTTCATTAATGTTCTTTTCAATCATTTAAAAAGGAATTAAAAAAAAATTTCCCACATTTTTCACATCTGAAAAAATTTTTTTAAAATAAACTGAAAGTTTGTTTTCACCCCATAAAATTTTTCCATAAAGAGGGCCCCCCATTTGCCCCCTGTATCATAAAACGGGGTTAATATATAATTAAACCAGGAAGGTGATGGGAATCAAACGCCCAAACAAACAAAGGGAAATTAGCCCAAAAATTAGGAAAAAAATCATCTGAAAATATAAAAATAACCCTTAAACACACCCTCCATAAGGATGTATGTAAGCGTCCTTGTTGGCACCATTACAAACGTTTTTAAGAATTTGAAAACAAAAGGGCCATGCACATATTAAATTAGAAATTTTACCATAATTGCTGATAACAAAATCTTCAAATTACGATTGCTTGGGGGAGAAACCCTTTATTTTGGACATCTAAACTAAAGTTATTTTCTATGTGCAAAAGAAAATTTGAGGCCTGCTGTTTAAGTTCCACATAGTATTTTTATTATTTAAATCCTGTCCCCCAACAAATTTACAAAACATTTTTCCAACATATAAAATTCCATTATCATTGTCAAATATTTATAAAAAGGCAAAACCTTGGGTGGAAAATACAAACATAAAAAAAAACTTTTCTTGCTGTACCAATAGAAAATTTGTCACAGGGGAAAAGTGAAATTATTGGGGTTGGAACATTTTAACAATTACAAGGGCAGTTAACTCTTTGCCTTATTAAAAAAACTAATCCACTAGTCGCCCCCCTTGTGGAAAAAACTTTAATTTCGGACTTACAAAAGGGCCCTTTATAGCCATTTAAAAACATCTGGCTCGCCTTTTTCCCAAAGGGAACGTTTTCATCAGACATAAAATCAAAGCAAATGCACATAAGATAAAAAAATCTTTATCAGTAAGTTTTGAAAACGGGCCCAAATTTACTTTCCCCAAGACAAAAACGAAAACGTTTTATTTTTTTTTATTTGTTTTTAAAATTTCAATTGATCCACACCATCTAGACTGAACTTTCCCCAAATTTACTTTGATAGACAAAAAACGGCTTTAAAATGTTTTCAACAGCATTAAAATTTCAAAAATTTAAAAGAAGAGAAAGATAGGGGATTCCAAACCGTTTATTAGAAATTTTTTTTTAAAAAAACTTTTTAAATTAATTTTTGCATATGAACAAAAAAACAATAAAAATTGAAAAATTTAAGTATCCCTTTTTTAACTCTTTTCCCAAACCCCTTTTAAAAAAACACATAAATGCACATGAATTCAAAAACCAAAAAAAACCCTTTTTAAGCGGGCTATGTTTTTTGTATTTTAATTTTGTTAAAAAATGGTACAAAGTAATAAGGCACAAGTAATAATTTTCAAAAAATGTTCAAAACTTTGAGGTAATGTTAATAAAATTTTAAAATTCTAAAAACAGGGGAAACGGGGAAAGATACAAGCAAAATGCATTAGATTGCATAAAAGCTTTACATACCCACCTTACATACACACACATACACACCACACCAACCATCATAATACAAAACAAACATACAATATACAAACTACACACATACATAAAAACAAATACCGCATACACACCCTACAAACACATACACCCACACACTTTATCCATAAACATACACGACAAAAAAGGGTTTTAAAATTCAAATCATTGGCCCACAAATATGGGGGCATGCAAATCTTTATTTTTTTGGGATTATTTTTTGGGTATAGCACTTACGTTTATTTATGGTAAGAGGAGCAAAAAACTTTTTTCCCACAACGTATTGATACACCCATACATATACGAAATCTATCACAAAAAATAAGGGTTACTGATCCGTTTTGGAGACGGGTTAATTTTCACCTGCCCCCATACATTTTTGTGAACAAATTACTACCCATTAGTCACAACAACATAATTATAGAGTAATAAAAACAGAAGTTTGCAAATTTTGGGAAAAAGACAGGAAAATAGAATTATTTTTTAATTTGCTTCAAAGAAAAAGTAAAAATTTTTAATTTCCCGCAAATGTCTATAGGGTAGCCAAAAATTTAAAAAAATTAAATTAGGGAGTCATGTTGAAAAAACGAAATATATTTTTCAATTTAAAACCCCTTTTTTCAAGTATGCCCTGAAGGGGACGGGTGAGGGATTGTTTTTTTGGGATTTTGCATCTTAAATGTAACATTTTGATGTAATATTATCATGTCAAAAATTTGGTCAGACCTTTAGCATATACATAAAAAAATTTAAAAATTATTTTTTTCAGCTTATGTTTTTTTTGCATTTTTTCCAAAATTTTTGTTTTTATATTTCTTTCTGTTTCCCTGGAACCCAGGAAACCCCTGACGCGTTTTGGAGAGAAAGTAAGGCGGTGGAGATGGATGCTTTCGGAACCCCCGGGGAACCCCTAAAAAAGACCACATAAGCAACAAAAGCGTGCAAAACAATCCACCCCAAACCATTGGCCCTATGAAAAACCTTCTAATGATCGTAAAAAAGCGTAAACTTAAATGGTATGGGAGGGTCAAAAAAGACCCAAAGGACTTACAAAAAAAATTTTTAAAAAAAAGGCACGGCCCCAAGGGGGAAAGAAAAAAAGGGGCAGCCCAAAGGAAGAGCGGGGAGGATAACATCAGGAATGGCGGGCCCTAGAGCTAAAAAAAAAACCCGGAAAGGCAAAACAGAGAGAGGAATGGAGGGAACTGGTTGTTGGTTTTGAGGGCCCCCCCAAACGGGGCCGTAAAAATAAAAGATGATAGATAGAAATAGATAGATAGATAAAAATAGAATAAATAGTTTAAGATAGATAGATAAAATAAAGAAAAAGTTTAAAAATTTTTTTCCCAACTGTCCCCAAAAAGGTTGGATGAAATTTCCAAAAAAGCCCCAGAGATATGGCTTATATATCATGAACTCTTCTGCAAAAGCTGCAGTGCTTTTCATGAAACATTCATGTGTTGAGGACAGTATTTGTTGCAAATATTCTATATGTAAGCCCTTTTTTTGGGAAAACCAAATAGTTTAATTTTTTTAAATTTCGTTAAAATTTTTTCTAAAATTTCCCCTTCCAATTGACATTGGCTTTTAAATTTTAAATTGTCCCTTTTTTTGGGACAACATTTTGGTTTTGCATCTCCCGCATAAGGAAATTTTTAAAATAATCGACCCCCTTTGGGATAAAATGCAATAACCTTAAGACTTTAGGGAAAATAATGCTATTTTATAAAATTATCTGGTGTTTTTTTTTAAATAACTTTTAAACACTTGTACACACCCCATTTTTGGGATACAATCAGTCTGTAGATTATATTTACCTTTAAATCTTGAACTGTGAGAAAAAGCCCTTTCATCAAGCAAATTATAAATGAAACATACCCCTTTTTTCATACCTTTTCCCTTTAAAAAAAGCTTCTGTTCCCAATCTGAAGGTTTCTTTTATAAAACAAAGGTTCCCTTTTTATTTCTTCGTTTTAAAAACAGAAACCTTTTTTCCCAAAATTCTTGTATGACCCTTAGGACATTATTCCAAAAGTGATTGGGGTTAAAATGTTTTTTTGTAAATGGGGGGTCAGTGCCAAGATTTTTCCCAAGATGAGCTAAAAAATTTGGTTTATTTTCAAAAATTATTTTTTTCCCCTTTAATGAGTACTTTTTCGTAATCGCCCTTAAACCAAAGCAGTTTTAAAGCGTTTTTTGTCCCTTTTATATCGGTATTTCCAAGTCCCCCTTCGCGAATAGTTTAAAAACTTTTTTTTTCACAAACCCATCCTTTTTGTTATTCCTTTACAAAAATACCAGGGTTTTTTTTTTTTTAAAAGGGATTTTTTATCGGGAAAGGGTTAGGCAACAACACCACAAGGGGTACAATTTTGGATAAAAAATTTGTTTTAAAATAGCAACTCTACCAAATGGGGAAAATTTGTCGCTTAAGCCATAGTTTTTAAAGAAAATTAAATTTTCAGCAATTTTTTTTCAGAAAAATTTTAAATTTCCCTTTTAAAATTTTAGGGGGGCCATATTCCTAAATTTAAAACCTTGGGGATTTAACACATTTTGTAAAAACAAGTCTGAGCGCCTTGTGGAGTTTTTCCCTTTTCTTCCCCCCAAGCCACAAGCCCAACAAAACCCTTGTTTCCCAAATTTTCAAGTCCCAAGGCCCAAAAAGACTTCTTCCCCCCAAATTTTTTAAAAAATTTAAAGCCCTTTGCAAAATGTTTCTTCATTTTCCATCTAAAAAAAAATTTCCCAGTGTCGCGCGTTTGAAAAATTTTTGTGTTTGTTTTTTTTCCAACCTAACCCTTCCATTTTTTTTTTTTTTAAGTTGTCTGGGTCATTATCCCAAGGACTTTACAACAAATAAACAGAAAAGGGGGAATGGGACTCCCTGTTGGCAACCCTCGAGTTTGGGAAAACCCAACTGTGCAATTTGTCATTAACCAGGACAGCGATTTTATATTTTTTTTTAAAAAAAAGAATCCACTGCCCAGAAGTCTTTCCCAAAAACCAAAACCCAAAAAAGGCCCTTTGAAAAAAATGCCCGGGCCCAAAAAAAGAAAAAGGGTTTTTTCAAAACCCAAGCATAAAAAAAAACCCATGAAAAACTTTCCCCCGGGTTTAAATAGGGAAATCAAAACAAAAATTAGTCAAATGTGTTTCCTAAAAATTCTATTTTTTAAAAATCCTTTTTGATTTCTTTAAATTTAAGAGAAATTTAATTAGATTTTACTCTATTTCCCAATGCTTCAGACCAAAATTTTCCCCCACAACTTTTTAAGGGGGGAAATTTGGGGCCCCTCCGGTTTTAAAAAATTTTCCTTTTTTTTTACCCTTTTTTTTGGGAAACAAGTAATAATACTTTTTTTGGGGGGTTTGCTAAAATTTCCCCCTTTCCAAAAATATTATTTAGAGTTTTTTACCACAAAGGGCCCAAACCTTTTTCCCCAAAAAAAAAAATTTTAAAATTAAACAGTAAATCCATCGGGCCCCGGATTTTTATTTTTTTTTCATTTTTTTTCAGTGCCTGGGTGGTTTTCTTCCATGGGTATTTCCCCCTTTTAACTGTGATTTCCCCTATATCAGTGAGTTAGGGATATTTCCTATAATTGTATTTCAAAATCCTTTTTGCTTCCTTTCAACAGGTTTTTATAAAAAAAGTTTTACTTCTTTTACTATCTCTTATGATTATGTTTTGGTTACCCTTTTATGCCCTTTAAATTTTTTTCATGTATTTTTCTAATTTTTGACGTTTTCCCGACTACGAAAATTTTTGTTACTTTTTCCCCTTCCCCACCCTTTTTGCCGCCCAAAAAAGCAAAACCCCTTGGGATTTGTTTTTTCTTAAAAATAACCAGTTCCCCTTTTTTCAAATTTTTAATTTTTTCGAGTTCTTCGTTGGGGCAGTCAAAATTTCCCTTTTTAAAATGTTCAATACCGTTTTCCCAAATAGTTTTGGGTCTAATTTTATGCTTTTTTTAATTTTGGCCCAAAAGAAATTGTTTTTGAAACTTATTTTTTTAAAATAAAACCCTAAAACAAAAGATCCGGGATAGTAAAAAATGATTTTCCTTCCCCCGGAATATTAATGGTTTTTTCCCGAGAATAAGGAAAAGCACTATTCTTCAATAACTATTTTTTTTAACCCTTGTTTACCTCTTCCCCCCCAAAAATTTATCTCTCAAAAGAATGAGTTAAAAATTTCCCCTAAAAGACTCCCTTTTTTTCTTTTTTTTGTTCAATGGGGAGCTCCCAAATTTTTTGATTTAGGGTTTTCTAATTTAAACCCGGTTTTTTCTGCATCTTTGACTGTAAGGTAAAAAGGGTCTGAGACCCGGAAAAAAACTAGCCCGGGTTTTTTTGCACAGGGTTAAATCCTTTTGCCGGGGTACCTTTTTGGGCCCGGGATGGGAAATTCCCCCCACATGTCCCACAAGTTTAAAAAGGGCATTTATAAAGTTTTTTAAACCCGTTCCTGACCTTTTTGGGGTTTTTGACATGGGTTTTAATTAAAGTAAAACAAAAATCTGGATCAGCAAAGATTCCAGCTCCTCCCCAATAAGATTTTCAGAGGGCCCCAGTGTATTTGGCCCCCCAATTTTTATAAACTCTGGTTTAGTTTTGTTAGGTCCCCTGTATCCCAACAAAAAGAAAATCCAATTTTTCATTATATGAACCCCAGACAAATAATAATTACCATCGGGGCAAGGGCATCTTGATAGCGAAGCCCAAAAGCTTTTGGGAACTAAAAATGGCAAAATGGCCGGGGAAGTCAAAAACCCAAAAACCCAAAAAAAACTTTTCCCAAAACCAAATAAACCCCAAATGAAAACCTTAAACCATTCAGCAAAGAAAAGAAATACTATCTTTTCCCCAAATTTCTGTGCTACATCCATAAAATTTTCTTTTTTTCCCCCCCCTCCAAAAATTCCCCTTTGGGCGGGAAAAAAAATCCTTGCCCAACAACCCACACCTCTCTAAAATTTTCCCCTTTCCCTATTTTTTGCCCTTTTTTTTTCCCAAAAAAGTTTTGAAAATACGCTTTCCCAAAATGGATCAGATCAATTCCACCCGCGCCTCCTATCCCCTTTTTCCCGGACTCCTCTCTTTTCCTTTTCCCTTTCCACAAGTGAAAAAGAAAAATGGGCAAAATTCCCGAAGGAATAATTTAAAATCATGCGACCTTAATTTTCCCTACCTGCTCCTTTTTTTTTCCAATGCCTTCCCCAACTTGTAACCCTTTTTCACTAAAATAGTAAACTATTTCTTTTTGGGCAGGAAAAATTTTCCCAAAGCTTTAAAAAAAGCAATAGTCACCCCCTCTAAGAAAAAGCACGACCCCCGATCCCAACATTCTGAAAATTATAAAGGGCCGTCTCAAAAAATTTTCCCTTTGTCTCTAAAGTACTTTAAAAAAATCTTCTCAAGCCGCCCAACAGTCACCTTTTATTCCAATTTAAACTCCTTCCCACTTTTCAATCTGCCCATCGCCCCAACCCCAGCACCGAAACCCCAAAACCCCAGTTTTCCCCCCACTTTGATACACTTCTACTTGCTTTGATGCAGGAAAATTCCCCCCCTCACTCTTCTTGATTTTTTTCCGCCCTTTTATACCAAGATCACTCAATCTTTTTCTCGCCTCCAAAATACGTTTGGTATTAACCCGGGAAAGCCCCACCCCGTTTTCTTATACCCCCACAGAAAAGTTCCAGAAAATTTTTGTAAACCCAAAAATTTAATTTAAAAACCCGTAAAAAGGAAAGTGGATTTCCCCCAGGGATCAGTCCTGGGCCCTGTTTTCTTTACTCTCTACACGGGTCCCCTCCACATATAATAAACAACCACCATATGTTTATCATTTTATTGATGATACTCAGCTTCAGTGCGTGATACTGTTGAAAACTTCCTTCCCTCCGGCAAAAAGTCCTATGCCCCCAAAACATTAAAACTGGATCACTCAGAACAAGGGTTTCAACAAAAGCCGATTTAAAAACCCAAGCCAGGGTCCCTAGGGAACCCCAAAATAAACTTTCCCCTATCGCAAAAACTTTTAATAGAATTCGCAATAAAGTTCCTTTGTCCAAATCTTGAAAAAATTTTTGGGGGTAGTTTTTTGACAACCCCACTCTCTATGGGAAAAAAAACTCACCCAGACCCCCGTCTTGCTATATCAAATTTAAAAGGGGATAAGCGCGGATTTTTAAATATCGTCCCCTTATGAACTTCCAAGCTTGTTACAAAACTCTCATTCTTACGTTTAGATACTTTTAATTTTTTGTTTGGTCCTACCAGTAAAAATTTTAAACCTCTTTCAAGCATTTCAAAACTTGCAGCTCGACGGTTTCCCCAAAAAAGAAAAAATCGAACACATCATCCTTTTTTGCGATCTCTTTATGGCTGCCCGTCTCACAAAGACTTTAGTATAAAATCAATACCCTCGGTTTTTAAAAGTCCCAAATCTGCCCCTCTTTTCCTGTAACGCTTTAAACTGTAAAACCCCCCATCCCGTTTTCCCCCCTTCAGGCCCAGATTTTTTGTGCTTTGAACACCCAGATTCAAAAAAAACCCCACTGTTGTCTGTCGCTCCTTCTCTGTTTTGGCCATCCCCTGGGAAAGGGGGCCCCCCCTCTTCACTTCGCCAAAAGCCTTCACTTGTACCCTTAAATCCAGCCTCAAAAACATTTTTTCCTTCCTGAACTTTCCCCCCGTGTAATAATAGGGACTTAAAAGGGGTGTAAAAATAGGTTTCTTTTGGGATGAAAAAAGGGGGTGTCTAAACACCCGTAGTGAAAAGAAATTAAAAAAAACAAAACAAAAAAACTTTCCCCCAAAATTTTCTGTCCCTAATTTTCTACAGCACTTTTTACCTTTTAAGTGTTGTTTCCAAGGTGTTTGTGTGTGTGGGGTGTGTGTGGGGTGTTGGGGTTTGTGTGTGTGTTGTGTGTGGTTTGGGGTTTTGGGGGTGTGTGGCTGCATGCGTTTCATGGGCGCGCGCTTGGTTTTTTGAAAATTTTTGTTCATTACGTTTAAGGAAGTTTTCATGCCTGTAAAGGGTTGAGTGCAAACGCTTTTTGATTTGTTTGGTTTTTTTCAAGGGTTCAGCGCTATAAAAAAAATTTATTTTTTTTTTTTATTATTTCATTATTATTTTTATTATAGGGTTTTCTTTCCTTTTTAATTCAAAAAAGTTATTAAAGAGGGTGGTCCCCCCTCTTGGGCTTGAATTTTGGGGAAACAAAAAAAACTTGTACCCCCTTCAGGGAAAGGATATATTGCTCCATTTTTGGGGGAATAGGGTATTTTTTAGTAGGAAAAAAAGAGAATTTGTTTTTTAAAAAATGAAAAACATCTCGTCCCCCTTTTTGCATTTTCAAGGCCCTGGCATTCATAATATAATTTTTAATGGCCCCCTCCATTTATAAATGGTTTGCAATTAGAAGCTGTTTTTTTTTAAACAAAATTAATTTCCTTTTTTTTAAAACCCCTTTTTGAATTTTTTTAAATTTGGGTCCCAAATTCTCAGATTCCCAAAACAAGCCAAGTGACATAAAAAAACAGTCATTTGTCCCCTTCCCAAAAATAACGTTTTTACATCTCTTAATTATTACATACCTTTTGGGAATGACTTGTATAGTAACGATATGTTTTTATGCAAATTTTATTAATGAATCCCTTTGTGAAATTCATCTCATTTTGAGCCTTTCTGGTTTTCATTTAAAAAAAAAACGGAAATAAAACTGATGCTAAAATCCCCTTTCTGAATCATACCTTTTTCCCCTTAGAAAAACCTGATTTTTTGTAGGGGAAACTTATTTTAAAATTTTTTGATTTTTCTCTAAATTTAACACCAGGACTGATTTTATAACACTGTCTGTTGCTTAAAAATGCAATTCCTCTAAAAGTCACTTCCACTGGTTCCCCCCAAGGGGACAGTTCTATCAACCCTTTCCCTTTTTCCCCCGTAGGGTATTGATCCCCTACCCCCCCGATACCACTCTCCCTGATAAAAAAACTCTGATGACATTTTTTTCTTGAAGATTGGCAAAAAATCACCCCTCTGGGGTTTCAAACAAGTTGATGATTTCTCTTCATGTTGTGAAGAGCAAATTTGGCTACTTCAGCCTGAATGTAAACAAGGAAAAGAAAAACTTTTTTTTTGATTAGGAAGGATCCTTTTCTGTTCCCATTTCATTCATGGTTTAAAAAAATGGAACGTGTGCATGAATATAAATTTCCCAGGAAAAATGGGGAGGTGGTAAAGATGTCCCCCCAAACCCCCAAGTGGGGCGTTTTGTGGAGCGAGGGTCATTTTCCTTTTAGCTTCTTTCCGGGGGCTGCCCTTTTTGAAGGGGGGCAAACCCCCTTCCTTTTCTCCCCCGCTGCTTTTCCTTTCCCCGACCCTAAAAAGAGGCAGGTTTCCCTTTACCCGCTGGGTGAACTGGGGAACTGTACTGATGGGAAGGGGGGGCCCAAAAGGACCCTCCCAAATTGGTAACCCTTTACCCCATGCTGCCCTTTAAAACTGGGTGAGGGAAAAAATGAGTGCCCTGACCATGAGCTATCCCGTTCCCCCAAAAATAATTGATGGGGAACTGAATTTTTACTGCAAAAAACTTTTTTTCGAAAAAAAAGCCCCGTCCCGTATCTGGGTTTTTCCCTTTAAAACTTCGAAATGTGCAAGTAAGCTTGAAAGTTTCAGAAATTTTTTCCCCGCTTTATTGAACTAAGTCGTCGTTTGTTTCTCTTCATTTGTTGGGATGGTCGTTTCAGTCTTAAAAATTTAAAACTGCATTAAATTTAAAATTTTACGAGGGTGTAGCAAGATTGTTGGCAGCAAAAAAAAAAATTTTGTTATATGCCCTTTGGGGGGGGGGGGGGGGAAAACACCAGAAATTGGAGTGAAGATACTCTGTTTCAGAAAAAAATTTTTCCCGTTTTCCTCCCATTTTTAGAAATTTCATGATTCCAAAATTAATTTAAAAAGCTCCCGATCAAAAAAAACGTTTTTAAATACTGAAATCAATTTCAACTATCAACAAATAAAACTGTGCCCTGTACAGGTTTTTGTGCAGCGGGGGTGCGGGGGGCCCACACACACACACCCACACAAAACACCCCACACACCAAAAAAACACTCCAAAATTTTTAAATAAATTTTTTATGAGCATACAAGATTAGAAAAGCTACCTTTACCAAAGCCTAAATCATTAAAAAGGTTTTTTCTGAATTTGTCAAGTCAAAATCCAAAATTTTTTTTTTTTTAGGGGTCGCACTTGAAAAAAGAGTGCAACTGGGGTTTTTTTTAGTTGTTTCAAATACTTTTAAATCTTAGTAAACTTTGTGTTTTGTGTGCGTATGTGTTTTTGTTGTTTGTGTGTTTTTTGGTGTGTGGGGCGCGCGCGCGTGGTTTTTTGGGTGTGTGTGTGTGGTGTTTTCCCGCATCAAAGTGGAGCACGTGCACCACCCGCACACGGGAAAAAGTTTGGTATATTGGGGTTTTTATGGGGCCCCGGCAACTACGTTTTCATAAACCTGGTTTTGGAGAAGGTAAAGAACGGGTTGTTTTAAATAGGGCCCTAAACCCGTTGATTTTGAAAAGGTGCTGTAAGCTGTAAGCTCTGGGGTTTAGCCCTATGATTCATCCTTTTTTTTTTCATGGGTTTTAAACCCTTGCTGGGAACTGAATTCATTTCTTTTTTGAGATATTAAAGAATTTTGAAATCGACTTAGAGTTCCTTTAAAATAGGCCCATCCTGTGTGTTTTGACGTGTGCGTGTGTGCGCCCTGTTCGAGAAGTAGGCCTAACATTCTACCTAAAAGGGCTTTAAAAACCATTAAAAAGAAGGGGTGGTGTAACAGGGTTTTACTGGGGAAGTGAAACAACACCCCTGTTTTTTTTAAATGGTTTAAAAAGGCCCTGGGTACAACAGCCAAGAAAAAAATGGCTAAGATGGGGCCCCTTTTTGCCCCCAAAAAATCATTAAAGTAATAAAGCCCCCAAACTCTGACCCAAACCTGACTAAAAATTTGGGGGTCAGATTAAAGGACAAATCCAATTTCCCTACTTGCATCAGAGACCCGATTTCATTCAAGTAAGTGGGCCCCAAAAAGCCCAAATTTTAACCCCCCCCCAGAAGCCTTTTAAACCAAAAAAACCCCCCACGTGGCCTGAATGGAGGGAAGTTTTTTTGTTTCCAAACCCGCAAAAAACTAAAAAAGGGGGAAAGGGGGGGAAAAATTTGAGTTACAGCTTGATTTTGGGAATGAGACTTTTAGGCAGAGAAAATTTGTTTGGGCATTCACCCTTTCCCGAGGAAAAGGAGGGCAAACCCGACCCAAAACAAGAAATTTTACCTTGGATGGGGACTGTTTGATCACCTTTTTACCCAAAACAAAAGTGATGCATAAACCTCCAAGTTCCATACATCCCAAAATAAAAAATAAAAAATAATTAAAAATCCCAAAGATAAAAGGAATTTATATACGGGTGTATCTTGCAAGACAAATCAAAGCCCCTTTTAAATCAAATTATTCTTAAACCCGAAAACAACCAATAGCAATTTAAAGTTTAACAAATCCCCAAAAGCACACACACCACACACACCAAAACCACACACAGGTTATACACTTTTTGGAGGGTGTGGAAATTTTTTCGTTTAAAAACAGGATTTGCTTTTGAAATGAAACAGGAGAGGAAAATTTAAAATTTGAAAAAAAATTTGTTTTTGAAGGAAGGGGTGTTTGAACAAAATTTTGATTTTTACTGCTGAACTGTCAAACCCGGAACTTCCATGAACCCGGGAAAGAAACATTCGGACCCCTTGGTCCTTGGTCTTTGGGGGGGCAAAAAATTTGTTACAGAAAAATTCAGCTGGAGCCGAGTTACTTGAAGAAAAATATAAAACCTGCCCCTCATATGAACTGGTGAAAGGCCAGGTGACTGACCACGGGTTTGGCCCCCGTTTTAGGGAAACCCCTACATCAGGAAAAACGTCAAACTTTCTCCCCCTCGCCCAAGGGGAGGCAGAGGTGGTTTGGGAAGGGAGGGGGGGTCATCACAAACAGTTCTGGGGGAAAATGTGGAGGAAGGGACACGGCCTTCAGACTGCCCCAAAATTTTAAGGGGGGCAAATTTTCAGGAACTGCAAAACGCCACCATTTTGGGTGCCCGTGGGCAGAAAAGGGGGGGGCTGCACCCGTGAAATGAAAGAAGGTGTGTTAGTGGTGGGTGCCAGCTTGCTGCCTGCAAAGACCCCCAAGTCAAAATTTTATTTGGGGGTCCGTTTCCAAAACAAAAAAACCCCCAAAAATTTACAGCGGGGCCCCCCATGGAGAGAGACACTGACCTCAGAGGGGAAAACCAGTTTCCTTCAAATAGAAGCAGGGGCTGATGTAATTTTATTTTTCAAAAGTCAAAAAATATTATTTTTTTAATTTAAAAAATTTTTTTAAAAAATTTTTTTTATTTTCAAATTTAAAATTTGCTTTTTTTTTGGGAAAATTTCTTTTTTGGGAAAATTTCCCCTCACTTTAAAAAACCCCCAAAACCCAACCCCTTTCGATTTTTTTTTGATTGGGCACAGACCCCCCCTTAAATTTATTGAGTCAAGTTGCAGTAACCCAAAATAGGATTGGGCCAATTTATCAATGCCATAGAGTCTTTTGTTTTGGTGGATAATCAACCGTAACGTGAACCCAAAAAAAACGTCCCGGAGGCATCAAAAAAAAATGGGAACCGACTACCCAAAAAACCTTAAACCCTCCTTTTTTTCCCGAAAAGAGAAAGAGAGATACATGCTCCCCACAGGAGGATTTCCCCCCAAAAACGAAAGGAAACAAAGGGCAGAAAAAAATTGAAAGGGAACCCCAGATTTTTGGGAAATTTCCCTTGGTGAGACAAACAAGGGGTTTCCCCCCTTTTATCCCACCTTTTGGGAGGGACTTTTACAAATTTTGCCTTTTGGGGTTTTTCCCAAATCCCGAGATTTTCAGTTTCACGATGGATTTCCCTTCTGAAGGGCCCAAGCAAGTCTTTTTTGCAAATTTCGATACATAATACAGAGTAGCAGTGAAGAGGACAAAGGGCGACCTTGAGGAAACTTTTTAAAAAAGCTGGAAAAAATGCAGGGGTCAAAATAACCTTTTCAAAAATGTAAACTGCCCGAAGGAAGAAATCAAGTTTTTTTCTGGGCTACAGGATCAGTATGACAGCATCAGACCTGAATTTCCCGACAAGGGTTTAAGGATTGTGAAGATGTCGAACCAACCAATACGACAGAGCTGCAAAGGGGTTTGGGAAATTTTCAACTTCCGGGGGAAAAAACATTCCACACCTTCCCGTGTAACCACTTTTAATTTTTCCCATAACAAACCCGAAAGGGGCCCCGTTGGGGAAAACCCTTCCAAAAAACTTTTACAAAAGTTAAACAAGCCCCGGGTTTTCGAAAAGAGAAAACCCATTTTTGGCCTAGTAAAAATGCAAAATTTAAAAAAAGCATCCCCCCAAAAAAAATTTGGGCCTTTTTTTGGCACAAAAATAACGTTAAGCACCCCTACTCTTTTAAAAGATTTTTAAAATTTTTTAAAAATCCTTTTAAATTTTAAATTTTTAAAATTTTAATTATTAATTTTTTTTTAATTTTTTAAAAGTTTCACAATTTTCAATTACCCAAAACCATGGTCCCCCCCCAAACAAAGGACTTGGGCCAAAACCCCCCGTTTCCAAGGTCCCCCAAGGATTTTTTCCCCATGGCCCCTAGTGGTTATCATTTTTAGGGTGGGGGGGACCCCCCAAAAAAACAGGGAAGGAGGCCCGGTACAGTTTAGCACCCCAAACCCGGTTAAGAAAAAAAAAATAGCCTAGAAAAGGCCGGATTTAACTTGTGAACGGTTAAGCAATTTTTTGGCCGCCCCTTTTTGATGCCCCCAAACCAATTGGGGCCCCTAAAACAAAGAGATTTTGAACCTTTTAAGCCGGGGATGGGTTAAAACACAGGGAAAGGTGGTTCCCCGGAAAAACAAATGCTTTCTTGTTTTTCGCCCAAATTTTTAAAAGTCGGGGGAAAACGAGGATTTTGAACCAAGGGGAAATTCTTTCTACTTAAGGGGCCACAAAAGGGGGGTTGTTCCAATCCTGTCTTAGCACCCAAAAAAAATTCCCTACAAACCAAATGCCCCTGGTTCCACACCAACACAACAACAAAACACACATTTAACCCAACCATACCCCCCCATAACCCCCACACATTCACCTACCCACCACATTTTCACACCCCAACACCCCCACAAAACCCCAAAAACACAACACAACACACTACACCCACCAAATCCCCCACACCCCCACACCCCCACACACCACACACCACACACACACCAACCCCACACACAAAACAACACACAAAAACACACACACACACACACACCACAAACACAACATTTTTGGCCATGCTGTTAAATTTCTCCCGCCGACACCAGGGGTAAAACAGAAAAAGGGAACAGTTGGTGTTTCTTCCCCTTTTCCCTTTTAACCGCTTTGTGGAAGTGGTAAATAGCTGTGTTTGGTTACCAATGTGTATGTTGTTTGGTTTATTTTTTAGTTTTATCGGGATCCAAAGGAGTTCAGGCCCATTGTTTTGGTGGGCAATTGAGTTCATCTAACAAGTGTTATATGAAATTTTTTGTGTGATGTTTTACAGTTGCAGAGCTTGAAAAAGGGAGAAGTATAAGACTGTTTTTCATTTTTAAAATTTTTTGATGTGGGCCCCATGTTTATTTCATTTGAACGTCTACTTTTTTAAAAGTCCCAGGTTTTAATTTTAAAAAAATTTAATGGCAAAGGGATTTAAAATTTGCCTTGTGTCTCAAGAGTTGGGAAGGGCACCCCCAAAAAACTGGCAAACCCGCACGATTAAAAATCCATACAAGAAAAACCTTGGGGGGGAGTGTTTTAATAAGACTTTACTGGCAAGGGAAAAAACTCGCAATTGCTTTTAAGGGGTTAGACCCCCACCCTAACAATCTCAAAATAATTAAAGTAATAAGCCCCAAAAATCGGCCCATCCTGACCCTAACATGAATGATGTTTAGAAAGCTATCACAAAAGAAATTGTTATGCAACCCTTTTCTTTTCTTTTTAAAATAGAATTTGTTGGGGTTTATTTTTTTTAAAAGAAACTTTATGCTGGGGAAAAGGTTTCGTGAAAAGTTTTTATAAACCCGTTTTGTGATAAATTTTAAGGGGTGACAGCAGTGTTGTGATATATAGTTCAGTGGACAGCAAATGTTGTGATAAAATATAATTTAATTGACAGCACTGTTGTGATATTTAATTCAATTTTGGGAAACACTGTTTGGGGTATTAGTTCAGTGGACAGGGGTGTTTTTGAAAAAAAGTTTTAATGTGCAGCAGTTGTTTAATAATTTTTTTATCTGTGTTTTTGGGCGATGAAACCCCCAAAACAAACAGAGGAGGCAGTTTCTTTTTTCGGAAATTGGGGAGAAATTTTTTTTATAGGGAAATTGCTATTGTGTTAATTTAAAAAAAGACCTTCTAGAAAGATTTTTTTCCAAATAAACTTTATTTTTTTATGACTCTAGGACAACTTAAAAATGTAAAAATGTTAAATACGTGATGCTAAAGGGGATAGTGTTGATGAATTGAAAACTATAAAAGCAAAATCATGTGGATTTTAAAATGTCTTTGTGCGCTCTCTCTCTCTCTCTCTCTCTCTCTCTCTCTCTCTCTCCTCCTCTCTCTCTCTCTCCTCTCTCTCTCTCTCTCACTCTCGTCCTCTCCTTTTATTGTTTGCTTATAGATTTAATTGTCGTGTTTACAATTAGTATCCCGTTGAATGCTTTATTCAAATGTAATATTTCAGTTCAATTGCGTAAGTTGACTGTATTTGAGATTTAGTGAATGTTTCATTTTGATATCTTGTTTTGAGGGTACCAATATGTATAGCTAATTCCAAAATGCAGATGTCCTTTTCTATGACTATACATGATATTCATAAAGATTTGATGTTGGCATTGATGCATGGTGTGAGTGCGTGCGCGCGCGCGCGTGTGTGTGGGTACGTGTGTGTGTGTGTGTGTGTGTGTGTGTGTGTGTGTGTGTGTGTGTGTGTGTGTGTGTGTGTGTGTGGTGTGTGTGTGTGTGTGTGTGTGTGTGTGTGTGTGTGTGTGTGTGTGTGTGTGTGTGTGTGTGTACTTTCTTTAATTTAACGTCTGTTCACTCAAGGTGATATTAGACAAATGTGTGTGTGTGTGTGTGTGTGTGTGTGGTGTGTGTTGTTGTTGCTTCGATTTTACGTCTGTTCACTCAAAGTGATATTAGACGATGGGAAGGGAAGGGGAGGGACATTGATGTTGATGGTTTGTGTGCTGTGAAATTGGTATCTGTTGCTAAAATATCCTAGGCAGTATACAGAAAAAAGGCTAAGCAATGATAACAACAAACAAATACATAAGAAATGCTAATGCGACTTATAACTATAACAAATGTCCTATAGACTGTTCATTAAAGATTTTGTTATACGAAATGCCAAATCAATATTTTTGAATATCTTATCCAAGGACTTTTCAGAAAAAGAAGGTAATAATGGTTTTAGACTCTTACATTCAAAAATTATATGAATGCTAGTAATTTTCTCACCACACAAACATTTTATATTTTTACTATATTTTGTGATAAAAGCATTCAGTTTTATTCTAAAGAATAAAGCGCTAACCCTTCTTGCCATGAACAAACTTGTGTAGGTTTCAGAGCGATCAATATTCCTAAAAACAGGGATAGTGATTAAAGATCTGTCTGAAAGGTGCTCATTTTGATGATAAGCTTCTTTAGCCCTGCTCCACGATGCCTCTTCTAGTAAATGATAGCCCTCTTGTAAAGATAATGGAACATGTAGTTCTACAGAATCCTCTCCATGCCTTGCACCTCTCTTCGCAGCTCTGTCAGCCCACTCATTTGGCAAGAACCCCACATGCGAAGGTACCCAACAGAAGGTGACACAAATACCCCTTAAAGCTAAAACATGTATGGCATGATTGATCTCTAGTACAACTGTAGACATTTTCTTAGAACTTGTGGATTTTAATGCATAGAGTACCGATTTCGAATCAACGCATAGTAAAGTTTGAAATACATTCACCGGAAGATCAAGAATATAACTAAGAGCCATTAAAATTGCTATTAGCTCAGCTGTGAATATCGAATGGTGTTTACCAGCATAATAACATTTTTCTATTTTAAGCGATGGTATTACAAAAGCTGAACCTGTTTCTTGATCATCTAGATGTGAACCATCTGTAAATATCTTTAAATGATGAGAATATTTATGATGAATATGAGATCGAACTTTGGAGATCACAATATTTTGATTTTCACTCTTTGCCATATTAATGTACTCTATGTCAAAATTTGCTTTGTTCATTTCCCATGAAGGATAAGGTAGAACTTTAGTTTGTGTGTCCATGGTATGTTGATTGATTCCAGACTTTTCAAAAAGGTCTGAAACATACGTACCAATTGGCTTTAAAGAAGATATTTGTTTTGCTCTTTTTGGAAAATTGATTTCTGATTTTATTTTTACTTCGTCTGAAGTAAAAAAATTTTGTGGTTTTGCTTCTGAGTACATATTTTGCACATGCCAATTGTCGGTATTCATCTAGGGGCAATTCTCCAATTTCATGATAAGTTCCAAGAGCTGGTGCATGAAAAGGTACTCCGAGGGCAAGCCTGTATGCCTTACAGTCCATACTTTGTAACTTTTTGAGTAGGTACTTGGGTGCATTGAAAAAGACCTCTTGTCCATAAGACAGTTTGGAACGAATAAGGGATGTTGCTAAACATTTCAGATTTAAAGTGCTTTGTCCCCAAAACTGCTTACTTACCATTTTAAGTAAATTCAAACTCTTTCTTGCTTTAGTTAAGGTATATTCGATATGTGCATTCCAAGCTAGTTTAGACGTAAGAATGACACCCAAGAATTTTATAATATTTTTATATTGGATGATTTCACCGCCAATTCTGAACACTGGTAACTCCTCTGGATTACTACCATTGTTAAAAAGTACTAGGTGTGTCTTTGCTGTAGAAAAGGAAAGTCCATTCTCAAAAAATATAATCATTTATGTTGTCAAGTTGTTTTTGATAATTTTTCTGATGTAATTTATAGCCTGTTTTGATGTGTTTCGCTTCATATTAACATTCATCCATAAACATATGTCGTCTGCATATTGCACTAAAACGACATCATTTGATAACTTTCTTGGTAGATCGTGTAATAAGGTATTGAAAAAGACAGGAGCTATTACCGAAGATTGGGGTAAACCCATATGAGGAGACCTGAAACCTGAGTATGAGTTATTTACTCGGACTTGTATGCTTCTGTTACACATAAAGCTTTTAATGTAATGATATATATGACCTGAAAACCTGAGATATTTTAGTTTTAGCAACAATCGAGCGTGCCAAACTTGATCATAAGCCTTTTTAATGTCAGAAAATGTCGCTAGAACGTTTTTTCGTCGTGCAAATTGGCTTTTAATGCATGTTGAAAGTTTAACCAAATTGTCTATGGCACATCGTCTTTGTGAAAACCTGCTTGATTGACTGGGATTATGTTATTTTTATGACAGTAATATATCAATCGTTTAAGAATAATTCGCTCCATCAATTTGCAAGTATGTGAAGTCAAGGCAATAGGTCTGTAATTACTTATATCTGTTTTTGGCTTTCCCTGCTTATGTACAGGAACAACTATAGACTGTTTCCACTTCATGGGCATGACACCATCAATCCAACATTTATTACAAAGTTTGTGCAGCAGAAATAAAAAGTTTTCCGGTAAATGTTTTAGCATTTCATTAGATACTGCGTCCAATCCGACAGATGTTTTCTTGTTGGAAAGTGAAAGTAATGCTTCTCTAACTTCGTTCAACATGATTGGAGCGTTGACATATTCATTATTATCAGAGATTGGTTTAGCATGCAACTCTAGATTGTTTTCCCTCTTCTGTTCTTTGTTTTCTATGTTCACACGATAAACCTTCAATTCGCATTGACTTTGAAAATATGTCTGCAAAGGCTTCAGCCTTTTCTTCATTAGATGGAAATTCTTTATTCCCCAACTTTACTGGGCAACTGGTGAATTGACACCTTTTTTCATTTCATTAAATTTTTTCCAGACCACTTTAAGATCTTTATGACTGTATACTTCACAGGCACAAAAAACAAGACCAATATTGCCTTTTAGCCTGAGCAATAACTATGTTGCTGTGATTTTTGGCTTGTTTTTGCTTTACATAATTTTCTGGTGTTTTATCTTTTAGATAGATCTTAAACATTACACGTTTATTTTTGACTGCTTCGTCACATGCCGGTGTCCACCATACATTTCCATGATGTTTTATTTGATTTATGCCTATTTATTTTAGGATAGACAAACTAGCAGCTTGAAGGATGGTTTCAGTAAAAATAGAATAAAGTGGTCTATGTCATTAGTTTCAAAACTCTCAGTATTGCAGATGCAAGAAAGTTTTTAAAATTTTTCCCCCAATCACTTGTTTATAGTTAAATTTAGGAATTTTGTCTGCAAGGTGTCACAAAAAAGCAGTCGTTCTATGAAGAGTTGTAATAACAGGCAGGTGATCGCTACCAAGGGTGTCTTTGTGTGTTGTCCAGTCACATTCTGGAGCAAGTACAGGAGATGTAAATGTTAAATCTAAGGATGAAGCTCTATGAGTGGCAATATCTGGAATTCTGGTGACACTGCCATCATTTAATAAACAAAGGCAGGAATCAACAACATTCTCTACAAAACGGTTTGTGTTTGTGTGTGTATGTGTGTGTGAGTTTCTGTGTGTTTGTGTGTACGTGTGCATGGGGATGCAAATTGCTTATACAATATTTGTTTCATGTAGTTTACTATTGCTGTTGCCTCCCATAAAAGCACAAAGAATTTTTGACGTTTCTTTCTGTTAGCCAAAATGATACTATTTACGTGGTTTGTTCTCCTTTATTCAAATGGGGGTTTTTTTGCTTTGTTTAGTTCTGTTTTGGTTTGGGGTTTGGGGGTTGTTGTTTTTGGGGGGGGACTATTCGGTTTGTCCCCTCCTCCCTTGTTGTTTTTTGCCGCTTTGTTTTGCTCTTGGGTACTTGCTATTTTTCGGTTTTTTCTGTGTTTTCTGTTTTGCTTTCTTCTTACTTTTGTTGCAACTTTCTTTCCTCTCTCTCTTTGGTGATTTTTGTGGGGATTTTTGTGTTGATATTTTTTCCGAATACTGTGTAAGTGTATTGCTAGGGGCTTTATTTTTATTTTTTTATCATATATATCTTAAGGGCGGGGACTGATGTAAAAAAGTACATGGGTGCTTATTCATTATCCTCGAAAAAAAAAGAATTTGTCAATTTGTCGATTTCCTCTCTCTCTCTCCCCTCCTCTCCCCCTCACTCTCTCTCCTCTTCTCTCTTCTCCTCTCTCTCTCTCTCTCTCTCTCTCCTAATCTCTCTCTCCCCTCTCTCTTGCTTCTTGCATCTTGCGTCTCCTCTATTTTTTATTTGATCCATTTTACCTAATTATAATCATGAAATCAGTTCATGGTAATGTTTGAATTTCTTGAGAATATATTTTTTATTAACGTCTATCTTTTTTCTCCAAAAAAAATCTATGTATCTCTCGAAATTAATGCTCAAGTCAGTTAGGTATT
Source organism: Rapana venosa (assembly GCA_028751875.1). Taxonomy (NCBI): domain Eukaryota; kingdom Metazoa; phylum Mollusca; class Gastropoda; order Neogastropoda; family Muricidae; genus Rapana; species Rapana venosa. The sequence goes on from CM054146.1 coordinate 56,158,455, forward strand.
ATGTATTGTTAAATATATAATTTTTTTTTAAAAATCATGTTGTCGTTGTTGTAGTAAGAATTTTACCTTTGTTTTGTTTATAGTCCCCTAATCAGGGAAAGGGCCGGATGAAAAAAGTATGTGCATGCTTATTCTGTTACCCTTGAAAAATAAAGATTCATTCAAAGATTCATTCATTCATTCTCTCTGCCCCCCCCCCCCCCCCCCCCCCCCCCCCCTTCTCTCTTTCTCTCTCTCTCTGTTTCTGTCTGCCTGTTCTCTTTCCTGCCTGTCTGCCTGCCTGCCTGCCTATCTGCCTGCTTGCCTGCCTGTCTGTCTCTGTCTGTCTGTCTGTCTGTCTGTCTCTCTTTTGCAAACGATATTTTAAAAATTACTTGTTGTGATAAATATACATAGTTCCTTCACATCGAAAAGGCCGGATGAAAAAAAAAGTATGTCAATACGTTTCTGTAACCCTTGTGAAGAAAGATTCTCTCTCTTTCTCTTGCTCTTCTCTCTCTCTCTCCCCTCTCTCTCCTCTCTCTCTCTCTTTTCCTCTCTCTCCTCTCTCTCCTCTCTCTCTCTCTCTTTTCTCTCGTCTCTCTCCCCTCCTCTCTCTTCTTATGTGTGGTGTGTGCGTGTGTGTGCGTGTGTGTGCGTATGTTGCGTTGCGTGTGTCCCCGTGTGTGATTAAAAAATCACCCCTAATCTGTAAGAAAAATTACATACATTGAAAAGCAAAACCAGCATAAAATTAAACACGGAGATGTGATAACACACACACACAAACACACACACACACACACCACCCCACACACACACACACACACACACACACACACACACACACCACGAAAAATTCTTTTAACGGACAGCCAAGTCAAATGCTCTGTTGTGCTATCTGAATTTGGGCATTTCCGAAAAAAACGGATTTCTCTGAAAGCTTTACAAGTGCAGCCACCCACATTACTGTTTTCATTTGTTAGAGGTATGGGAGGATTAAATCAACAACACACACAACACACACAAAACACACACACACACACACACACACACACACACAAACACAAAACACACACACAAAATATCACACGCACGAATATACACACACAATACACACGCACGCGCGCCCGATAAAAGAAGATGAAGAAGAGAGAGAGAGAGTGTGTGTGTGTGTGTGTGTTTGTGTGTGTGTGTGTGTGTGTGTGTGTGTTGTGTGTGTGTGTGGTGTGTGTGTGTGGGGTGTGTGTGTGGTGTGTGGTGTGTGTGTGTGTGTGTGTGTGTGTGTGGTGTGGTGAGTGAGAGAGAGACAGACAGACAGGCGACAACAACAGACAGATAGAAAAAAACAGAGAGATGGAGAGACATAGAAAGAAACAGAGACACAGAGAGAGACATATATTTATTTATTTATTCATTCTTTTATGTTGAGGATTCTTTTCTTTCATATCAAGGATAATGGAATAAGCACTTACGTGCTTTTTTTTAACATCCAGTCCATGTGTGTAACAGTATAAGCACTCATGTGCTGTTTTTTACATCCAGTCCCTGTGTCCTAGACCCTCGGTGATTTTTCTTAAGGGTTTGCCTACCCTAGCATGTGAAGACTGGTTTCCCGGAAGATGAAGCGGATGAGATCACCAGAAGATCCAACGGTTGTGAAGGCGGTACCAGCCAGTGCTGTGGAGCGCATAAGGGCATGGACAAGGCACCACAGAAGTCCTGGCCATCCACTGCAGCCTAGCAGTCTCCAGACCTAACGGTTTCCCTGCCACTGGGTAACGGCTTCCTAGACCCAGAGAGTGGGACTGCCACCGTGCAACGACAGCTCCATTTAAACAAAGTCACGCACAGGTTCATTCTACAGCTGCTCATCTTCATCTTCATCATCCACACTATCATTCCAAAGCCCTGCGGCGATAGGCAAGTGGCGAAAGTAACAGGGGAAAGGTGGACCCTGGCAGTGATAGTCACAAACCTGCACGGGCGGCCATGGGCAAGTGGTACTCCTGCCCTTGGCAGCAGGATCTCTGGCAGCTCTCAGTGGTCACTGGGCAGCCTCTCAAGGACTGCACTGCCACCCTCAACGAGGGAGGGGTCGAGAAAAGGTGACCCAAACAAATGCCTGCCTTTCAAAGTCTGGTCAGTTTACCGTGGCTGACAGGCTCACCCAATTTGCGGTCGAAAACAACAAAAAAGAAAAAGAAAGACAATCCTTGGATCCTGGAATGTCCCAACTCTGCTCGATGGAGAAAAGACCAACAGACCTGAAGGAAGAACCGCCCTTGTGGCGAGAGATCTCCAACGCCACAACATTGACGTTGCTGCACTTAGTGAGACGCGTTTTCCAGATGAGGGCTCACTCAAGGAAGAAGGAGGTGGCTACACCTATTTTTGGAAAGGAAAACCACAGAGGACCGATTTCTTGGAGTTGGCTTTGCCATCAGATCAGCTCTCCTG
>CM054146.1:56165893-56183393 GCA_028751875.1 Rapana venosa
TGTTTGTGTATATACAAGCACTTTTTAATTATACTCATACAAACTGAATGTCATGATAATAAAATAAGTGCAATACCCATATACTCACACAATAAAGAGGGGGGAAAAGCCAATAAAGTCATAAAAAGAACATCTACACACCGTAAGTAATAGAAACAATTTTTTTCCAGGATAACGAATGAAGCAAAGGGAAAAAACTTTTTTTTAAAGAAAAAGAGAGAAAAAAAAAAAAACAAACAAACAAACAAACAACCCCAGACGAGCAAAAGACAAAAAAAAAACCCCAGAAAAACCCCCCCCAAAAAACCACCCCAAAAAAACCAAAAAAACAAACAAACAAAAAACACCCCCCCCAAACAAACAAAAAAAAAGAAAAAAAAAACAACAAAAAACAATGAAAAAAAAAAACATTTTTAAAAAACCAACACCGCCCCCCCCCCCCCCAAACCCCCCCACCCAAACCCACTTTACATACCCAAAAAAAAAAAACAAACAAAAAAAAAACCCAAACAAATCAACAAAAAAAAACAAAAGGAGAGAGAGAGAGAGAGAGAGAGAAGAGGAGAGAGAGAGAAGAGAGAGAAGAGAGAGAGAGAGAGAGAGAGCAAAAAAAACAGAAACATTTTCAAAAAACAACACACACACCAAAAACGCAAGTTTCCCCGCCAAAGAATGCTTCTTTTTTTTTTTTTTTTTTTCTTTTCCTTGCTTTTTTTTTCCCTCCCTTTTTCTATTTTTCTTCTTCTTTTTTTTGTTTTTGGGGGGAGGGAAGGGGCCCGGGTTTTTCAAACTTGCAACGTAAATCAGAATTTTTTTCCACCTTTGCTTTTTTTGAAAAGTTTTTCATCTCTGTCAAATACGCGGGGAAAACCCAAAAGCACTTTTTGGATTTTGGTCATTTAAAACCCAACAGCAGTTTGGAGTACGGGGGTCTGGCGCTGCTGAGACAGTGGGGCCCTACAGGAAAGAAGGCCTCTGATTTCAACTTTTTTGCTGAAGACCACAAAGAAGCGGGAAGAGACCACAAGTTTTCCCCCCACTGGTGCCCTTTGGTTTTCCAGCCTCTCCCCCAACACACCCCCCGGGGGGCCCCACATAGGAGCAAGAAAACAACCTACTGCCCCCCCTTTAAACACTAAAGGGAATACTTTTTCCCGGGAGATTCCTAAACAGCTCAATTCCCAAAAAGAGTTTCTCTTTGGGCCAAATCAAAATTGCTTTGGGTTTGATTTTTGAAGATTGTTTTTTTGTGTGTGACTATGGATTTTTAGCTTTTGTTCTTTTGTAAAGGGTGGGTTGATTAAAGCTTATTTTTAAGACAAAAGTTTTTTTTTAAAAGAGTAAATGTGTTCTTAGTTCTTTTTGTTACGTTTTTGTTTAAAGTTTAAACTTTGAAACCCACCAAGATTGATTTTTTTTAAAATTTAAATGTCTTTTTTGTTAGTTCTGTTGTCATCATTTTGGGTCCCGCTTGAATTTTTGAAGATCAAGATTTTTTTCTGGGTTTTTTTTTTGGTCATCCCTCGTTGTCAAAAACCTTATTTGAAGATCCCCAAAAGATTTTTTTTCGAGAAAAAAACGTTTTTTGGTTTTTTTGGGTTTATTTCGTTGTTGTACCGTTTGTTATCAAAACTTTTATCTTTTCAAGATCCCAAACCCCGCATTCATCTCATTTCGGAATCGCTGAGTAAAAGGGTTAAAAGTTTGTATGTAAGAAACTCCCCGTATGGGCAAAATTTTTCCGACTTCAAAAAATTTTTGGTTCGTAGAAAAGATCCCAAAAGGATTTTTTAATGCATAAAAATTTTAATGTGGGTCAAAAAAAATTTTTGGGCTTATAAAATCATAACAAAACAAAGTTTTTTGGCCCCGGGAAACCGGGGTACATGACAAAAGAGTGTTTTTTTTAAGAGAGGTTAAACAAAACCCAAATTGTGGTAAGTTTTCCCCAATGTCTGCTAAACAACAGTAAAGGGAAAAAATCAAAAGATGGCCAAAGCAGCACCCTATTTTCAACTAAAAATTTAAAAAAAACAACCCCCTTTATTATCTTTTCCCCCAAACCCACAATCCCCTATTTCTTCCAAAAAGGGCATAACGGGTTTTTAGGTGTACGCAAGATATGGGGGTTTCGCAAAAGGGGTGAGATTTTTAAAGGGGGGCCGAAACGGGTTTTTACCCACTATTTTAAGGTACTTTCAAGACATAGGGGAGGGGCCCCTCAATTTTCAAAGTCCCCTTTGTTTTCTTTAAATTTTTTTAAATTTTTGGGCAAATTTTTCCAAAGGGTTAACAAAAATGTGAATACTGACTTACGCGACCTTTTTTTTTTTTTCCCCACTTTTTAAAGTAGCCGCATTCCACTTTGGGGGATACCCGTCTAAAAACACCAGCCCTGCATGCTTTGTAAAAAAAAAAATTTCAAATTTTTTTGTCAGCTGTTTTTAAACCTGAACGCAAGGGCCTTCTCCCGAAAGGCGGACCCATTTTAAAGTTGCGCAAGATGTTTAAAGTTCATTCCATTGGGGAACTCCCGATTATTTTTCACACTCATGGGAAAAAATTTTCCCCGGGGAGAAGGGGGGGGAGGGGGGGGGGGGGGGGAAAAGGGGATGAACTGTACTGACAACCCCCGGGGAAAGAACCCCTCTTGAATCCCGTGTCTCGGTAGGGTTTAAACCCCCGGGCTTGTTTCTTGGGGCGTAAAATCGCAAGCGCAACACTCGACCACTAGGTAAACCCCCCCCCCCCTCTAGGGTATTTTAAAACTGACGGGGCTCTAGGCTTACATGTGCATAGCTTACTTTTTTGCAGGGGAAATGTAAAAGGAGATGCCTTGTATAGTTGTCCTTATAATTTTTAAAAAAATTTGGGCTTTTAAATTTAACTTTTTAAATTTTTTGGGGAAATAAAGGGGGGCTACGAAAAAAAGGATTTTGGGGAACCCAAAACACACCCAAAAACGCGCGCGCCCCCCGGAAACAACATAAAACGCACCTCTCTCCTCCCCCCCCAAAAAATCTCACAAAAAACCCCACACACACACAAAAAAAACCAAAACATGCACAACACCAATTTTGTTTTTTTTTTACTGGAAAATTTTAAAACCCGGAAAGAAAAAACTATAGGTTTAGATAGGGAAACCTTTTTGATCCCCTTTGAATGTAAAGATTTCAAAGGTGAGACTGTTGATAGAACGCCCTTTTTTTTGGGCCCCACCTTTAACGGGCCGCATTCCCGACTTCGGGGCGATGCCCAAAAAGGCGCGAAAACCTCGTGGGGATCCCGGCTTTGTAGTCTTTTTTTTATCCCCTTTCTTACAAGCGCCCCCGGGAAAGACCTCCCCTTTTCCAAAGGTGAAAAGGGGTTTTTAAAACGTGTGCGTAAGATTTCCGCTTGCTTCGAACACGGGCCCTGGGTTTATAATCTCGTGGGGAAACTTTTTCCCGGGGGGAAAGGGGGGGGGGGGGGGGGGGAAATTTGGGGGTGAGTACTAATAACCAGGGGGAAAAAAACAATTTAAAAACCAGTGCTTCAGTGGTGGGCTCAAACCCGGGGCCTTTTATTTTCGGGAGGCCAACGCCTAACCCACGGGCTTACCCCCCCCCCCCCCCCCTCCCCCCTTTAAATAAATTTCTGTTTTCCCCTAAGTTTCACAAATGAAAAGTTAAAACCGCCGTTCGGGAGACCCTTCAAATTTTAAATTAAAAGGGGTATTTTTCATTAAAAAAACAATCCCCGCAATTTACCTTAGTTTTTCCGCTACTTTCTAAAAAAGTTGCCCTGTAAAAAATTGCGTTTTAAGGCGGAGTTATTCTGAAATTGAAAAAAATTTACGGGGGGGGGGGGGGGGGGGGGGGGTTTTTTCTCAGGGTTAATTTCGGACTTCGAATTGGGATTTCCCAACTCGGGTTTTGGGGTTTGGGGTTTGCACCGCCCTAGGGAGGAATTTTTTCGCTGGAAAAAAATTTTAACCGGGTAACCATTCTCAAAAAAATCATGCGGTCTTTTTTTTTCCCTTTCTCAGAAAGATTTCCGAAGTTCACCACGGTAAAATTTTTTGCGTATGCACAATTTTTGCCACCTTTAAAGGACCGCATTCTGATTTTCAGGATCGTGTAAAAACACCATTGAAATTGTGTCTTTGAGTTTTGTATCATCCATCCCTACCGCACGAATTCCCTCCCTCTTTTGAAAGGAATAACAATTTTTAGGGTCGCCAGATGTTCTTCAGGCTTCGAAAAAAAGGGGCCCCCCCAAAAGGTTTTTTGGGGGAGTGTAGTGGGCATGGAAAAGGGAAAAGGGTTTCCCCATAACCTATGTGGTTTCCGGGGGGACCCGGGGGCGTCAAAAACCTCAACTTCTCAAGGGGCCCCCATTTTGGGGGCCCGGCACCCACCCCTCTCCCTCGGGCTTTCCCTTTCCCCCAAACCCTAAAGAGTCGGGTACCCTTTTACAGAGGGGGGAACTGGGAACTGTACGGACCCCGGTGCACAAAAAGGGTCCCCCAAACCAACGGGGTAACCACGCTCAAAACGGGTTTAAACCGGGGCGGGGGAAATGGGTACGATTTTTTAAAAATCAAAGGGAAAACCCCCCCCTCAAACAGGGGCCCGGGGTGGTCAAACCCCGGGGCCGCAAAACCCAAAAGGGCGCAGCACTTGAACCACTAAATTTTAACCCCTCCCTTTTTGCCCTGATTAAATTTTTTGGGATGAAAAAGGTTCGGGAGACAAAGAAATTTGATATTTTGTTTTTCCCATGGCCCTTTGTCACCAGATTTTCCCCCAGTATTGCCCACCCTCCTCCCAAAATAGGGAAACCGCCATTAAAGGGTCTTTTCACCAGATCTTCACCAGTGATCATCACCCTTCTCAAAAGGGAGATTATGAAAAAGCCACGGCCACGATTTGGAGCGCAGGGACCCGGGAACCCATTTCCAAGACCCCCATAACTCGGTAAAACAGATGTCAGATGTATGGGCTTAAAAAAGGTTTTAAAAGGGGAAAATGGGAAGAAAGTGCTTCACCGAATCCCTGAAGGGCAACCTAGTGCTCTCACTGCCGGGTTCCTTTCCCCAGGTTTCTAGAACAACCCCATGGCCGTCTTCATTTTCCCACGGGATGAACAGCGAAGTAGGTGGGAGTTTGGGGGCTTAGGTATCAATTTCGTCATTTTTCCCTCCCATCCTAAAACACTTTGGGGACTAGACGACGAAACATTGGGCCCTCCGACATTTCCCCAAACCCCGTCTTCTTCTTCTTCTTCCTTTTCCTTCTTCAAACACTCAAAAACTCGATGCCTGTCATGGGCGGAAATGCGCTGCACTGCCGCAAAAAAACGCCTAGACCCGGGCCCCACCACCGACTTCGACCGTTCCCCCGACGGAAATGGGTGGGTTTCTAAGTACCCTCCCTTTGCACACCTACGGCGAGTCATTACAGAGTAGTAAAAAACCCCCCGTCGTACCCTAGGGTCAGGGAAGGGAGCCCATCAATCGTGTCGCCGAACAAGGAGGTGGGGGGCCTGAAACGGCACGGGCTCCCTACCCTCGCACACAGTGCTCATGGGGAAGGGACCCCCAAACCCCCCAAAAAATTTTTTTCAAGCACTTTCAAAAACCTTCGGGTCCCTTCCTTCTGCTCGATTCCTCAAAAGTCGGGCTTGGTGCGCCCAGTTGTCAGGGGGATCATATCTGGGTTCGGGGGCTTTCTCTCAACGTTTTAAAGAGCAGCACCCAACGCATTAAGAGCTAGAAATAAAAGGGCATAAAGAGCAATCATCAACGCATCAAAAGCTTTGCATAAACACAACACTAGCATCAAGAGCCACATCAAAAACCGAAAAGGGGCCAGCATCAACGCATTAAGACTAGCAAAACACCACAGTTAACCAAAGTTCGCGTCCAACCCAGTACAACGCAACATCATCGTCGAAGGGGCAAAAATCAAGCGCAACATGGGCGCAACTCATGGGTGGGACAAAAATAAAGCGCAACATCGCGAAACCCTCATCGTCGGACAGCATCAAGGGGAAACCCAATCGTCGCAACATCTGGGTCGAGCAGCATCAACGCAACATTTTGTCGGAGCAAAATCAAGCGCAACAGGGGCGCAACATCATCGTGGGAGCAGCATCAACCCGAAACATCACCCGGGGGACAGATAAAGCGCAACATCTTTTCAGAGCAGCATAAAGCGAAAGAAACCCCGGTCCAACATCTTTCGTCGGAGCAGTATCAAGCGCAACATCGTTCGGAGCAGTATAAAGCGCAACATGGGCGTTGGACCATATAAAGCGCAACATCGCGTGGGACAGCATCAAGCGAAACAAATTTTTCCGGAGCATATAAAGAGCAAAACATCGTGGGAGCACGCCCGTGGGAAAGCAGCTTAAGAGAACATCGCGGAACAATACAAGCGCAACATTGTCGGAAAAGAAAATTCAGAGTAACATCGTGGGAGCATCGTCATGGGAGCAGTATAAAGCGCAACACCCGTCGGCAAAAATAAACGGAGCAGCATCAAAACACTTTTGTCGGACCCACATCAAGAAAAAACATCGCGTGGGAGAAGCGCAAAAACGTGGGTTGGAGGCACAAAGCGCAACACTTTTCGCGGAAAAAATTTAAAACCACATCACGCCGCACAGAAATCAAGATCAACATCGTCGCAACACGTTGCTGCAGCTGTTTTCAAGAGCCCTCGTCATGGGAGCATATAAGCATTATAAAGGGCGCAACATCGTCGACCCCTTTCAAGTGCAACATCGTGGGCCGCAGCAGTATCAATCAACATCGTCCAAAAACATCGCCCAGACAGAAAAAGCGAAACATCGTCGGGGGCAGTATCGAGAGAAAACATGGGCCCCGGGAGCAGAAACCACAACTAAAAAAAATGTAATTACACCCACATTTTCTTGTTGGTTCCTCTGTTAGAGCTTAAAGGGTTCTCTCCCCAAAGGGTGAGATTTTGTGATGCCACCGCTCCCCCCCCCCAACCCCCCCCCCCCCAAAAACCCTTTTTAAGGGTAGCTGAAATTTCTACTTCGGGGTGTTTGCATTTTTTTTTAAATATACCCTCTCCCCTTTTCCCACGCAAAGCCTACTCTTCGTGGGTTTTAATGTGTCTAAGATTTTTCAGTGTGTTCCCCACATGGGAACCTGGGTTTAATTTTCATGGGAAAGATTTTCAGGCGGCGAGTCTTTTACTGATTTTTTAATTAAAACCCCCTTGGGGGGGGGAAAAAAAAATTTTCCCTTGAACCCCCCCGGGGGGGGGGGCCGGGGGGGGTGGGGGGGGGTGACCCCAGGGGCCCCCGGGTGGGGGGGGGGGCCCAGGGGGCTTTTCCCAATCCTTCCGGGGGGGCCCCCTTTCAAACAGGGTTCAAAAATTTTTAGCTTTTTTTTTTTAAATGTAGGGGAAAACGTAAAGCTGTAAGGGATGCGGAATATTGTTTTTTTTAACAAAGCCAAAAATAGACAGAATAAAAAATTTCAAAAACCCATTGGCAAGTCTGCATTTTAAATTTTTGGGTCACCAAAAATGGGGAAAAAAGAAATCCAAAAACCTTTTTCATTCTTTTCGGGGGAAAGGAAAAGAAAATCTGTGCTTTTTACATCCCGCCCTTTTGTTTTCAGTTTTTGGGCAATTTTTTCACCGTTTTCCCCCATACAAAAATGAACTACCTTTCCCAAAAGTGAACGGGGTTTAACGTGTGTGCAAGGGTTTTTCTGCGTGCGTTCGCACACGGCCCCCTTTTTTAAAAGTCTCCTCGAAAAGGGAAATTTTAAATTTATCAAATCCCTTGAGATTTAAATTTTTGAGACCCCAAATCTGAAATCTTCATGACAAACACATGCCTTTTTGTCCCTTTTTTCTAAACACATCCCCTGGCACAAAAATCGTACTTCAAAAAATTAAATGCGTAAAAAGCAAGCAATCCTTTTTTTGATAAACTTTGTAAATAATTTTGGGAGCATAAGAATGGCCCCGAAGTCAATGAAAAAAAAAAATTTTTTTTATATTCTTAATATTGACATGGAAATCTTAAACCCCCTAGAAAATAAAATTTTGACTTCGAAAAAGCGTTGCAGTGGGGGTTTGAAAATAAAAAGTATTTTATACCCCCCCAAGTCAAAAAATTTCTCTGCTTTTAAATTTTGGGCTGCTCCCCCTGGGGGAACGCAAATTTCCACAAGACAGCGCCAAAACCCCTGATTTTCCCCTTTTTCCCGTCGGGATTTTTACATTCCCAAACCCTTTTTTGCTTTTTTCCTAAAAATTTCTCATGATAACCTTTTGTTGCGGTGGTTTTTTTAATGGGGCCCTAAATTTCGTGATGCACACAAGACCTTGGGCTATCATCTCCCGAAAGAAAATACCCGACCAAGGGCCACCACGGGCTAAAACCCCCTGCCGGGAAAGGTTTTGGGGGACAACAGGAACCCAACCACCTCAGCAGGGTTTTTGGCTTTCCCAGGGAGGTGGGTTACCTCTAGACCACGATCCACAAATAAAAAATTAGCCTCCCCCGGAATCACGAAAAAATTTTTGGGCTTTTTAAAACCCAAAATGCTATTTTCTTTTGCGTGGCCCTTTTTAATTTTTCCCCGTCATAGTTTAAATACTTTTAAAAAGACTATTTTTAATTTTTTTTTATTTTTTTTTTCGTTGGGCCCTAGATCTTTCCCGGGTTTACAAATGGTGGGATTTTTTCATATGTGACGTTTTTTTCCCTTTTTAAATAACTTCGGGGGAAAGATGGTTTTAAAATTTTTTTTTTTATTTTTTTTTTTTTTTCGAGGGAAAAACAGAATTAAGTATCCATGTGCTTTTTTACATTAACCCCCTGTGTAAACAGTTTTTTTAAATTTTTCCCCCCGTTCCCATTGGGAAAAACAATGGCCTACTCATCCCCTAAAGCAGAACGGGGTTTTTAAAGGGCACACCTGTTTTGCTGGCTAAGTACCCTTCCAGCGTGCACTCGCCCCCAAATTTTTTTTCTGTTTTTTAAAAATTTTTCCCTCCATTTCCCCGCCCCACAAAGGCCTACTTTTTTCGAAAACGGAATGGGGGTTTTTTAAAAGGCCCAAGATTTTTCTGTGCGCGTTCGACCCCAAACCAGTTTAAAGTCTCGATCAGGGACCCCTTTGGGCGAAAGGGGTGAATTTTCTCTTGAATGCCAAAAACAGTAACATCACTTTCACTAGTGCAAAAGTTTAAATGATAAGGGGGGGGGGGGGGGGGGATTCCCCTTAAAAAAATGCCTTGGGAATGGTTTGAAACCCGGGCCCAAGATAACAAGCCCAAGCTCAACCCCCCCAGGCAAACCCCCCCACAAAAAATAGTTTTTTGAAATTTTGGGGGTTTTAAAAAAATTCTATTTCGAAGATTTAAGGGGAAAAAGCATCATGGGGCTTTTTTGTTTTTCCCAAAAGGGGGGGGGGGGGCTTTTTTATCATTTTTTAAATTTTGGGCCCCTCTGTTACCACCCGGGCCCCACGCAGGCACTATTTGGGAAAGGGGGAACCGGGTTTTAAAAATGAGCGCAAGATGTTCTCGTGGGTTTTTTTTTGCCCCGTGGGAAACCAAAGGGGCTTTTGATCCATTTAAAAACAAAGGGCCCCTTTGAACATGCGTTCTAAACCCCTCCCTCCCTCCTTTCCCCCAAAGCATTTGAATTAAATTCTTAAACAATTTCTTTTAAAACCCCCCACCCCCTTCCATCTAAAATAAAACCCTCACAACAAAAAAACCCCAAAAAAAAACCCAAGGGAAAAACTCAATGAGCTTAATTTTTTTTTTTCCTGACAATACAAACAGAATCCAAAATTTTATCTTTTTTTTCTTTTTTTTTTGAGGGTAAGGAAAAAACAATCATTTTCTTTTTAAAAAATCCCCGGCCCCCTGTTAGCGGTTTTTGGAAAATTTTTTCATCTGTTCCACCGGGACACAATGACCTACTCTTTCGAAAAGGAACAGGATTTCACGTGGGCAAAAGTGTTCGCAATTTGTTTTAAGCGGGTAGAAATAAACACTATGTCTTTGCCCGCAGCACCCTTTTTGGGTTTTTCAAACATTCGGGTCATGTTTTTCTTGATAAGATGTTTTCTTTTTGGTTCCTCGACTAATCTTTCCCCGATTTTCCAAGGGGATATTTTGGGAGGCGAAGAACCCTTCACCCACCATTAGGGACCAATTTTCCCACTTTGGAATGATGCTATAAAACATCAGTTCGCCGAAGGGGGTTTTTAACAAACTTTTCACCTTCCTTTTCCCGCCGGGGACGAGTTTCCCAAATCTTTTCGAAAGTGGGAAAGGGGGTTTTAAAATTTCCGGAAATGTTTTTTCGAAAGGGTTCCCCATACGAAACTTCGGTTTTATAGTCTCATCCCCAAAAGGGGGGGGGGGGGGGGGGAGGGGAAAAGGGGTTGGGTTTTTAAAAACTCATCCAAGGACTTTTGGGGGAGGGAGTTTTGGTTTTAGTCTCATTCTATTGAAAAAAAAAAAAAAATTTTGGGGAAATGGGATCGGTAAATGGGGGCCAAGGGCAAATACCCCCAAACGGGCGTCTCTGTATTGGGTCCCATCAAACACGAGCTCAACGCTCTAAAAACCCCTAAGCTATCCCGCTCCAAATTTTATTTAATTCTTTCTTTCAATCCGGGGAAACTCAACTTATCTTTACTCCATAACCTTTAAAGAATTAGTTGGAGATTGACAAAAATGTACAAAATGACTAGGGGAAAAATTTTTTACAGGTCCCTTTTTTGAGTTTAAGGGTTAAACCCTTTTCCCGTTATTCTTTTAAAATTTGAGGAAAAATGGAAATAAGCACTCACGTGCTTTTTTTCATCCAAATTTCTGTGGTATGTAATATTGTAAATTTTGTCATCTATTCCCAAAAGGCACACAATGGGGCCCCTTTTTTTTCGAAAATGAACAGATTTAACCCCTGACGCACGTATTTTCGTGCGTCAACCCCACGGGGCCCTTTATTTATAGTCTCGTCCCGGGAAAGGGTTTCTGGGGAGTGGAAATCTGCACCCCGATAACCCCCCAAAGGAAAAAAAACCCCCTTTAACGGGGAACGACTCGGAAATTTTCAATTTCGAAACGCAATGTTTTAACCACTAAAGGGTATCCCGGCCCCCCCCCCCCCCCCCCACCCCCACCCCCCCCTTTTAAACGGTGAACGTGGCCCAAACGCAGGGGTTTTTGGGGGGGGGGGGGGGGTTGTTTTGAAGCATTTATACATTTTTAAGTGACTGAATTTATAAATTTTTAAACAGGGAAACGCGGGGATTGCTAAGGTTTTGGGTTTTTGTTTTATGGGTGTTTTCAGGGGGGCTGGTGCCGAACCAAAATTCCAAACACGCAACGCCCGAAGTACCAGGTTTCCCGACTACAGGGAAAGGTCAACGAGGAAAGGAAAAGATTGATCGGATTGGGGTTTTTTAAAAAAACTAAGTTTCTGGGTTTGTTTTCAAATATTTCCCTTTATACCCTCTTTCAGGGCAGCAAACCCGGTTTTTCTTCTCACAGAAAACAAACCAAAAAGATTAGGGAAAAAACCCTTTATTAAAAATAAACCCTCGAAATGCTTTAAATTTTTCCCACTTCTTTCCTCAAAGGCGGACAGCAACTACTGTCTGTCCCTATGAGCAAAATGCTTTTTGGGGTGCCGCAACGCCTTCCCCAAAACGGTCCCCCCATCCCACTTCAGCTTAAAAGAGAACTGTTTATCTTTTTAACCTGTCTGGGGAAAAAACAGGAGAATAGACCAAGAAGGAAAAAAATAAAGGAATGAAATGAAGAAAAGGAAAAAGGGGAAAACAAAGAGACCCAAGAAATAAAGGGGAATTCTTTGCACAGAAATTTTCCCAAAGGGGGTGCTATTTATACTTTAAAACCCACCCCCACCCCCACCCCCCCCCACCCCCCCCAACACACATCCCCATGGGGTTTTTTTTTTAAAAGAAAATAGGTAAATTTTGGGGTTTCCCTAAATTTTGCAGCCGTTTTGGGGGAAATCAGTGTCGGAGACACAAAAATCCCAAAATGTAAAATAAACAATTTGGAAAGGCGATGATTTTGGGGCCCCAGTTCAAAAAAAACCCAGAAAACTTTACAACCCGGGGCCTGGTCATGAATAACTGTACCAGGACTTTCTTTTTCAAAATTCCGAAAAGGGATTTTAACTTTAAGTTTTCTGATTGATTGGAAATCCGAGGGGAGTATTCAAGTCCCGAAGAAAATTTTAAAAAAAATTTTATAAACAAAATTGGGGAACGAGTTTTGGGGATTAACAAATCGAGTGAATGAAATTTTACCCGTGGTAACCATTCCCCGCTTTCTCTCTGTCTACTGCCTCTCTCTGTCTTCCTGTTGTGTGTGTGTGGGGTGTGTGTGTTGTGGGGGTGTGTGGGTGTTGTGGGGGTGTGTTTGTGTGTGTTGTGGGTTTTTTGATGTTTTTGTGTTTTTTTTGTGTTGGGGGGGGGGGGGGGGGGGGGGGGGGGGGGGTGGGGGGGGGGGGGGGGGGGGGGGCCCTGCATGGTGCGTGCGAACCCTGTGTTGGCGTGCGTGGTGTGCGCGCTTTTTGTGTGTCTGCGGGGCTTTCGTGTGTCTGTGTGTGGCTTTCGGGTTTTGGGGGGTGTGGGGTGGGATGGGGCCCCGGGGGCGTGCCCTGTGTGTGTGGGTGTGGGGCGCGCGTCGCGGGGTTTTGTGGGGCGACGTGTGTGGTTGTGGGAGAAAGGGAAACCCCCGGTTGGAAAAGGTAAGGGAAGGGGAAAAAGGGGCTTAAAGGGGGGGTCGGGGAGAGGGCCCTAGTATCTCATATAAAAAAAAAGAGGGTGGCTAGTTTTTCCCTTCCCGTTTATTTTGGACTTTTTTTTTAAGGAATAGCGCTTGTTCAAAAATGTCTTCGATTTCCCTGGCGACACAAAACTGTTTAAACAACTTTCTCCAAAAATTTCTTCTGTTGAAATTGGCCTCATTTTTTACCATAATGAAATAAGCACTTATCGAGTGTTAAAAAAATCCATTGGGAAAAGGGGTTTTTTAAAAGAGAATTTAAATGGGACTCCCAAAAGGAAACTTTGGAAAAAGGGGGTTTTTAGGGGGAAGGAGTTCCTTTTTTTTTGGGGTTTGGGTTTTTTTTTTTTTTTGGGGGGGGGGGGGGGGGGGGGGGGGGGGGGGGGGGGGGGGTTTAACCGGAAAAAAGGCGACACCGGGAAAGGCAAAAGGTTTTTCCTGTTCAAGGGTGGGGTTTTTGGTTCCCTTGGGGCCCGGTTTTCAGCTATTTAAAAACCCGGGGGGTGGGAAAAATAACACCCTTTTTTAAAAATTTTTCCACCAGTCCCCAGACCGACCAGGCTTGAAGAACAACCCCTTTTTCCATGCCGTTTGTTTAAAACACCCCTTTTTCAAAATTGGCCCCCCCCCTCAACCAAACCCTCCCCCCCTTTTTGAAAAACCAAAAGGCCTTTGGAAATTTTTGGGTAAAAAGGGGGGGGTTTCTGAAAAATTGGGTCAAAATTTTTTTCCTTCTTTTGGGTGTTGGGTTGGGGAAGGGGGGGTTTTTTGGTAAGATTTCCGCGTGCCTTTCGCACACAGGGCTCCCCTTTTAAACGTATCCCAAAAAGTTATGGGGAGGGGGGTTTGGGACTGATTTTTAAATCCAAGGGGAAAAAAAACCGCTTGAACGAGAAATCAAACCCCCAGCAATTTAGAGCGCCATGGCCCAAACCCTAACCAACCAGGGTATCCCCCCCCTTCAAGGGGGAGAAAGAGGGGTGAGGGGGGAAAAAGGAGAGAGAGAGAAAAGAAGAGACGGAGAGGGAGGGAAGGGGGAAAAGAGGGGTAGGGGAGGGGAGAGAGAGAGAATGGGGGGAAGGGGAGGAAGGGGGTAAGTGAGAAGAAAAGCGGGGGGGGGGGGGGGGGGGGGGGGGGGGGGGGGGGGGGGGGGGGGGGGGGGGGGGGGGGGGGGGGGGGAGGGGGGGGGGGGGGGGGGGGGGGGGGGGGGGGGGGGGGGGGGGGGGGGGGGGGGGGGGGGGGGAGAGAGAGAAGGAGAGAGAGGGGAAGAGAGAGGTGTTTGGGGTTTTGGGTGTTTTGGGGGGGGTGGGGTGGGGCGTGTGTGGTGTGGTGTGGGTGTTTGTGCGTGTGTGTGTGTGGTTGTGTGTGTGGCTACATTCAACCCCTACAAAAGGGATCCAAAGGCATTTTTTTCATCACCACGTTTTTCTTCCCCGCCCTAAAGAAATCTTTTTTACTGTTTGAATTTTGCGGGTTTAAAAAAAAGAATAGTAAGTTTTAAAAAAAAAACGCCGAAATTTTGGGAAAAGGAAAGGAGGTAAAGCATTGAACGTCTACAGAAAAAAATGCTGGAAAAATTTTTTAAAAAAAAACGGTCCGTGCCTTTTTTTTACCAAACCCTTTTGGTTTAAAAAAAAACCCGATAGCTCTGGTTTAAGCACTCTCTCCCCCCCCAAATTTTGGGGTTAAAACAGAGTTGAGCGGGGGAAGACGACCGTTCTGCTCTCGGCTTTTGTAAAATTTTCCCCCCTTCACCCAAATTTTAAATGGGTGCCTGCCCCCCCTTTGGGGCAGGTTTGGAAAGCACCAGGGGAGGAAATGGCGCAGCCTTTTTGATGCGGGGGCCCCTTTGAGAAGCTTGATTTTTCCCACCCCCCGCTCCCCAACACCGCATAGGGTATGGGAGTACTTTACCATTTTTTATATTAGTAAAAGCTTTTTTTTCTTTTCTTTAAAAAAACTTGAACCAGAATACATTCTTAATTTTAATTTTTTTAATGGGCATAAAAAGAAATTTCGGAAAAACTTTAGGGGTTTTTTTTCCTTTTCCTTTTTTCGTTCCCTTTCTTTTAAACTTTTCCGTAGGGCCCGGGGCATGGCCCCCTTACCCAGGTCATAGCACTTTCCCCCCCATTTAAAAGACTCCCATCCTGGGATTTCTCCTTTGCAAACTTTGATTTTCATACAAAAAAAAACGGATAGAGATGAAAAAAATTTTAGGGAAAAAAAGGGGGAAAATAAATGTTTGGGGGCCTCAAAAAAAAAACACAAGAAAACCCACCAATCTGGGTTTTATTGGGAAGACTAAAGTGAAAGATTTTTATATGGATTTTTTAGTTTTTCACATTTGCCCAAACCCTTTTTACTGAAACTTTATTCCATTTGATTAAATTTTTTGCAAATAAGGAACTTCCATTTCCCGATGTCTGCAGTAAAAAAAATTTTTTAAATGTACAAATATTTTAAAAAAAGGGAAATTTTTAGCAATCACGGGGAAATCAGCGTGGGACAGGGTTTTCGGGTTTTGTTTTAGCCTGGCCTATTGCTTTTTCCCTTTTTTCCCCAAAAAAAAACCAGGGTTTGTAAAACTAGAAAAAGAGTTTAGTCTGGGGGTTTTTTGGTTTTTGGTCGTAAAAATTTACAAGCATTTTTACGAAAAAAAACTGGGGTGTATCTTTGTTGTTGTGGGAGCTTTAAATCACTGTGTTCAAGCTGAAGAAAAACGTGCCTTTCAGCAAGCAATGCTGGTGGACAGCTAGTCTTGTATTTAAAGGGCTTGCCTTTTTGGAATTGTTTCTTGTCATTCACAACTTTGACATAATGTGTTGAAACATGTATAGTTTTATTGGATTTAATTACCTCAAGTTTTTCCTTTATTTTTGCTTTTTTCTTTTTCTTTATTTTTGGATGGTACTTCATCTAAAGTACTGAGTGCAAAGTGAAGCAGTTTACTGCTGACGCCTTTTTTATTTTTAAGTGCAAACGATCACAGTTTCGGTATTGTCATCTCGTGTATTTCCCATTGTAGCTATAGATTTTTTTTATTCCAACATAGCCTGATTGGAAATGTATGAAGTTGAAAATACACGTTTACAACCCGATTTTGATGACCTTCATTATGTGATGATAGAGGATTTACACACAAAGATGTTAGTTGTAATCAGCATTGCTTCCATTTTTTCCTGAATTTCTTGACAGCCCGGTACAAAATTGATTAAAATAACCTGAAAATGTTTCGTAGGTTTTGTTGGGTTTTTTAAGTGGTGAGCACACACCACTGACACTTGGCTACCCAAACTGACTTTCTTTCCTGAGAAAAATAAGTTTGCACAACTTTTTTAAAACATACAAGCTGATGTTTTGCACCTACCCATTCAAGGTGTCTCTGCTTTCTGGCTGTAAAGATTACACGGCTGGAATGAAACGCTTTTTGTCACTTCTGTGTTTGAAACCTATAATAGGAATGACCACAGACATTCTGGCTTTTTTCCCAAAAAGGTATGAGAAATTCAAAAGCAAACGAAAAGTCAGTGGGTCTGTCATTGTGTCACTGCTGGTCAGAGCATTGGGAAAAGCCTACCTCCCCCTTCAGCCAAAAAAGAGGCTGGAGTTAGGGTTGGGTAGCCGGCTCGCAGCTGATAGAAAAGGGAAACGGCAGAATGACTTGTACACAGGGCTGTCAAACCTTGATGAAATGTCATACACATCTGATGAAATGTTCCACAAATCAGAAATGTGATACAAATCTGAAATGTGATACAAATCTGAAATGTTTTACAAATCTGATTAAGAAAAATAAAAAAATAAACACTTTACCAAGGTCTTTGTTCAGAGTTCTGTTCATGAATGACTGTCTGTCTGTCTGTCTCCCTCCCTTTCTCTCCTTCTCATCCTCTCTCACTCTCTCTCTCTCTCTCTCTCTCTCTCTCTCCTCTCTCTCTCTCTCTCTCCTCTCTCCTCTCTCTCTCTCTCCTCCCTTTTCCCTCCCTCCCTCTCTCCTCCCCCTCTCCCCCCCTCTCTCTCCCTCTCTCTCTATGTGCACAAGATCTCGGCTACACATGACATAAATCACTGTCTGTTTGTCTGTCTCTCTGTCTGTCTGTCTGTCTGTCTGTCTGTCTGTCTCTCTCTCTCTCTCTCTCTCTCTCTCTCTCTCTCTCCTCTCTCTCTCTCTCTCTCTTCATTTTCAATTTAAGCTGAAAAGTATCTTCGAATAGTCACTGACAAATGGCATCGACTAATTTATGCAAGATTTCGACTAAGAACACTCGGCTTCAATGCAAACAAAAGATGGTTTCAACCTGAGACGTCCACACAGTTCCCATGCCCTATGTGTGGTCATATTCTTGATGATGAATGCATTTCCTGTTTCATTGTCAATCATATGTTTCCATACGTGAAAACTGTGGTGTTCTCAATCTAGAAGCTTTCCGAAGGCAAGATATTTTTTCTATCTTATCGTCCGATGATGATATTGTGATCAAATCGGTTGCAAAGTTTATTGCTGAAGCACTGAAATTAAGACAATTACAGCTAAGTTCCAATAGCTTAACATTTGTGACAAAACTAAAGTAACATTATATTATGAAAAACTCCAGAAATTTTGTGAAACACCTAAAGAAACATTTATAATTACGCTGTAGTCCAGCAAGAATATTTTTTTGAAAATTTCACATACAATGTCA
>CM054146.1:56188393-56295893 GCA_028751875.1 Rapana venosa
CAAAACCCTCATAACTATGCATGCAAATGTATGTAAAACTTTATCATTCTTTCTTTCTTTTTTTCTTTCTCTCTCTCTCATACACACAAACACACCCCAAACACGCACACAGACACGCCTGTGCCGGTGCACGCGCGCGTGCGCGTGCGCGCACACACACACAAAAAACACACACACACACACACACACGCTCAGAAGGAATCAGAAACAAAAAGACATACAAGGGAAGAAAGAGAGAGAGAGGGGAGAGAGAGAGAGAGAGAGAGAGAGGAGGGGAGAGGAGAGGGGAGGGGATGGAGAGAGAGAGAGAGAGAGAGAGACAGACAGACAGACAGACAGGCAGACAAACAGACAGACAGAGACAGACAGACACACAGACAGACACACAAACAGACAGACACACACAGACAGAGATAAAACGATTTGGTCAATGCGCATTGCCATTAGCTAAACCCAATAACTGCAACTTTGATGAAACGACTTCAGAAAAAAAGAAGAACAAAAAATTCAACCCTGGCTCTAACAGCATGAGACAAACAGTTCAAATCCTGTCTCAATTTGCAAAGTTATTTTGGACGTAAACAACCAATAATGTTTTTAGGCGAGAGCAATACGTTTAGAGCATGCGCGTGCTCATGCATACAAACATTCATGCGTACGCGCGTGTAAATGGATATCTAGAACACAAAAGTAGGAACGAAAGAAAAAAAGAAAGTGATACAGGAAAAAACAGAAAGTATGTGTGCACATATCTATCAATCTATCTGCTACCTAACTTCCTACCCACCCACCTACACACACATATTATATACATATATATATTTATATATATATATAGTGAGAGACACACAGAGACCGAAAAGAGTCAGAGAGAGAGCACACACACACACACACACACACACAAAACACACACACACACACACCCCACACACACCACACACACACGCACGCACGCACGCACGCACGCACGCACAAGCAAAGAGACATGAACCATTTTCAATTTATTTTGTCCAGTAAAATCGAACATGAAGATTCCCTTGAAGGTAATGCTTTAAACAAGGGCATCTTGCAAGAATGTGTGTGTATGAACATCTCGCACACATGTTCAAGCCTGTTCCACTTTTCGGAAAAGTATGCCATTGTGTGCTGGTGGGAAAGGACGACAAAACTTAGAAAACCTGCATACACACAGGGACTGAATGTACAAAGGAGCACATGAGTTCTTATTCCATTATCCTCGAAATAGACGAAAGGAACTAAATAAAAAATAAATAAAACAAATGAATACAGATACACTCACACATACTGATGCTTACATGCAAAACATATACATGTAGGGTTACAGAAAGGCAAACAAGTGCATGCATGCACTCGAAAAGAGAGAAAGAGAGAAAGAAAGCGAAAAGACAGACAGACAGACAGACGAGAGATAGAGAGTAACAGAGAAAGAGAGAGAGAAAGAGGGGAGAGGAGAGAGAGAGAGAGAGAGAGACAGACAGACAGACAGACAGACAGACAGACAGACAGAAACTGTATGAAACAAAAGTGTATTCAATAATTATCAGGGATCTACGCCCCCTCCCCCTCCACACACACACACACACACACACACACACCCCACACACGCCACGCACGCACGCACACACACACACACACCACACACACACACGAAAAAGCTAGACTGTTAAAGGGACAATACAATTTTGACATTTGAAATGTATTCACCAGATCAGAGTTACTTCCCACGAAAATCTTCCCCCCCACTCCCCCTCTCAAAGGGACAATACAATTCGATGCAGAAATCAATTCAAACCCGATTTACTTCCCACAACCCCCCCCCCCCCCCCCCCCCCCCCCCCCCTTTTCCCGTCACTCCCCAATTTTTAAGGGACAATACCATTTTTGACACAGAAATATATTCACTAGAGTTACTTCCAACATAAATCTCTCCCCCAAACACACACCCCACTTACACACACAGACACACACACACACACACACACACACACACCTACATACACACACACACACTTACACCACACCACACACACACACACACACAACCCCACACACACCACCACAATTGGCAAATTTTTGTGAAAGAAATTTGAAAATGAAGCCAGTATTATTGTTTAAGTGCTCAATGCACTTCAATGTAAGGAATAAGTTTTTAACTGCATGTATCACACTAACACAACTACTCAAAACATCTAATGAAGGACACAGTCATTAGCTATCAGTGAGTGTGTGTGTGCCTGTGTGTGTGTGTGTATGTGTGCCTGTGTGTGTATGTGTGCCTGTGTGTGTGTGCCTGTGTGTGTATGTGTGCCTGTGTGTGTGTGTGTGTGCCTGTGTGTGTGTGCCTGTGTGTGTGTGTGTGTGTGTTTTCAGCTTAAGTCTAATTTTGAACAGTCTCTAGCATAGCACATTCTGGAACTTGAAGAGGGTGCCTAGAAAGTCACCTGAAGAAGGGGGTAGGCAGTCAAGTCATGACCACACAAAAGACATCATCCATTTTTCATTGAAGAGGCGCCCCCTCCTCAGGCATTACTTGTATACAGGTCTCTTTTAGTGGAAGTCACAGGCATAGAAGAATCGCCCCCCCCCCCCCCCTCCCCCCCATACTTGGAGTGGTCAGTAGCAGATGATTGTTACAACCACTTGTCACAACCCCTGGATAGGCCTAGTCCTAGGCTTAAGGGAAGGGAAGGTGTTAGAGTTAATGAGACAACTAGCCGAAAGAAAGTGTCCATGATTGCTGTCAATAGCTTGCTAATTACAGGTCTTGAGGTAGAGGTGGGTTTTTTTATTTTTTTTTATTTTGGGGGGGTGGGGGGGGGGTTGTTGTTTTTTTAGTCTTGGCTAGAGCTGCCAGGTTCACAAAGTGTGAGATTTCGTGGGTATGGGACCTTGTGGTTTTTTTTTAAATTCGTACTTTGATTTTATTTTTGTTTTTGCTCACCATAAAGGTAGCAGTATTTAGACATTGGGGATGTATGCTGGATATAGCTGGTGTTTCCATAACTCAAGGAATGCTATGACTTAGGGGATATCTAACATGCATCTATGATCTTCTGTATGAGTGTGTGTGCGTGTGTGTGTGCGCGTGCGTGCGCGCGCGCCGCGTGTGTGTGTGTGTGCGCGTGTGTGTGTGTGTGTTTACATCTATGTCATCCTGAAGTGGGAATGGGACTAACTTTGTGGTAGGCCAAGAAAAATGGCTACATGTATGTATCTGCATGATCTCACCATTTGTGAACCTAGCTTTAGCTGAGGAACAAAAAACAAACAAATACAAGCTAACCAGAGTGAAAAATCTATGGATCTTCAGGATTGTGTGTCTCTCCCTCCCTCCCTTTAGTCTTTATGGCTGTCTACAGTAAAGGATGTGTTCTTCCCTTTAATGTCTTTCCACTTTAAAAATGATGTTAGGCAATAGGGAATAGGATTATTTAGTGGGGGAGGGAAAAGGATAATTTAGTGGGGGAGGGGTAGGAAAGGGAGCAAAGCATATGTATGAATGAGCATGTGTAAGTCGGAGTGCCTACAGAGGGAAAAAGTCAGGGTGGGAGGGGGAGAGAAGAGAGTGAGAGAGAAAGAGAACTGGAACTCGAATATTTTAGTGAGGGTATATGGGTTATCCAGTGGCTTTTTTTTTAAACACCAGACCCTTGTGAAAAGAGAGCAAAATGCATTGGAGAAATAAAAAACCATTAAAATCAAATAATAGATCATATAGACACTTAAATAACTAAATAAATGCATATATAATATTCAAACAAAGATTTTCTACATACTGTCAAGTACATGTCTATTCTTATCAACCTAAAACATATCTACATTATTGGCATACATACAGACACAAACCCATAGTCAGCTGAACAAGAACCACTTTGCAACAATCATCAAACTAGAGAGAGAGAGAGAGAGAGAGAGAGAGAGAGAGAGAGAGAGGATGGAATGCCAATGGTTTATTCAAAAGGCCTTGGCCATATTTGAAGGGGGAAAACACAAAGCACACACTATCATACAAGTAATACTCAAATAAACAATCAATTCACAAAACACCATAATTTATCAAGTGTTAATAAGGGTGTCTGGCAGCCTAAATGGTTTATATAGAAAAAGAGCTAACTGTTTTGATTTGTCTTATGAGTGAAAAGTGATTATTGGAGCATTTCCTGCAGATCATGTTGATGTATATGTTGTAATTTTGCGGGTATGAAGAATGGATTAAAAAATTATTTTTAGTTTTTTATATCGAGGATAATGGAACAAGTACTTGTGTGTGTTTTTACATCTAGTCCCCGTGTGCATGCAGTTTTGTCAATTTTGTCATCTGTTACCACTGGCACACAATGGCCTACTCTTACGAAAAGCCGAACAGGATTTTAACCTGTGCCAAGATGTTCTGCATGCATTCGCACACAGGACCTCGGTTTATGGTCTCATCCAAAGGACTTTTGGGGAGAGTGGAATCTGCACTGATGTTAACTCCAGGGGAAAATATCCCCTTGAACAGGATCCGAACAATAAGGAACGTGTTCTAGTAAAGGACAAGTGGGTTTCCCAAGAAGAAACATTTTGTATGTTTTTACTCCTCTGTTTGAACAATGGAATAAAGATGTTTGGAAGGGTTGTGGCAGGCAGGTTGCAGTGGAAACAAGGCAGTGCCTATATTGCAAGTTGCTGAGTTATAATTATAGCTGTACAAGACAGAACCTAGGGTGAAATGTCCATCTACCCAAGGACGGGTAACTTGTGTATGGGATATAATGTTAAAGGGAATGAGCAACACTCTGAGAGTGAAGATCCTACATCCAGCCATTAATGACCAAAAGTTCATGTTGCTAAACGAAAGCTTGTGAGAATAGCTGAAGAAGCCATCATTAATTTAGTTATTGCACTGTGCTATCCACAGTGGGTGTTTTTTTGTTGTTGTCCACTTCACATTAGTATGATTGTGTATGGTTGATTGTGTTTTGTTTGAAAATGGGAGATATTTCATTTTAAAGCATGTACTTTTATTTTGTAATACATGCAAATGGTTGGTATTTAGAAATGTGTGCCGAGAGCATGAAACGCCATGAAACATTGCATAATGCTGTTTGTGATTGAGTAGCTTGATTTGGGGCATTGTCTATTGTTGTACCACCAAACTATTTTTAGATAGAGTTTTACAAGGGCCATTTCTGATTTTGTCCTTTTCTTTTATAAGAAAGTATTCAACCATTAAATATCTTTATGTACCATGCAAAAGGAGAGAGAGAGAACCTGGGTTACATAAAGACAACCTTGTGCATCTTTTTAAAGGAGGATTTTTTCCCCCGAGTTTACCTGGTTTAAAAACAGTAATATCTTGATGGTTATTAGCTTTTCAGGTCTGTTACAAAATAGAGAATTTAGTTTTGTACCTTGTTTTACTGTGTAAAAAATACTTGTTTTAACGCTTAAAAACCCCTATGGTTTACATATAATGCTTTGTTATGAGCAGTAACTTTGACACTGTGTACCAAGAACTGCAAGGTTGATATCTCTGTTAGCATAAGACCCTTGCTTGGAAAATGTAGATCTATGAAAAATGAAAACCGAATAAAAAGCCTTAAGAGAAGTTCACTCTCAGCATTTGAGTTATTGATGGCCATTTGTACACGTGACTATGTGTGACTTTCTGAATGGACTTTTGTTGAAAGCAAGACGAGTTTGCATTGATTTTGAAATGGGTTAACCACTGGGCTGGGACAATGCAATTTTCTGGCTCACTACCTGCCTGTGTCCCATTGCTGAGTGTGTGGGTTCCTTCAGTGTCTAGTCTGAAATGATAATTGCCCAGCTGTTTAAGTGGACTGTTGTTGAATGTGTGTGTTCGTTCAGTGTCCAGTCTGCAATGATCATGGCTCAGCAGTCAGAGTCACTGATGGTCAGCAGTGTGTCCCCTGGCTGTTGCTGGGATGAAGCCTTAGTCAGCCTGAACCAGCCTAAACCAAGATCATGAGATGAAGATCTTTTCCAAATTTCTCAGGACTAGGCAAATCTTTTTTCTTTGATTAAGTTTATTTTTATTAGCAATCAATACAACACCCAGATACAAAGGCTGGAGTGTGGCCTGTGGCTGGGTAAGTTACAGCACAAGGACCTTTCCACCAGAGTCATTGGGATTTGGGGGACTCTGGCCGGCTCCTACCATGCCGTGGGCTCATTAGGGAGACTGGAACCATACATTCAAGCTTCATCCACTTTACAGATGACATTTTGAGAGTGTTGCTGAACTTGCCTGACCAACACTGCAGGTGTCTGTATCTCTCGGGCCTGGCCATGTCAGATATATCATGATAGGAAGCATCGAGTACAGCCCTGTCAAGAAGTCTCAAAACACACACACTTCCATAGCAGCAGCATTACATCGTCCTTATCACCGTTGACCACCCTTCGATTAAAAAAAAAATCAGTATGACCTTGCGATTTCAGTTTTTCAATTCATGTTACAGTGCCCTGAACTTTCCGTGAATAATTCAGTGCAGTGGGACTGCTTAGTCTCCAATTACAACCAAAGACGAGCTGGGGTTGGTTGTTTACTTGCTTCAGGGTCTTGTGTATGCTTGGCAGCTGTATTCAAACCATTAGCGTGCAGACTGTACGCTAGGTCATCATACCCCCAGTCAGTGCTGGTCTGCTCTTCTGTGAAAACATGGGTGGAGTCTTGTTGGGGTTTTTTGTTGTTGTTGCTAGGCTGGAGCTCGGACGTTCATAGATGTTGTATAAAATTATGCACTGTTTTTACCCGCCATTCAGGTAGCAGCATTCCAACTTCAGGGATAGCACATGCGTTTTTAAAAACGTTTCTCATCTGTTCCTACCAGCCCAAAATGGCCTTCTCTTCCAAAAGGCGGAACTGGTTTGTAATGTGTGTGCAAGATGTAAAAATGTTGTCATCCATTCTTACCAGCATGAAATGGCCTGCTCTTCTAAAAGGTAGAACGGGTTTTTAACGTGTGACTGTTCGCACACGGAGCCTTGGTTTATAGTGTCATCCAAAGGACTTTGAGAGAATGGAGTCAGTCCTGGTGTTAACTCCAGGGGAAAATCCCCTTAAACCGGCAGCTGTGTGGTGGCTCGATCCCGGGCCGTCAGATCACGAGCTGTAACCCCTATACTAGGCTATCCCGCTCCCCAGGGTGGGTTTCTAACATGTACACAAGATGTAATGCATGCATTTGTATAGCATTGCCTTGTATTCCACTTTCAATCACCACAGATGTCTCTGTGTCAGCGTGAATTTTGGGCTGCTCTCCCGGGGCAGAGTGTGTCACCTCTAGAGCAGCATCTCCTAGTAATCTTTTTGTTTTTATTTTCCTGTCTGCATGCGTATTTGGTTACCTACTACAGTGGCTTTTTCCCCCTTACAGAATTTTGTCAGGGACAACTCCCTTGTTGCCCTGGGTTCTGTTACGTGAACTGAATGCATGTTGCGCACAGGAACTTGGTTTGTCGTCTCATCCTTGGTGTCCAGCCTTATCCGAAAGACATGTAGGGAGCCAATGTTCACTGGGGGTAAAATATCACAATGTTGGTGCAAAATCACAATGTTGGTGAAACATTCTCATCAACATATAGCTGAGAGAGACTCGAACCCGAGACCTTTGGTAATTCTTGATCAGGAGTCTGACACTGTAACCACTGTACCACCAACTCCTTCCTTTCTGTTGAAGGCATGTGAAGAGAGTTTTCTGCAAAGGAGTGCACTGTTCCTTCTCTGCACTACCACCGACTTGTGCCCAGCATCCAGCACAGTAGTTGTCCTGATGCAGAGAACATGATAATCACCACATGTGCTTTGTTGACTGGTTGTATCAGATTTCTTCCATCATGGGAATGGCATCCTGTATATTTTTGCATCTCTAGATGTATTCTTCCACCTTGCAGAGGCGAGTAGAGGGCGGATGATTATAACTGTACATTTTTTGTTTTATTCCTTGGCTAGAAGCCTCAAGGTTCACCAATGGCAGGATATTGCATATGCAACCGTTTGGTCACCATTAAGGTAGCCGCATTCTGACTTCGGGGATGATGTCTAAACAGGACACTGGTGTGCATGTATCATTTTTAAAGTCTGTCATCCGTTCCTAGTGGCACGCAATGGCCCACTCTTCTGAAAGGTGGTACGGGTTTTAATGTGTGTGCAAGATGTTCTGCATGCGTTTGTACATGGGACCTCGGTTTTGGGGGAGTAGAGCCATTACTGATGTTAATTCCAAGGGGCAAAATCCCACCAAACTGGTGTCTTGAACCTGTGAGTTTCTGTGTTGATGAAGTATAGCTGTATAGGTATTGGTACTGTTACATTGTGAACTCAGTGCTAACCACTAGGCTACTCTGCAATTCCCCACCCTTCCCTAATGAAATTTGAATAGCTTCTAAAGATGACATTCTGTTTCTTTTCAGTGTTGCTTTTATTTGTTGTTATTGGTTCTTTTCAGGAGCATGTTGTTGTTGGTGGTGGTTGTTTTTAGGAGCATGTTGTTGGTGGTGGTTGTTTTTAGGAGCATGTTGTTGTTTGTTGGTGGTTCTTTTTAGGAGCATGTTGTTGTTTGTTGGTGGTTCTTTTTGAGAGCATGTTGTTGTTTGTTGGTGGTTCTTTTTAGGAGCATGGTGGTGGTGGTGGTTCTTTTTAGGAGCATGTTGTTTTTGTTGGTGGTTCTTTTTAGGAGCATGTTGTTGTTTGTTGGTGGTTCTTTTTAGGAGCATGTTGTTTGTTGGTGGTTCTTTTTAGGAGCATGTTGTTTGTTGGTGGTTCTTTTTAGGAGCATGGTGGTGGTGGTGGTTCTTTTTAGGAGCATGTTGTTTTTGTTGGTGGTTCTTTTTAGGAGCATGTTGTTGTTTGTTGGTGGTTCTTTTTAGGAGCATGTTGTTGTTGTTTGTTCTTTTTAGGAGTATGTTGTTGTTTGTTCTTTTTAGGAGCATGTTGTTTGTTGGTGGTTCTTTTTAGGAGCATGTTGTTGTTGTTTGTTCTTTTTAGAAGCATGTTGTTGTTGTTTGTTCTTTTTAGGGGCATGTTGTTTGTTAGTGGTTTTTTTTAGGAGCATGTTGTTGGTGGGGATTCTTTTTAGGAGCATGTTGGTGGTAGGTCTTTTTAAAGCATGTTGTTGGTGGTGATTCTTTTTAGGAGCATGTTGTTGTTTGTTCTTTTTAAGAGCATGTGTTGTTTGTTGGTGGTTCTTTTTAGGAGCATGTTGTTGGTGGCGATTCTTTTTAGGAACATGTTGTTGTTTGTTGGTGGTTCTTTTTAGGAGCATGTTGTTTTTTGTTGGCGGTTCTTTTTAGGAGCATGTTGTTTGTTGGTGGTTCTTTTTAGGAGCATGTTGTTTGTTGGTGGTTCTTTTTAGAAGCATGTTGTTTGTTGGTGGTTCTTTTTAGGAGCATGTTGTTGTTTGTTGGTGGTTCTTTTTAAGAGCATGTTGTTGTTTGTTGGTGGTTCTTTTTAGGAGCATGTTGTTTGTTGGTGGTTCTTTTTAGAAGCATGTTGTTTGTTGGTGGTTCTTTTTAGGAGCATGTTGTTGTTTGTTGGTGGTTCTTTTTAGGAGCATGTTGTTTGTTGGTGTTTCTTTTTAGGAGCATGTTGTTTGTTGGTGTTTCTTTTTAGGAGCACGTTGTTTTTTGTTGGTGGTTCTTTTTAGGAGCATGTTGTTTGTTGGTGGTTGTTTTTAGGAGCATGTTGTTGGTGGTTCCTTTCAGGAGCATGTTGTTGTTTGTTGGTGATTCTTTTTAGGAGCATGTTGTTGTTTGTTGGTGTTTTTTTTAGGAGCATGTTGTTGTTGTTTGTTCTTTTTAGGAGCATGTTGTTGTTAGTTGGTGGTTCTTTTTAGGAGCATGTTGTTGATTCTTTTTAGGAGCATGTTGTTGTTTGTTGGTGGTTCGTTTTAGGAGCATGTTGTTGTTGTTTGTTCTTTTTAGGAGCATGTTGTTATTTGTTAGTGGTTCTTTTTAGGAGCATGTTGTTGGTGGGGATTCTTTTTAGGGGCATGTTGTTGGTGGGTCTTTTTAAAGCATGTTGTTGGTGGTGATTCTTTTTAGGAGCATGTTTTTTGTTGGTGGTTTTTTTAGGAGCATGTTGTTTGTTGGTGGTTCTTTTTAGGAGCATGGTGTTGTTTGTTGGTGGTTCTTTTTAGGAGCATGTTGTTTGTTGGTGGTTCTTTTTAGGAGCATGGTGTTGTTTGTTGGTGGTTCTTTTTAGGAGCATGTTGTTGGTTTGTGGTTCTTTTTAAGAGCATGTTGTTTGTTGGTGGTTCTTTTTAGGAGCATGTTGTTTTTTGTTGGTGGTTCTTTTTTAGGAGCATGTTGTTTGTTGGTGGTTCTTTTTAGGAGCATGTTGTTGGTTGGTGGTTCTTTTTAGGAGCATGTTGTTGGTGGTTCCTTTCAGGAGCATGTTGTTGTTTGTTGGTGGTTGTTTTTAGGAGCATGTTGTTGTTTGTTGTTTTTAGGAGCATGTTGTTGTTTGTTGGTGGTTCTTTTTAGGAGCATGTTGTTGTTTGTTGGTGGTTCTTTTTAGGAGCATGTTGTTGGTGGTTCTTTTTAGGAGTATGTTGTTTGTTGGTGATTCTTTTTAGGAGCATGTTGTTGTATGTTGGTGGTTCTTTTTTAGGAGCATGTTGTTGTATGTTGGTGGTTCTTTTTAGGAGCATGTTGTTGTTTGTTGGTGGTTCTTTTTAGGAGCATGTTGTTGTTTGTTGGTGGTTCTTTTTAGGAGCATGTTGTTGGTGGTTCTTTTTAGGAGCATGTTGTTGTATGTTGGTGGTTCTTTTTTAGGAGCATGTTGTTGTATGTTGGTGGTTCTTTTTAGGAGCATGTTGTTGTTTGTTGGTGGTTCTTTTTAGGAGCATGTTGTTGTTTGTTGGTGGTTCTTTTTAGAAGCATGTTGTTGTTTGTTGGTGGTTCTTTTTAGGAGCATGTTGTTGTTTGTTGGTGGTTCTTTTTAGGAGCATGTTGTTGTTTGTTGGTGGTTCTTTTTAGGAGCATGTTGTTGTTTGTTGGTGGTTCTTTTTAGGAGCATATTGTTGTTTGTTGGTGGTTCTTTTTAGGAGCATGTTGTTGTTTGTTGGTGGTTCTTTTTAGGAGCATTTTGATGTTTGTTGTTGGTTCTTTTTAGGAGCATTTTGTTTGTTGGTGGTTCTTTTAGGAGCATGTTGGTGGTGGTGGTTCTTTTAGGAGCATGTTGTTTGTTGGTGGTTCTTTTTAGGAGCATGTTGTTTGTTGGTGGTTCTTTTTAGGAGCATGTTGTTTGTTGGTGGTTCTTTTTAGGAGATGTGTTGTTAGTGGTGGTTCTTTTTAGGAGCATGTTGTTGTTGTTTGTTCTTTTTAGGAGCATGTTGTTGTT
Organism: Rapana venosa; assembly: GCA_028751875.1. Classification (NCBI taxonomy): domain Eukaryota; kingdom Metazoa; phylum Mollusca; class Gastropoda; order Neogastropoda; family Muricidae; genus Rapana; species Rapana venosa. The sequence goes on from CM054146.1 coordinate 56,199,765, forward strand.
TGTTATTTTTAGGAGCATGTTGTTGGTGGTGATTTTTTTTAGGAGCATATTGTTGTTTGTTGGTGATTCTTTTTAGGAGCATGTTGTTGTTTGTTGGTGTTTTTTTAGGAGCGTGTTATTGTTGTTTGTTCTTTTTAGGAGCATGTTGTTGTTTGTTGGTGGTTCTTTTTAGGAGCATTTTGATGTTTGTTGTTGGTTCTTTTTAGGAGCATTTTGTTTGTTGGTGGTTCTTTTAGGAGCATGTTGGTGGTGGTGGTTCTTTTAGGAGCATGTTGTTTGTTGGTGGTTCTTTTTAGGAGCATGTTGTTTGTTGGTGGTTCTTTTTAGGAGCATGTTGTTTGTTGGTGGTTCTTTTTTAGGAGCATGTTGTTTGTTGGTGGTTCTTTTTAGGAGATGTTGTGTTGTTAGTGGTGGTTCTTTTTAGGAGCATGTTGTTGTTGGTGGTTCTTTTTAGGAGCATGTTGTTGTTTGTTATTTTTAGGAGCATGTTGTTGGTGGTGATTTTTTTTAGGAGCATATTGTTGTTTGTTGGTGATTCTTTTTAGGAGCATGTTGTTGTTTGTTGGTGGTTGTTTTTAGGAGCATGTTGTTTGTTGGTGTTTCTTTTTAGGAGCATGTTGTTTGTTGGTGGTTCTTTTTAGGAGCATGTTGTTTGTTGGTGGTTCTTTTTAGGAGCATGTTGTTTGTTGGTGGTTCTTTTTAGGAGCATGTTGTTGGTGGTTCTTTTTAGGAGCATGTTGTTTGTTGGTGGTTCTTTTTAGGAGCATGTTGTTTGTTGTTGGTTCTTTTTAGGAGCATGTTGTTGTTGTTGGTGGTTCTTTTTAGGAGCATGTTGGTGGTGGTGGTGATTCTTTTTAGGAGCATGTTGTTGGTGGTGGTGATTCTTTTTAGGAGCATGTTGTTGTTGGTGGTTCTTTTTAGGAGCATGTTGTTGGTGGCTCTTTTTAGGAGCATGTTGTTTCTTTTTAGGAGCATGTTGGTGGTGGTGGTTCTTTTTAGGAGCATGTTTCTCTTTAGGGGTATGTTGTTTGTTGGTGATTCTTTTTAGGGGCATGTTGTTGGTTCTTTTTAGGTGCATATTGTTGTTGGTGATTCTTTTTAGATGTTGTGTTGTTGGTGGTGGTTCTTTTTAGATGTTGTGTTGTTGGTGGTGGTTCTTTTTAGGAGCATGTTGTTGTTGGTGATTCTTTTTAGATGTTGTGTTGTTGGTGGTGGTTCTTTTTAGGAACATGTTGTATGTGATGGTTCTTTTTAGGAGATGTGTTGTTGTTGATGGTTCTTTTTAGGGGCATGTTGCTGTTTGTGGTGGTTCTTTTTAGGAGAATGTTGTTGTTCTTTCTTTTTAGGAGCATGTTGTTGTTTGTTGGTGGTTCTTTTGAGGAGCATGTTGTTGTTGGGTCTTTTTAGGAGCATGTTGTTGTTTGTTGTTGGTGGTTCTTTTTAGGAGCATGTTGTTGTTTGTTGTTGGTGGTTCTTTTAAGGAGCATGTTAACCGTGTTGCAGTTTCCACACCCGGTCACTTACTCCCCAGTCAGCATTCACCCTTCTCATTCACACCAAGACTGGAGAGACGGGGCAGTACAAAAGAAAGATTTTATTATAACAATGTTTCCTACTACGACACACTCTGCATCAGTTCCACCAGATAAAAAGGAAAGGGAAGGAGTCCCTAGAACAGAAACAAGGGGGACAGTAAAGTCATCATTCACCAGAAACAGTACGACCAAACTTATGATAAATCCTCCTCCTCCTCATCATCATCAACACTCTGAATGGGAGGAAACGACTGGTGGTGGTGGAGGTGGTGAGAGTACAGGTGGTGGGTAAGTGGTAGGAATAGGGAGGGTGGGGGGAGGGGCGCATCAAAACTCAACCGACAGTATAAAAAACAAACCAATCAACAAACAAACCAACCAAGTCAGAGCAACATCACACACACACACAAATGGACACCGCGACTATCACAGGGGTAAGGGGTGGTGAGTGGAGAGAGAGAGAAAGATGCAAACTCACAAACTTGGAAGAGGGGAAGGGGTGGGGGTGGGGGGTGGGGGGGTAGAGACAGAGAGAGAGAGAGAGGGGGGGTGGGGCAGGTGATGCCCTAGGAGACATGTCTGAGGTAAACACGGCATTCTGTCAGTCAAGCAGACACAAAAATGGCCAGGATTCAAATCAAACCAAAACGTAAGGTGGCCTACATCTACTACTGCATTGTGGAGTTGGTGACACAGTCAGTGGACAGACGGACGGACGGACGGACAGACAGACAGAGCTCAGCAATCTCATGCCCCACTTTGTGGAGCAGGATGCTGACTCCACGTCCACCTGTGTGACTGTCCGTCTGTCCCCCCTGCCCAGCATGACGATGTCACCACAGCCAACAATGGGACATAGTCATGAACAGTGAAATACCACTCCTAGTGACTGATGAACTCAAATCTTCCTAAACATATAAACAAACTGAAAAATTAACACATAAGTTTTCCAACTTCTATCAAATCAACCACTCGCTCATGTACGCAACTCTTCTCTCAAAGCACACCATACCTTCACATAACTTCTACCATAGAACAAAACACAAAATAATGTGGGTCATGTCGTGAAACTGGATACTCTGAACATAAAACCAAAACAAACCAAAAAAACCCACACACACACATAAATAAAACCATAAATAAAAATCAATGTATGCATAACTGGCACTCCTCCAGTGGAGTACCGACGTGACCGAACAACCAGAGACTACATTCCAGTGCTAGCTGTGTGTGTGTGTGTGTGTTGACAACCCACACTATGGGGAACAGACAACACAGGCTACGGATAACAACATGAACAGGAGATCATTTCATTTCATCGACGGTGCAAACAGCAACATGTGTGGCAATGGTGGGGTCAGACTCAAGAGGGGAAAGGTGTCAATGTCTCAGGACCCCACAGACATTTATCTCTTTCTCTCCCATGCACTTCATCCTTTCAAATCACAATGGCGGTTTAGTCACGTAACTAGGGCAACAGAAACGTGTCCATCTAGTCACCTTGACTGACTGAGGTGAGCAGTGCTACAGTAGTTCCACATCTCCGCTGCTCTCACCATGGGTGTTTTCTTTCTCTCCTAACTTAACGTCAGTCATTCAGGTCACCTGCCTGGCAGTGTTCCTCCTAGTTTGCTTTGTTTTGTATAGACCAGGAATGGAGACTTATCTCACACAGACACAAGCACCAACTCAAAAAGAGCATCATTTGAATTTGGGAGGAATAACGTTTTCCTGCCGTTACAAAACTACAGAATGTTGGTGGTTGAGAACTCTATGTTTTATACTGGCTACAAAACACAATGCCTGTATGTTGACAACTTTCCCCCCAACACGGATTGCAGCAAAACAAGAAAAGCCCTCAACAATGAGAATTTCAAAGTCTCCCCATTTCCCTGACCACATCACCAAACCTAAAACCCCTTCTATGAGCCCTGACTGAGAGATGTCGGCCATTCACGCAGCGTAACGTTTCCTGCAGCAGCACCCAGACATGGCGTTGACAACAGCACTGACCCTAAGCCCTGTCATGTCACTGACTGTCTGTCACCTACACAACACAGCCATGACGTGATGACAACCGAATGCCCACAGCCACCTAGTGCAGTACACTAAGCTGCCCACACAAGACTCCAGAAGAGACGTGCTACAGCTGACAACCTTTCCACCCTACTCTTCACCTCAAAAGAGCATGGCTGGTATCTATGAGCATCTCTCCCCCCCATCTATCACAGCATTCAGCAGGTCACCCAACATCTACTATTGAACGCTAAAGAAGCAGCAGCACTGAATCCTTAATGGACTATTCTCAGGTTAACAGCTTTCAGGACTAAGGACAAACCCGGCATTCATTTCTTCAGGCCAACTTCTGCCTGTCCTTTGTCATCAGACCACTTGGCCAAGGATTGAATTTAACTTTATGATAACTTTCTATTGTGGATCATGTTTCACTTCTCTTGTTTGGTCCTGTGGAAGGTCTCCATGAACTCTTAATGTGCAGTAATCATTTTCTTTATCAGTCATGTTGTAACTGTTCATTGAAGTAAACAGGTATGTTCAAAATAGAAACTGAACACCTGACATCCCTCTTACGTAACATTCTGATGCATGCTTTGCAACAATCCTAATGACTTCATGGTCTGTATTACTTGTGGACCTTGTCAGACAGGGTCTGTATGGGTGGGGAGGCACAGTTCTCGCTCTGATGTCACCTCAAAGCATTCCGAGGACATCTCGTCATGAAGCTTGCTGCTCTGATTGTGCTGCAAGTGTCTGAACAATGCCAGGACATTTACTCCACTTCTCAAAGATGCCAGGACATTAACTCCACTCCTCATAGATGCCAGGACATTAACTCCACTCCTCATAGATGCCAGGACATTTACTCCACTTCTCGAAGATGCTAAAACTCCCAATTGTGAAAGATGCCGGGACATGAACTCCGCTTCTGAAAGACTACAGAACACAAAATCCACCTCTGAAAGATGCCAGGGCGTACAGGGCGAAAAGACCAATGACTCGGGGTACACACGGCATTATCCTCTTCTGTGATGTGAATGACTGGGAGAAAAACAAGAGAAAGAGATAGATCACCTTCCACGCTGCTCTGTCACACTGCTGGTGTTCATCCATCACGCTCCCGGGGCGCAGCAAGTTCCACAGCACACAGCACTGTACCCCTCCATGCAGGCAAGGACACTCCCTGTCCTCCGTGGAATACACAGCTACACTAATTGTGACTAAGACAGGGTGACCACTACTGTACCTACACCTTGTGCTGAAAGCCTTGTCACTGTAATGTAAAGGATAACACATGCACACACTGTGGGCAAACACTCTGTGTGTGTATGTGCATGCACATGAGCAAGTGTGTGTGTGAGTGTGTGAGAGAGAGAGAGAGAACCACATGACAGTGTACGCACATATAATCATCTATAAATATACAAAATATATCAACAAGGTTTTGAAAGGATGTAGGAAGTGAATTAAAAAAAAAGAAGTAAAAAGATTCAAAAAAAAAAAAAAGACATGGTTCAACAATCCACTGTGAACTTCAGATGGATGACTCAAAATCATACCAATGGTGCACTGTCTGAACGAACGTTTCTATACACCTTTCTTCCGATGCATTGGTGACAAGCAATTCATCAACATTTCATATGTAATCATAAACCCACTACACAACAGATAAAAAAAACACCAAAAAATCCAAACTGCACAAACAAATTAGTAAACACTATCGTTGCTGAGTTCAACACTGAAAAAAAATAAGGGGAAAAAATCTCGTACACACAAAGAAACTAATGTCTCAGAAACTGCACACGACGCCTGAAAGTGTGTGCCCCCCACAGCCACCTATCACCACAGAGGCTTGTGTGTGACACCACATTAGTACTAGAGTCTTCAGTTCACACCTTCTATTGTTCTTCTCCTCACTCTCAGTTACCACAAAAACCTCCAACCAAGCCCTAGAGACTCTGACGGCAGTGAACACATGGCAAATCCATTTGTGTTGGTTTGATGAGAATGCCTTTTCAGAAAACGGCTCCTTTGTCTTATCCTTTCCCCTGTATTGAGGATGCTGTCTCCAGAAGCGATTATCAGCTGTGTGTATGCTCCTACTTGTGGATACAGAGCTTTTGGACCGAGGGAGTTTTGCCCATGGGGCAGGTACCTGGACAAGCCAGACACCGTTCTGAGGCTGAGACAGTACCATCTTTTTATGTGTTGGATACAAGTATCCTGCTCTGTGTTAGTGGTGACAATATCTGCATGCTTGTTTGGAGTAGGAATATTAAGTTTTGAACAGCATATAGAAGGCATTTTTCCATCACCAAATCTATGATACTTAAAACTCATGGCTGAAGATGCTTAAAAGTATCTTTGAGAGGGAAAAAAAAAGCCCTCCTCCCCACTCACCCCCAAAAAAAGATAATGGCAACAAAAAAACAAAACCACATAGTCCTTTGCAATCTTTTTGTGTTGGGATAAGTTCTTTGTATGCTGATGACCTTACCCTACCATGAACACTTCACATTCCAGTAATTCAAGTTATTCTTTTCAGCATTAAACCTCACAGTTACTTATCCGTCAGCCAAACAAAAAATGTAAAAAAAAAGAATCATCTAACATTTAAGTACAATCTCAGTTCTACAAATATCAATCCATCTATAAATTCATAATTCCAGTTTTCCACGTGGAAGAAGGGAGAATAAATGAGAGAAAAAGGTACAAAAAATGGACACTTTGTGACGTGCCAGAGTAAGATGTGATGGAGGGAGGGCGGGAGTGAGGGAGGACAGGAAGGGAGGGAGGGGACAGGCCCAGTCTGGAGGCCAGGTGAAAGCTGTGGTGCCGTGACGTGATGCGGATCCTCCCGGGGCTGACTGAATTCACTCACAGTTCATGGCAGCTCAAGGTGAAACACACAGGTCAAGGTGAGAGTCATCATCAACAGTGACACATCCCCCACCTAACGGCAGACCCCCCCCCCCCCCCCCCCCCCCCATCAACCATGTACTGTGCATACAGCCATACCCATCACCACTGTGTCTCTGGGTGTGCAGGGTGAAGGTGGTCACTGTCCAGTGGCTGACATTGTGTCTACTATCGTCACAGCTTCCGCTAGCAACACAAAACATTGGGGAGGGGGAGGGGGAAAGGGAAGAGGATGATGAGGAGAGCAAGGGGGAGAGAGAAAAGGAGGCAATGCCACACCTGGCCATCAGTGCTACACTCAGTCACTGGACACAAGGACAGCTGACTACAATACACAAATACCCGAAGTGAGAGTCATCAGCAGCCAGTCAGGTTTCAAAGTGAATACAATGTGCGTTATGAAACAGTGAACATGTGGAAAAGATCTAATCAAGCACTTTGGAATGACAATCGAGAGACAGCAAGGGCCACCTACAGAGAACACATGTATGGGGGACAACAGGGAGCAACGGGGGCTGGGGGAAGTGAGCAGTTTGGTGAAGAGATGGGCGGAGAACAGCGACAGACGAGAAAACACCATGGAAGCTGAAGGGGCTTGGGTGGAGGGAGCGCTTGGTGTGTGGCTAGTGCATCCAGAACTGATCGCAGTGTGATAAAAAAAAACAACAACCACATCCACAGGGAGAAGAAAACAACAGTGCATGTCATGTAGTATCAGAAGAGAGCAAAAACTCCAGCCAGGGGATATACACTTCACACACAAGTCCAGTGCACAGTGACAGGACTCCTTTCATAAATAAAGGTCACCGATTTGATGTGTCAACGTCAACAGTTCCTTACACTGTCAACGCGTGGACCCGTGAGAAGGGATCCACTTTTGGCCGCTAACCATGTCTGATCCTTCAGGCACCTTCTGTTTCTGACTGAAACCTCAGACACTTCCAGCTAGCCCCTGGTTACTAGCAACGGCGGCAGTGCTGTTGCTGCCAACTCTGTCCATTCTCAGCGCCCTCTGTCAGACTGGCCACTACCACACCCCACCCTGTGATCCTACAGGCCAAAAGGGCTCTACCACACGTGCTTAAACACTCTTGATGTTCTGGACATGTTTGATAATCCACTTATTGAAGTGATCATGACTTTATGCTAGTTTTCATGTGTGTGTGTGTGTGTGTGCAAGTGAGAGGTTTTTTTCTTTTTCTTGGAAAATGTTGGAATATGAGCCTCAATCACCCAGATGTCTTACAATGGCCGCCACACGGAGCCAGCTTGTAACAGAGACTGTGGGAGATGTGTGGCAGCTTTGTTCTTGGCTGTGAGCAAACCTACTCCCTGAGGCAACTGCGGTGTGCATAGCTGGCCTATCAGTCCCTTTCCCTCCGCTCCTGACCGCCAGAAGCTAAGCTGACCTCTGTGTATCTTATGCCTGTAATTAAACCAGTTTGTCTTAAGAATTGTTTATGCATGTGTAAGTAGCCTATGTGTTTGACCTATGCATACACGAGTCTGTACTTATGCATACTTAGTATGCATAACATACAAGTATATGTTGCATAATGTATTCTGATGCATGTTTATGTACAAAATGGGTATAGTAGTAAAACTTTCATCTTTGAACATATTTCCTTACAGCTCAGTGGACCACTGAGGCTCTAACCAATCTTTACACTGCATGATTTATTGATCAAGCTCTTCTTGTCTGACTGGATTTGAGGCCTTGCTTCCATGAGGGCTGTGACCCATGGCACTATGACCTGACCTGACCTTCTGACAAGACTGACCGATGATGCCCTAGCAGTCAGCGGTACTGTGAGCTGACCCCACAGGTCAACGCGGAGATCCTTCACGACTGTTCAATGCAGGGAGAGGGAGGGAAGGAGCAGCCCCACACGATGACTTCAGCCATGAAACAGAAGGGAGAAGAGGGAAGGAGACAGACTAACCAGAGTCCTCAATTCTACCTACCATCTACCCAAGGAATCAGTCCTATGTACATCACCACTTTCCACGCCGCTTTCTACTCAAAGGGGTGAACAGTCAGTCATGAATGTGACAGAAATGACCAAGTTTCACATTCATTGCCACTCTCTTTTTTTGTTTTCTGTTTCATTTTCAAACAACCATTAGCAGAAGAAAAGTCCCAAACGCTCACCCATCTTCTCTGTGACCAAGCGATAAATGGCAAAAAGCGTGCCCTAACAGTCCTCATTCAAACACTTCTGGGGGTGGGGGATCGGCCCACTGTCTTCTGTGCCACACACTCACCATTTTATGATCTAAGGGCAGAAACATCGTCATCCTTCCCTGAATCGGATTGCAAAGCCAAGGGGGTTAAGGGGAAGAGGGGGGATTGGGGGGGAAGAGGGAGAGGAGAAAGCAGAACCGGGGCTCATCAAACAAGTGACCTGTGACCTCTGACACAGACATGGCCTCACTCATCAGCGTAGGGTATGCTTTCACTTCGACCAAAGAAGGGCGAGCTGGTGGATTCGTCGGCCTCAGGCGAGCTGGCCAGAATGGGTTTCTTACTAACCCCTCCCCGGGCTGCCTGCAAGGACTGCAGGCTTATCACTGATGGTCGACTACGCTTATCGTAGCTGTCCATGTGCGAATCTAAGTCCATTTGGAAAGCATTTACAACACGGATCTGAAAAACAGAAAGAAAGGGAACAAATTAAGGTGCGTGGTGGGGGTGTCACTGACAGGTGATCTGTGTGATCCAAACAACGACACGTACACACACACACACGTACACACACACACGTACACACACACACACGATTTCAACAACCACTCCAAAAACATCCTGACAAGACATTTTCAAAACAAGCAACCAAATAATGTGTCTAACACCAACAGAAAAAAAAGGAAGAAAAGGCAAAGAAGAGAGGGGGAAAAAAACCAACCAAACCCAAAGCTAAAGAAATAACGAAAGGTCAAGGCAGGCATGTGAAAATCATAACGGTCAAAACAAAAGGCATGTCATGCAGCTGAGCAAAACTAGCGCCCTGGCAACCACATTGAAGCCTGAATTCAGCGTCAAACCAGGCTAAGCCGTTATCACTGACCACACACCATATCACACTGGACATGGCTGGGGTTTAACCTTCCCACTTCTTACCACTGTCCTGTTTTTCTGCATTATTGACCCATCACTTCATTCTCTACCTCGTGGACTCTTGACACAACAAAACTACAGTCTCCTGTTTCGTCCTGTGGGGTTACTGTCATCATTACATCTCAGAGTCTGTCCACGATGATTCATACCACCACAGCACACTCTGCATGAGATCATCTTTCCACATTACAAACTGACCCCCTCCCCTCCCCTCCCCCTGTCCTCTCCTGCCTTACTTGTAGAAGAAATCATCTGATCGAATTCAAGAATGTGGGGTAGCTAAATTCATACTTTAATGTAAGATAATACAAATTCATCACTTTCAGTATAAACACGACATAGGCAGAAGAAAGCTGCTGCGGATTAAATATTTAAATCACAATTGTAACAATCAGAGAGAGAGCGAGAGAGAGATAGAGAGAGAGAGAGAGGAGAGAGAGAGAGAACCTGCCAATTAAGATTAATAATCAAAGCCACATCTATGAATAATACCAGGATAACACATGCATGGCAAACAAACAGTAATACTTGTTTAGCCAAGGGAAAGCAGAGGTATATATATAAAAGCAATACAGGAACTCACACTGTTTGATAAAAACAAAAACAACAACAACAAACCCCCCAGCATCCTTCATGCAAAGCGGGGCAAAGAAGCAGCTCAGAGGAGGCAAGAAACAAGCATGCACACCAAATGCCCTGTATATAGCTAACATCATTACCTTGTCATATAACGAACGTTAGGCTCTTCTGAATTTCTTCTCAATGAATAATTATGCCTTTTGTCAAATACTTACATATTTTTTTTTGTAATACATAGGCTACCACAAAACAAGTCTCTATAATATATCCTTGCCAAGATTAACACACCCTTGCTAGGTATACCCAAACCTTCTTTTACAACCTAGGCAAGACTAACGTTACCTTCCCTGCTTGAAAACACATTGAAAAACTGTGACATGGTCTTCATGTCATAATTAATTAATGACACACATGAACTAACGCTTTATGAAGATTAAGAAAAAAATCTTAAAAATCTATGTCTGATGCAGCAAATATGTAGACAAGAATGACTTCTTGGATGATGAGAAAATATGAGCTATCTTACATATAAATCATCACATATGCCTTTAACAAAGAAAAGAAAAATGAAAGGACAAGAAAAAAAGTGTTCAAGTCTTTGTGTGGAGATGTGAGTGACAAGCATATTAAAAACTGTGAAAAAGAAAGTGTGAGAATGACTTGAAGTACAAAACAGATGCAGTGCACAGAGCAGTTTTTCTGCTGGACAGAAAAACAGTGAAGTGTTGACAGAGTGGAAATGCCCACAGATCATCCATAAGCAGAAGTGTTTGAATAACTAACAGCCACAGAACAGCTCTGGATACTGATCCCATCACCATACACACAAACATCACACACATTTTCCGTTTCTTTTGCTTTTTTTAAATGATCATATTCTGCAGAGGCCTTGCTCTAGATGTTGATTGTAAGTGAGAATAAGAGTGGAGGTGATGAAAGGAAATGGAAGCCAGACATGGCAAAGAAAACAGAGCCAACTGCCAAATGCAGATTGGCTTGCAGTTACTGTTTTCACAATGCTCACACCCACTGGTGCAAGATATTCGATGAAGTTTCAGGCATTTCTGTGTTCTGTCAGTTTCTAACACATGAAATTGAACTTTATACTCATAAAGTGAAAAGTTTTGAAAATCATCTTTGAGTGAGAAGAACTGAACCACTTGCTTGATGGGAACTGGTGACTTTTCTGAAAACTGTCCACCTTTCTCCTAAGTTTTTCACTGCAATTGTCGATAGTGATCTGTAACACTTTCTTTTCTTCATTTCACTTTCTTCTGCAAGTGTTTGTGTGTCCAGGTGTTCGAACTTTAAAAAATACACAAACAAAACAAACAGTGACTTTAGCCCAAAATGAAGGCACAGATCTTCAAGCCAGAGATATGCAAGAAGCCCATTCACCAAGCATACGGGTAGATTACAACTACAGGAGAACATGAACAAAACTTTTTTTTTTTTTTTTTTTTTAAAAAGGATCAGTTCCCTAGATTGTTTCCATCGCCCATATTGGACACCCACCCACACACACACAGCACCAAAGGCAGAAGACATGTGCAAATGCAAGATAACTGAGATTTTACACAGGATTTCACCTGCCCAGAAGTAAGTCATACAGAAAAGAGGATATGAAACAAACAAAGTCTCTACATGAATAAAACAGTATAACCATGACATGACTTGGCTTTGATTTGAGGAGCAGTGTGACGACAATAATCTAAACAAGTAATAAGAACAATAACATTCATCCGGAAAAAAAAGCCAGCCTCACTAATAGTACTCCATCACCTAAAATACAGGTCCATGAATTGACCTGTCCAGGTCAGCCAGCAGACACACTACTCTTTCAAAGCAGCTCATGCGCAACTTGTCAACTCTCAATGTCTGGGTATACACATACATACATCTCAATGTTTCCACTATCCACTAACATATATGCATGGAACGTGGGATATCAATTGTTGATCTTGTTCATACTTCACACATCACACACAAAGGAGAAACAGACTCTCACAGATCTCACATGGGCCTTACCCTGGGAGAACTTCGAAATCTTTACCTTTCACCTCATGGGGGTTGCTGGGTTCGAACATGGTTGCACAAAGACCCAACTTTGTGTGAAATCACCATTTTGTATTTGACTACCTACACAATAAATACTACTGTCATGCAATCTTTAGTATTAAAAGTTGTGCACTTGTGCTGATCAGTGTAAGAAATGATGACAATGTGCGCCTTGCGGTCACGTTCACAATGAATGGTAAGACACAGACGTGTGTGAGCAGTGAACCATGCCTGCTTCAGTTATGTGCTTAGAAGTGTATTGATAAGAATGATGCCTTCTCTCTGTGTTGAGCCTTCTTCTCCATGGGTCACACAGTTACAACGCATGGTGGAATGAAACGTATCTTATAGAGCAATGCTCCTGATTAAGGGTGCTAGTTGATGTGACAAACATGAAAAGACATACTGATACAGCACGTGTCTGCACATGTTGTACTAAAGTCATCCAATTGGCGGTGGGAAAAAAGCAAATGAAAATCAACACTGAAACAATATGGTAGATGATTCCCCCCCACCCCTCCCCCCCAAAAAAAGCATTATCTACAACCAAAGAAGAGGCTGAATTCATAAGCATTGATTATGCAAGCTGTCCTGACTATTTTTAAACATGTCTGTCTTCAGCCTGTGCCAAGCTGTTGATAATGAGCACCCCCTTACCACTCTAAGGGGCATGTGTAGTGTAGTGTAGTGTAATGTAGTACAGTGTAGTGTGGTGGTGCAGTGTCATGTAGTGTTGTGTCATGTAGTTATTAGTGGATTCGTAAAGTATACTTTCAAGAAAAAGTCATTACACAAGATTTTATACTGTGTAGGACTACAATTACAGGTGAATTTGTAATGAGCAAAGTACAGTTATGAGTTATTTTATAGTGTATGCATCAAAACAAAGAAGTCAGACAAGTGATTTTACCATGATTACTCGGAAGAAATTATGAATGATTTTGATGATGTATGTATACATTCAGCTCCCAACACCCCCCCCCCCCCCAATTTCTTTCCTTAGTTTCAAAAAGCTACTAAATGTTTATGTATACATTCAGCTCCCAACCCCCCCCCCCCCCCCCCCCCAATTTCTTTCCTTAGTTTCAAAAAGCTACTAAATGTTTCAAAAGTGCGTGGCAACACAATGTACACACACACACAAACCGCATCTGCACAATCTCTGATTATTCACATACATCACCCTCAAGCACACGGTTAATCAATATAATAATAATAATTAACCATGTTAATCAATATCAAAGACTGAATAAAAAGAAAATAAATCATACTGAAGCGCTTGTTCTGATTCCAGGCATACTATGCAATGAAGACAGCGATCAATACTTCAATACAGAAAAAAAATACAACCGACAAAACAAAAAACCAAACCAAACCAAAAAGGGTTTGTTGCCAAATGCACTCAAGATGCTCACAACAGAGAATGCACTGGAAACAACCATGATGCAACCAATTGCTCATAATGCAACGATGCAGATAATGCTCACTGCAGGCATTCACGCACACACACACCCAAACCAACAACTCTGTTAGTCACAAATCAAGGCAAAGCAAGCTTCAAATCATGAAAAATAAACCAACATAACTGCGCATGTTTGTTTCACTGGGATGGTCAGAAAAGAAAAAAAAAGAAAATCTGAATCTATGAGACTATAATAATCTGCTCAACTGTATTACACTAAAAAAAAGAAAAAAAAAGGAAAAAATTCTTAGGAAAACAAATCTTTTGCACTAATCCGTTAAAAAAAACAACCCAAAACCTATCCATTTATTCTAGAGAAACTGACAGAAATCCAGCTACATACCCTGTGCCATAGGGCTTTTCCTGGAGGACGCATCCTGCAGCACAACTCCTGACCGCTTTCTTACTGTCACTCCAATTTAATCAATGTCAAACGCACGTACACACGCATACACATGTACACACACACACACAAACTGACACAAATTTAACAACAAAATCTTAAAACATTAGCCAAGAAATAACACACACAAAATTCAAATCAAACCGCATTTCCATTCTGATCGCACGCATGCATTGCAGATTAAAGAAGCAAATATGAAGACACATAAAGAGAGAGAGAGAGAGAGAGAGAGAGAGAGAGAGAGAGAGAGAGAGAGAGAGAGAGAGAGAGAGAGAGAGAGAGAGAGAGAGAGAGAGAGAGAGAGTGAAAGAGGGAAAGGCAACGCCAGACAGAGCACAAAATCAGTGACCAGTCACAAGGCATCCCAGGCAGTGACGCATTTTCAAATTTTATTCATAAAAAACATGAATCATAGCAAGGACAGTATTTAGTTGAAGAATCCTTCATTGGAAAACAAAAAGTGTGCAATTGATACTGGGAAGAAAAAAAAAAGAAAAAGAAAAATGAATACCGATGAATCATTTTTAAAATATAAAAAAAAGAAGGAAAAACCCCCAACCAACCAAAAGAATACACCTGTACATCTTCTGTTTCCCACACCAGTGGTTAGCCAGAAAATTGACCATTGTTACATAACACCTCTTCATATACACACACACACGTCTCCACATACTGCCTGCAACACATTCTACTGTGCAAAGACCTCACACATGAATCATGGAACATCAAAGAGAGAGAGAGAGAGAGAGAGAGAGAGAGAGAGAGAGAGAGAGAGAGAGAGAGAGAGAGAGAGAGAGAACGAGAGATGAGAGAGAGAGAGAGAGTCATTTATTCGCATCAACAAACACTTCAGCACACCTCCAGAACCACCTCTCTATCACCAACTTCACAACACCACCCCCCTCCCCATTTAATCGGCACTCATCATCATCATCAATTTGTTGTTGTTTTTGTCAATGTTGTTCCACACCATCAGCCCAGAAACAACCTGAATATGTCTTTGAAAAAAATCATTTTAATTTTGACTTGGTGTTTTGTTTTAAAAAGATTTTTTTTTCAATACACTCAACTCATAAACAATCTGAAAAAATCTCTTTTTAAACAGACATTTAAAATTTTGACTTGATATTTTTGTTTGATTGGAATTTTCTTTTTCAATATCCCAACAATATCTTACAGTCACTGTCAGACAAGGCCACACAATATTTTCTACGCTGTTTTTACCCAGGACAGAGTAACTTCCCCCTGAAAAGGATCATCCTAAGGGCTAGGTAATCTGGAGGAGACGAGAAATAACTGCCAAAACTTGGGCATCAGAAAACTGTGATTTGTCATGTGTTCTAACATCTCCACTGCATTACAGAACACAGCTTTACTCTACAACCTTTTCTGCGTCAAAATGCTTTCAAAAGACCTAAACTTTCCAACATTTTTTTGTTTGGTTGTTGTTTCATTTTTGTTTTGTTGTTGCTTTTTTTATCAATCCTTGATGATTTTGATAATGATCAGGAATTTTTTTTTTACATCAAATTTAAGCATTTCATTAACATTTTTACTTTGTCAAAATAAAGCCACTGCTGAGTTTTTTTGGTTGTTTTTTTTTAACCACAAATGTTTTTCGCTTCACCCTACCCCCTCCCTATCCTTAAAAAAAGCCAGCAAAGAGGACATCCAGCCTATCCCACCCCCCTTCCCCCAAATAAAACACACATGCACACATCACATATCAACAAACCTGCAATTATCACTTTTGTTGGAAAGCACACACAAAAAAACAAGGAAGGGGGAGGAGTTGTAAGGAGCATAATTTCAATAACAAGTATGTAAAATACATTTTTGACATGAATAACATGGCAGTATGGTAACAACTACCTACAAACCATCCTGAACTAACAACGACAACAGTGGACTGACTGAATGAGTGATTGATTGAGGAAACAATGGTGTTGGTTGTTTGGCAAGATACTCTCAGCCCCTACCAGCCTGTCTACACTGTACTAATGCCTTAGGAAGGTGGATGGGGGGGGGGGGGGGGGGGGGGGGGGGTTGGATGGGTAAAAAAAAAAAGCAATGGAACCAATATATAACTGATGTTTGATTTGACAGGGGGCGAAAGCACAAAACCTAAGAGTGGTGATGAGGAGGGTAATGGTCTATTTTTGTGTGCCCCACTTACACAATGAAGTGCAAACTGTCTGTATGAATGAATTCGCCATGTGAACACTGAATTATTATAAAACAACAACCCCAAAACAACTTAAAAGAGCACAACCACAGAAGTTTATACATAACTTGGAAATGATCTGAAATACATTTACTACACTATGAAATGCATTTGAAAAACCTGAGATATTCTATTACACAAACATACACACGCACATATAAAATTTGCGTACTTCCTACAGACAAACTTGATCCGACTACCTTTCACATTAAAAGGAAAAACCCTTCCTTTCTTCTTAACTAGAACTCCCCCCCCCCCCCCCCCCTCCCCCTTCAAAAGCCCTAAAAACAAAAGATATCATTGTGTTTAACTGAAGGATACAGACAAATGAACTGAACACTTATTGTGTGTTCTCTTCCAAAACCTTACAATATCATTTGATATCTGGATGACTGAGGAGAGTGGGGGTGGGATGAGTTACCAATGGTTTCAATGCTACAGTAATAATCCACTTTCTGTGTCCACACTGTTCATCAGTACACATGTGCAGTTATGCCCACCAAAAAACAAAACAAGTCATCCTGAAAAAAAATTGCTAATTCATCTGCCATGAAAATACTGTTCCTTGTCAACACAGGACATCACAGAAAATGTAGAAAGCTACTGAACGAGAGTCCATGACTCTTATCACAAACATTTTCAACTTGAAGCATTTAGAATATGATTTACTTTTCCTTCCTATAATCATTATTAGTTTTAAAAAAATGACACTTTCCAAAAACAAAAAACCCAAAACAACAACCCCAGCTATGCTGGATTGTAGTATCATTAAATTTTAAAACACGACTGAAATCTGCAACAGATTTGGAATGTATGGAACCGAATTACAAGGTGTTTACCTACACAACACTAGAAGTACAGCTCCTTGACTCCCCCAACATCAGGGTACAACCTGACAACATGTCCAGGTATGGCAGCTATACTCTGATCTTCCCATTGCAGGCTAAGATGTTGTCTCTCAGCAGATGTTTACAACAGCATCACAGAAAGGGTAACATGACGCTTATTTCCTTTTTAAAAAAAATTTAAAACAGAAAATGTGTTTTGATGGATCAAAGGTTTTTTAATTAAAATTTTTATTTCTTCCTTGGCTAGAGCTCCAAAGTTCACCAATGGTGCAATTTGGCATATGCGAAAGTTTACTCACCATTAACGACATTCTCACTTCAGGAATTACTACTAGTTCACTGTTCCCTATTTTCAAAACAGGTCACTGACTTTCAATTTCAACAGAATGGAAAATCATCTCAGGAAAATTGAAAAGAAAAAAATTGATCATGATTTATCTGCATTATTAGTTATTACGAGTTAACTTTGAAATCATAGCTCTACCCCAGCTGTCCTAGCACAGCACTGGAATGAAACACTTTCTTCCTGACACATTAAAGAATGGATAAAACGAAAAACCCAGACACCTGACCGTGTACCTAGGAACACTAATACAGTAAAAGAAGGGGGAAAAAATACTGACCTCGACTTCAAAAAAAAAAAAAAAAGGGGGGGGGGGGGGGGATCACAATAACACATGAACAAAAGAAAAAAGTGCAGATAATGGTTTTCTCATACTCATGAACAGCTAACTATCATTTATAAAATGGGGCGGAGACCAAAAAAAAAAAAAAAAGCAAGTTTATGTAGTACTGTACACTACTACCCCTTGTTTTAAAATCTAAAAAAGAAAACCCCAAG
The DNA here is from genome assembly GCA_028751875.1 of Rapana venosa. Classification (NCBI taxonomy): domain Eukaryota; kingdom Metazoa; phylum Mollusca; class Gastropoda; order Neogastropoda; family Muricidae; genus Rapana; species Rapana venosa. The sequence goes on from CM054146.1 coordinate 56,217,768, forward strand.
TTTACACCAAGGAAGAAAAAAAGGAATCCAGTCTGAATTCCGAACACATGGAAAAGTGGATTCACTCTCATCCCCTCAACCGTGTCTGGGTATTCTGCTGCCACATGGTATCTAACGGGTAACTGACTAACTGCCTCATTGTAACGCACCAGGCCAGAGTGACATGCCAGTGTCCAGTGCTGTATGTATTCACAGTGACCTTACAAGCAGGTCCTCTCGTCTGCTGTTCAAAACATCTAGTGCTTGGCCACTTCGTCTGGTACTGTACACTCATGCATGCTACAATTTAGGGGGGGGGGGGGGGGGGGGGGGGTGATGATAGGAGTGGGGGAGAGTAAAAGAGGAGGACAGAAGAGGAGAGGAGAGAGAGAGAAGAGGGGGGGGGGGGGGGAATGAGGGTGTGTGTGTGTATGCCTGTCAAGGGGAAGGGGGAAAGGAGGGAGGTGGTGGCAACAAGCAAGATTCTGACACTGCCTCAACAAACAATATAAATAAATAAATACAAACTGATCACACACACACTCACTCACTCACACACTGATCACTCCCTCAAAACAAAACCTTCAACAGCATCACATGTGAATGAAATGATATGTCACAATTTTTCAAACAGTGATAACAGGTGTGAAATTTTGCGTCTTTGATTTCAAATACCACCCCACCTCACCCTCCCTTTCCTCCATCCTATCTTTCTTTTTTTCTCTTTTTTTTCAAAGAGGGAAGCAAACCATTTACTTGAAATAAAATGACGGGGAAGTAATATGATTAAAAGAAGAAGAAGAAAAAAACAACACGATGGGCAACTCCTCTACAAGAAATATGGACATGTTTCGCACATACTTCATTGTGGAAATTCCAAGCAAGATTCTTCCATGTTATATTCCTACATCTATGATTTTATGATTTGCAAGTTTTATGCGCATTAATTTAACCAAAAAAAAGAGAAAAAGAAAAAAAAGATAGGTAATGACATCAGACTCTTGAACTATTCCGACCTTAAAATGTCACAACAAATAAAACACGTTGTTTCAATGATAGTGCACACAGACAAAATGCAATCTTTATGCATATCTTTGATTTGGATGTGAAATTGGTGGGTTGTCAGACAGTGTGTGTGTGTGTGTGTGTGTGTGTGTGTGTGTGTGTGTGTGTGTGTGTGTGTGTGTGTGGGGGAGCATGTGTGTGAACAAACTGCAAGTAAATCCTTTGATTTTGGAAGTATGTTGCTGTGTTATTTTGATTCTCTGTGTGTGTACATGTGTAAGTATGTGTGTTTATGGCATACATGGGAGATATTACAATATGTGCAATGGGATGAGGAAGTATTATGCACAAACATAAGCACAGCCATACACACACATAAATACATACGGGGAGGCATATACTCACTGATATAAAAACTTACATCCTTTAACATGAATAGGCATTAGAATCAGACAATATATTTGGAAGTTTTACCCCCAAAAATCACTCGGAATTATTTTTTGAGTTTGCCAAAGTAAAAATCGCCAAAAAAAAAGAAAAAAAAGATTAAATCCTGAAGAGCCCATTTCTACTACAAACAAGTACAGAGAATGAAATATCTTTTGAAAAAAAAAAGAAACCAAAAAAGACTGTATGGGTTACGAGCATAAAGCATTAAACACAAAGAATCTGATTTTGAATGGAGTAAAAAGCACAACTTTTGTTTTCTTTAAAAGGAAGATTGATAGAATACTGGATGGGCAGAGATGTTCTAATGAAACATTCTTTATTGATAACTGGGTTTTGCGGATTATGGTACCAAAACTTCAGTTAAGACTATGAAATCCCTATTCTTTACTTTTATAAAAAAAAAACAACCAAACCCTAAACATTTTTATGCTCACAGCTGAGTCTTTAAAGCAGAAACTAAAAGACAACAAGTTTTCTTGTAATCCATCTTGTTTAAATGATCAATTCAAAACTGATGTTATTTTAGCCATAAATCTATAACACAAAACATTAGCTTTTACTTTATGTGCTTGTGATGACTTGATTTTTGTTTCAAGTTCGACACGTCCTGGGTGAATTTCTAGTCAGTTTGTGCGGTTTTCAAGACAAACATCAATATTCAATAGTCACACTGACTTACACACTGACACAAGTGCATGCTCGCCCCACTTTTCACAAAACATTTTGTGCTCCGCTTTGATTTCAGTTCTAAATGCTATTTCTTGTTGTACTACCTATGCTTGTGCAGTCTATTTCATCTCTTCACAGCGTGCGCAAAAGCACCAGTCATCAACAATTAGCGCACACAGAAGCTATTGTTTTGTACTGCTACCGTCTGTGAAATTGGAACAACATCTGCGATTTAGACCATCAAACACTGCCCGATATTGGCCAATGATTATCATTCAGGCTGATGAATAAGACAGTGAAAATCACCTGACCGCTCCTTTCAAACCACAAACAAAATATGACAATCAGCAGATATTACGGAAAAAAAGAAAAAAAGAATCCAAACCATACAAAGGGTATGAGAATTAAATAGCGAAAGAAAAATCTCCATGAACCTTGATATAAAGCCACAGGGACAGTCTTCTTCTAGGACACTGGCAAACAAGAGAAAGCAAGTTCTAAGGGGGGGAAATGCGCAAGAACAGAAAATAAGACATTTATTGATTCCTCAAAAGTCACCCTTGTAGTAAAGTAAAAGATGTGTGCAGATTAAGGCAATAGCTACGAAAGACACGGGGACAGTACATAGCGGGCATATCAACAGACAGGTGCCTGCAACAACATGGTGCTGTGGGTCACACACACACACAGACACACACCACACTGTGGCCAAATGTAGTTCCCATTCAACTCAGACATGGGCTATCTATCTATCTAGATCCTGCCGCAGACACAATGCTGAAAACAGTATTTCCTGGCAGAATATCTATCGCCTGCAGTGGTGGTGATCTCTCTTCTTAGGCAAGGTAAAACCCGTCCATACACAGCCAATACTCTCTTGGAAAACAGGCCCTGTATGACTATTGACTAAACACAAGGCTACTGCTTCATTTGCATATCATGACAACTGCACTCGCCATGGCAATTTCAAAACAAGGACTTTCACTTTCAACCCGTCCTAAATCTGACGAGGAGTTAAGAAGTCAAACTGTTTGTTCTTCTCTCACACATCAGCAATATCAATGGTTAATATGAATGTTAAAAAACCAATACAAACACACACCAAAAACACACGCACGCACGCGCACACACACCAAAACATCCCACCCTATAACATGATAATGTACACTGAAACGTTGCTTGCAAATCCTATGAGAACAACAGCGATCTTTCAACCAGGGGAAGACAAAAAGAGCTGAACTAGTCTGTCTGTATCACACTGCACTATGAACCGGTCATCCATCAGTCGCAACACTGCATGCATGCAACACCAGGAATAAGAATCAGCATGACTGTGGCTAATGATGGTCAATCATCATCATATGGAGTAGCATGGTTCAGTGTGTAATTAAACAGTCCACAGCGATCACAGACACAACCTGCCATACACAAAAATGAACCAAGCGTGCGTGCGTGTGTGTGTGTGTTTGTATGTGCACACGCGCAACATACATGTGTGTGCACACATCCATGTGAGTTCTATATGAGCTACTTTGGTCATGCTGATCAGGAAGATCTCTGCAAGAGTCAGTGTTGCCTTCTAAACACAAAATTCATAACACTTTTGAAGGAACTGTCCCACATTCTCCAATTCAATCAAGTTCCCATGTCCACCCAACACTCAAGATATTTCACCCGTTCCAATACATACTGAAGCGTTGCTCTCAAAAACTTGCAAACTCACAAACAAAAATGAAAAAATCCCACACTTGAGACAAATTACTACTGCATGGCTGACTTTCAATGCCTTACAAAACAATTCTGTATTACATTCTGATGGTCTTCCCATCAAAATCACCAGTTGGAAGGAACCAAAAAAATAATAATAATAATAATAATGGTGAGAATGTTCTGTTACACTCTGAAAAACATTTTCACACCACAAGGGAGGTTTTGTTGAGCAGATAATCTAGAGAGGAGCCAAAGGAAATTTCAGTTTGGAACAATGTGTCCAACATTCCAACACTAAAATTGTGTTCATTACTATTTACTACTGTTGCTTCTTTTTCATTATTTTCTCCTTCTTTCCCCCCTTTCATCAGAAGCAAGCAATCTCCACAGTGGTTTTGGCAAACTTCAATTCTCACTTAGTGTCCAAAGACCTGATAGTAGCCTCCCTCTTCATGACTTGCAAAGATCTAACAAGACACATTCTGTTCTGTCAAATTCATTCACAAATGAAAACAGCAGTGGTTTTACTTTTAACATTTTTTTTATGTCTCACAACACAAAAACACTGATCAATCAATTCTTCTCCCTTTTTGCATGTAACCCCCAACATCCACTCAGACACAAGTAAAAACAGTGACAAAAATGCACACAAGCCCACATGTAGGTTCGCCTCACTCCCCATCTACATGTGTGATTATGTAGACCGACATCAACTTGATCAAGTCACCACTACTGATTAACTATCGTTGATCATCGATCCAAACATCAACCTTTATTCAAACAATGAAACATGATAAGATAACAGGGGGGAAGAAGATGAGCACTTGCTGTCAAGGGCCCATCAAACCACTGATGTGGCTTACACGCTAGTGGTGGAGCATGAGCCTACAGCATGGCAATACTATAATATCAGTCTCCACAGCAGCACAACGCGTGCTGTGCCAACACAATCATACACATGCAAGCCAGGGCGTTTAAAGCTTATACACAGACCTTGCCAGACAGACACACACACTGCTTGCTCCTCAGCATGCTAGGAGAACACTCTGATACCATTGCTTCTTCCTCAACTGCTCTGCTTTGGTTTGCTGTGCTGTGCAACATTCAGCCACTGTCGTTCCTGGGTAGTACCTTTTTTGACTCTTACTTCAGTTTTTGATATTACAGAAGAATAATTTTTTGAATGATTCTAGCAAAACCTCTTTTTCTGTTTTCTTCCCCAATTACTTAAACTCGAGATCAGCACTTAAAAAAAATAATGCTGAAAAACACATGACCAAAAAATTTGAAGTCTATGTCACATGTTATTTTCATGTTTCAAAGCTGCTTCTTTTCCTTATTTTTTTTTCATCATGTTTCGTGGATCCATGTTTACTCCCCCCCCCCCCCTCCCATGTCTGTGTCATATAATGTCACCAGTGAAGAGAAACAGAACAGCAACTTAAGAAAAAAAAAGATGTTCACAATGTTGCCAGGTTTTTCAAACAAAAGAATGTGAATACTTCTCTGGAAGGGAGATACAACAGACACATGGCTGTCAGTGGACATCTGCGTCATGCTAGCTGTAGGGACTGCTATCACTGGATCTTCCTTCTTCAGCCACTTTTTGGTCCCACGATCTGTGTATACTGCTTTCTCTGCCTTGCTTTTTGGTTATAGTTTTCCTTTTTTTAAAAAAAAATTGTCAACTAAAAAAGGCATTCAAAATGCCATCATAAAAAAACAACAAAACAAATAAAAAAACAACCCCAAAATGTCCATATTTTTACCTTGAAACTAAAAACTATGACAGAAGCGAACTAACACAAACCTGCTTGAGCTCCAAAAAAGTTTTAACAACCCGAAAGAGGCACATGTACATTCTAAACATGTCCACAAATGACTGATTACACTTGGTAAAGAAAACCATGGGCCAGCACAGTCCCCCTACCACAGCATCCTCACTCAGGTACACACACTCCTGTCCAGCCATGCAGCCCGCCCTCCCTGCCTCCCTCCCTGCCCCCTTGCCCTAGCCCCTCCAGCGACAGCAACACACAGTGGAAGAAGTGCACAACATCCACAACAGAAGTCAGTCAGCTGCTGCAAAGGGTGCTCACAGGAGGAGGAGGAGGAGGAGGAGGATGCACACGGCATGGAGGTGAAGGTGAAGGTGACGACAGGGCCAGGGTGGGGCAGGTACAGGGAGCAGCCACAGGCCCACACTGCGGAGGAGGACCAGCACTAACCCGGAGGTGGGTGGTTTTTTTTTTGGGGGGGGGGGTCACTCCCCAAAGGACACCTACCACGCACCGCTCATCATCACACTATCATCACCACCAGCGGCGTGCATCAGCAGCCCCCTCAGCCTGGCAGGGACGAGGAGGGGGGGGGGGGGGGACATGGTCAAGAGGGGCTGGGGGGAGGGGGGATGACCCATTCCACATCGATCACTACTGTTCATCTCGCACGTGCACACTGGTGGAAGCAAGTTATATCGTTTTGTGTGTGTGTGTGTGAGTGTGTTCAACACTGACTTGGTGAGTGAGGTCATGCTGGGGATAGATCAGTACAACACTACACAAACCTGGGTCCTGTCTCTCTCTCGCTCTCTTTTTGTCTCTTTGTTGTATCTCATTGTTCATGCCTCAACCAGGCTGCCTGCTGTACTTCCAAGGTCATATGTATATAATGATAAAAAAAAAAAAAAATGGTACAAGCACTCCTCTCTCCAAACTTTAGGAATGCTTTTGTTTTTTTGGAAGAAGAAACAAGTTTTGTTCTCATCCAGTTTTTCAACATGAAATGCTCCTCTCTTACGGTTCGTTTAGTTTTTTTTGAGTCTTTTGTGTTTGTTTGTAAAACGTTTTTTTGTGTGTGCCGTCTTTGAATTGGAGGCAGCACGAAAGTCCTGCAGGTCAGCTGACAGGTCAGAACTGGGTTTCTGACTGAGGTTCAACTTCATGAATGTCCACATGGGCGTCGTGTGCATAGGCCTGCGTCTTTTTGGGGCCGATCCTAGCGTTTTGAAGGGAGTGGTAACTATGCACGGAGGACATGCTACGGCTGTCGTAGCGAGCGTCTAAACTCATGCGGAAAGCATTAACTACACGGATCTGAAAACAAATGGGAAAGAAAAACACAATGAAAGTAAGTGACCAACACACCAACAAACCAAGAAAAAAACAACCAACAATCACAAACCAAGAATAGTGAGCATGGTAGAACCTGATACATGCCGTTCTGTTCTGGGTCACCTGTTTCTTTTACACCTCACCCCCCCCCCCCCCCACCCCAACAAAAAAAATCCCATGTATCTAAAAAAGTAAGAAAACAACACAAAGGGTGAATTTTGACACCCCCCCCCCCCCCCCTCCCAAAAAACACCCCCACCCCAGATGACCGACCATTCCATCACAACTTGTTGATGGGCCATTGTCACAGAGGCCTTGTAGCAGGTTCTACATGTCTGTCATGTGAACAATGAGTTCAAGGTCAGCAGAGTAAATAAGGGCATCAAAGATGGCAGCAGCCTCACAGCAAACCTAACGACACATACACACACATACATACACAAGTTCCACACACCACTGACTGTACAAGATGACAGGCAAAAGGCAAGGGGGCAGGATGGGGAGAGGGGCCTCCTCAACTAAATTAAAACAAAACCAAAAAGAAAGCATACACATACATACATACACACATATACACATATACACAGAGCCATAGACAAGCAGCAACAGAAAGAAGAATGATCAATGATTGATAAACTGAGACACAAACCATCTTCAAAGATGATGATGATGATGATGATGACGTGTGATGACTGTAAAGTTTTGATGATTGATACTCAGGTTAGTGACCGGATCAACATTGGATACAAACTGAAAGAGGGGGGTGGGGTGGGGAGAAGTCAACAGTTTGGTGAGAGTGATGACAGGAGAATGGACAGACACACACAAACAGGGAGGGAGGGAGGGTGTGATGGGCACACATAGGGTTCATGGGTAAGGGATTGTCAAAACAACTGAAGTGTCTGTGGTCAGTACAACAGCTGATAGGACAACACTGTGAGCCAACACTGTGAGCCAACCACTGCCTTTGGGCAGGGAAGCAGCACAGCTAGGACTCTTCCCCAACCACAAAACCAACATAGGAGATCCGTAAATAAAGTGCACACATTCTTCTGTGTGTCGGCTGACTGCACTCCACCAGCTCTGGATAATGAAGAATGAACGAATGGACAATACCACCTTCCCAAAATGTTGTTCCTCATGAATGTTGCCATTTTTGTCAAATGATCACAGAAATAGAGGGCGGAAAAATGGGGGGAGGAAAATTTTTTAAAAGAAATGAAAATTTGGCTGATACTAAAGCCAGCCAAAGTGAAGAAGGAAAACTAGTACTAGTTGACTATATCCTGACAACAAGAAAGCAGAAAAGAAAACAGTCTTGGAAACTTTGCAGTATTGGTAAAACTGAAATGAGAAAGAGAAACAGTCAACTCTGAAACAGCAAGAACCCAGTCACAGAATATCCACCGACAGTTCTTGGAACAGACTTCAATTGGAACACTGCCACTATTTCTTAATGTCAGTGCTTGGGACAGATTAAAAAAAAAAATTATTTATTATTTTTCTACTTTTAAAAAATCACATTACATAAAAAAAATCACTGAGATCTGTGACTGTTTTCTTAGAAAGCTTTTTGGAAATCAAAGGGCAAGTTATATATAAAAATCCATTCTTTTGTTATCAACCATTCAAACTTATTCTCCACACCAATTAAATTGGCAGAAAATATGGGTGTGATAGCCACTGTGATCAAAATACTGTTTTGCTTGTTTTTCTTCTGTCTATAAAGAATTGACATGTGAGGGACAATATTTCATTTCCCATTAATCTCTTCTCTTTTCTGACTGTAAAAAGCATCATTTCTTCCTCTATTGCCGCTAATCAGACAAAATTCAGTTTTCAGCACACACAAAAAAGTTTCTTTTCTCACTCCCTTTTATCTTGAAAACTCCCCTCAGCAGATTTGTCGCAATTAAAATATAAAGATGAATTTCAATATAATACACACACAAAAAACCCACCAAACCCAAACCCCAAAACATTATACTAAAATGAGAACTACATCAATAGGTGACAATGTGACATGGTAGGAATTGGAGCCTTCCTTTTATGGAACAATGTGATCCATTCTAAACAGCTGAGAGAAAAAAGATAAAATCCTCATCCCTGTATTAAGAAGGCAACAGAGGAGATGCTGAGAGAGTCTCTGGATTACATGGAATGTAAAATAAAAGAATGCTTGAAAAAGACCAGTGGAATGAGTCTTCAGATAAAACAGAATGTAAAATAGAAGGAATGTTTTGTTTAAACAGATCAGAGGACATAAAAAAACAACAACTCCAAACCTTCTACTTCAACAGAAGGTAAAGATACGAGGAATATCAAAAACTGACCAGCTGATGTACTGAACGAGTCTTTAGCTTACACCCAGCTTTAACAAAAACTGAAGAATTACTGAAAGAGATGCCACCCTTGTACTCACAGACCAAACAAAGTGCACTCACAGACAGAGCCCCCTACTGAAATGAGCACCCTACTGAAAACCATTCACTCCAAGCCACACTACACCGGCATGAAGCCCGGAGATGCTACCCTTCCTTCCACACCCACCTCATGATGCTTCATGTTCAACCTGATGCACCACTAGCCTTTCATTTCCCACTCCTCACTGACCAAACATAACAACAAACACAAAAAGAACAGAGCAAAAAATCCCGGTATCATCAATGGGCTCATGTATGGTAGTACCTGTATACGGCTGCAAAACAACAGCCTCGAGTAGTGATGAGCAGCAACAAACACGCCGTGCAAAAAAGTCACACAGTAGGGCCGACGACCGACAACATTCACTGGCTATCACAAGGGTATGGACAGGACCACACACTGACCCCAACACAGGATGTGGGCGGTGCCTGCCTTCCTCACTGGGGCAGAGGATGTGACGTGATCCTAGCTAGACACCACGCCAAGTCAGTGACCATGGGGACATTCAAGGTGTGCAACACTCTGACACTGAACTGCGGCGGGGTAAGCAGCAGCTACAGACACGGACTAGATCACAGTGACTAGACACAGCAACACCACCATCAACACACTGTGAGTACTGTACACTCCTAAACTACAATCACCGATCATTATACATACACACACACATATGATATATATAGATATATAGATATCTACAGTGAATTCATAACAGCGGGGTCTCCACTCCCCCTGTCCACATAACGCAAAATATCACAGTAGGGACCACGTGTGGAGGAGGAGGAGGAGGAGGAAGGGGGGAACCAACCAAACTCTTGAAAGCATTAACTGGAGAGTTGATCACAGATAAGACTAACAAACATCTTCATAAGAACAAAACCACAGCAGGACAACAACAGTGCCATCTGTTCCACCTGATTATCAGTGCATATATATATATATATTCATATCCAGTCAAGCCACCTGGCTAATGTGTCTCTTCAAAAAATTCTACAGCCCAGTCTTAGGCACACAGCTACCATCACTCATAGGAAAACAAATTCAACAAAGGCAAAAAAAGAAAAACACCTCGGAATATATATACCACCAAATCCAATGGGGAAAAGCTTATATGATTACACATGGTTCTATGTTCAATGCAAACCATTTCCTTGCATGCACCAAGTGCACACATGCACAATGTACAAAGAGCGTCAAAAGAGTCATGAAGACTGTGCACAATTCGCTATGATAAAATGAACAACTGGCAGATCAAACAAAAAGCCATGAACTGGTTGGTGCCTTACCTACTGTCACATTCAAAAAGGAAACTTTGGCTTTGGTTCACCACAACTCACACCCTTTTTTTGTGTGAGTGAGTGTGTTGTGGTGGAATAGCCTCAAAAATAGCTGATTCAACAACACTAACCACCCAAAAGCCTACTTTTTTTTTTTTTTAATAAATAAAGATGAACAACATCAGTCAGTCCAACTTTTATCCTGAACTGATCCATGCAGAAGCTGTTTTTCTATGATCTGCTTCTTTTGATCTGTAGCCATGATCGCTTTCAAACAAGATATACCCTCAACAAATGCATGTATCATATACAATTCCAATGCCATCCAGAACAGGGCAAATCAAACTGTAACAATGATTGTAACAAATAAAACAAACAAAAATATATATGTTTATACAATTCAGAACTCATCTAAATTTCCATGTGTTCATATGAGGGAGCATGTGCGTATTTGTCTGTACATTCCTTCATCACTGCATGGACTTTCCATGCTTGTATACAAAACACAGCTGAGGGGGGAAATACTTTTTAAAAAACCTAAATGGACAAGCTGAAGTGGTATCGCAAGAACATCACCACAAGCCTAAGACTTTCTAGATATGTATGATGATGAGCAGTCATAAAACTAGGAGTCTGTGTTTTACTGAGTGGGTGGTCATTACAGCTGGTAGGTCACATGTCATTCTTGTGATCATGCTATTCTGTGCCATGAGATTTCAAAATAAAAGAGAGGGACAGTGGGCTGCTCTTTGCTGAACCCCCACATGCTCTGTGTGTTCTGTAGTGTGGGTCGGTGTAATTCTTCCTCTAGCTCTGTCGCCCTCTTTTTCTACATTCTTCTCTCCCTAGCAAACGACAGGTGGGGACAACTTAGTCTAGGAGTGTGTGTGTGTACATGTGTGTGTGTGTGAGTGTGAGTGTGTGTGTGAGATAGCATAATTTCAAAATAGGGCCAATGAAGATGAAGGAAGAAGTGAGCGGTGTTGTATGACCCACAGCGCTGCATGTGATTAGTTCTTGTTGTTGGTTGTAGTGTGCAGGATACCTGGCTACTGTCGGTGAACTCTCTGTGCTACTTCAACAGCATTACATATCACTTCACTTCACTTATGCCCCTTTTTTGTGCACTTTTCTAGATCCAAAAATAGAAGAAAGAAAAAAAAATTCAAGAAATAAACATAACATGAAGATGACAGTCAAGATATATTCTTTAGCTTCAAAAAAAGGACTAGCATGATCTATATTGCCGTGTTTGTGCACCTTCACACATACACAACATACGTTTTCAAAAATGCACCAAAAATATATATAATACACACCCAAAAAAATCAATGATGTAAAAAAAGAGATAAATAACGGATTGAACACAATGCCCTTTTGAGACAAGAGGTGGGTGATTTCCAATTCTGAGAGAAAACATGCAACATGGTTTGAATGGTTGAGTGCTCACATGTATACAAAGTGAGCAGCAGCTCATATGAGAGAGAGAGTGAGAGAGAGAAAGAGAGAGAAGAGAGAGAGCGCTGGAAAAGAACAGGAGAACACATGTTAAACAGTGCTAAACAAGACAATAGATCTCCTAATGCCTCAGTTCTTTCTGTACTGCACTACCGATGACTGCTGTGTTGAACACATTATTTTCAGTTCTGGTGCCGACAATCAGCAACACTTGCCCTCTATCACAACAGTGCTGAGGACAGACACCCTTGTGCAAGTCACCCTGTTGTCATGCAGTTAAATAAACCATAGATAACTTCCCCACACAAAATCCGCTCCAGGCAAAATGTGTGGACAGTTGGTTCTGTCACTGGAGGTCCACAGAGACAGGAGGGAGGCATGGGATAAAAAACACAACAAAAAACCAACAACAAAAAAGGTGGCCAGTCCCTGTGCGGCGAAGTACTCCTTTTCCGCCATCAGTTTGACCACACTGGGCCTGTGTCGGCTTTAAGGGCCACACTGTCTGCACAACTCTCATGGCAAACACAGCATGTCTGGAGCAATATGTACATAGCGTGTAACATGGGCTGTCCGCATTTATCGTTAGAACAAACCAAACAGGATAACAGCACTGGTGTCTGCATGCAAGCTTTTCTTTTTGTTTCCGTTTTCTTTTTCTTTTTTTTTAATCCCCGACCCTACCACTGGGCTAAGCAGTCTGTTCTACACTCTGTTCCAAATTGTGTGTAGGACTTCAGGTTCGCCACCCTGTTCCACCGCCATTGTTGGGATTCAAGCAAAGCCGCTCACTTTGTCCTTCCTTGCTAAGCCTCCACAGAGTCTGTTCACTAACACTTGAGGTTACCTCCGGTATCTCACACACACGACGTGCATGCATGAAGGTGATCAGCATAAAAAGGTCCACCGTGGCCACACACACACTTCTCCTCTGCCATTCACACTGTCTTCAGACAGAAGGAAGGAAGGAAGCCAGGGTCCTGCTGGATGTTTCCCCACAGACAGACAGACAGACTGACAGCACACAGGCAGGCAGGCAGGTAGCTAAGCAATCATGGGGCTCAGCCTGTGTACAGCATGTTGGTTCATTCACATGGAGGTCTCTGATCTGTGGCTGGCTATGTCTGAATGACTCAAGGTTTTGGGTGGCGAGGCTTTGTGAGCAGGGTTGATGGAGGCCAGGATGGGGGAAGGCTGCTTGCTGACCAGGGGAACGTTCTCGAATGACTGACTCTTCACGCGGAAGGAGGGCGCGTGGGGTAGGAAGGGGAGGTAAGACGGGGCGGGGTGGTCCTCAGAAAACGGTCGTGGTTATGATGGGAGGTGTGGAAGGCATTGGCGGTGGCCTCCTCTGTGATGGTGCGTGGCCCGTGATGGGAGCGTGAGGAGCGCAGGCTGTGGAAGCTATGGAAACTATGAACGCTGCGCTTTTCCTCCAGATCCTCCAGCGTGCTCTTGAAGGCACGCACAACACGCAGCTGGCAGTACACATAAGAAGGGTCCTGTATCAGCATGTCCCCCACACCCCACTCCTGTCTATATCCACATCCATCCTTAATTAACACTGACACTGCCCAAAGCCACACACTTCTCTTCAACTCACCACATCGACAATGTTGCTCTACTGGCTCAAGCTGCAGACCTACACTGCAGGGACCGACTGACGGCACTAGTTAGCTACTACACAGGCAGGACTTCACTCACACTGAGCTAGCTGTCTCACATTACATTACATTACAACCCCACTGCAGCATCAGCAGCAAAGCCAGCTACTGCTGATTCAAGTATACTACTCACAAAAAGGTCTGCAACATTGATAAATACTGACATCAATTTTGCTGGCTGGTTAGCATCAAAAAGTAAAGATAGGAGTTTTGATCACTGCTTTTCTGATTCATATTTGCTGAAAAATTTTCATTGAAGATTTCCAATGTTGCTGTCATCAATCAAGCCTCTCTTCAATGTTAAAAAACAAAACATGTTGCTTTCTATTCTGTGAGGAGTATACGCTGTTTGAAATACTTGAAATACTAGTGGAAAGCCCAATGCCCTATTTTTGATATCAGCCTTTACCTGCGCATCAGCGGGATCCCTTTATTCCATGGTCATCCTAATGCGCCCTCTCTGCTCTTGTTAGCATGCCTTCCTATGCAGCAGCATTCTGAACACTCAAACTGAACTGCTTTGAAGAAAGAGATCACGCTCTCACTGCCAACAACACTAAGCCTTTTTTTCCTGTCACTTTTTTTGTTTATGTCTCTTGGTACCCCATAATTCTGCCTGTCTCACTTACACTCATTTTTCCTATAGTCTGATTTCTGTTTATCCTTTCTTCTCCATGTGATTTTGAAAAACCAAACAAACTTTTTCTTGTGGTTGTAATCATGAGTGATTTTTCTCCCTGTTCTTTCTTACTGTGTGATTTTCTTTACCGTATGCTATCCTGTGGTTTCCTCAATCATGTTTACCTAAGTGAGTTTCTTTATCATTTTTCTTGCCACATGAATTTTCTGTGAACTCCTGCCATCGGATTGTCTCCCTCATTTGCGATGTTTACAGGGCCCTACCTTCCCTACTAACAGAAGCTTACCCTAAGAACACACACACACCTTCTAAACCATCGGTTAAATGACTTAGCAGAGGCACCCTCCACAACGTATTATAAGCAGCATTACAGATCCCATAACGAACACCCAATGTAGAGACATGATACTACTACTAGTTTCTGAAAACCCCAAATCTGGAAATCACCGTCTGGTTACTTTTAAAAATGAGTAGCTTCCCAAGTCAACTTTCATCGCACATTTTTATCAATACTTAACATTCTTTCCTCCCAGTCACCTCTCCCACCCACCCCCAAAAAAACTTTTAGCACTGACTTTTTATCAATACTGGAGACCTCCTCACCTTCAACTTTTATCACAGCTTTTTATCAATACTATACCCACACACCCCATTCTCACCCCCAATCAACTTTTATCACAGATTTTTATCAATACTATACCCACACACCCCATTCTCACCTCCAGTCAACTTTTATCACAGATTTTTATCAATGCTGTTTTTGCCAACAGTTACGCGGCTACCTTCCTGCCATTGCATTGCCGATACACCTACACTGACAGGAACCCTTCTTCTTCTTTTGCTACTCTGGGTGACACCTCCATCGCTCCCCTACCTACCAAATCCTCCTCCCATTTTTCAACGCCTGGCATTTTCTCTCATCATCACAACAAAATATCACATCAAGCTTTTCATCATGCTTTCTCCATCTCAAAGCAGAAATAACTCATCACACAACAGTTTCTCTCTCTCACACTCTACCCAAGTTTTCAACTGAACAGCACTCTCCCAATTGGACTGTCCCGATCTGTCCTGTTTGCACATTGCGAAACACTGGAGAGACTGCACCAGTAGCAGCTGTAGGGAGAAATGCTAGAGCCATGGTCACCATCTACACAACCACAACATCCATCTGGGGACAGGGGGCAACACCAAGCAGTCTACCACTTCATGGCAGGTTCACACTTTGTGACCTTTTTTCTAAGAGAGAGAGGGAGAAAGAGAGAGAGAGAGAGAGAGAGAGAGAGAGAGAAGAGAGAGAGAGAGAGAGAGAGAGAGAGAGAGAGAGAGAGAGAGAGAAGCGACAGGGATCTGGTTTAAACAAAAACTCAAGAATCAATCTGTTGACAGTGGGTGGGTGTACAACGTATAAAATGAGACCTTCTGCATGATTTGACTGGAACACAGCAATGAAGAAACTAGTGTTTGATTAACTGCAGAGGGGGAAAAAAAGACCAAAAAACCCAAAAAATCGACAGATACACCACTTTTAAAAAACAAAGGGTGGGAAAAAAACCCACCCACAACTATAAAATATTTAACTTTTTGTTTTCAAGTTCACTTTTTCAAAATCAGATGGTTAAAAAAAACACCCCACCCAACCCTATCATTCTGAATCATCATTTTATTGGCAATATTAAATCTAATCCACTATCTTCCTCTTTCTCATTGAACAGCTTTAAGAATTGTGGGACACTTGTACTTCTAGTGATGTAGATGAGAGGAAAAGGAAAGGCCAACACCACCACCACCACACACACTGCTTGGTGTTTGGATTGGGGCATGGAGGTCTCGGCTGCACAACACTGGTCAAGCCACTCCAGCAGCCCCACAGGATGAACACACAACACACATCAGTCGATAGTAATGACAACAGCAAGGACACTCAGGCCGTTGAACAAGCACCAGTCACAACAAACATCGTTCACAGATCACAGCTCCACAACAACCACTGTCCTTTTTCCCTTCACATAACCCTCAATAATCAACAACTGTCATTCACAATACTGTCATTGCTTTCAAATTTGCTGTTACAACTCACTGAAAAACAAAAATATTGCTTAAAAATGCACACACATACAGAACATAAAAAAGAAAGAAAGAAAAACCTGTTATACAATAGTCAGAAGTGACAGTGCCAACAAAAATCATAACTAAAAACCCCCCACAACTCTTATAACAACCCTCAAAAATAGTTGCCAAAACAAGCTACATACAAGGGTTTAGGTTTATCAAAAATGTAACAAGTAATTTCAAAATATATTCAGATAAACCTCAAACTCTGATTTCTTTTCCTTCCAAAAGACTACCACACACACACTGGCAAACAGGTTCTCAATGTAACTCACACACACACACTATGTCAATTCACTCAGTCCTATACATCTTAACTTTGAGCAAAAACCAGGTGGCAAACAAAAAATATAACTTCCTTCAATGACCTTATGTCAACTAGATTGCAAAAACCCCAAATGTCCTTATGGAAAGGGGGGAGAGGGTGTTGACAAGGAGGACAGTGGATGGAGGGAGGAAACAACAGTGACAACACGATGGACGGAGAAGACCACTGGAGAACAGAGAACAAAGTTTCAGACTGTGGACATAGGAGTATGGGGAATGACAAGAGCACTGGAGAACAAGGAGTGACAAGAGCACTGAAGAATGGAGCACAGGGAATGACAAGAGCACTGGAGAACAAGGAGTGACAAGAGCACTGGAGAATGGAGCACAGGGAGTGACAAGAGCACTGGAGAATGGAGCACAAGGAGTGACAAGAGCACTGGAGAGTGGAGCACAGGGAACAAGAGCACTGGAGAACAAGGAGTGACAAGAGCACTGGAGAACAAGGAGTGACAAGAGCATGGAGAATGGAGCACAAGGAGTGACAAGAGCACTGGAGAGTGGAGCAAAGGGAACGACAAGAGCACTGGAGAACAAGGTGTGACAAGAGCACTGGAGAGTGGAGCACAGGGAACGACAAGAGCACTGGAGAACAAGGAGTGACAAGAGCACTGGAGAATGGAGCACAAGGAGTGACAAGAGCACTGGAGAGTGGAGCACAAGGAGTGACAAGAGCACTGGAGAGTGGAGCACAAGGAGTGACAAGAGCACTGGAGAGTGGAGCACAGGGAACGACAAGAGCACTGGAGAACAAGGAGTGACAAGAGCATGGAGAACAAGGAGTTACAAGAGCATTGGAGCACAAGAGCACTGGAGAACAAGGAGTGACAAGAGCACTGGAGAACAGAGCAAAGGGAATGACAAGAGCACTGGAGAACAAGGAGTTACAAGAGCACTGGAGAACAAGGAGTTACAAGAGCACTGGAGAACAAGGAGTGACAAGAGCACTGGAGAACAAGGAGTGTTCAGAGCATTGGAGAACAAGGAAAGAGAGCACCGGAGAATAGAGAACAAAAAGTGATACAAGCTCTGAAGAATGGAGCACAAGAAATGACAGGAGCACTGGAGAACAAGGAGTGACAAGAGCACTGGAGAATGGAGCACAGGGAGTGACAAGAGCACTGGAGAATATGACGACGGAGCACTGGAGAACAGAGTGGATGATTACAGAGCGCTGGAGAACAGGGCACAAGGTTATACAGAGCACATGATTACAGAGCGCTGGAGAACAGGACACAAGGTTATACAGAGCACATGATTACAGAGCACTGGAGAACAGGGCACAAGGTTATACAGAGCACATGATTACAGAGCACTGGAGAACAGAGTGGATGATTACAGAGCACTGAAGAACAGGACACAGGTATACGAGACATTACAGAGCACGGGAAGAACAGGACACAAGGTTACAGAGCACATGGAATAGCAAGCACTGGAGAACAGAGGAATGAGCACAAAGACAGACACAGAGAACACAGCACTGGAGAATGGAGAAGAGCATGAGCACAGAGCGAATGAGAGGACAGGATGAGGACAGAGCACTGGAGAATGGAGCACATGGAGCGAATGGAGCACAGAGAGAATGGAGCACATGACAAGGACAGAGCACACGAAGAACCAACAGAGCACTGGAGAATGGAGCAGCACAAAAAGTCACATCCAGGTTGGACAGACAGACGGTGAGAGCAATGAAGCCACACAACATAGATGGATAAATGGCATAATGGAACGGCATGAGAAGGAGGGGCATGGGGGGGAGGGGGGGGAGGGAGAGTTGTTATGGTCAGTATGATGATCATGGGAAAGACAGGCGGCGAAGAAGAAAAATCACACAGACAGATGACCTAGGACCGGACAGAACATTTCTCTTCAGGACAATGGCAGCACACACACACACACACACACACACACACACACACACACACACACACACACAAACAAAGAACGCAGAGAATCGCTTCTTGACCAAGACATTAGCATCACATGTAAGAAGAAGATGGAGAGCACTCTTGCTGTTCACACAAACACGCATGTAGGTTAGAGAGAAAATGCAGATCATACACATACAGTTCTCAGTTAATGTTCACAACACAGCACTTCAAATAAATGCAATACACTTATCCCTTGCCAACAAATCTTCCATCATCATAAACAACTCCAACCATCACTGACTAGAACTATCCATCTACTTTAGGTTAGTTCTGATACTGTTATTACTGAACACACGTTCATTAGTCCAAAAGCCATTCTGGATGACACGGTTAAACTGTTCATGACCTCCTATTGGTACTACAAATGTTAGGACTCACAATTTGTCTGAAAACCTCACTCACAATTAGTTCACAATTAATCATCAAGATCAAATTTTAATTACAATGTTATTGCAGGTTATGTAATTTTGCAACCCACCCAGCAAAAAGAAAAGGGGGGAAAACTCAAATGGAAATAAACCAACCTTTCTATATCAAGAAAAACCAAATAGCACCACTAAAATCTATTTTCAAAAAATGGAAACAGAAACAAATACATCTACTCAAATGAGAATGAATTTCATCATATACTAGCACAACTAAAGACTCTACATAACGCTACAAACCTGCAAATCAAAAGAAACAATTACCATCCAGAAATACATATATATATATATAGGTAATACGTATATATAGATATATATGAGTAATGATCACATCTATAACATTGATTCATGCTGACAGTTGTACAATTCAAATCGACATTGATATCAACAGCATATCACACTTCATTAACAGTTCTTCAAGAAAGATGTTAATGACATAGGAAAAAAAACACATCTTTAGTCAAATCCTCACTTACCTGTAGTCATTTCACAAGACAAGACAAGACAAAAGTCGGCCATACAAGGACAAATCTCAAGAAGAAAATCTAACACAACAACCAACACACAGAGATTTTGATGAGTAAAATCTTGGAAAAGACTTCTTGACTTCAAACACAGATTTTTCAGCAAATACACACACAGACACACATTACACACACACATTACACACACCATCACACATTCACAAACACACTCATTACACACACCATCACACACTCACAAACACACATTCACACAAAAATGTGAACACACACTCACACAAAGGAACAACTTTTTCACACAATCAACATTAAAACTTGGAGAGAAAAAGTGAGTAGCTGAGCAGGCAATTTCTTTTTCATGTGCAGTTTGACCGACACACACAGTTGTGTTTCAGCCATTAGAAAGTTCCCCAAACATTTTGGCCTCGCATCCTTTTTTTCTCCAAACACATATGGGAATTCAAACTGCACTTCACGCATACACCCAACACACGCATACACATAAGTGCATGCACACATGCACGCTTACACACACACACACACACACACACACGAGCAGCATTCCCAGGCTCGCTGTCCACAAGAACATAACAACAGGCCAGAAGTAACGTCACAGACTAGGCAGTGGACCACAAGACCAAACAAGGTCTCTACCAACACGTCATCCCTCCACCTCACATCAGCTACCCACACATCCACAACACATCATCATCATCGCCAGAATGCACACATCCGTCTGCACAATGCATGTCGGTCGTCATCTGGAGCAAGCCGAACACCCATGCATCAGAGCCACTGACGCCATGTGTTAGCTTCCCTACACACACACAAAACTACCTATCCCTTCCTTTCTACATGCCACACAACATGGACTACAACTACAGCTGGGAACACTTTCAGTCCTTCGCTCCAAAACCCCCCCCACCCCAAACCAACCCATAGTGATCCATATTTTTAACCCATAATGATCTATACTTTTAACCCATTATGATCTAATTTTCTATTCTTAGCCCACTGAAGGCTTTTTGTTGTTGTGGTTTGGTTTTCTTTCCTTTTTAGCTGTGGTGATACGGCAATGCTTTTGTTTTATTTAGTCATGGTAATGTAAAAAAAAGGAAAGGTAAAGGAGTCACATAACCTATAAGGTCGTAGGGGGAGCAAGACGTCAGAGACCTCACTTCTCCAGGGCCATACCCATTTACAGCTGGGTGAACTGGGGGAACTGTACTGAAGCCAAGGCGCGCAAACGGTCACCCATCCAACTGGTAACCACGCTCGACGCTGCTTAACTTGGCTGGGGGAAAGCGAGTGCTCCGACCACTGAGCTATCCCATTCACATGGTAATGTAGTAATGTTTAATTAAGACAATTGCCTCAGATCAGGTGTGTTTCTAGCTATAGCCTGATTCTGCTGCGATTTGTTTCCCATTCCAAAACATGCCCTAATCACAACCTGTTGATATTAAATGAAGTAATCTTTGTCCTTCAATTGTACATTTGTTTTGCCCAAATTGAATGCCGTTTTTCTTTTGGTGTATTTCCAGTTTCACAAAAAATACCGGCTAATTTTTTTATAATTTTTTTTTTGGGGGGGGGAGAGGTGGGGATGGGAGTGGGGCATGGAATTTTATTTTCACAAAACTCTTTGATCAGAACTGTTCTTACATTCACTTGAAATTAAAAAAATTAAAAGGCACTTTTTACTCTTTCTTTTTTTTGATGGGGTGGGGGTAGATGGATTATTATTTTTACAAAAATTCTTTGCTCACAGATTTTTTATTTTTCTTACCAATTTCTATTTTTACACACATATATTTTACTTATTAAAAAGATTACTTTACTGACTTACCATCTTTTCTTTTGTAACCATCTTCTAGATGTACAACAATAGATTCTTAACTTTTGACAGAAATAGTTGGCTTCCATAGATTTTTGTGTGTTTCTTCTGTAATCTAAAAAGTAATCTGATCCACCCCCACCCCACCTTCTTTCTAAACAGTATTTCTTTGCTAAAGACAAGTGCAGTCTCTTGTGTATCCTTCAATATTAATGATAATAATAATAATAATAATAATAATGTATGGAATTTATATAGTGCTGAATCTTGTAAAGCAACAAATCAATATTCTGTTCAAAGGGGTGGGAGTATTTTTCTACATTTCAACAACTGTTAACAGGATCAATCTTTGCAGACATTTTTCTAGCCCTCTTCTGTCTCAAGAACCCTCACCAAACCTGATCACCTACTCAGATTTCTGTAAACTTATCTACACTGAACTTCCCAGCTCAAATGCATACACCATCTCTACCCCCCCCCCCCCCCCCCCCCCCCCCCCAAATACTCCCTTTCACAACTGTCCTTTATACTCCCTCCCTCAACTGTCCTTTTAATCTTCCCCAATGCCCTTTATGCTCCCTTCGCAACTGCCCTTAATAATACCCATTCCATATCCTTTAATACATGCCATTTCCAATCCCTGTCCGTTTAATGCCTACCCACAACTGTCCTTTAAATACATCCCTTCTGCAACTGTCCTTTAATGCTCCTTCCAATGTCTAACTCCTTCACAACTGTCCTTTCACAACTGTCCTTTAACACTCCCACAACTGTCCTTTAATGCTCCCTCCCACAACTGTCCTTTAATGCTCCCTTCCACAACTGTCCTTTAATGCTCCCTTCCACAACTGTCCTTTAATGCTCCCTTCCACAACTGTCCTTTAATGCTCCCTTCCACAACTGTCCTTTAATGCTCCCTTCCACAACTGTCCTTTAACGCTCCCTTCCACAACTGTCCTTTAATGCTCCCTTCCACAACTGTCCTTTAATGCTCCCTTCCACAACTGTCCTTTAATGCTCCCTTCCACAACTGTCCTTTAATGCTCCCTTCCACAACTGTCCTTTAATGCTCCCTTCCACAACTGTCCTTTAACGCTCACTCCCACAACTGTCCTTTAATGCTTCCTTCCACAACTGTCCTTTAATGCTCCCTTCCACTACCCTCTTTCAACAGAACCAGGCTGCACACAGAAAATGCTGGGATATCTAGTCCAGGACTGACATCCACTAGTATAGGGCCACAGGCCACAACACAAACATCCTCAGCAGGCCACTAAAGCCAAAGGGACAGACAGACTGGCAGACAGACAAACTGACTAACAGACAAACTGACTGACTGACAGCATAGACAGAGATGTTCTTGAAGCATCAAAACTGGGAAGACCCATTATCTTTAGCCCGACTTGCCACCACTCTTACCACACATGTCCACAATGCTACAATTGTGTCTTCAGGTTAAAACATTACAGCTCTGTCCATGTTCAAGTAAAGCCTCTACTATAGGCTGTCATTTTATAAACCTTTGTTGTGCCTTAAGTGAAAGGAGGGGTGGGGACCTGAAAGTTGTTAAGTTACACTATGTAATTGTTTATTTGAATTTGTTTCTTTTCATTTCTTTCCTTTTGTTGTTAGTTTGCGTGCTTTTGTGCTCATAAGAGAGCAAAAGAGCTCTGGTGATTGGAAGAAAAAAAATCATCTGATTTTCCTCTTGTTGTTGTTGATGTTGGTCGTTTGTGTACTTTTATGTTCATAAGAGAGCAAAAAAGCTCTAATGATTTGACTACAAAACACCCAACGCTTTACAATTCAGGCGCGATTTTCACAGCCAAGAAAGAGTGGCACACAGTCCAACTTGATGCTTCAAAAACAACACACAACACTGCAAGGTGTCTACATCCAAGGATACAAACGGACCACACAACAAAGACAACAACCGAGTACAGAAAGAACACAGCCTTCCAGACACTCCCACACACACGTTCCACATTACTTTACAGGACCGACGACAGACACACAGCAAGCAGCCTTTAATTAATGAAGGACGACGGCAACCGACACACAAGAGAATATGCAGCACACTGCAAAACACGCCATGTGGATGGGTTATATGAGAACTGCGACATAAGGGACCACACCACGCTCATGCATACACACACACACACACACACTCACACTCACACTCACGCACGCATGGAACTGCAGGCTGGGTGAGGGGGGGAGGGGGGAAGATGAAGGTGGGAGCCACATGACCTACCTGTTGTTGAAGTCGGGTCAGGCCACGCACCCACAGGATCTGACCTCGACCGTCACCCACAGGGTCATCTTCTATGACCTCCCCATCCACCTGATCGTCCCTCGCCTCTTTTGAAGCTCCGCATGGCAGCCGTAACCTAGGAAGCTTGTGGGTAGGTATCGTTGTGATGAGCTGTCACACACACACACACACACGCGCATAGCGTTAAAGCCAGACTGGGCAGGTGACCAAGAATTCAGGTAGATTAGGATTTACTTTTTTTATTTACAAAAAAAAATTCACTCCTTCCTCTCCCTCTCCCCTTCCCCTCACCCCAAAACAAAACAACAAAACCACTCTTTGGTGCAACCTGGTTAGTTTTTAAGGGTTAGCCATGTGCTCTAATTTCTTTTGTAAGCACAACATTCAGATGTGTACATGTACACAAGAGATAATGCAGAGGTAACAAGGTCACTTCTTGCATTTGTGAATGGATGAGGGAGGTGCACTCATCACATTGTGCTTCTCCAAAAAAGACAATAAAATGTGATAAACTTTTTTTTTAATGTGAAAATGCGTCTTAACTACAACTGATTACAGAATGTATTTTTCTCTATGTCAAAGATCACTTTTTGTGTTTTGGTGCAGAAGAAAATTTTCCCCTCAAATTAAAATCAACCAAAGATGACCCCAAAAATTGAAGGCTCAAAAAATATCTGGTCTGTGTTTTTTTGTCTTCTTGGAGAAAAAAACAAGAGAGATTAGTAGGAACTAACTCATTTCAGCATATATTTGCTGTTTTTGCCACACATTCCCCAGCTTAACACCCTGGGGGTCACCCAGAACATGCACTCTGTCTCACTCACCCCACCTGGGGATCACTGTGAGACTGTAAGTATACACTGGATCAAAAAGTTGCTTGTAAGAATGTTTCCGAGTACCTCCCCATATAAACGACCATACTATGACTTCAGAGGATTCTATCACTCTCTATGAAAAAATTCATCACCCAGACCTGCCAGTCTTGCTACTATCAATTACGGCGCATAAGCACGATTCGCAAGTATCTGTCCACTGATGCAACTTCCAAGCTTGTCACATCTCTCATTCTTTCACGTTTAGACTACTGTAATTCTCTTTTGGCTGGCCTACCAGCATCATCTATCCACTCTCTTCAACGCATACAAAACTCTGCAGCTCGACTGGTCCTAAGAAAGAAAAAATCTGAACACATCACTCCTCTTCTGCGATCTCTTCACTGGCTGCCTGTCTCACAAAGACTGGAGTATAAAATCAATACCCTCTGTTTCAAATGTCTCCACAAATCTGCACCCCCTTATCTCTGTAACTGTCTTCATCTGTACACTCCATCCCGTTCCCTTCGTTCAGCCGCAGATACTTTGTGCTTTCGAACACCCAGATTCAAACAAACCACTGTTGGCCGTCGCTCCTTCTCTGTTTCTGGTCCATCCACCTGGAATGACCTCCCTCTTTCACTTCGCCAAAAGCCTTCACTTGATACCTTCAAATCCAGCCTCAAAACACACTTATTTCCTACCTGAGACTTTCCCCCCAAATATCTGTCCCTAATTTTCAACAGCATCTTTCACCTTCTAAGTGTTGTTCGAAGTGTGTGTGTGTGTGTGTGTGTGTGTGTGCGTGTGTGTGCGTGCATGCGTGCGCGCGCATGGTTTTGAAATCTGTTGTTCATTATGTTTAAGGAGAGTTGCATGCCTGTAAATGATTGAGTGCAAGCGCTTTGATTTGTTTGTTTTTTACAAGATTCAGCGCTATATAAATTCCATATATTATTATTATATTATTTATCATCCTGTAAAGACTGCAGTTTGTTTTGCAAAGAGTTTGTTGTGGCTGAAGAAAATCTCAGAATACAAATGTTAATGTTGACCTTGGCACTTACTTCACACAAAAAAGTGGAATGTCTAACCAGAGATATCTCCAACTCACAGGTAAATGATAACTGCTACCAACATCACAAACTAATTCTAGCTGTATGTTGACATGCCTGCAGGACTGCATGCTGTGTAGCTCTGGCTGTTGTTGTTGCTTTGATTTTACGTCTGTTCGCTCAACGTGATATTAGATGAGCTGTGGCTGTGTCAGTGTGGGGGTGGAAGGGGAGGGAAGGGCAAAAGAATGGAGGGACTGACCTGCCCCCAGATGAGACAGCCGACCCCCAGGAAGATGCACCACAGCCACTGGTCTGCCGTCAGCTCGTGGGTCTGGAAAGCCAGGCCTCCCAACTGCACTATCACCACCTGCACACACAACAATCAATGAAGATGGCTGTTTCATTCTCATGTACAGGTATGTGTGTGTGTGTGTTGGGGGGAAGAAGTGGAGGATAGCCTAGTGGTTACAGCACTGAACTTGCTGATAGGACAACACGGATTTAAACCATCACTGAGACATCAGTTCCAGAGCATTTTTTCAACTGGAGTTAACATCAGTACTGACTTCACTTCTCTAAAAGTCTTTTGGATGAGACTGTAAATCAAGGTCTTGTTTACGAACTCACACAGAACATGTTGTGCCACAGTAAAAACCTGTTATGATTTTTGGAAAAGCAGGCCATTGTGTGCTGGAAAGAAAGGGTGACAAAAAGTAAAAACCTCAAACGCATGTACGCTGGTGTCTGTTTCAACATCATCCCCAGTCAGAATGAGGCTACCATAATGGTGGGCAAATACGCAAAATCTCATCATCAGTGACACTCAAGAGCTCTAGCCGAGGAGCAGAAAAAAACACATAAAAATGCATTGCAAGCTTTTTCACATAAAAAAATTGCATGTTTACAGCTCTACAAAAATGACACTGGACACAAACTACCAACGTGATCTCCCCGGGGAGAGCAGCCCGAATTTCACGCAGAGAAATCTCGTGACTTAAAGTGGTATAAATGAAATGAAATATAAATGAAAAAAAAAAAATGAAATGAACAGTTTAATGAACAAAATTTAAATGACAGAGGAATGCCTTTCTTCCACATACACAAAATACAATCTTTTCCTAGGAGAAACTCCATGCTGTCCTTCCTTCAACATGCATGAGGTTGCTCACATCAAAAATGAAATTTGAGTTGGGGGTGGGGATTAAAGAATGTAAACTGGTGGTGTGTATGTCAAAGTATGACTAAAACGAAAATGTTGCATGGTGGGAGATTGGGAAGACAGGCGAGTTATAATCCTTGTTATTTGCATTTTCTCTGGCATGAAGCCACTATTTACCACATTCACTCACAGCAGATTTCTCCATAAAAATATGGTCTGCTCTCTCCTGGCACAACGAACTGCTACTTGTGCAGTACCAACCCACTCCCCTCCCTTTAAAAAACACAACAAAACAACTTTTGACTTCAAGTGTACTTGCTTTTATGGGAGCACCATATTCCAGGGACAACTGTCTCGTTGCCGTGGGTTCTTTTCCACACACTAAATGTATGCATAGGTTCCAGCCACCAACGAGCATATTTTGGGGGGGTTTTTTGGGGGGAGGGGGGTGGATGTTCCTGGTTTTAATTGACATCAGTGTCGACTCTTCTCTCATAACAGTCCTTCACATGAGACTAAAAACTGAAGTACCATGTGCAAACACACAGAGAAATCTTGTGCACACATTCAATAAAAATCTGTTCCACCTTTCTGAAGAGTATGCCATTTCACGCGGGTAGGGACAGAGGACAACATTTTTAAAATGCATGCTCATGGGTGGGTGTCATGTAAAAACATCATCCCTAAAGTTGAAATGTGGCTCCCTTTCTAGTAGGTAACTGGTCGCATATGCAAAAGCTCACCATTGGTGATCCTTTGAGCTCTAGCACAGGAACAAAATAAACCACACAAAAACAACAACAAAACCCCTACACATACACCCAAAAAACCAACCTAACATTACACTGCCAGTACATGACAACAACAACGACAGCAGCAGCAACAATAACAACAACAACAACAAAGCAGACGGACCTGCAGGATGAAGGTTCCAATCCAGATGCCGATGAAGACAGGGTTGCGAGTCAGTCCTTCCGTGATGTTGCGCTGGTCGTGGATTTTGCGAGCGTTGACCTCGTTGAAGAGGGTCATCATGACGAAGGAGTTGAAGATGATGGTGAAGTGCTGGTTGGGAGGAGTGTGAAGCTTCTGGGCCGCTTCGATGCCTTCGTCAATGCCAAACAAGTCAGCGCCTGGAACCACCACACAGTGTCCACAGACCTTAGAGATTTCTTCAGGATTTTTCTTTTTCGTTTTGTTCAAATTTTCTTCTTTACTTTTGGCATCACAAAAGTACAGAAAAATGGAAACTTATGTTGAGAGAGAGAGAGAGAGAGAGAGAGAGAGAGAGAGAGAGAGAGAGAGAGAGAGAGAGAGAGAGAGAGAGCTTGGTTGATTATGTATGTGAATACTTTTGTGTGTTCTGTAAATCATACATTCATTCACTGATTCATTACTGTAACATAGCAAGTATTTCTTAGTTAGAATTACTGATATTACATAACTAAACTGAAAAATACTTTCTGGCAGTCTTGTGGTCATTCTCAACTCAAATACCTTGTCTTTTAATCCAGCTAGAATGTTCCCAAAGTCAGAATGCAGCTACCTTCATGGTAGGTAATAACATCTGCATACACCAGATCTAACCATTGATCAACTTACGAGCTCCAGCCAAGGATTAAAACAAAAATCTGTTAGAATAAAGGAGCAAAATGAAAACAGGCATCTTGAATGGTAGAATGTTGCTGAACGCTTTGAGTATGTCTGAACATTCTTCATCATTTATAGTACTGGTGAATTTGATTCATCAGACATGGAACACATTAAAAAAAAATTTTAAACCCAGATGTACACATCTGATAGCCTTTAAAGGAGTCGACTGCAGGACAGTGGTATTCCGTCTTTACACTGTCACGTTATCCGTCAGTGACTTCACTAGTGTACAACAACATCATTGACAGCTCAGCCAACCACAAAGACCCTTTTAAGGGCAGACAATGAACGCTATGAACACCTGCCTGACAGCTCCACCCCAGTATTATGACACATCCCCTCTTTCCTCTTTCTGAAAAACACTGTTGTTGTTGTGATTAGATTAATGTCCCGGGAGAGATTTCCGATTTAACTCTCCTACTACCGTCGGCGGGTTGACCCGCCCTCTTACTACTTGATCCGCGAAGCCGCGGGCGGGTGTGCCCACCGAATACCTGGGGACACCAGGTGTCTCCCTTTGCGCTATTTATATACCGTGGTCTCACACCCCTTATCGCTTTAGACATGCCCAGTGAGCTCCCAGATAGTGTAGCTGCCGCCATTTGCAATTTTCGCTTCAGTTGATCGATTTTTGTGCCGATTTTTTCGATTTTACGGCGATGTCATCGAGTGACGATTTTTGGAGGGAGCTGCATCAATATGGCGACTGCTTCAACAAACTTTTTGGAGGATTTTCTGTGAAAATAATGGCAGAATCTGAACTTATGTGGACTGAAATGGACTTAGAAGCTGAACAGAGGATTCAAGAGTTGCAGAGTGGAATCGATGTGCTGTGTTTATTGGTGATTCGAGTGATGAAGATGACTATGACAGTGGTGTAAACAACGATCCTGCCGAGGGAGGCATATGACTGTGACTGGCTTAAAATGAAAGAATTTCGTTAAAATTGTGGCTCCAGAAACTTGCAAAATGATGCTAGTGACTCGTGGGTAGTATGATGGGTTTTTTTTCTCAGTTTTTCACTGACGAATTGCAAAATAAAATTGGAACAAACCGTGACCTGATTTCAATGGCTGTTTGTTCGTCAGCCTGTATGCTTGTTTGTGAGTGTGATTGCATGTTATTCTAATATTATCTGAACATTATTACTTATTTTGCATGTTTGATTTTATTTTACTTCATCTTTACAATTCTTTACCTCTTGAAATAGTCGTATTTTTTAAATTATTGCATAACCACCGTAGCCAACAACAACCGCAACATCATCGCCATCAGCATTCCACAACAAGTCACACAAGAGTCAAACGAAGAAATATTGGATTTTTATTCACAACTTAACAAGTACAGAAAGTTTCATGTAGATCTGTCTTTATTTCGATTTTTTATTATTTTTTAAAGTCAGTAGGTGTGAAACTGAAAGACACTGCAGAAAATACTTGGTATACAGTGGTAAGTAAGAGAAACGGAACGCGGTAGTAGAAGAGTTAAGGACTGACTGAAAACCACAACAGTGACAGTCTTTGTATACTCCCACACCTCCAATCTCCCCCCCCCCCCCCCCCTCCCCCTGCCCAAGCTGCACCAGACAGCAGCTATGACCACAGCCCCACACTTCCCCATTCTCTCTCAACCTGACTTCACGGCAACCGTACCTTTGAAGAGCAGGATGAGGATGACAATGATCTGGTAGATGGCGTGGCCGGTGATGTTCTTGAACATGGTCTTGGAGATGAGGGGCTTGGTGCGGCCGTAGGGTTTGCGCTTGAGGAGTTCATTGCTGGGCAGTTCCGTGGCCAGGGCCAGAGAGGCCAGGGTGTCCATGATGAGGTTGACCCACAACATCTGGATGGCCTTCAGGGGGCTGTCCTGTAACACCATCACCAACACCATCATCACCTCAATGTCATGCAATATCGCTTTAACTGTTCTCTCAAACTGATGTTTTATGAGAGGCGATGCTTGTGGTTTTACACATTAAAGGGAAGAAATAAAACAGGAGAAACAATTTCAAACCACAGGAAGATATCCGATGATAAACAACATAGTATTATCGACAATAAGTCTGATATCATCTGAAATTTGAAATAGCATAAGCTAAAAATTCAATCTGCTTAAGTGTAGTCTGAATTTCTACAGTCAATAAAAGATGTCGACTTTCACATACACCCACCTTCCTGCCTACCCATCCAACTGCTAACCCACCAACCAACAACCCCCCCCCCCCCCCCCCCACACCAACCTGCCTACCCCAGAAAATGAAAAATAGTATTTGAACTGGCCAAAAATAGTATTTTGACAGCAAATATAGTATTCGCAATATTTCTTGCTCTCAATGTATTCTTATAATCATTGTTTATTTGGTGGTTCCATTTATGGCTTTGGTTCCTTTGCAGCTCTCTGCTTTTATGAAGAAGATTGTGTTTTCAGAAAACTTACCATCTTCAACTTGTATTTGAGTAAATGAGTGTGTGAGGGGAGAGTGTGTGTGTGTGTGTGTGTCTGACTGTGTGTCTGTGTGTGTATGTGTGTGTAAGGATTTTTGAGGACCTCAGTAGCCTTCCAAAAATCATTTAATTCAAACAAAGTTCAAAACTGAAAATACAATAATATTTTCAGCTATTTTATGTTATCTTCTTCATAAGAAATCAATATTTTTGCTGCAATTAATCCCCAAATAAAATTTGACTCAGAGTATTCAATTAGCATAGAATGCTACACACTAAAACTAAGTGATCATGAAAGCTCACCTGTCCATTCATTGTATCTCTTGCTTCTCAAATTCTAAATAAGTTAGAGCTCTGTGAGTGTTATTTTCCCCTCTTTTTTTCAGGACACTGTTTTCAATATCATGTGCCTACTCACAAGATAAACATAGCAAAGTTTCTTCCCACTGGGTAACAGGGGGGATGGGGGAGGAGGTGGGTAGTGGAGAGGGAGGAAGGCTGACAGTACCACCAAGAGCACAGATTTTCACATTACAAGGGCAGCGACAGTGGATGTAAACAATTTCTGTAAGGAATGAGAGAACACTGTGTGTGTGAGTGTGTGTGTGTGTGTGACACAGAGAGAGAGAGGAGAGAATGTGTGTGGGTGTGTGAGTGTGTGTGAAAGAAAGACAGAGACAGACAGACAGACAGAAAGAGAGAGAGAGTGTGTGTTGTGTGTGTGGTGTGTGTGTGTGCGTGCGTGTGTGTGTGTTTGAGAGGGAGAGAGAGTGCATGTGTGTGTGAGAGAGAAAGAGAAAGCGTGTGTGTGTGCGAGAGAGAGAGAGCATGTGTGTATGTGTGAGAGAGTGGAGAGCATGAGTGGTGAGTGTGTGTGAGAGAGAGGGGGGGGTGGGGAGAGGGAGAGAGGTGTGTGTGAGGGAGAGAGAAAGAGAGAGTATGTATGTGTGTGAGAGAGAGAGAGTGAGAGAGAGAGTGCATGAGTGTGTGTGTGAGTGTGTGTGAGAGAGAGAGAGCATGGTGTAAGTGTGAGTGAGAGTGTGTGTGAGAGAGAGAGAAAGGGAGGGGGAGAGAGAGGGAAGGGGAGGGGGAGAGAGAGGGAAGGGGTGGGGGGGAGGAGAGAGGGGAGAGAGAGGAGAGAGAGAGAGAGAGAGAGAGAGAGAGAGAGAGAGAGAGAGAGAGATAGAGTGTGTGTGTGTGAGGGAGAGAGAGAAAGAGTGCATGTGTGTGAGAGAGAGAGAGAGAGAGAGGGGGGGGGGGGGGGGGGCTGTCCATGAAAAAGAAGGGGGAAGCTGGTAGGCCTGCCTGTTATATAAATATCACTTTGACAGGGCAATAACAGGTGCTGTAGGGTTTCTAGTGTTAAAAAATAGGGACCCCTTGCACTCTGACTGTACACATGGCTGTGAAAGTCCCCCACCCCCTCTTCCTAGTAACCCTCTTCACCCATCTGCCTTGTATACATTATAGAGCTGCTGGGCATCCCTTTCTTGAAATCGGATATTCATGGTGATACTTCCACTGTCCTCCCCCCCCCCTCTCTTTCAACAGACAGAAGTTCACTTGCTACCAAGTAATGACTTGCGACCTAACACAGACAAGGGAAGTAATCAGCATGGAAGATTTACATCCCTTAAACCCTTTGCTGTAGTTTCACTTTTTTCTTCCGTTTTGTTTTGTTTTGTGTGGTTGTCAAAATCGTATTTTTATCAGTAAATTCCTATTTGGGGTTAAATAAAAATCGTAAAAATATGATAAAATCGTACGGGTAGGCAGGTCTGCAATCTATTAAGTGTAGTCTGAATCTCTACAGTCAATAAAAGAAGATGACTTTTACACACACACTCACCTTCCTGCCTACCCATCTGAATGTTAACTCACCCACCCACCCACACATACATACATAAGCACACAGACACAGACAGACACACGAACTAGTACTTACACCAATACTGCAGGCCCCAACAAAAGCGACGAAGACGGCCACAACGTTGACGGTCAGCTGGAACTGCAGGAACTTGGCGATGCTGTCGTAGACGTTGCGTCCCCACATCACCGCCTTCACAATGCTGGTGAAATTGTCGTCCGTCAGAATGATGTCAGAAGCTTCTTTGGCAACGTCTGTTCCAGAGATACCCTGACACACCATACCATACATGCTTACGTTATTTTTTTATTATTTTTTTTTTTGTTCCTCGGTTAGAGCTCTGAGGTTTACCAATAAGCAAATTTTGCAAACGCAATCATTTTCCTACCATTAAGGTTCCTTATTTTTCAGACTTTAACAAAAATCTTCTTCTTCCTTCTTTGTCATGTTTCTCCCAAGGGAGGTTTGACTTTAACAAAAATGACATGTTAAAAAATTGTTAAATCTAACGGGTCAAAACACTGGTTTGTCTGACTGCCTCTTTGGTGAGATTTTTTTTTTTTAAATGATCAGTAGGCAACTACTGTCGAACAACTGCTCTTTTGGACAGACTGTCATTTCTCTTGTCGTTACTTAACCTTGTAAAATATCCCTCTTAAGGATAAGCATACACACAAAGGACAAAATACAAATCTTAAAATTATGGTTTTTCTTATTTCTTGGTTCCTTGGCTAGAGCTTGGTTTACCACCAGTGAGATTTTGCGTATGTGACTGTTCTTGCCCACCATGAAGGGAGCTGCATTTCGACTTCAGGGAAGAATGCTGGGTATGTCTGTTTTTCCATAACCCAACCAACATTGACATGAATTACAGTATCTTTAAATGCACATTTGATCTTCTGCATGTGTATATACAAGAAGGGAATTAAGGCACTGGCAGCTCTGCACTTGAAGTTGACCTGGGAGATCATAAAAATACCCACCTTTAATTCACCAGACACCTCTGAGATTCGAACCCATGACTTCATGGACCCATGGCATTGAAGCTGAATGATGTTAACCACTCAGCTGCAGCCTACATCCCAATTCTGATTCAAATGACTTCCTAGGCCAAGAAACATTCTAGAAAAAACCAACAAAACCCCGAAAAGTAAGAACAAAATTCCGAAGAAACAAGCAACACACACACACACACACACACACAGTGTCCAAGCCATGCCTGCAGAACACGGTGACCACACTTACCATGGCAAAGCCCACGTCGGCTTTCTTGAGGGCAGGGCCGTCGTTGGTGCCGTCTCCAGTGACGGCCACCACCTCTCTGCAGACGCTGAGCCTGGAGTCGATGATGCCCTTCACCAGGGTGTACTTGTCCTGGGGCGAGGAGCGGGCCAGCACGCGCAGCTGGGGCCACACCTCGTCGATCTTCTCCTGGGAAATCTGCAC
This sequence comes from Rapana venosa, assembly GCA_028751875.1. NCBI lineage: Eukaryota > Metazoa > Mollusca > Gastropoda > Neogastropoda > Muricidae > Rapana > Rapana venosa. The sequence continues at coordinate 56,251,985 of CM054146.1, forward strand.
CACAGCCACACCAGCCAGGGGTTTACAGGATGCTACACCGGGGTGGGGTGGGAAGACAGGGATCTCTTGTATTTATTTTTTTAGCATTTTATGATTATGATTTTTTTTTTGGGGGGGGGGGGGGTCACTCCTGACAGCATTTTGATTCATTTTTTGGGGGTTAGATTTATGTAGTGTTATTTCAAGGTTTTAATTTCTGTTAAGCTATTTAGCTATATATTAATTAATCTATTTATTCATTTATTATAAGTAAAGGGTCTGAGTCTAGTCTGGATGCCTTCTGCATTTGGATGCTTCGGAAGAGACTCACTTCAAACCAGCGTGTGGAACATGGAATCTATGATCTGTTAAATTTCCAGGAAGGTAGCATTTGTGCGTATACAGAGCATTTACAAACCTGCATCCACACTTAGATGTAAAGCAATGAGTCTATTGATTTCCCATATAAAATAATATTTACGCAGATATCATTTCAACCATAGTGGGAAAAGAGGATACTTAAAATCAGTTTCCAAGGACAGGACAAGTTGATGTGTGTATAAAGGCTCCCTGCCATCCCCACTGTGGAATTCAACAAGGGTTACGATTTAAAACTAATACCCAAAGGTACATGTCATGTGGGCAGCAGACTTAAAGACAGTTAATCACTCACTCAGGACAGGCAGTTATAAAACAACAACAACCCAACAACAACACCCAACTCCAACCCATCACTGCCCCCCCCCCAAAATCAAGAGTAAAATTGTGGAATGTTCAGAGCTGGTTAGAAACATGCTGGGAAAGTTTGTGTGAAAGTATCAAAATTCCTACTTTCATCTCCTATTGTCAAAAGCCGGATAAAAGGATTATTGCTGAATGGGTCATAAGCCTGGACACTACGAAAATTGGAAAGAGACAAAAATAAACGCCGCCAAAATGTGGTCCTAAGAGCAACTTCTCAGGGTCAAATGGTCAGACAGAAGAACAGATGAAAGCACTCTTGATAAGCTCTCAGAGCAAAGTTGGCTGAAAATGATAAGCCCAGACTGAGATATGTCGGTCATGCAGACAGAAACACACAGACAAATCTGATGACGACAGTTCTCCAAAGTAAGGTTGAGGACAGAAGGAAAAGAGGCAGACCACCACCAACATCCTACATTGCCAGCATCACTGAGATCAGTGGTCTGGGAGGAGGGCTACAGGAGATTGTAGTAGAACTCAGCAGAGACAAGAGAAGAGATGGTGAACCCTGGTGGCATTGCTCCTACCAACAGCAGCGGCGATGGAGACAGTGGAGGTGAGTGAGGTGCACTACAGTCAGACTGACCTCCCCATTGGCATCCCGGATGCGGCGGTTGAACTCCTTGCCCTCCAGCACCAGGCCGTCGTCCCCAGGGTGGATGATGCCGCACTTGGAGGCGATGGAGCGCGCCGTGTTGACGTTGTCGCCTGTCACCATGCGCACGCAGATGCCAGCGTTCTTGCAGTGTCGGATAGCTTCTGGCACCTGCAAGGATACATATATATATATATATATATATATATATATATATACAATGTAGACATACACAACAATGCAGATATACACACATGTTTATTTACATACAAAAACATATATATATATATATATATATATATATATATATATATATATATATATATATTATATATATATATATATACTCTCTCTCTCTCTCAAGCATATAAAAAATTTTTTTCTCTTTTTGACCTTTTCTGAAGTTGGACATGAATGTAAGAAAACTAATTAAGGAACAGCCTCTACGATAACTTAATTCTCAGTCCTAATCCTACATCACACCATACATCACCTTACCACACCACACATTAACACACTACACCATTTTTCACTGTATCACTCTACTCTCACACACCACACCACACATCACCTTACCACACAACACCATTTTTAACCCTAGTGGCGCAGGTTCCTGGAATATTCCGGTGAAGGCGGGTCTAAGCTGTGTGGCGGATCCCGGAATATTCCGGGATGACGTGGGTGATCATAGTTGAAAGTTTACTTTCGCTTTCAAAGGTCAGCCAATGAATGTTAAGGCCGTTGTAGGCCCGCAGAAAGGGGTGAAGGTCGTTTGACACACACAAGCAACGAAGAATCTGATTGGTTAAGAGTGTATTTTAAATTTTTTTCTTTTCGGACCAGCCGAGATCGTCTTCAACAAAAATGGTGGCCAGTGTTTGCACCAGAATTTCTTCAAGCGTTTTTCGAGCTTTTTTACAAAATTGACAGCGAGGAGGAGTTTTAGAGGCTGGATTTGGTTGAAATAAACAATGAGAGAGACGATGAGGTAAGGTTTGTGGAATATTTTTGAAAAACTTGGTAAAAATCGATCGCGATCGGACTGAATCGAGCGGTGCTAGTTTTGCTGGATGGACTTCTTCGCTACTCGGCGATTTCGACGTCACAGGTTGTTTTACTTTATTTTGACGCAACGAGGCTTCGAAATAACTGTTGTTGAGTCAAATCGCTATGCTGCTGAGTACTTTGCATCACATGAAATCAAGCGATCTTTGTATTTTTGTCATAGAAAGCCACCACTTCGCACATTCCACCATGACGGTCGCGATGGCGTTGATCCTGTCACTGAACTTTTCCGAGTATTTGGTGACCGATAAAGCGATACAAACTCCTTATTTTTTTTAAAACTAATGTCAAGAAATAGTGTTTACCTAATCATTACATTTATGCACCACAAGAACTTTGCTTATCGTGTTAAAATCGATCCGGGGCCCTGACGGTGGAACAGTGATCGGTAGTGCGCACACGATTTTTTTTGTTTTTGATTTTTTTTACATAATCATAAACACTACACACTATTATAAAATTACACTCATTTAAAAGCATATTATCTGTTCTTTCCAGTGATTTATAGCTTAACACATTTAATTCAGTTTTATATATCAATTTCAAGGGTTGTTTGAGCCCACCCTGCTCCAAAACAATGCTAGCCAATGTTAATTCAGCCAATAGAAGTGAGGCTTGTTGCTGTCTATTTAGCGCTACTAGGGTTAACTATATCATTCTATACACACACCACACACACACTGTCACACATTACATCATTTTTCACAATATTTTACACATACACACACCACACACTACACTACACCATTTTCAACAATATCACTCTACTCACACCACACATCCCCTTTCCCAACACTACATACACCATTTTTCATAATATCACTCTACATACACACACTACACCACTTTTCACAAAATCACTTTTACACACACACGCCACACCACACATATCACCTTACCACACACTACACTACATTTTTCACACATCCCCAAACACACTACACCCCACACTTCACCCTATCCCCCCCCTCTACCCTGCCCTCCCAACTGACCTCATCTCTGACAGGGTCCTCAATGCCCACGATGTAGATGCAGGTCAGCCCCTTCACGATCTCGTCCTCCACTTCCCAGTTGGGCTCCTCCTCCACTGGCACCTCGTTGGGGGCATTGGCATCTCCTGCCACCCACACCAACATGGCCACCACATCATCATCTCTTTGGATTCAACATTCCAGGATCAAAGAATAAAATAGTGAACATGTCATCACACGGCTTACAGCACCATACAAAGTCGACAAATTTCGACCTCTGTTCAAACAACATACATACATGCCTGTAGCTCTATCTGAGGAACGACACCCTCTCCTGTTTGAACACATTATCATGAAAATGAAAAAAAAATTTCTTAAAAAGGACAAAAGGTGATTCTGTTGCTGTTGCATGTTCTGAAGCGTAACATTGTGGGGATCACCCAGAGTATGCACTCTGTCCCTCACTCATCCCACCTGGGAATCACTGTCAGCTCATACAACACACACAACATGAGAAGCTTGCATGTATGACGGTTTTCAAGTTTCTTACCATACAGGCTGCCATACCCCTACTTCAGAGAATTTGTTATCCTCTGAAGGGGAATGCAGGTTGTTATGCTAAGCGCTTGTGGCTGAAGACAATGTGGGTATAACATGTTAAAGCATTCACATTTTAGTGCCGGCTTTGGCCCTTAGGTTACATCAGCAACTGACAGCAGTTTCTGGCCTGGGCTGAACCCAAAGTCTGTTTAAAAAAAAATTAATCGAAAATTCACTAACTACAAACATTGCTATCAGACTCTTCTCAGCCATTTTGATGGTGACTTTTGGGGTGTTTTTTGTGTTTTTGTTACAGCCCAATCAACAATTCAAATAGGTGAGCTTGTAAAAACACAAACTACTAACAACATACAAAAGCAACAACAGTCTTTATCATCATCTTCAGTTCATTTCCTCTTCTTCTCTGTTGAACTCTCAGACAGCAACTACTGTTGTCTGTCATATGAGGAAAATGCGTTGCGCTGCCATTAAGCGCCTGACAAGTCAGGCCCAGCACATCCGACTTTGGTATTGGAAAACATTGTTATCTTTTAAGTCATTATGGAAGAAAAGGTTGTTATCTTTTAAGTCATTATGGAAAAAAAGGCAGGAGAATGGACCACAAAGTCAGAAAATAGACAAGAAGGAGGTGACAAGAAGAAAAGGAACAAGACAGAAATTAAGAGAGGGATAGGAAAGAGGGAATTCCTAGCACAGAATGTCCAGAAGGTGGGGATGCTGTTCATCCTGACAGGCCCCCGGGGGGATGTTCATTTCATGCACTCCATCCTCTATAAGCCCTAAGTGCATGCATAGTAAAGGCAGATTATCTCCCATCTCTACAACCACCTCCACACACAATCAGAACAGTGGGGAATGCTGCCTCTGAAAAGAGGCTGTATACATTCTACAATTATCCCAGAAGTCAGAATGCAGCTACCTGAATGGGGGGGAAACAGTCGCATACACAAAAATCTCACCCTTGGTGAACCTCAGAGCTCTAGACGAGGAGTACAAAAGGAAAACATCTACAGTTCACAGTGAAGGCCAACTATATGTTGGGAGAACCAGAATGACCACCCAAGAAAACAAGAGTCACACGCAATTAATCCGCTGGTGTGTTACATTCTGGTAACATGGTGTTGCGCTCTAACTCTGCAAGGGGGGCAGTAGGACCACACCCTCACTAGAACCATACAAGCCAATTCCCCACTGTCAGAATGCGGCTACCTTCATGGCAAGCAAAAACTGTCGCATAAGCAAGATCTCACCATGGGTGAACCTTGGAGCTCTTGCCAAGGAACAACAAGAAAAAAAAGAAAAAAGAAAACTAAAACATGCCAGTGAGGGAGGGTGGCTGGCTGACCTTTGACGAAGTCTTTGTAGGCAATGCAGATGGTTCTCAGGCCGTCGCTGGCCATGGGTTCGATGATGGTCTTCACCAGCTCCTCCTGGTTGCTGGTTGTGAACTGGTCCACCTCCCCCTCCTTGTTCAGGATGAAGCTGCACCTGGTCAACACCACGGCAACCACACACACTGTGTACTGGGAGGAAAGGAGAGGGATGGGGGATGGGGGGATGGGTGGATGGATGGAAGCATGGATGGAAGCAAGAAGGGAGGGAACTTTGGAAGGATGGGAAAATGGATGGAAGGAAGGAAGGCAGAATGGAGGGAAAGAAAGGTGGTTGGACAGAAGATTGGACGGAAGAATGGAAGGAAGGATAGACTGTGTATGTAGCATGTGTTCAATATGTTTTGTTGTGAGTAGTGTATACATATTTACCATTACTCATTTTGAAAAGGATGTTTAGCTAGTGATAACTTCGTTTTTCATTTTATTTTCTTGTATAATTATTATGTCTTTATATGTTTACAGCAAAATTGTTACTGTTATTTTTCATATGTGTTTAGTGAATACATTTGATATGAAACTCACTTCGTGCTTCCTTCACAAAGAGGAAGTAAAGGATAATAACTATTGTTTTTCTAATTTTGTTTCAAATGATCAAAGCACTTTCTACTTCACGAACTGCCTATTTTGGGAGAACAGAAGTCATCATTTTCTATCGTTTAAAAATGTGACCCCCTAACCTCCCCTCCACTTCATTTTCCAAAACTACTCAGCCTTTCAAGTCATACTGACTTGTTCAAAACATCTCTTCATTCAAGGCGTATCTTCTTTAACACATCTACTGAAGCCTTCACATCACACTGACTTTTTCAAGACGATCTCGGAGGCTCCCTTGGTGTAGAGGCGGTAGTTGCCGTTGCCGCGGTTGATGACGGTGCTCATGGACTTGCGCACGGAGTTGAAGGTGTAGACCTTGACCAGGGACTCCTCCGGATGCTCCTCCCGCACACTGTCGTAGCTCTGCTTCAGGTCCAGCACAAACCCTAGCAGCCCACACTCCGTCTTGTTCCCCACTTGCTTGGGCATCTCACCTTCTGTCTCTGGAGGCTGTACACAGGCGCGATCACACACACGACGCACGCGCAAACACACACACGCGCACACGCACACACACACACACGCACACACACACACACACATGCGCGCATACACACAGAGCGGTTCATAAAAAGCTACACGCTGGTCTTCAATGAACGTTTTCTGCCTTACTTTGCTGATTTTTAATAAAAACACCAAACTTTGATGGACAGCTGGGATGACTGAAACGTGACTTTCTGTGACTTACAGCACATGTATGTGCAATGTCAGTAATTGTCGCCTGCTACTCCTTGTTTGCTTCATCCATGCACTCACGTCCATTCAAACATTTTCCCCCCACTCGAAAATGTACCTTTATCTGTATCCTTGAAAAGGATGTTTTCGCTTGGCAAGCATTGATCTTCAGTGGTTTTCAAGGGTCACAGGTTGGCATTTTGGTCATTTTCAAGGGGATTCAAGGCCTTGAAAAAGGGGTCTTAAAAATCAAAGAAGTTCAAGACATTTCAAGGAGTGTGAGCCATGTACACAACAATGCATTATTAGAATGTCAAATGATAAAAGAAGACTGTATCGTTTCAATAAGAAGAAAAAATTGAAATAGGATATATACTAAGATACATGCAACAATACATTAAAATATGCTTCAAGATTAACCTAACCATAAAATTAAGAGTTGAGAAATGGGCCCAGCAGCCCCAGTTTACCCTACCCACTGGTGGACAGAATCCCCCAATTCCTAGGTACCCTTTCCTTTCTGTCTCCTGTAGCTCCTAAACAAAAAGGGGAGGAATGAACAATAAAAAAGAAGTCCAGAAAAGGCGAGGAGAAAGAGAAGGTCTGCACTGACCAGCACTTTGGAGGTGTATCCACTGTTGATGGACACAGACTCCACAACCAGATGACCCAGGTTCCCCTTGAGGGACGTATAGGCTGGGACGCTCTTGTGGTGAACTCCTGCACACACACATACACAATAGTACACGGTTGTTCTATAACGCACACATGCACAATAGTACACGGTTGTTCTATAACGCACACATGCACAATAGTACACGGTTGTTCTATAACGCACACATGCACAATAGTACACGGTTGTTCTATGATCTATTACATTTTTTGCTTACATTTCCCACTATGCCCCCCCCCCCCCCCAAACTCTCACTCCCCCTCTCTCTTGATGCTGAGGCTATGAACATTAGGGGGAAAAAAAGGAATAGAAACCAAAAGTATTCTATCTCAAGATAATCCTGTATCAATTTGAGTAAAAGGGTGTGCATGTGTGGATCGGTGGCCTAGAGGTAACGCGCCTGTCTAGAAAGCAAAAAGTCTGGGTCGGAAGTGTGTGGTGGTTCAAATCCCGTTTGGACCTGAAACCTTTTCCCCCATCCATTAGACCATGAGTGGTGGTCTGGGCACTAGTTTTTCGGATGAGACGATAAACCGAGGTCCCGTGTGTTACACATAATTATTTAGCGCACGTAAAAGAACCCATGGCAACAAGAGAGTTGTCCCTGGCAAAATTATGCAGAAAAAGCCACTCTGATAGGGAAACAAATACAGTTGCAGACAGGAAAAAGAAGAAAAAAAGGGTGGCGCTGCTCTTGTGGCGACACACTCTCCCCGGGGAGAGCAGCCCGAATTTCATGGAGAGAAATCTGCCTTGACTTAAAGTGGTATGAAATGAAATGAAATGTGTAAATGTGGGTGAACAAAGTTTGTGCACATGAGTGCGTGCATGTGCGTGCGCGTGTTCATTCTTGTATTTAACGTCTGTTCACTATAAAACGTGTGTGTGTGTGTGTGTTCGTTCTTGTATTTAACGTCTGTTCACTATAAGTGATATTAGATGGATGTGTGTGTGTGAGTGTCTGTCTATGTGCGCACGTGTGCGTGTACGTCATGTGTGTGAACTCACCACCAATGTAGCTCTGCACCACTGTCATGCGGTTGGTGGTCAGGGTGCCAGTCTTGTCAGAGCAGATGGCGGTGGCGTTGCCCATGGTCTCACAGGCGTCCAAGTGACGCACCAAGTTGTTGTCGTGCATCATTTTCTGCACACACCACCCCACTGCAGTCAACAGAACCACTCCTAGCTCCCCACCCCCCCCACCCCTTTTCTTTTTTTATAGAAAGATTATAATTACCTGGTAAAGGGTACTACTTTATAACAAAGAGACACACGGCTGGCAGAACTATAGATAATGCTACTGTATGATGATGAAACAAGGCACAAACCTTGAGCACACCTTAATCAGTTACCACTCCTTGAACTACAATATGTTCTCCAAGTATCACTGCACTTCATCCTTATTTTGAGGATAGATAATGAATAAACACTCGTGTGTTTTTTCACATGTGGTTTATGTAAGTGTGGCCATCCATTCCCGCCAGACAGTTGGAAAATTACAGCACTCTTTAACCACAGGTGCTTTTTTGTGGAGGAAAAGCACCACTGTTTGTAAAAAACCCAAACCATTTCTAAAGTGTGTGTCAAATCAATTACACTCGAATAATACACAATGGTTATACATGTAGCTCTTTCTGCTCCCAAACGGTGTACTGTTACCTTCATGGAAATAATAATAATAATAATGATAATAATAATAATAACATATGAAATCTTTACAGCGCTGAATCTTCTAAGGCAAACACCTCGAAGCGCTTGCTTTCAAATCATTCACACACATGTGACTGTTCACAAAAAAAGAATAAAGATTGATAGACTTTATATAATTGCGATTAGTGGTTACGTTCATCATTGGCAACAACTCTGGGGAAAGGATCCATGGCAATGCTCAACAGCTGCTACAACACTGATGCCAGCGTGAGAAAATGGTATCCGTTAAAAAACTTGAATTTACCCACTAAAACGCTGAGTTCCAAGAATATCAAACTTGAGCATCCTCTCACTCACTCACACACACACACACAAGTCATCTATGCACACGCACACATCACAGACAGACAGACGGACACACAGCTCAGTGTGTTCCAGCACCTTGACAGAGTAGGCCAGGGCCAGAGTGACGGCGAGGGGCAAGCCTTCAGGCACCGCCACCACCAGCACGGTGACACCGATGATGAAGTACTTGACGAAGGTTTCAATGTAGCGCGGGGTGGACTCCGCAGTCCACGACCTGTTGCTCAGGGCAAACTCTTGGATGCAGAACTTGACGATCAGGATGACCACAGTCAGCACAGCGATGGCCGTTCCTGGTGCACAGAGCAAACATTAACAATTATCAAGGGGTGACTCCTGGAAGTCAGAATGCCGCTACCTTCATGGTTTGGCAAAACATGGTTGATGTGCAAAATCTCACCATCGGTGAACCGTGGATCTCTAACCCAAGGAAGGACAAATCAGAGAACTGTCAGGCTTTGATGGCACTAACAACATGAAAACAATGATGTATGAGTGTAACAAGTGAAGGACCAAAACAGGAGCTGACAAATCAGAGAACTGTCAGGCTTTGATGGCACTAACAACATGAAAACAATGATGTATGAGTGTAACAAGTGAAGGACCAAAACAGGAGCTGACAAATCAGAGAACTGTCAGGCTTTGATGGCACTAACAACATGAAAACAATGATGTATGAGTGTAACAAGTGAAGGACCAAAACAGGAGCTGACAAATCAGAGAACTGTCAGGCTTTGATGGCACTAACAACATGAAAACAATGATGTATGAGTGTAACAAGTGAAGGACCAAAACAGGAGCTGACAAATCAGAGAACTGTCAGGCTTTGATGGCACTAACAACATGAAAACAATGATGTATGAGTGTAACAAGTGAAGGACCAAAACAGGAGCTGACAAATCAGAGAACTGTCAGGCTTTGATGGCACTAACAACATGAAAACAATGATGCATGAGTGTAACAAGTGAAGGACCAAAACAGGAGCTGGAAGAGGGCTTGTTCTCTTCAGAGATTCCACTGCACAGCTCTCCCTGCCTGCCTGCCTGCCTGCCTGCCTGCCAACAGTGTCTGTCTTCTCATCAGACTGTCAGGCTGTCCCCTGTGGGGACGCTGGTGGCCTGTCAGTACAAATAGCATCCCCACTCTCTGCCAAATTCTGTGCTAGGAATTCCCTAATTTTCTTTCCCTCTCTTTGTTTCTGTCTTGTTCTTTTTCTTCCTGTCACCTCTTTCTTGTCTATTTTTTACCTTCAGAGCAGAGGCAGACAAAGGGGGAGAACTCAGGTGGCATCAGGGTGGAACTCCTACCACCAACCTCGGCAATGGAGACAGGTTGACATCTACCCTGACCAAACGAGGGTCAAGGAATAATGTTGTACTGAAGTGAAGCACAGTTCATGTTTCTTGAACAACATTCCTGCCGCATTTGGCCTCTAGTAATTCCTCAATGTTCGAAGGGGTATGAAAACAAGGGTGCTCCAATTCTGTGGAGGGGCCTTTGCCAATACTCCACTTCATGTGACAAGCTTCACAGAAACAAGGAACTGGCCACCACAGCTAATCTGAAGGGTTTTTCATTTCTGCGCATGGCTTCCTTACACACTGTCTGGACTGTGGACAACAGTCTCTTATTATCTCACCACAGCGGTCACATTATCCACAGTTAAAATCAATTCTTTCTGCTTAAAAAAATAAAACCTACCAGCAACCTCAACCATACTATCCACAAACATCTTTAACAACAATGACTCTTATACTTCCCGCCTCCCCCCCAAAAAAAATCCAACGAACCATTTTGGTCATTTCAAAGCACCGCAGTAACCATGACTTGACGAACATTAGTTGTAGCCGAGTGGTCGAGTGGTTCAGACAGTATGATTTCAATCCCTTGAGTCCATAAAGTCATGGGTTTGAATCCCAGCGGAATCTGGTGAACTCAGGGTGGGGATTTTTACACTCTCCCAGGTCAACCTCAAGAGCAGGCCTGCCAGTGCCTTAATTCCCTTCATGTAATATATATATATATATATATATATATATATATATATATATATATATATTATATATATATATATATATCCACACACGCAGAAGATCAAATCTGTCAGCATGTGGTGGGTTACGGAAACACAAACACACCCAGCATACATCCCCAAAGTGGGAATGTGGCTACCTTTATGGAGGGCAGAGGTGGTTGCATCAACAAAACCTCACCACTGGTGAACCTCAAAGCCTTGGCTGAAGAATGAAAGAGCACCACCAAAACAAAACAAAAAACAAACAAACCAACCCTGAGCTGAAACAGTATCAACGACAACTCACCCGCATAGCCGATCTGAATGGCCAGGCGGGTCAGCTTGGTCTGCAGGACCGACTTCTCCTTGCGGCCGAAGCCGCTCTTCTTCTCCTTGTCCTCCACAGCGTCCCCTGCTGCGTTGGCCACCACCTGATTGTTGGCCGTGGTGCCGTCTCCCTCCTTGGTCACGATGGCGGGCGGGGACCGCACCGCCGCTGCCGCCGCCGCAGAGTTGTGCGAGTTGTTGGGGATGGACACGTTGATGTTGTCCATGTCTGGCCAGCACACACAGGCAAGCAGGGCATGTGTTACCTTGTTGTTGCTTATGCCACAGTGCAACAAAGTCAGTGACAACGGTAGCAATGTTGGGAGATGCATCGTTTTATTTAATGTGGTAAAATAACCACAATGATTGATTATTCAGAAGGCTTAATGTGGTAAAATACAAAAAAGCCCTAAGTGTGTATGATAAAAGCCATACACAAGCACAATATTTTGAACAAATTCTTTTTATAATAACCCCATAATGAAAAGAAAAATTCCTGGAATTTATCTTTTTATTTGGGGTTTTTAAAACGTTCAAAACCAAGAACAAAAGACCAATCTTTACACACACACAAAAAAGAAAGAATATTTTGTTTTGGATTACTGCTTTGCCTCAATATTCATCTCTACGAATCAGGAAACTCACACAGTCATTCTAACAACACTGCTTTCTATCGCTTTGCATGGAAAATTCACCAGAGAAAAAGAAATCAGAGAATTATGTTTTCTGTTTCTCATACTGCTGTCTGTGCCTAGACATAACTGAAGCTTTCCAAAAACCACTTTGTTCTTTATTTCTATGTTGTAGCACAAATGATTAAGCATACTATTTTGAGAGAGAGAGAGAGAGGAGAGAGAGAGAGAGAGAGAGAGAGAGAGAGAGAGAGAGAGAGAGAGAGAGAGAGAGAGAGAGAGAGATCTTGTGTGACATAGAGAGAGATGTGTGTGCATGCATGCACACATACATCACCTAAATCTAAAATAGCTCATAAAAAAAAACAAATAAAATTCAGGCCCAAAGATTAAATGAAGACCTTGGTTCCTGTTGACTTTTAAAAAAAAGAAATGCAGCAGAATAGCCTGTTGTCACCCTGACTGGCCATTAACTTGATCTGGGTCTGTCAGGCAGATGACAAAGGGAGCGGAACCTAACCACTTACCTTCAACTCAGATTAACACCCCCACCCCACCCACCTCCCTCCCCCCCCAGTTTTACTGCCCCTGGCTTTGGTAAAGATGTTCCCATAACCTATGAGGTTGTTGTGGACAGAGGCGTCAAAGACCTCAGCTTCTCCAGGGGCAGCATATTGAGGGTGGGACCCATCTCTTCTCCCTCGCTGCTTTACCTTCCCTGACCCTAAAGAGGGCAGGTGCCCAATTACAGCTGGGTGAACAGGGGGACTGTACTGGAGTCAAGGCATGCAAATGGTTACCCATCCACTTGGTAACCATACTCGATGCTGCTTAACTCGGGGAAAGCGAGTGCCCTGACCACTGAGCTATTCTGTCCCCATGGTTTACATCACAGTAAAGACTGACCGAAGTGTCAGTATTAAGTCCCACTGAAGACTTCCTTCACACTTCATATAAAACACTGTTCTCCTTTAACAAATTCAATGAGATGCAGACAAAATTGATATACATCAGAGTTCTACACTCAGAAATTCAATACGACATAAACAAAATATTAAGAAAAGAAAAAAACACCACCACCCCAAAAAAAAACAACACCCCAGTATTCTACAGTGAGAAAAATTCAGACGAGATGTAGACAAAACATATATTCAAAAAAGTGTTCTGCAATCAGAAATTCAACAAGATTATATATATATATATATATATATATAATATATATATATATATAAAGAAAAAAAAATATATATATATAAAAAATAAATATATATATATATATATATATATATATTTAAAGATGTTGGTAAGAAAGAGAAGAAGGAAGGTGGACCTACCCACTTTGGCGCTGGGCTCATTGGACAGCACTGAAGGGAACAAACACAGCAAAGAACACAACTGGTCATTCCAACATGCCATGAAGTCAAACACAAGCATCAAACCAAGTCACTTTCCAATCACAGCCAAAGTCAATGGGCGACAACCACATGCTCAGTAAAACTCAATCCTTCCGTCATAGCACACTGGTATAAATCTTACTTGGGTCATTTGGCAAAATCTGGAAAATCCTAATTCATGCTTTCTGCATCAAACTACCAATTCAGTTAGCCATTACTTTCATGCTTCCTTACATTTTTGTTTCTATACATTCTCTTTGATCACATTTTTGATGGAAAAATATTGATGCGCACATTTATGTCATAGAATTGTCTTGATACTGAGGAATGGTGCCATCTCAATCTCTAAACATCTACACCTGGAAACATCAATACAACAGGCCTGAACATAATGTCTGCACCATGAAGACTCTGAACCAAGCTGTAAGCGCTACTGAAATACTGGCTACTTACTCATGCAGCTGCTGGGCTGCCTTTCATGCTGTACAAAATGCATCATCTTTGACATCAATTGCATGCATACAGAAACTACCCACCAATCATAAGAAAAGTTGCACTAAGAGGATCAGGAAAATAAAATAAAAAACAACAACCCACAAACCCAATAGTACATGTATAAAACCCACTTACAGAATATACTGTTGGAAATAATTAAGAGTGGTACTTAAAGTAGAGACAGATGTTAATATCAATACAACAAGAGTTATGATACATATTACAAGCAGGTAAATCCATAGTTACCAAGGTGACCTGATCATTCTACCTTCTGTTTATGATGTCATTTTGTATCCTACTTTCAACGAACAATGCTTCTCTGTGTGACTGTCAAGTTCCTCTGTCAGAAGACATTGTATGCCACAGAGCAGCACTGTCCACAGTTTCCCTGTCTGCTTGTACATTGACATATTTGCCACTGACAGCAAGACTTTACCACAAAACTTGACAAGGACAACTCTCTTCTTTGCCTACACTCCTGTACATGCAGTAAATACATGCTGAACATGGCTTATATCAGAGTTTTTAAGACCCATGTTTTCTTAAATCTCCTGTGTGCCTTTTGTCAGACAATGGTTGCAATCTTTGATTTGTTCCTTAGCAAGATTCAGCGCTATATAAATTCCATACATTATTATTATCATTATCTCCTATCCTGTGTCTTTGTTTATACCTCCTTACGAACATTTTTTCCAATAGTTCTCTGATTCTTCTTTTGGATTGAACAATTTCAGAAGTCCAGATCTGGGTCATTTCCATGCAGACTTTTAAGTTTTTGCCATGTTTATCTTATGGCTGTCTGTTGATTTTGGTGTTGTTATTTCTAGCTGGTGCACACCAGTGTCATCTTCCTCACATTCATCTCATCATTTTCCATGTTTCAATTAAAAAACAAACAAGCAAAAGGCCTAGGTATGAGCTAGTATCACTAGCCCTGACGATGTCCAATACAGGCATCAACGAGGCAAAGGACACATGGGTCTATAAAAACCATAGGATGTAAACCACTTCCACCACATCGCTTGAGAAAGGCTTTCTAATGGGTTTGAAGGTTTCTGGATTGAAGCACAACTCCACAATCAGCAGGTAAAAAATTTCATTGTTCTTCATACAGCACCGTCAAGCAAGCTATCCACTTTAATTTTAAGTTAAGCTTTTTTCCGTTAAAAAAATTGCTGCACTAAATAGATAAATGCCGGAAAGGCGCTAAAAGAAATCAACAGCTATGGTGTTCAGTTTTATGCTCTGGACTAGTTCCCATCTAATACGAATGACATTAACTTTTAAACCATCTAATACAAATGAATTTCAAACTTTTCTTTGCAGCTCTTTCTTTCACTATCTGCTGACATTGTTTTATCCACTTCTAAAGATCTGATCTCCCCCTCTGGCAAAATAATCAGGTCAGAGAAAACACAGAGGTCGGTCACTACAGAAGAGAGAACAAGATGCACAAGTGTGAGCCACATTCACCAGTGCCAGGACAGAGTTTCAAGTTGCACCACCACAAGCACCTGTTAAACAGAAGGCATGCTCCCAACACCCGCCCCCCCCGTGTAGTCATTCAGTACAGGCATTGTTACATTCCACACTCAGTAATCTGGAGAATGGGGCAGCAGGCATTGTACCACAGGTCATCACCAACACACTGTGAGGACAGCTAAGCCGCGGGGAAAGAGAGGGTCATAAGTATTTGAAGGCAGGGTGTATGGCGTGAGAAGCTAGGACTACAACAGCGTTAATCATAAAGTTAGGGTTAAAAGATGGATCATACAGACTATAAAGTGTATTGCAGCAGGTCATTTTCTCCTTTCATGGTTCTCCGAGTTTGCTGACTTACATTTGTAACATGGCATGTGTTTCTACAGGGTAGGGGGTGGGGTATGTGTGTGCATGTTCGTGTGTCTGCAACATGCAAGATGATTAAATATGTATCTGGATACCTATTACCACTTTGTTATGTATATATGTTTTCTTCAACAAGCTCTCTTAAACTTTTTTTTTTTTTTATCAAAGCACAGTATGTAGAACTGAAACTTGTTTACCAGGTATGCACTACAAAATCTGTCTAATAATTGTCAAAACATAAAACAAAACAAAAAACAAAAGCAAAAAAAAAGATATGTTCAACATTTCTCATCTGAGGCATATGTGTCAAACTACCCCTCTCCCTGCACATCACCAAAAACAAATAAACTTATGACCAAAAATAAGATCAACCCCTTGCTAGAAACATACCTCTATGGATAAAGGGGGGAAAATACAACAAAAACCCTGTAAGTGCCCCATGCAGTAAAACGGTATACAGTTATATAACCATTAAGTGTTGAATGGGGTACAATGTAGAAGAATAGGAAGAGAGTATCAGATTGAAAAGAGGGATAGTGTCCAAATATCAGGATGGAAAAACCAGGAAAACAGGAGATGAAACAACCAGTCACATTCATGCACTCCACACAAGGTTATGCATGCATGTCAGTGCTACTTTGTTACAACACTAAGGAGTTTGTTTTACCATGACAATGATGAAATAATGCTTGATGACAATACTATCAATCTAACACAATCTATTCCATTCTTCATTCTAGCAAATTAGTACACATATTTTCTTTCCTAGATGTTAATTCCTCTACTGTTTGCTAAAGCTGTGCCGAGTCAGTCACTACACACACTATGGCAACAAATGTTTCATTAAAATGTTGAAAAAAAAATTCATGAAACAAACTTAGAACCATACAACAAAACAAACAAACCCATATGTAAATTCATTCACTCACATTTGTTCAGTCTTTTTTACACACACACACACTCTTTCCTTCACATATCAGTCTCAAACGCACACACTCTTTCACACACATTTCTACAACCTTTTTCCTAAAGCCTAAGAGATGAGAGAGAAAGAGAAAATGACAACAGTTCTCTGGGTCCCAAACAAAATCCAGGACAAAGCGACAAGAGACGATCAAAGCAAGATGACTACACACCACACCACACACACAGCACCAAGGCTGAGAACACAGCTCAACACACTATGACCAACGATAGAACAAAACACAGGGAGGTTTCTATGAGACACGGGGGAGGACTGACTACATAAATTTCCGCAGCGTCTGACTACATCTATAGCAACAGGAAGCCCTGAACACAAGCTGGAACTGGATATGACGACAAGCACGCCACTGGAAGTGACAGGGGAAGGCTTTGAAGACAGACTGGTAGGTAGGTTTCACAAGCTGAAGGAAGGGAAAGAGAGGAGGTCAACATCATTACCAGCATCACATACACTAATGTCTAAGTCTGCTCTAAGTGATCTGTTTTGGGAAGGGGGGTTTTAACAGAATATTTTTCTGGTTTAATAAACAACCCTATTAATCCCAAGCCATCTGCTGAACAGAAACTGACATTCACTGAATGATCTACCATGCAAATCTGGCTCTTCTCAGAACTGAGAAGTTTATATAGAGTCTTTTCAATTACTGCCAAACACTGTCCCCCTCATTCAAGACTTGCACTATTCATCATGACTAGTTAAACTAATGTTCCTGTTTGCTATTTTTGATTTTGAACTAACATTTCTTGTCATCACAACTTCCCCATCAGAAATTATGTAATAAGAGATTGAAAGGGAAAAAAAGAAAAGAAAATGTTACACAACTAGCAAAAAAGAAGAACATGTTAGTAAAACTTTCATACTGATTTTTTTTCCCATTTGCTTCAACTTTTTAGAGATACTTTCATCATGACTTTTTTTTTCCAACTGCAGAACAAATATCTTTCATATTTCTAATCTCAGCAGTCCAATCAAGAATGCACAAACAAAGATATAATGAATGTGGCAATGATGTTGACCACAACATAAAAAGGAGGTGGGGGAGGGAGAAGAACTAGGAAGAGGGAGGAGGTGATGTGTGGTGGTGGTAGTGTTCACACAAGTGTATTGTGGACTGGACAGGAACTGGACACACACACCAACACTTGTCATTATCATCAGTGTCTAGAGAACAGAACAGGACATTTCAGGCTCTTTTGCTGTTCTCTTGCTATAATGCCTTTCTTCCCTCTTTCCCAGTCTATCTAGACAACGTTGCTCGAGTCTTCTATGCTGCTTTCAACCCCCAACTGTAGCAAACTACATCTGAAGTGTTCATACTACACTGTAACATGACTCTGGGGAAAGAAGAAAACTGACAAAACAATCTCCAAAACAAAATGGTGGCTGACAGTTGACAAATTCTCTGAGAACACAATCTAACAAAAGGACACAGAAGCCTTGACAAAGACTCCACAAGGAAAGGGTAACAGACTGATCAAGAGAACTAGTGAAAAGAGCTGAGGACTGGGCTGAGGAAGGAAGGAAGGGAGGGGGAGAGGTTTGAACACTGGTGGAATGAGGTTCTGCAGACTAGTCAGGACAGAGGGAAAGCTGCTGCTGCTGCTGGCTGACCCTCCCCTCAGGCGGTGAGGGTCTGACTTCACTCAATCTTTACTCTCAGCGCAGGAGGCTCTGTAATTTCAGCACAACCTTCTGTAGGATCCACTCACTTATCATAACGGACATCAGAAGGCATGGGCTCACAGGCTAGCAATTCAACACTCTTAAAGTAGAACTCATCACTATTTCTGAACACGACTTGTGCAGTCCATGGTCAAAACTAAACCTTTAATTTTATCACACAGACAAAGAGAGTGGTGCTGTATACAGGAATGTGGACAGAACTGGCCTGTTGAACATCATACCACAGGAAACAACGGTACTACTGACAGGACTATGGACAGAACTGATTTTCTGATGCCACCTCACTGACTGAGACAATGGTGCTCTCGTTTGATAAAAGTGGACTTTGACATCATCACAACAATGGAGACAAGGGTGCATAATAGTTGCAGAACTGACAGAACTACGTTCTGACTTTGCCACACTGACAAGAGACAATCTATAGATAAGAGTGGTGAATGTTCAGAACTAGCTTTGTGATATTGCACTGATATATATAGATATATGATATATATTGTATATATATATATATATAGACAATTACATTCTTGATGCAAGCACTGCAGTCTCAGAAGTAAGCTGCTTTAACCCAGAATGGATCAAGGTTTTCTTCTCCACATAATTTCAGCATCAAGCAGTTTATTTTCTTTGAATTTCAAATGCAATTTTCCTTCTTCAACATTTTACCAAATGGCTGTATTCACTTGAAGAACACTTTTAACTCTGTTAATGAACACAATCCAAGTCTTACTACCAACTGCCGAACTTATCTATCACCAAAAAGGTGTGTTCCTATTACCTTAACAGAGACAGACATCATCGTGTCATAGTAAAGATATGGGGATAGCATTTTCAATACAGACTACCATCCCTGGAAAAGAAAATGGAAGGCAGGAGTGCGGTTGTGTTTCACCAGGATGTGTAGACAAAGAATGAAGGACAAGCTAGACAACAATCTGTTGTTACCTTCTGATACAGTGAAAGACACAGGGCAGAGACGCTACACACCATCATCATCTACCCATGGTAGGCAGCACCCACAATACACACCACATTGAGGCCCTGCCTTATATTATAAACCCACTGCTCCCTACCCTCTTCCCTTCACATCCTAGTCTTTACTTTACATCACACCCAAAGTGGTCCGCTTGCGACGACTGGACTATCAGAGTCCTGCCTACGCTGCAGACATACATACACTGCGGTAGCTAAAAGGCATTTGGCAGCAGAGTAGTAGTAGTAGTGGTAGTAGAGGGTCACTTACATGGTTCTGCCTGTCCATGACTGTTTTTGCGGTGTCCTGAAAGTGGAGTTAAAATGGCACAAAATGAGGTCATTAGTAAAAGCCGTGTCAAAATAACATTAAAAAAAAATGTATGAGGGTAGACACTTTAAAAAAAAAAAAAAACGAAAGGAAAAAGAGACTACACTGAAAGTTGTGATATAGATGAAGTAGCTAAGTCTGTGTAAGCCAAAAGAAAGACAACCTGCCTGGTACAACAAGCCCCCTTCAGCATCCCTACTATCGCACTGTCTGCCACACCTGATGATCTACAGTTTGCAGCCTGTATGCTGCGATGACCACACTTCAGTACAGCATATGATACATGTTGAATGTCCATTTAACCAAAGACTAATGCTGAGTGCTCTCAACAATTCTTTTTAAAAGTCCTGATTCATGGGATACACATTTTTGTGCAAGTACGCTGTACTCTATTCATTTGTACAAATGTGGTACTTTCTTCAGTTTTCTCTGTCAACATCTCCCTGTCTTGAAGAAGTCTGAATAAAATATTGATGACTGGAATGTTGTTCAGTAATGATGCACCATCATTTGACAACCATTTCGTAAGGTAACCAATCACTACGTTCAGTCATAACACCTTCACAGCAAAGTGTGGGGGACATGGGAATGGGGACATCACAATGCAAAATTATTTACATACGCTTCCTCTTTGTTTTTGTCTGTCCATTCTCCTTCATTGTATGCAGGCTATCCTGCAAAAATGACAACACTATCCTGTCTCTCTTTTTGTGTCTTCACTGAAAAAGATAAATGCAGATTTTTTGCTCCAATGTTTGATACTGTAATTCCCAACGATGTATTGCTTTCTGTTGTTTTCCTGCATGATTTTTCGATGCTCTTAAGTCCACTAGATTGTTCATTTTTAGCCTGCATTTTTTCCACATCGCCAAAAAGGACGAGACAGGGGGGAAAAGACGACCAAGCAGATTGTCAAAGCCCCACAAAATTAAGAAGAATGTAAACAGGGAAGAGGGGGGGAAGGGGGTATAGTCCAGTCTGGCCAAACAGAATGAATACATATTAGCAAAGAGAGAAAGAAGAAGAAGAGAAATTTTGAGGAAAAAAAAGAAAGAAAGAAAGAAAGGGGGGAAACTGCTTCACAAGCTCATCAGAGAGCACTGTATGCCACAGTGGCTACGAACAATGCAGAAGACATCAGTGGGGCAAGGGGCCTGAGCGGCCCAGGGGGAAGGGGGCCAAGAGAGCTGCAGGGAGCAGGAGGATAACTGTACCTTTCACCGCCACTAGGCGCACGTCATGTGCTTCCCACGCACAAGACAGCCATGGAAAGAGCAAATCACTGTCTTCAACATCAACACACTCTCACTCAACACACGCAGTTATTTGGGGGAAAGATGGAAAAGGGTATGAGCCAATATAAAAAAAAAGACGCCCTTACAATTGCAACATTCAGGAGTCAATCAGTTACCAACTGCACTGGTACAGCTATAGTGTGTCTGAACTATATAAATAAATAAAGCTTGGTATACTCTTCACACACACACACACACACACACACATACACACACTGAAAAATATCTGAGGGCTGCTACTCTATGTGAGAAGGATCTCTCTTGGTCAACCCTTGACACATACTTGTCACAATCTTTATCCACTGAATGTATGACAAAGGATGGTGTTTTGTTTTATATACTTTGTAAATGACTGTGTGACCAAAAGAAAAAGAAAAAAATGGGCACTACTAAATATCTGCAAAAAGTGTCAACTGATCCAGGTCAATTCTAAAAAAAATTATATCGCCAACAGCACAAACTCTTCACAAAATAATAATAACAACAATAGTAATAATAATAATAATGATAATAATAATAATACGTAAAAGCTGCAGCGAAACATATCACTTTTCTCAACTAAACTCTGGAGAGAAAAAAAATACAAATTTATATAAATATGTAACGCCACTAGCTAAAAATGTGACTGTCTAGTCTAGCAGACGGACTTCTAAGAAATCAACAGCAAGAACAGAAGTGAAAGAGAACATGTCAGGCCAAGGGACTGTGATGGAAAAACCAAACTAAAGACTGGCTACAGGGTGGAAAAACTGAGAGTGCATTCTTTGCATTCTTCACTAGACAGACCAGATACAATGCAATGCAATGCAAGGACAACTGTCTACTGACAGACTGGCAATCAATGCGTGAAATGGACCTCTGCAGACGCTAACAGAATGGAAAACACTCTGATGTCAAGCTGAACCAGCTCCCGTTACATGGCGGTTGGTGTCTACAGCAACAGGGCTGACTAACACATCAGGTACTTGTGGACAGCTTTGCTGCCCTAACTCTACGACTTAGGCTCATCTACTGAGCAGGCATTTGCTCTCCTGCTCCTTCCTTGCATGAAGGTTTGGTTTTTTAGTGTCTGTTTAATATATATATATATTTTTTAAAGGGTTGTGTCATATTTTGGGGGGGTAAAAGTGTGTGTGTGGTGTAGTGTGTGTGAGTGTGTGTGTGGTGTAGTGTGGTGTGGTGTGGTGTGTCATGTTGTGTTGTGGTGTGGTGTGGTGTGGTGTGTATGTGTGTGTGTGTGTTTGTGTGAGTGAGTGAAAGAGTGTGTATATAGTGTGTGTGCACGCGCACATGCGTACAGGTGACTGCTTGTATGTGTGTGTACTTGTACATTGTGCATGGTTTGACCGTTTCCCCACAAATGCAACCTGGAGCTCAAAGGCTTATTCAAGGTACATAAATAACAATAAACTGATATTCATCACAGTCACCATCATTTTTATGATAAACATCATCACCACTGTCATTACTGTCTTCCATTTCACCACCACCACCACCAACAAACATCCAGACACGTTGCACTTGTCCTGAAAATAGCTCTTCCCACAGCAACACACATCCAAGTAGTAAAGCGGTCCTCCTGGAATTATTTCCTCTGAATTATATCCACCCTTCACCCACAACAAAAGCCTGATCTGGTATATATCATGTTCTCTGTTAAAACCAACACTGAATATCCAAAATATAATTCAAAATCAGTGACACCCCCCGCCCTCCCTTTAAAAAAGTAAAATAGCAACAACAAACACCAAAACAAAAGAACCAAACAAACAAACGAACAAACACACACTATCTTGAACATTCTGATTTCCAATTTTCTCCCTTTTAAATTTCACAGATACAGAAAAACAAGCAAACAAACAACAAAAACAAATCACCCAAACTTCCAATTTTATTTTCTCTCTCTCTCTCTGTAAACTTAACAGAGATGTAGCAGATACAGACAGACGCACAGTCCGTCTTAACCTGACAAACACACACATTATGAACTATTTATCAAAGCTGTCTGAAAATGCTTCCAGTACACCTGACCACTGTAGCTGGATTCAAATGGTCACCACTTTCAACATTTGAGACATTAGAGTCTGACCACCAAGGCTGTATTTGAGTGGAGTTGTCACCCTTTTTTCAGGTAACCTAGAGGGTGGTGATAGCAATCAATCACTTCATCATTTACCTCTTCATCGTTTACCTCTAGAGGGTGGTGATAGTAATCAATCACTTCATCATTTACCTCTAGAGGGTGGTGATAGCAATCAATCACTTCATCATTTACCTCTAGAGGGTGGTGATAGTAATCAATCACTTCATCATTTACCTCTAGAGGATTGTGATAGCAATCAATCACTTCATCATTTACCTCTAGAGGGTGGTGATAGCAATCAATCACTTCATCATTTACCTCTAGAGGGTGGTGATAGCAATCAATCACTTCATCATTTACCTCTAGAGGGTGGTGATAGTAATCAATCACTTCATCATTTACCTCTAGAGGGTGGTGACAGCAATCAATCACTTCATCATTTACCTCTAGAGGGTGGTGATAGCAATCAATCACTTCATCATTTACCTCTAGAGGGTGGTGATAGCAATCAATCACTTCATCATTTACCTCTAGAGGGTGGTGATAGCAATCAATCACTTCATCATTTACCTCTAGAGGGTGGTGATAGCAATCAATCACTTCATCATTTACCTCTAGAGGGTGGTGATAGCAATCAATCACTTCATCATTTACCTCTATCAACCTGTAGAAGAAAACAATTCATGACATGTGCTCTTAAAACTACAGAGTTCCCAAGAGCTGGCCAAACTGAAGACACCACCAGCACTTCTGTTTTTATCATATCAAGACTACAAAGGAAGCATTAATTAACTCCTCCCCCCCCCCCCACCCCCAAACAACAACAAAACCCGACAAAACAACAAAAATTACTTCTACATCATCTCAAATACTCAAAAAGACCATTTGTTGATATAGGCTATGCAAAACAAAACAAAAAGGTTAAAAATTGTTATAAAAAGCCACCACAGAATGGTCACCATGTGTCCATATTTTAATGTTCATTCTGTTATTACCAAGTTCTCATAGTTAAACAGTATAAATAACACACCAGTGACTGAGACTGCAGAGAAATTGCTGAAGAAGCAGGAGAAATGACTGTAAATAATGGCTGAAAATTAGTATTTGTTTTTTAAAAAAAGATTACATTAAAAAAAAAATCATTTAAGCTTTTTGTGAGGGCATTTCAAGTACAGAATTTTCCTGGAGTTGGGAATTTTACTTACACTGAAAAAATATTCCTTTGTTCTCATAATGGTCACAGAGAGCTCTACACATTTACAAACACCAGTCCCCTTCTATTTTTATATCATGTTTTTCTTATCCTTCAGTTACAGCTTTCTGATCACACATTTTGTGATGGCACAGAAACATTCTTCTTATTGTACGCTTATTAAATACATATATTCTGGAAATTTTTCCAGACAATAATGAATTTTGAGGGCAGTACAGGAACACTGATTCCACTGTAAAATCATGTTTAGGTATGGCATTTCAAAGAAGGTAGACTTGATTTTATTACTAGCAAGGACATCCCCCCCCCCCCCCCCCCCCCCCACACACACACACCCCTTGTTTAGTTGTACAGTTACTAACAAACAAAACATCTTTAGAACACTAGGTTTGTTTTAGACATAACAATAGCTATGATTCTTCACAACAATGACAATTGTATTTATACTGCCAATAAAAATATTTTTAATCAGAGAAATCTGATATTCCAGAACATCCTGAATGAGGTTTCTTCCCCCTGCAGCGTGTGATTCACAAGCAAATGTACCATGTAACAGACTTTCTTAAGTGTCTGAGGTCAGGTTGTACTAGCATTGCAGAAAACGAAACTGTTCAACATCAAAACAAGAGTGGTGAACCACAGCGTGACAACTGAAATGCCAACTCATCTAAAATTTTCTCTAAAAAACACTTTAAAACATACATAATAAGAAAGACCACAAAGTAACAGCTTCACTGAACAAAAAAAATAGGTTACTGATAATAATTGCATACAATGCTGAAAATCAGTACATAATCAAAGTCCATATAAAGATCACATAAATTTCCACATCATTGCAACACACACAACTTAAGACGCAACAATGATATTTCACTGCAACATATAAACAAGGTTAATGCTAACTAATGGCAGTCAATCTGAAAATTACATATCACTAGAGATCATGCAATGGTTTACATGCTGTCAATCCTTATGACGAGACAACGGCAGTTTCAGACACATACAACAGGTGAAGAGAAGGCAGTCATTACCATGCTTATCCAGAGCATGCATTGTTATCTGTCTTTTATGACGGTTAACGGTTGCAGTACAGAACAGTACAGCAGCACTTACCAGCTTCGAGACCTGCCACCCTTTCTCTTCATATCTTGGCCTGCAGTACTCTTACTCATACGAACTGTCAGGAGACATGCAAGCAATCCTGATCCTCCTACACGTCGACCACTCATGCAATCTCTCCACTTCCAACGTGGTGCCTGCAAGACAATCTCTACCATCATACAACTGTCAGACCATGCAAGACAATCTCTACCATCATACAACTGTCAGACCACTGCAAGACAATCTCTACCATCATACAACTGTCAGACCACTGCAAGACAATCTCTACCATCATACAACTGTCAGACCACTGCAAGACAATCTCTACCATCATACAACTGTCAGACCACTGCAAGACAATCTCTACCATCATACAACTGTCAGACCACTGCAAGTACCATCATACAACTGTCAGACCACTGCAAGTACCATCATACAACTGTCAGACCACTGCAAGACAATCTCTACCATCATACAACTGTCAGACCATGGCAAGACAATCTCTACCATCATACAACTGTCAGGCCACTGCAAGACAATCTCTACCATCATACAACTGTCAGACCACTGCAAGACAATCTCTACCATCATACAACTGTCAGGCCATGGCAAGACAATCTCTACCATCATACAACTGTCAGACCACTGCAAGACAATCTCTACCATCATACAACTGTCAGACCACTGCAAGACAATCTCTACCATCATACAACTGTCAGACCACTGCAAGACAATCTCTACCATCATACAACAGTCAGACCACTGCAAGACAATCTCTACCATCATACAACTGTCAGACACTGCAAGACAATCTCTACCATCATACAACTGTCAGGCCATGCAAGACAATCTCTACCATCATACAACAGTCAGAGCACTGCAAGTACCATCATACAACTGTCAGACCACTGCAAGACAATCTCTACCATCATACAACTGTCAGGCCACTGCAAGACAATCTCTACCATCATACAACTGTCAGACCACTGCAAATACCATCATACACCTGTCCGACCACTGCAAGACAATCTCTACCATCATACAACTGTCAGACCACTGCAAGACAATCTCAACCATCATACAACTGTCAGGCCACTGCAAGACAATCTCTACCATCATACAACTGTAAGACAATCTCTACCATCATACAACTGTCAGACCACTGCAAGACAATCTCTACCATCATACAACTGTCAGACCACTGCAAGACAATCTCTACCATCATACAACTGTCAGACCACTGCAAGACAAACTCTACCATCATACAACTGTCAGACCACTGCAAGACAATCTCTACCATCATACAACTGTGAGACCACTGCAATACAAACTCTACCATCATACAACTGTCAGACCACTGGAAGACAATCTCAACCATCATACAACTGTCCGACCACTGCAAGACAATCTCTACCATCATACAACTGTCAGACCACTGCAAGTACCATCATACAACTGTCAGACCACTGCAAGACAATCTCTACCATCATACAACTGTCAGACCACTGCAAGTACCATCATACAACTGTCAGACCACTGCAAGTACCATCATACACCTGTCCGACCACTGCAAGACAATCTCTACCATCATACAACTGTCAGGCCACTGCAAGACAATCTCTACCATCATACAACTGTCAGACAACTGCAAGTACCATCATACAACTGTCAGACCACTGCAAGACAATCTCTACCATCATACAACTGTCAGGCCACTGCAAGACAATCTCTACCATCATACAACTGTCAGACCACTGCAAGTACCATCATACAACTGTCAGACCACTGCAAGACAATCTCTACCATCATACAACTGTCAGACCACTGCAAGACAATCTCTACCATCATACAACTGTCAGACAACTGCAAGTACCACCATACACCTGTCCGACCACTGCAAGACAATCTCTACCATCATACAACTGTCAGACAACTGCAAGAAAATCTCAACCATCATACAACTGTCAGACCACTGCAATACAATCTCTACCATCATACAACTGTCAGACCACTGCAAGACAATCTCTACCATCATACAACTGTCAGACCACTGCAAGACAATCTCAACCATCATACAACAGTCAGACCACTGCAAGACAATCTCTACCATCATACAACAGTCAGACCACTGCAAGACAATCTCTACCATCATACAACTGTCAGGCCACTGCAAGACAATCTCTACCATCATACAACTGTCAGACCACTGCAAGACAATCTCTACCATCATACAACTGTCAGACCACTGCAAGACAATCTCTATCATCATACAACTGTCAGACCACTGCAAGACAATCTCTACCATCATACAACTGTCAGACCATTACCATTACACAGTAGACATGTTCATAATATGACTGCCACACCACTACCATCACATGGAAGACATGTTCAAAACACAATATGGAGTACCAGTCTAGCATTGTGCATCAACCAAAGTGCAACCATCGCACAATAGTCATATGTCTATTAGGCCAAAGTTTCTATACAAACCTCTACACCTAAGACGCAGATGCTGACAGGAAACCTATGCTATAATCAGGTTTCTGACATGAAGGTCTACAATCCAAGTTTAGGACTGCCACTTTCTAGAATCCTTTCAGTCTACCTACAACACATAATAGCTCCAACTGCATAAGGTTACCAAAGGCTTTAGTGCAGCTATAAGTACTATGAACTGACAGTTGAGAAATCGAGAAATCAGTTTCAGTCCTCACTCTTTCTAGACTGTCCAGTCTAAAAGCCTCATACCAGAGTTACAGTTAATGACTTAATGGGGGAAATGGGACCCCATCATCTGCAATATTGAAACAGCAAATATGAAAAAGGTTTGATAAACTACCTGACCAACACTGCAGCCGTCTGTAAAAACTGAGCCTGGTAGATGGCAGGACACATGACAAAAGGATATGTTATGTACAACTCGGCCATTTGGTCTCAAACTTACTCTCTTCACAATACTATATCACTGATCCCCATTTACTAAGGAAAAATACTGACAATTCAGTGACCTATCACCCCCTTTTTCTCAAATGGCTTCATGTTTCAGCAGGTCCTTTTACATGCCTGTGGAGAATTCGTGCCTAAGCCTGTGGAACGGGCTGACGGAAGAGCACTGACACAGGAGGGGGGTGGCAATGGTCACAACTTGAGGGCAAGCATCTCTTCATGTCTGGCTCCTCGACTGCACTGTTACTGCTGTGTCTGGGGAAGGGGCTAAGCAAGCAGGTGGTGCCCTGCATATCACAATACTGAACATCACAAGAGGGACATGGCTGGTAGCAGTGCAACATCTCTTCCTGCTGGTTACTGTGCCAAATGGCAATATAACATCAACAGCTTACCACAAAAATGAACCAGGGCAGACTGGGGAGTAAGATCAGGACAAGTGGCATGGGAGTAGCAGCACAGGGATGTCATAGACAATACACATGTGCCAAAAAATCACCACCACCACCCCCCAAACACACATTACCACCATCACAAAACATAAGGATTGCATAAAAATGAAAGGAAATAATGTATGAGACTGAAATAACACTGACACCAAAAAAAAGTGTTGTGAAACAGACTTCTTTTCCAAAATTCTTTTTGGGTGGATTTCGTTTTGTTTGTTTTACTGTCAGACTTCAATGGGCCATGTTCCTAACACCTTGCTTCAGTAATTTCATTTAGCAATATCAGCCAAGCATTGAAATTATATTATCATTATTATTATTAACATCACTTTTTAATTATCATAATTGCTTTTAATAGTATTATCATTATGGGAATTAGGTCGACAACTCCTACATATTTCCATACAAAGCTGCACATGACAGAGAGTGACCTCATTTTGCTTGCATGCAGCGCAAATGTCTGCTATTGAGAAGGAAACAAATGAAACCATAAAAACACAGAGTGCAAGACTATTGATTGATTCTCCAGCAGATAAAGA
Source organism: Rapana venosa (assembly GCA_028751875.1). Lineage (NCBI taxonomy): Eukaryota > Metazoa > Mollusca > Gastropoda > Neogastropoda > Muricidae > Rapana > Rapana venosa. The sequence continues at coordinate 56,281,559 of CM054146.1, forward strand.
TGATACATCAGAAACACTTGACACCATCATCAGAAATCCTTCATGGTTTGTTCAAGTCAGGATAAAACATTGTTCTCACTACAGGCTGTGACAAAGTGGTTCACTCACTAACAGGCATGTCGTGAGAGCCAGAAGACAGAATAGAATCTAACATGTGTGTTTATGCATGCATGTATGCACACACACACACACCACCCTCACTATGTTGAGATGTATCAATTGGCTAAATGTTCCACAGAAAACAAATCGTTTATCACGTAAGCCGAGTGTTTTCTTTCATTTCCATAGAACTAACACATTTTACGGACTCTAAAGTAAAACTTGATATGTGTGTGTGTGTGCCTACTCATAAACTGAGCTCCAATGCTTTGTTATAATGCAGGTGTTTTTTTGGGTTTTTTAAATACTTATAATCACAAAGGCCTTGTAACCCATATAACAGAACCTAGTATATAAAACCATATCAACCACAAGGTAGAATCCTAACTTGACAAATCAAGAGAAAGAATCCCCAAGGGAATGACAGTCTTCTTGCTCACCTGATAACAACATGGGGTCAGTATTTTCTCCTTTCTTGACATGATCTGATTCTCCCGTCAGCGAACTTTCATCTATTTTTAAATCGTTACTTTGGATGACGATACCGTCTGCCGGTAATAGATCACCTGCACACAGAAAAGCAACTGGTCAACAACAATCAGACTGCAAGCAATGTCTTTTAAAAAAGATTTTGTTTAAGAAAGATAGAAGAAAACTACTGACTGATTCAGTTAAACAAATGCTTTTATACTTTAACTGACCACACTGGCAATCTCATCAGGCGGGTGATGTTGAATAAATAAACTGAAAAGATTGAATCAAGCACAAAACAGGCTGGCCAAACAGGCCCCATCAGGGATGAAATGTGATTTAACAATAAAATGAAAGCACCCCCTCAAGCAGAGAATACTGCTCTGGGGCCCGGATAAGGGTGCAAAAAAAACCCCCCAAAAAAACGCATGATTTTAGAAATAATCTCAACCCATCAACTCAAGCACGAGACAAATTTCCATGGACCTGTTCATGGAAAAGAAGAGATTCCAAAGATGGAATGAAAACATCCACTGAACCCCTGAACAGATTCTTGAGGCCGTTTTATGTGGAGAAAGGGAGGTGGGGGGAAGTGATATCAATGATTTAACGAAAACATCAACTCAAATGCAGAACAGATCTCGAGCTCCTTGTCAATTCAACAAACACATTAAAAATACTCAACTCAAACAAAAAACATGTTTCTTGTTGAATTAAACAAACATACTAAATACATAAGACATGAAAAACACTCTCACTGGATTCTGCTGGGTGGAAAAGTTTGAATTTACATACACACTGAAAACACTGACTACACATATATATGTGTATATATATATATATATATATATATATATATATATATATATATATATATATATATATATACACTGAAAACATTGACAAGTACAAAACTATAAAAACTCATACACTGAAAACATCAACTCGAGCACAGGAAAGACCGCAGGGGGCAAAGTGTGTCTTCAGAACAGACCCCAAGGGATTTATCGAGGCTGAATTATATCTAAATAAACTGAAGGAAAGAAAATGTTGACTCAAGCTGAAAACAGACCAGAGAGACCATGAAATGGAGATCTGGGATTTAACACAGAAAATAAATGATCTGATCACAGTAATATAGATAAAACCCTTCAGAAAATTTTAAGCATCCCCTCCCCCCCCCCCACCCCAGAGGAAAACAGACCACCACCACCCCCAAAAAAACAACCAACCAAACAAAAAAACAAAAACAAAACCAACCAACCAAACAGAATGAAAACAAACCCAAAACCAAACAACAAAAACAACCAACAACAACAAAAAGCCCAAACACACAAGATGGAAGAAGAATATTGATGATAAAAGCTGGGAAAGAGAGGTTGGAGGAGGGAAGGGGATTGGGGGGGAGGGGGTAAAGATGCTGACATTTTGACAATTTATTGGCATTAGAATTGTACAGCTTAAATGCCAAGGAGTATGTTTTTGCTTCGAACAAAAAAGAATAAAACAAAAGAAAATAACTGTACAAAAGCTTACATATAAAAATGTATTTGCAGAAATCTGAATTCATTTTGATATTTGAATACTTCCATGGTTCAATGTTCGCTCAAGAAGTAAAGCGAAAACACACATTTTTATTTGAAGAAAATGATTCACGTGATAATGTGTAACTATCCAACAATTCTGAGATTAAACAAAGCATGCCAACTTTTTCAAACACATTCAAAATTACTTCTCTCTGCTCAACAGATATGAGGGCAATTTTTCTCCCTCATATTATGTGTCTCTACATCCCTGAAATTAGAATGTGGTTACCTTCATGGTGGGCAAAAATGGTTGCACACACAAAATCTCACCATTGGTGAACCTTGGAGCTCTAGCCCAGGAATTGGGGGGAAGGGGGGGGGGGGGGAGGGGAGGCCTCTACAAAACACATGGAAAATGATGTCATAATCTCTTTTTTTTTTCTGATGTAAGAACACTTATTTATTCACATCACATCTGTTCCCAAATATTAATAATAATAATGATAAATGGAATGTATATAGCGCTATATCTTGCAAAAAAGAAATCAAAGCGCTTGCATTCAACACACCCATACATACAACCATTAACAATTAACAGAGTTAACAAATTCAAATGTACATTTATATATGCGCGTACATATACACGCACACACACCACACACCAGATATGAAAACAGTTCATATGTTTGCCATCTTGTATTCTGTACAAATTGGATCTTGCTTTCCAATGCTTTAAAGCACAAAGGGCAAAAATCTTCAGTATTTCTAAATCTGAGAGAAATCACTTCTTGTGTGCGGACATCTTATCCTATATCTTGCCAGAAGATTGTGATACCATTTGGGGGGATTTTTTCCCCTTGGTTGCTGTTGATGAAACAAAATAATTGATTTCTCAGATTGAATGGAGCACAGCGAGACAGAGAGAGAGAGAGAGAGAGAGAGAGAGAGAGACAGAGACAGAGAGACAGACAGACAGACAGACAGAGACAGAGAGAATAAATGTGTACATGTTCACATACACACTTCTTTTCTCTGTAACAACAGAACAAAGGAGGAAAGCACGATTTGCTCTTGAATTTCTTTCAGTTCAAGAAAGCTGCAGACGGTTAGAAAACAAAAACTTATCAAACGAAAAGAATGTGATTATAAAAGCAACTTGTTCACTTATAAATACAACAACAACAAATCAGTGAACTTATCCCAGTAATCTTACTGATATTTCAGAGCTTCCCCATTCCTTCGAATCTGAAGGAAACTTAAAGATTTTTTTTCCTTCCACCAAGCTCTTATCTCCATTAAGATGATTCAGCACAGTACAGCATGCTGCTCGCTCATCCCAATTACATCCACACACCCATACCTTTATTCCCTTCTGTTAACACCTCCAACATACCCCCTCCCCTAACCAAAAAACAAACAACACCCCCCCCCCCTCCAATCCCCCCAAAACAACAGCAACAAAACAAACCCCACCCCCCAAAAACCTAACAAAAACAAAAAAATCCCCAAAGAAAAAACAAACAAAAACAACAAAAATCCCCTAAGAAAAAACAAACAAAAATGACGACAGTCGACAGCCCACAGAAATCGTTCAATGCTAAGCCACCAAGGAACTAACTGCAGCCGGGTTGTCACTAAGCCCCTACACACCACAACAGCTTAGTCCAAGAACAAGACTGGGTAATATGCTGCCCACTGTCTGTATGTCCCCTACTGAAGGGAATCCTAATCTATATTCCTTGCCTTTTTGTGATAATTATCTGAACAAACACAGTCACACACACACACACACACACACACACACACAGAGGCACACATGACTTTTGTTTGTTTGTTTGCTTTTGTTTAGATGGATGGCTTGATGAAAAAAGCAATTACATTACTTCTTCAATGTACCATCTTAAAATAAAAGTTTGACTTGCTTTCACACACACACACACACACACACACGCGCATACATACGTGCGCACACACACCCACACACACACACAGAGTCTATGACCCAAAAAACCTAAATCATCAACCATTATCCTTAACTAGTAAAAGACAGCATTAACCATGGTCCCATTTCAAAGCTGGACAGGCAGATCAATGTATATGTGTACCCTCTATCCAACATTAATTTACAATGACAGCAAAACACACACCATCAACCACGAACCCAGTTCACACAATCCATCTCTCAGGAACTGCCATAGATCTAGCAGTGACTGGTACAGCAATCCTCTGCAGTTGTGTGCCCTTGCAAAGCAGCCCCACGGCTCATTGGCTTTATTAGGCATGCACAAATCTCCAGCCAATGAAAACACTGCTGTCTTTCTTTCCCATTCTTCCCTCCAGCTCCACAGGGAGGCCAAAAGAAGGGAAGGGAAGGAAGGAAGGAAGGCTCATTATCCTCATGCCAGGCCTCATTGGGCAAAGTCTTTTGCCACACAGCTGTAAGTCAAAACCCAAATGTTTCGTATCTTCCAATGCCACCATGTTTTAAAATAAAAAGTACTTGAAATCCTTGCTTTATGAAATCCTTGCTTTATTTTCTGTTGTCAAACCCAATAACCACTTCTTTGTGATCCACCCTTCTCAGCCTTTGGTAAGCTAAAAAGACTGAATTTAAAAGAATGGCTATCGACATTAGGTGCATGTAACTTACTGATTTGTTTTTAACAGGCTGTTTTTATCTGATTTATTTCTTCATGCTTTCTTTTTTTTTTTGGTGTGTGGTTTGTTTTCTTTTTTTTTTAAACTCTGTCAACAGCAGATCAATCAAATAAACTTATCAAGGAAATAGGATGAACCAGCCGCCATGGCGCAGTGGTTAGCGCCTTGGGTTACGGACTAGAAGGTCGCGGGTTCGATTACCATAGGAGTCATAGGGATTTTTTGGACTCCGGCCGGCTCCTACCCAGAGTGAGTGTGCTGTGGGCTCAGTGGGAAGACTGGGACCACACAGTCGAGCTTCATCCACTTTACGGATGCGAGTTTGAGAGTGTTGCTCAAATTACCTGACCAACACTGCAGGTGTCTGTATCTCTCAGGCCTGGTTGATGCTGGGACATATTATGATAGTAAGCGTAGAGTACAACCCTGTCAATTAGTCTCAAAGCATATGCACTTCCACAGCAGCAGCATTACGTCATCCTCATTGTCACTGATCATGGAAGGAAGGTGGCAGGATGGTTAAGACATTTGCCTGCCAACAAGTAAACCGTGAGGTTCTGGGTTCGATTCTCAGCCTCGCCATTTCTTCCCAGTTTGACAAAAAAATCGAACTGAATGTCAAAGTCCTTCGGATGAGACTATAAACCGAGGCCCTGTGTGTGAACGCATGCAGAACATCTTGCGCACACGTTAAATCCTGTTCTGCTTTTCGAAAGAGTAGGCCATTGTGTGCCGGTGGGAACAGATGACAAAATTTACAAAACCGCATACACACGGGGACTGGATGTTTTAAAAAAAAGCACATGAGTGCTAATTCCATTATCCTCGATATAATATAATAATTTTTTTTTTTAATGTCATCTGAGCGCTCTGATTTGTTGCTTTACAAGATTCAGCGCTATATAAATTCCATACATTATTATTATTATCATCATGCTATAAAAGATTGCCTCTGATTCCGTGGTCCCAGTTGCTCTGGTTTCATGGTGACCTCAGATTCGGTTTGCCCAACACTTCTGTGCCTGTGGTGAGTTTGTGTCAAAGCCTTTGGGGTTTGAGGTTCGTGGGGATGGTTGTTGTGATGTTGTGGTAGTTGCCACCTCGGGTGGGCAACTCACTCAGTCTGGCTCCGCGACTGAGCTAATACTGTCGTTAGTAGGGGGCTTAGTAGGTGGTGTCCTGCGTATGTTAGCTCAGAACAGGCACCACTGAACACCACCAAAGTGACCCAGCAGCAGTGCAGGGCCCCTCTGGCTGGTGGACCCATAGCGGCCTGATAGTGATGGGCTCCCTGTGGACCTCCGACTCTGAGGATGAGACATAACAAATCTGGGTATGGCTGTGGCGGGGAGAGTGGAATGAGCGGCGTGGGAGCAGTAGGATGGGGGACGTCACAGAAGATGAGGCAGCACACACCAAAAAAACAAGGAAATAGGATATGTGCTTTATAAAACTAATTCCCTCCATACACATAACCTGGTACTCCAATTAACACTGCTTCTGCACACATAATCTCTACCAAGTTTCATGACCTCTGTGGGTTCTAGGGGAAAATTTAGGCCTCACGCAGTTGAATACATTAAGATTGACTAGATTTGCCTGTTGTTTTTGTTTTTTGTTGTTGTTGGGTTGGGGGTTTAGTAGATTTGCCTGTTGTTTTTGTTTTTTGTTGTTGTTGGGTTGGGGGTTTTGGGGGGAAGGAGACTTCTGCCTTCCTATTTTAACTGACACTACTTTTGTATAATAATCTCTACAAAGTTTCAGGACTTCCATGGATTCAGGGAATAAGTTTAGGACCTAAAGAAGTTGAGTACCACAAAATTTGCTGATTTATGATTTTTTTTTTAAAGCTCCTTTAACCATCCCCCCCCAAAAAAAACCCCAACCAAACAAACAACAACCCCCCCCCCCCCAAATAAACCCGAACTAAACTACAAAGAAACCCTACCCACCCAAACAAACAAAAACCACTGCAGTAACTGTTAGTTTCATTCCCTTACTCCAACTGGCTGAAGACAGAGATGGAGATAGTAGCTGCGGTGAAACTGTCATACACTCTAGATCTGGAGATTGTCTTTACACCTGCTGACAACACAATATAACATATGCCTGTTCTGTCATGCATGTGCATAACGCGCACACACATACATACACAAATATATACACACAAAATCTTCCTCACACACGCTCCTTTTCTTTTTTTTCCTTTTCCTGTGTAATATATCATAACTTGTGAAAAGATGTTAAATGAATTTGATGTTAAATGAATTTGAACAGACAGACACAGGCACACACATATGTATATTCCCTGAAATTTGATTGGTGGGAATCCTACCACTGATCAGTGAAGACAGATGGCAAAATTCTTTCTTTTCCTCTTCCTTTGTTTTTTGGAGGAGGGGGTAATTAGCACGGATGACTGATAATAAGTCAAGTTTTCTCCAAAGCACATGACATGACAACCACTCACAAAAAGCTCTGTATTCTCTCTCAACAGTAAATGAAACTCTCTCTCTCTCTCTCTCTCTCTCTCTCTCTCTCTCTCTCTCTCTACTAAACACACACACAGCCACACACACAATGTACGCACACGCATGCATGCACACACTATATAAAACACACACACACACACACACAGAACATCTTGTACACATGTTAAAGCCCATTCTGCTTTTCAGAAGAGTAGGCCATTGTGTGATGGTGGGAATGGATGACAAAAGTTTACAAAACTGCAGACACATGGGGACTGGATTTTTTTTTTAAACCACATGAATGCTTATTCCATTATCCTTGAAATAAAAGAATAAAATAAAATAAATAAATGAATAAATACACACACAAATGTATGTACACACAATTATACGCACACACAATGTATACACACACACACAATGTATACACACAATGTATAAACACACACACACAAATGTATGTACAATGTATACACACACAATGTATACACACAATGTATACACACACAATGTATAAACACACACACACACACCCTTTTTGTCAGGAATTAATGGCACACAAGCTAGCAGCAAACAAGAAGAAAAGTAACCCCATAGGTTTCAGAAAAGCAACAGGTTTTGGGTTTTCAGAGCAGATGAAAAAGATGACGGAGGCTGTTTTTTGATGAATATGCTGCAGCTACAAACTTTAAATCCCAGAAGCTGTAAGATGAAAGACTATATTCATAGATTTTAGAAGGAATTTCAGCGCACAGCGTTTTACAGTTTGCAAAGACATAAGGTGTGATAAAGTAATACGAGATATGTTGTGCTGAAGTACAGATATACACTTCATACAAGAAACAAAACTGAGATATTACAATGCATGGAATACAGCTTGAGACTTCACATGAAAAATAAAAACAAGATGCTGTGATAGCGTACAGATTTACCGCCCGACATAAGAAACCAAAAGCAACGCCAGCAAAGAAGTGACACACTGTTTTAGAATCAATGCACAATGCAGCTGCAGACTGGAAACCAGTGAGCACAGCCCTAACTGGAAGCTTGGAGTACCAGCATTGTGGTAGAAGTTTGAACTTTCTGTCAAAGAGTCATAAGACAAGCCTCCCGAACTGTACAGGGCGGACAGGGCGAAACAGATCGTTTGTCACTGTAGACATATGTCTTAAACGGCTTGAGGCATCAAGTTCAACTAAACTGTTTGCAATAGGTCCCGTTTTATCTCAAACATCAACCTACTAGTCGCAACAGAGAGAAGAGCAGGTACAGGTATGTACATACTGCCTGCCACTCATGGCTACTGTGCAGACAGACAAGAATCCTGTGGACACGCACAACCCCTCTTTACTTTTACTTGCCCTGCTGAAGGTGTTTATAATACTACAGACATGCACTCACAGACCCTCTTGCAAAAAATGCCATATGTTCTTGCTCCCCTTCGGCCATGTATGACATCAGAAAAAAAAGTCAGGTGCACAGAGTCCCCTTCTTTTTCATCACTAGAAACCGTACAAGCCTTGCTGCTCTGCAAGCTGCTGCTGTGCCTGTGTGTGTGTGTGCTCAAGGTTAAAGCAGCTGTTGTTTATCACCTTGTCAGTGCGGTGTTTACAATAAAACAAGCAGCCCAACCAGCCTCCCTCTTTTCTCAAGGACAGAGAGCATGTGGGTAAGTATGAACACCTTTTCCCATGCCTGTATGCCTTTTTCACCTCCACTCTACCTTTTCTCAAGGACAGAGAGCATGTGGGTAAGTATGAACACCTTTTCCCATGCCTGTATGCTTTTTCACCTACAGTTGTCAGTGGCAGTATGAACATAGCCTAATTGCTGATGTGAATGTTGTGGCCCTCTCTAAAGACTGTCCGCCATCACAGGAAACAGGAACATGCCAGAGCAGCAAAAGATTGTTTTGTCATTCTGCCGGACATGCATATGTATTCTGCACCTTCCTCTGAAGTCGAAGTATGGCTGCCTACACAGCAAGGTATCTGAAAACAGTCATACACACAAACTTCTCACCCAGTATGTACTCTCACAGTGATTCCCAGGGGTAATAAGAGAGAGAGAGAGAGAGAGAGGGCATGTTGTGGATGACCTCCAGGATGCTCCAGCAGGGGAACCCTCAACAACATTCTGAGCCAGCATCAGACATCTGTATACCTGCCCTCAGCAGACACAACAAGTCTACACGGTGTTGACTGATGTCATGATCCTCCCTGGATGCAATGGATGAGGAACTGCTAAGACAGTTGGACAGATAAAAGAACAAATCAAAGCATACCACAGGACTTGGGAACAACAAGAAAACTTCTTACTTTAACAAATGAAAGGAAACCAACACATGTAGGCCATGCGCTACAAAACCCAGACACGGACCTCATGGAAACTGTCTTTCAAGGCAAGACCAAGGCAAAAAGAAAAAAGGCACACCACCAGCTTCTCTCACTCGCAACATCATCAAATCCTGTGGCATGAGAATCTATGAAGTCAACAGGGCAGTACAGTGAAGACCAGAGCAAATGGAGGATCATGTTGGTGTCATTGGCTAATGCTGAACACAGTGATGCCAACAGGTGCGATGATGACTTACAACCCAGCTAGCTCACCACCCACGGCTACAACAGTTCTGCGGTCACATAATTACGCCTGCAGAACTCCATTTCACAAGGCACAAAGACCAAGCTTCCAGGAGAGGAGGGCATAAGAGGGGGTCAGAAAATCCTACCATCTATGAAAACTTGAAAACGTGTGTTTTTAGATACAATCAAATGAGTTTGTTTGCCCTTCTATCTACACATATAAAAGATAATTACACACAACTTATGTATCAATCTTGGCGGCCTGATAGTGATTGGCTCCCTGTGGACCTCCGACTCTGAGGATGAGACATAACAAATCTGGGTATGGTTGTGGCGGGGAGATTGGAATGAGCGGCGTGGGAACAGCAGGACGGGGGACGTCACAGAAGATGAGGCAGCAAAAAAACCACAAAAAAACCTTATGTATCAATACTTGAGTGCTTCCCCAACGATCTCAAGTCAAACTGAAGGACTTCGAGCAATTTTTTGTCACAGATCTGAACAGAGAAAACGTAACATCCTTTATCACACACACACAAAATAAACAACATGCCACAATAATCACAACTACACACCAGCCACAACAGAAACTCACCATATTTAATCTGGCAAATATCTCCCACTAATATGTCTCCCACAGGAATCTGATGCAGCTCTGCGTTACGGATCACAGAAAACCTATGTTCATGCTCAATTTTGCTCTGGAGTCCACGGAATTGTTTCTCCTTGCTCCAGTCATTGAAGGCAGTCACTAGCACCACCACAGCCACGGCCACCAGAATGGCCAACCCGTCAATCCAGCCCACCTTCTCCTCCAGGCTGCTGTCCGCTTTGGCCCGGTAGCTGTCGTCCTCATTTTCATCCTCTGCACACACATACATAGAGAAAGGTCACTTTGACTGTCTTGGTCAGTCTTCTTGGGTGAGGGGGTTTTACTGCACTAGTCCTCACATCTTCACTCTGGCTTAATCAAACTAAAATGGTATCTGCACACTGGGTACTGTATTGTATTGTTTTGTATTATACTGTACTGTGCTCTTAGAGTATATCAATTTCACTTGTGGCAGATTTCTCTGCATATAATCTGGGCTGCTCTCCCTGTGGAGTTTTTCCTGTCATCATGTGCATCTGTTTCTCTGGGAGGAGAGTGGGGGGGTATGGGGTGTTCTTGTTTTTTTTCTCCAGAATTTTGCCAGAGACAACTCTCTTGTTGTCGTGGGTTTGGTTTAAAGTCTCATTGGGAAGTGTGTGTGTGTGTGTGTGTGTGTGCGCGCGCGCGTGCGTGTGTGAGAGAATTCTTCAGAATGTTTGACACAGTGATTGCTTTTGCTTTTCCACACCAGCACTCCAGCCAAACTCCTGCCTGCTGACAATGTCAGATGATCTGACAGAAGGCCATTTTTCATCTGTGGCAAGCCAACACTGACAGCCCTGTCGCTGTCATGACAAACACCAAGACTGATTACGGCAAGTCATGTCACCGACTTCTTCACTGACTGTCTCCCCCTTCTTCTCCAGCTCCCACATCAGATCAGATCTCCTTCTTCTCACTAATGCCTCTCTATGAAACCAAGGCAGAATGAGGAGAACTGCTTATCCCAGCAGCCCAATTTAACAAGGGAAACTGACATGTACCTCATTTCCCAAATCAGCCCAGGCCAAGAGCTTTCTCAACTACTGCTGTCAGCTCACTGTCAAAGCCTCCATCAAACTGTTCCTACACTTTAAAATTCAAGATCTATTATTGTCTGTCTTCACCCATGACCATCTCTTAGCACCACAACCTGTAGTCTCTCCTTTCAAGAAGAAAACAACTCCTCTGGAGTTGGACTGTACATGCCTACACAGTGAGTTATTTGAAAACAGTCATACACACAAGCTTCCCACCCAGTGTGTACAAGTCACAATCTAACAGTGATTCCCAGGCGTGATAAGTGGGGCAGAGAGCATGTTCTAGGGAATCTAGGAATAACTAACCCCTGGCTGTTCAGGTAGAGAACGCACAACAACCACCACCACAACAACCTCCCTAAAGTTTGGATAGTTTGAAGAAAAATGACCACTCATGTTAATGATTCAGACCTCCTCCTGCTACCTGAAATCTTCCTGGCAAACTAAATGAGTCGTTTTTCCAACAAAGCGTATAACTCGGAGCAAATATACAGCAAAATGTGACATCAACCTGTGTGCTTGGGGCAACATTATTAGTACAACTGCAAATGTCACATAGGCAGGCATGAATTTAACACATTTTCCAGCTCTCTCTCTCTCTCTGATTGAAGAAACTCACACTCACAGAAAATGAAGATTTGTTTCTGTCAAAACTTCAACAACAAAAAATTTTAATCCCTTATTGTCTCAAGTTTCTTCTTCTTCATCAAACACTCAGACAGCAACTATTGTCTGTCATATGCTCGAAAATGCGTCATGCTGCCATTAAGTGCCAGGACAAGTCAGGCCCAGCACATCTGACTTCAGAGTGTGTCTGAAATAGAGCATTCTGATAAAGATGATCGATCTCACCTTCCTGTTTGCCCTTGTAGAAAGAGAGGCCAAGAGAGATGATGGCGGCGACGATGAGGATGAGCAGTGTCACGTCCTGCAGGGCCTCCCACACCAGGCGCAGGAAGGACTTGGGAGGCTTGGGAGGTATCACATTGGTGCCGTACACCGCCTCACGGTCCACACGGTCGTAGTCCCCTGATAAACCTGCCCACCACACACACACACAGGGAAATGAGACGAGTTTTCCATGTAAAAACAGGGACACACACACAGTGAAAAGAGAGGAGTTTCCTCTGTAAAATCAGTAACACACACAGGGAAATGAGATGAGTTTTCTAGGTAAAAACAGGGACACACAGAGTGAAATGAGATGAGTTTTCTATGTAAAAACAGTGACACACACAGTGAAAAGAGAGGAGTTTCCTCTGTAAAAACAGTAACAGACACAGTGAAAAGAGAAGTTTTCTTCGTAAAAACAGCGGCAACCACAGACACAGTGAAAAGATATGAATTTTCTTTGTAAAATCAGTGACAGGCACAGTGAGAAGAGATGAGGTTTTTTTAACGTAAAAAACAGTGACAGACACGGTGAAGAGATGAGTTTTCTATGTAAAAACAGTAACAGACACAGACATGGCGAAAAGAGATGAGTTTCCTTTGTAAAATCAGTGATAACAACACACAGTGAAAAGAGATGATATATATGATAATGTCCATGAATGATGACAGGCATTAGAATTTTAAAAATCTGTCTGGCTACACAACACACCAGTCTTTTCAGCCAAGCTGAGTCAGGCAGTGAAAATAAGTTACTTATTTTGGTTGTGAAGGCTATGGATTGATTTTGTTGCTGTTGTTTGTTTTGGGTTTTTTCTTCATAAATTTCTAAATCTAATCTAGTAATCTACTCCTTGTTAGGTCCCTTTATCCCTTATCTCCGACTTGGTTACACTGACTGAATTTGGCTAACTGAGATAAAAAATTAAAAAAAAGACTGGAGTTGACTGTGACAAAAACTGACTGAATTACGTTGTTTATGGGGGGAAAGGCAACAAACAGACCGATAACATGTGTTTGCACCACAGCTGAAATGCCTTGTCCACCTTCCCTGTCTGTCCCTTCAAGCTGGCTGCAAGAGAGAGACTGGGCTGCTTTGGAGGTGTGTCAGGGTCAAGTACTCACCTTCAGTAGGGGAAGACTTGAGCTTCCTGCAGATCTCCACAACTCCTCCATACTTGTTGGTGATGATCTCTAAGGCCTCACCGCCTCTGTGTTCCATCAACTCCCTCAGCTCTCGAAGGGTCAGGCCGAACTGAGTTCTGATCTGGCCCTCCATGGCTCCTCTGGTCACGCTCCTGCCTCCTCACAATGTCCAGCTCACCTGAAACACAGAGAAGAGTGGGTTTGTTAACCTTGTGTTGCTTTATTTGCATTACACTGCTTCCATGAATAATCTCACTCACAGTCTCAACTCTGAAAGCCTCCTTAAGAAGAGAAAACTGAAGTGATATGGCCATGCTGGAGGATCTGACAGCCTCTCAAAGACCACCTTGCAAGACATGGACTGGACAGGTAGAAGAAGACGCAGAGAAGAGAATGGAAGAGGTGGACACCCTCCAAGATACAGCTAGGGGGTTTTTTGGTCAATGCAGAGCCCCCCACCCCCAAACCATTGTTGAGGATTTTGAGTACTGACGGGTATTGTTTTGTTGTGTATACCCCCCCTGCCTTGTACTGCAATGGATTGGATTGTACAGTACTGTTCTGTATTATACAGTACTTATGATCATTAATGTAATAACAAACTTATCCACTGAAAGGGGGAGATGACTGCTGCATTGACACTGATTCAGACTGGGTGATGATGATGTGGGTTTTGTGTATTTCAATGAAAAACTGAAAGCAGATTTAGTCTTTTTTCGACCTGCAGTGTTAAATTAATATTGCTGTGAAGTATCACGAATCTTACAGGCAGGCTCCATTCATGGCAAGTCCTATTCTGTCACTAACCTCCATAAAAAAA